>CM067351.1:54110691-54410691 GCA_034190875.2 Urechis unicinctus | reverse complement strand
ATATATATATATATATATATATATATATATATATATATATATCCTGCGTTTGTTGATGAGGCTCTGATAATGCTCAAATAAGCCTAGTATATACCCGTCAACGTACATTTATAGTGGCGTACTCTCAAATAATGCTGACGTTTCATATCCAAACCTGGACCTTCCCACACGATGCCATCTGTCAAGGATTGTACCTAACTCATGAGCTACGACGCCACGACGACTGGATAGAAAATGCTGGTGAGGCATGTATATAAAACATTTATATGACCAATGCTTGCATAGTTGGCCCAGCACACAACGCATGACTACAATTGATCAGATATGAAGAAATTCAACCGTTCTAGTCGCTTTTTAGGTTTTTATATTGCACCTGTGTGACAATTGAGGGGACATTGCTTCACAGCTCTTTTCCGTTATCTCTAACTTTCAAGTCTGTGCCAAATGTCATTCGAAATAGCGCATGGGATGCTCGCACCTCAAACAAGCCTCACAATAGGAGCAATGACATCTTTTTTGGGTGGAGATAAGTTGTATTGTTCTTAACGCAGTCATGTTCTTTGATTTCGCTTTCTTTGTTTGCATATCAAAGGTAGCTGTGCCGGTGCCTATGTCAGCGTCTGTGCGATTTCCCCTGAAGGGTAACGCCGCAGTGTTTTGCAGTTAAACTAGCAGGATCGAACATATCACATTTTATTGCTCGACACAAGGCGATGTCTTAAGACCATATTCACGTATTAACTGCGTTAATAGAAGCATGAACTCTATATGACCTCAGGAGGAGGTTACTAATGAAAATAATCGTGGTTATGTCATATACGCGATGTGGCCCAATGTTTATGTCATCATCGATTAGGCGGTTCATCGTGAAAACAGTGGTGTATATAGACATACATGTCTGACCGATAAGAATGGCAAAAAATTGTAGTCCATTTCTATCGAGCGATATTGGGCAATGTACACACATAACAAAGTTACATACAGGGCGCTGAATATTTAGTCCAATATTCCCCAGTCCAAAGAAATAAAGACTCGGCCTTGATGAGTGACACACAGTTAGTTAGGGGTATGGTGCTTTGTGGACGCACGAGGGACGCAATGTAGCTTTTCATGGTAAATATAAGAGGTCTCTCGGTGGCCTTATTAGTAATCTGAAACGCCGTGCGTGAACGGTTCATTACAAATTGTTGGATAACACAATGCATTTACGGGAAAAGCTGCGAATGGTTGCCATTGAAAGACAAGCGTGAATTTTCACGTAAATCTAATAGTATGCCATGCAATCTAACATATGGGGGACATTGCACTGTCCTCGGAATTTGCGTGAACTATCATGGTTTACAAATTATCCTTTTGTTTTGTTTGAAAGCCTGTGCAATGATATACATTCTATTAGGGTGTCATATTGAAAGCAAGTAAAACATAAAAATATAAATAGGCATCGTGACATCCCGCTAACACCCTTAAGATATTTTCGCCAGGTGTGGGGTTTACGATGGATTATTCACTTCATGATGAATAAAATGAATATGTTATATTATGTATTTCACTCGTGGATATTTAACTAAAGGTGCGTTCACTTTATGATTGATGATATGTGAAATGGTATTCGCTTCATGACGTTATATCAATGACACAACAGAAGTGACTCAATCGAAATATTTTGGACAGGACTTTTTACTTCCTTTATCGTCATTGCAAACACTAATGACCTCGTCGAAATTCCATTGCCATTCGTTTATGTCAACACATGCGTTAATAAAGGAAGTTGTAATACGGTCATCATATCCGCTGTAATAGGGACATCACTGATCGCGAATCATCCACAAAAAAGGACATATATATGACCTCCAGGGAGATAAACGGTCTTTCATCAAAAACGAAATGAGAGGTGTTTTAGCGCAGTTAACGTTCTTGCTTTAGCGAAGGGATTACGGAGTGCAGTCCAACGGGAGTTAATGATGCACAGCGTTACATATTCATGTGCATCAAATGGAGTCACCACGTGGGCCATAGATTTCCAATGTCTCAATTTAAATCCAGTTTGATTGAGCAATTGAATGGTTGTTAATTTGTTTTTAAAACGTTCTGTGACATGGCGGCCAGCGTTGATGTAAATGCACCACTGGTGCTTTGTACTGACGAGAAGCGAAAATTGAAGGAACCGGTGGCCTAAGTAAATGGCATCATATATTATAACCCAGGCAACACTTTAACCATCAGCATGGCAATATATGTCATGGTTATGGATGCTAAAGTTAGCAATATCCCAATGTTAATGGTTTCAATCACTACTGAATTACAAGGTCGTCGTCCTGAGAATGAAGGAGAAGGGAGCTTAATTCGTTCATTTCCTGAAGCGTAAGAATATCTTGGGTCATTGGTATCTAAGCACTCGTGGGTTGTCCTGATCAGTTTACATGTTTTGTGTCATCCACATTGCAATAACCTGTGTGTTCTCTCCCAGACGGTATATATTAATATATATATTCCTGTGGTTCTTTGCATCTATCAACTTACAGCAACCGATCCTTGACTTTGGGCGTTTTTGCGTTATTGGAGAGTGCTGGAGATCGTTTAGAGAATCAGATAACTCTTCATAACATCTTTGTTTTAATTGTCATATGGAGAAGCAATATCAACATGATCTCGAACTTAAGCCATAGTTTATGTCGAGGCTGTTTTGCTTGAATCAACTAATAGATCTTGCCACCTTATTTGTCTAAAGATAATAAGGTGACAAGGGATTTGTTTGCCTTACCAAATGCAGTCCGAGGCAGTAACATGGCTATCTATGTTACGTTTTATCTTAATTCTTCATATGCCTATGAAGTCCAAGCCTAAGGTGTAATATATTTATTAATTTGTATGACTTTTAACATATTTGTTCGGAATATTGTTTCTTTTCTTATTCAAGCTGAGATCAAACCTTTACAACCATTGGAACCAAAACGAGGTAATCGAACAGAAAATTATCACATTAAATGACATTTTATGGAGCAATGCATGTCTTGGATTGTCGACCGAAGACGTTGCGGAAATAAGCAAGTTTTGTGCAAACGCAGCAAATGAATTATTTCCATGAGCGGAGAGGGGTCTTTATCTGTCAGTACGAATTGAAGGAGATGTGAATGTTTTATTTCAAAAATAATTGAAAACATGGTACTAAGAAACACTCATTTAAAACGACATATATGTATATTACTTTGGACGAAAGCTAATACGAGTGATATATTAGTAATTTGTATTGTAATCTAATTGTTTTGAAACATTTGCAAATATATCATGGATTACCCACAATGTCACAATTGGCCGCTAACGGAGAACACAATGAAGCAACATAGAATCGCACATAGTAAGTCATTTTGTTCTTTGGTACAACATATGTTGGTCCATCGAACTGCTTCATGCTAGTAGAGCTTAAGGAGTAATATACGAAGGAAAATCTCATTGGGGGATAAAATGTTGAAGATCTCGAGTGCCAGATAATGTAAACTGAGTTTTATTCCTCTCCCTGAACCTGATGGAGCACAGTATGGCCTGGTAGGACAGTGCATTGCTCTGAACCATCAAAGGGAACACTATGAGCTTAATATCAGATGGCAAGTGTACTGCATCGAGTATGCTATAAACATTCTCACAGAGCGCCAATGGTAGTGTTTTTGATAAACGTACAACGGAACGCAAATATTACCCTTAATGGGATAATTAAAAATAAATCATGCTACATGGATGATACAAAAGTGCCAAAAAAGCGATGAGCAAGTTAATGAATCATCTAAACACCTCCTGAACTCGTAAGAGTAATATCAGCATTGAAAAGCCACCAATATAATAATCACCAGTTGAGGATGTTTATGTATACATTTCAACCCGTAAGTCATTAGCGATTCTGCTGATGTAAAGAGCACATGAACACATGCTGTTTGGCTATAAATCCATTCCAGGGCATGCATTTGTTATTGTCGTATCACATTGGACTGAACTCTCACGTGTAGACCATACCCTGTATTACTGCATTAATATCACCATGCTTTGTCTGTATTGAGCATTAATTTCTCTCAGATACTATTGGAATATAGAAGTAAATTGCCTTTTTGTGGCAGTGCCATATAGATTGATGGTCAGTTATGTGCAATCAATGGTCAGCATTAATTGACCCTGTGAGTGCTAGTGATCATAGCTTTTTGCATGCTTTATGCTATTCTGTTATTCACTCTGCCACGATAATGTCACAGAGATACCACGTGTCGCGACATGAGTCATGGTCAATAAATATCTTCCTATAACATGCAGCTGGTACTAGCTTCTTCGCGAGAAGTTTCCGCAGGTTGGATTCAACAACAAGATAAGCCCGCTTACAGTGATGATGCAGATTAACAGAGAAATGAATTGTATGAACATGAGCTGGAATAAAACGTGACGTTTGTGGCTCTCTAGATAGTCTGATAATGATGATTGTCAAAAGTCAGCACTGTCTCCAGAGAAATGCTACAGGGGATTTTACGATGACATCGAGGTATTACAATACAAATGAATTGGGACGGTGGATTAAATGTTTGATATATGTTAGTCGAACATCGTGACCATATTGAAATATAGCAATGTTATGATATCTATGGGGCAAGTAGCACAGCGTCAGTAATTTGTTGTAAACCAACTGGTATTTGCACACGTGAAGGCAGACGCACGAGCGTAAAATACAGCAAAACAATTATGAACTGGAACATCAAAACGGCCGAATCAATCAAGTTGATAAAAAAAGACAAAACAACCAACTGAATCAATCAAGTTGATAAAAAAAGACAAAGCAACCAGCTGAATCAATCAAGTTGATACAAACAGTATCATGATATAAAACAAAACAACTGGCTGAATCTATCAAGTAGATAACAAAAGTGTTACGATATGTACAAAACAACCAGCTGAATCAATCGAGTTGATACAAGAAGTAACATGAAAGGGAACGAAAAAACCAGCTGAATCCATCGAGTAGATACAAAAAGTATCATAAAACAGAACAAAATAACCAGCTGAATCAATCGAGTCGACACAACAAGTATCCTGATCTAGAACAAAACAAAAAGCCAAATCAATCGAGTAGATAATGAAAGTACTATGAAGCGCCTTTAACATGAGCAAATGTATTTAGCGCTGCTAAGCAAGTCATTTGAGCCGAAGTGGGAAAAAAGTATCCTAAAATAATATGTACCGCATAGCATTGTGCGGGTGACAGGGCAACCTTTTAACCATATGTGATCATTTATTAATATTTCCTAGTCGCCGTACAATGGGGCTGTTATAGGCAGAAGGCAGGGATTGTAAAGCTTTGTTGCGTCGGTATAGAGATTAGTGTGATAAATGATGTGTAACCAGCGGGTTGACACTTTGTCTTTACTCGTCTTGCCTTTACTCCTTGATATTCTCTGTATGATCAATCGTAATACCTAATTAATTGCAAGCCCAGACGAAGGATAATTGATGAATATTGTTCACGGATGAGCTGATGGCAGGTTGGCTCTTTGGTGATGTTGACATTATATATTGATTCCTCATTCCTCTCTTCCGGTAATAGGGCGTGCTTGCATACATGCATACATACATACATACATACATACATACATACATACATACATACATACATACATACATACATACATACATACATACATACATACATACATACATACATACATACATACATACATACATACATACATACATACATACATACATACATACATACATACATACATACATACATACATACATACATACATGCATACTTACATATACACATATATACACATATATATATACATATACATACATACATACATACATACATACATACATATATACATACATACATATATACATACATTCATGCATACATACATACATACAAACATACATACATACATACATACATACATACATACATACATACATACATACATACATACATACATACATACATACATACATACATACATACATACATACATACATACATACATACATGCATGCATACATACATACATACATACATACATACATACATACATACATACATACATACATACATACATACATACATACATACATACATACATACATACATACATACATACATACATACATACATACATACATACATACATACACAGACATACATACATACATACATACATACATACATACATACATACATACATACATACATACATACATACATACATACATACATACATACATACATACATACATACATACATACATACATACATACACATACATACATACATACATACATACATACATACATACATACATACATACATACATACATACATACATACATACATACATACATACATACATACATACATACATACATACATACATACATACATACATACATACATACATACATACATACATACATACATACATACATACATACACAGACATACATACATACATACACATACATACATACATACATACATACATACATACATACATACATACATACATACATACATACATACACATACATACATACATACATACATACATACATACAGACATACATACATACATACATACATACATACATACATACATACATACATACATACATACATACATACATACATACATACATACATACATACATACATACATACATACATACATACATACATACATACATACATACATACATACATACATACATACATACATACATACATACATACATACATACATGATTACCAGTTGTTTCGATTGATTTTATTATCCCATGATATACAATGATTCTTTTCTGATTAAAGCAGAGATGGAAACTTTATAAACATTGGAACCAAAACCACGTTATCCGAAATCGGACAGATCAGTGAAAACTGGTCACATTAAGTGCCTTTTTATGGCAACAAATCTTGTCCTTTATGATAACCCGAAGACAATGTGGAAATGGGTAAGTTTCATGGAAATGCAGCGAATGAATTGTTTTTGAAAATTGCCTTTTTATTCTGTCCTTGTTGGAGTGATTAAAAACACAATTTACTGTCAATGCACAGTGAATATTTATTACCTAATAAAAGGAAGGGAGCAGCGCGATTCACACATAAGAATCGGTTTTCTAAGAACGATGCTGGTTTCAGTTCATTTTGTTAAGCCAATGTATATAAGATGATACTATAGGACGCTGCTCCCTATGATGAATGATTAATTTATTTATCATCTGGTGTCAAAGGTTAGTCAATCATTCATTGATAGCCTAAATGCATTACCTGAAGCCCAAATACATTTTTCAAGAACCTGCACAATCTCTAGAATCCAAAACATCACATCAGAGGATTTAGTGATGATTCATCAACGTTATTATTTGATAACGAGTGGATGATATTATATCATGCATGACCATGAGCTACAACGGGATGGGGCATTGTACAAAAGTGTGTGCGGATTGATTACGAGAAACATCAAAACCATATTGGGCGCAAGGGTTGTGCAAAGAATTAAGACAATCAATTATCACATTCAGTTAGATCGTTGGTTTGTGATTGGTACAGGGCTTACCAACTTGTGTTTATTATAAATCTCTACCGATCTCAATAACTATTCAATGTTTTTCGATTATTGGCAACAGTGTGGTTATAACCCTTCAAATTTCTGCGTGATAAGCACTGTAAGGGGACGCACAAAATCAGCACGCTGCCGATGCAAAGTTTAACTTCTATGTAGACTCGGCGTTCGGCAACAATGCGCCAGGAACTGAGCTCCAGAACCATCTGTAAGCTCCCCAGACCCTTAGCATTTTATAACCTCTTATCCGCTTATATTGGCACTAATGGTGCTACAAAGTGTGATATCGCTTAACTGATAACCACCTTCAAGTGCGCTGGTTAAACAAGCAATCCTACATCAGCAGTCGGATGGGACGAGAGGTCGATCTTGGATCGGGCGTCCACCTGGACCAGCGTCTGCCGGCAATCTCGCGGTGTCTTGTATGAATGGAAGTTTTTCCCAGCAATGAACATAGCATTGTATATATAAATATTCAGGTTTATTAAATGCATCCTCAAAGATATTAAATGTTGCTCTATAGATCCACTGACATCGTATCCGGCTCTTCAATCCTACACTCACTAATTAGTTGGCCAGCGGTATCTTGTGAAGTATGTATGATAGGTAATTGGATCCCATAACATAGAATCTAGTATGCCTTTGGTGGAAATAATAAGCAAGTTACTGTTTGCCAGCTATAACAGGCAACTTAACCGTTAGTTCAAGAGGACTGTGACGACCCTCATTGTTCAATGTCTAAACAAGAACTTTATATGTGTATGTGACACATGCAGATGCTGACCCAGGTAACGCCACACAAATTACCTCAGGTGAACTTATTTGACGTATTTTAGTTTAATCGAACATGATCTGTTGAAAAGGTCGCAAGTGGAACCGGTGTGACGGAATTCTTAGTGTGGATCAGTTCCTTTTCAATTGTTTATATTGCATAGCACCGATAATCACGAAACATTTCCTCTTACGGAGGAAGGGCCTCAACCTTCGTATTGTAATTAGATAAAGACATTTGATTTGGACCTTCTCAAGTGAATTTCTCTCTTTTCTTATTGTTTACAGTTCTCATTTGCATGCACCCTCATTCAAGCGATGATAACAGCATCCATTATTGAACATGAGCACTATTGATTAAAGGAACACACATGCCATCTTGTGTTTCATAAATTATGGGAGCTCATTTGTTGAAGGAATAATCAAGCCAAATAATCAGTGAGATCACTTATTGGCGATATATTGGTGTAACTTGTTCTAAGCAAATCGCACAGCTTCGTTATGGTTTTTGATGGCTTTTCTTTACTTACGTTATCAACATAATATCTAAGGATATATGCTTTATGGGTCGAGCGCAATGAGCCAGTGTTGCACCACTTACAATTGGAGACATAAAAAGGGGACAACGGTTTCTGCATAATATTTTATGCAACATTAACCACGGTTTTGGGCAAAATTACATCTGACAAGTAAAATGTAATGGCAATATCGGCCCCCGAGATATACATTGCTTTTCATAAGAGTATGTAATATATCCCCATAGGCTTCTAATCAGGTCAAAGACGACCGCAGAAGGAAGTACGTACCTCGATCGAGGTACGTACCTCGTTCCTAGTACGGCGTACTTGGTTTGAAGTATGCATACATAAACATTAATTTTCTCAACTGTTTTTCAAATTGTGACATTATTTACTGAGATTTGGTTGGGTTAAATCGTGGAAACCCTCTTAGTAGTCACAGCCTCGATTTGGGACCATATTTAGCGTTGCCCATGTACGAGAAGGCTTTTCTATGCGTTTTCAAACTTTAGTTCGGCGGCCATCGCGTGTCTTTTCCGACGATTGATGAGGCAAAAATCCTTTTTGAATCAGTCTGGCAAAGTAAAGAACTTACTTTTTGCTGAGCATAGTTTGTCTAGATTATATGAAATACAGTTTAGTGAAAATTGTATGGCATATTTGTGACTTATGGATGATAACATCACACCCCATGTCAATCCATTTGCACACCTGATATTTTTGTACTACAATCGAAGTACGCCGCACCATGGTGGTTTCAAACTTCGCTTGTTGTCTACCCGGGTCTGATTGAGAGTGTTCATATACGCATTCAGTTGTGTTCAAAAATGAATGGTCTTCTCAAATAGAATAACAAAGCAGCCAGGTGTTTGATATTGAACAGAATGCCCCCCAAAACACCATAACAGTAAGTTTTCATACTGTTGACCTGTTCTGTTTGTGTTTTTGAAAACTTTTGTTTTAATTGGATGTTAGGTTATTATTTAAGGCTTAACAGATGGAAATGAGCATCATTACATATGTAATGAACATTATCATTTTAGAATACTTAAGGTTTACCAGATATGGAATGGAATGTTCACAAAATCACAGGGTCAGCGATCATGTTGTATTGATATTGACTATGCTTTATTACAATTACTTCCATAGCAATGTGGACAGTGGTCATAAGATCATTCCTCATCGGTAAACTTCATGATGGTGTTTATTCTACATGCTGCTAATAATTGAGTTTCTATCGGCCAAATCATATGCCTTTAATCATATGCAATATATCATGCAGATCCATATTTTCATAAGAAGTGGAGGAACAGCAATGTTTGAGTTGATTTTATTTTAGAAATAATTCTCATGTAGCAAATTGTGTCCAAAATCACATACATACAATATTCGTTATTACATAATAGGATACCGAGTAATCCCGAGTGCAGGTACACTACCAATCAATTACCAGTATCACAATGAGGCAGATAATGATAACAACTATAGAAATGTTATGACTGTTTGACAGCTAAAGGTATATGTATGATGCAATAAGTGAGATACAAAACTATGATATGTCTAGGACAGGTTACACAATGCAGGATAAAGCTACTTAAATAGGTCATGACACAGATAGGATTAATTGATATACCTATACATGTACAGACATACATATTACAACAGTGAGTGTTGAATGACAAAACTAGAGGAAAGCATGTACAAAAGGTGGGATGGCATTGAAAACGGAAGGGGGGGGAATGGGAGTGCAAATTGATGTGATCTCGTTGAAATCTAATTGAAAAAGACAAAGAAGTGCTGGTTACCTGACCATATCCGCGCGGGATTTAATTGGGGCAGCCTCTTCCCTTCTAAAGAGAAAAGATAAGGACTTATGCGATAACGTTTACAAATTCGACAAATTCAACCTAAGTTTTCATGAAAATGGAATCCAGAATAAAATATTCTCTCTGTCTCTGTTGTTTGGAATGGAATATATTGGAAAAAATTACTTAAACTTTCAGAGATCCCAAGTGGAAACACCACACAGGTTAAATACATATTGCATACATAGCTGATGAATGCCGCGAAAGCGGAAACGAGAGGAAGAGGATAATATGCCCAAAGTCTTATGAACTTGTTCAGCGATGTGAGGGCAATATTCTGGTTGAGTATATAGACGAGAACAAGGAAGACCTGGTACACCCCTCACAGGAATAGCTTCTTCATTGAGAGAGCTGTAACCAACTTTCAGCGGCTTGGAAGGCGGCTCCATGGACTTATCACTAATGGCTGAAGGAATGTTCAAGTCTGAATAGATTTCATCCACTTCATCAATGCATGATTGACAGAACTTAGGAGCAGTTTTGTGTAATGGACAGATTCTGTTTTTCTTTGACACCACTTGGAAATTTTAATTTCAGGTTGGAAATTTTAATTTCAGGTTTCCAGTTTCCAAACATCCTCATTGTGATTGAAGGCTTTCAGAAGAACACCGTCTTGAATATGGCTTGGCCCATAGCTGTTCCATTCTGAAAAAAAACCCAAAGTAAATCAGATACTGGCTAGTCAAATACATAACATTAAATATTATAATCTATGTTTAAGTACACAACACAAACCAGCAATTCCTGTGAGATTGTTTTATATCACCCTCTACTAATAGACTAAATCATATTCGGTTTGAAATATTGACATTGTCACTTCAAGCCGTGCACGACAAATTCCAAAACAAATTATCTTATAACTTGCGATTCGGTCGTATGATTCATAAGTGTCATTCTTTTATCTGTATACGATCTACTATCAGAATATGGCACCAATTCAAAAGGAAGCACACCGTACTTCGATTTAAGTACGATCGCATCACCACGCCATTGTTTCAGAAAAATCATTCAACAGTGGTGTTATTTATTAGCGATAGCTCATTAATATGCCATAGAATTTTGAATAACATATAATGTATCATTAGATGATATACTTGTAAATTAGAAAACATAGACCTTACCTCTGCCATGTTGATGTGTGTACAAAATTTAAACCATGAACGCAGAAAAACTTGAAGTCGCTGTCGAATAATGGAAGTGAAAACTCTTCTTGTGAAGGCCCAATATCGCCCACAACAACAGATTTGGTTTCAAATGTAGGCCATAATATATTTGCATAATTAAATCGTTCAAAGCCAATCACATTTCAGAAAATAATGTCATAAAATGCAAAACAGCAGAGGGCGGTGGCACGACTATCATGCGTACCTCAATCGAGGTGCGCCGTACTGGGAACGAGGTATGTACCTCGATCGAGGTACGTACTTCGTTCTGCGGTCAGTCCGCGACCTGCTAATGTGTGTATCCCTTTGTTCGACGTTTTTATCGAACAATCTTTGGCTGTCGCAAGTTGGTCATATTAGCGCTTTGAATTTATTCTAGTCTACTTAAATTGCCATTTTACGGGTGCTCCCGGCAGCTCCCATCCATTTGTCCTTTGTTATCTAAGATGTCACATATTTATGCTGACTGCAACCAAGGATTCATACAAATTATATTTCGGTGTTATTGATCATTCTAGTGTGAGAAATCTAACAAAACCAAATCAGATTAATGATTTACTCTCGCGTGGAATAATAATGCGGCCCAAGAATAGACTGAACTTTGTGCTGGGTGTCCTAGACGAGATAACCGGGGGCAATGGTTCTTCGCGGAGATTTTGGCATCAAAGTCGTAATGAAAGATGAGTTTGATTGCCATACAGTATCTTGTTTCATACAGAATCTCTGGTGAAAACGTGTTAGTTTACAATGGTTACAAAACCATTCATGGCAGTTAACATATTTGTAACCTGGGTGCATTCAGTAGAACAGAACATATGGTAACATAGTTGATCAGTTGGTATTGTGTATTGGAAGGGTACATTATAGTAAATAATGCAATGGTTGAGTTACTATTATCAAGATTTCAACTCTAATATTAAAGCTGGTTGATGCGATATTAATGGGATAGCTTTTGGCGGAAGGTAAATGTCGATCACGAAACAAATAACACAGCGGTTTAATTGTTCAATACAGCCAGTCATATGTATCGATGTTAACCACATAATTTGCACAGATTTGATTTGTTACGGCTCGTTAGGATTAGACATGATTATATATAAATATAAATACAGTGAAGGACTGGGTGTCATTGTTATTCCGTGATCGCCAATACACCTGTTCTTTACTGACTCTCGGAACGTAGTTATTATCAATCTGCGTATGTTCCCTTACTTCATCAATGATAAATAAAACATATATTGAATTGCTTCATTAATATTTGCATTTCTCGTTGGTGATTTGGTGTATATGTTGAAACATTTAGTTGCATTAACCGAAATAGTTTTATTCATAATAAATATGTGCATTTATATTTATATCCACCTAATGCAAACCAAACGTAGGACACGTCCTTAGCTTACAATGTCCATAAATACTTACAGTTTTCTATGCATTACTTCATTACCGACTGTGGAAACCCACACAACCCCTGGGTTTGAGGACAATCCTCTACAACGGCGGTACGTGAACCAACAATGAAACGATATATATTCATAGCTTTACGGTATTAAGTGCTTAATGATATGCGCTGCATATCAGTTTTGACCAAGCATGCAGTATATATGTCTTCATTTACACATTTTTGATGATCATGACTAGCACCTTTTCGTTTATGCTGGGATACTTCACAAAATGCCATGACCAATCCTGCATATATATTTGCCATTGAACTAGTGATAAAAGATCAAGTCCTTGCCGTAAGGCCATATATACGATGGTATACATCTATGAAGACATAATTGTCGTTTAATACAGCCATCCATTCCCACCTTCAGGGCATAACAAAAACATAATTAGCCAAATGTAGTTGGGACAATCTCCCTGCTGCCATTTGTATGTATTGCAGCATGTTTCTTGTAAGTATACAGATAAAGGCTTTGGTAACAAATGCCAAATGATATATTTACCGTCACTTTGTTTAAAAATGACAGCCTAGAGGATGAGTGATTTATGGATCACAATACCGAATAACAAATGTGACGGGCCAAAGGCTCATGCTGTTAAGCCACGGTGTGTTTCTCTGGTGTATGCTTTAATGGAATCTGGATCATCGGAATACATGAAGCTTTATGGTTGTGCATTAGCATGTTTGGTTTATCGATAACAATAACAATGCCCTTTCCAAGCATCAAAATTATATATGCACATAAACTTTCATGATTGCACATAAAAAGCATCCATAGAATAGACACGCAAAATACTTTAAGAACCTCTCGTGAAAATAGCGGCAATAAAACGTACCTAAGCACTATTTGACTACATGAGTGCAATCCCTAAAACAGCCTTGTCAATATACACCGAGATACGCAACAAGCAGTGATGCACACACGCATATATCTTAAACATATACTAGTTCGGTTCAACACCAGTTTACTTTCGATGCAGCATTGGTTTTCATTGCTCCATTCAAAGTTATTTATCGCTAACGTGCAATTTGCATCACAACTTTCCCAAGTTATACAGCTCCTATTAGAATATCCATTGAATCGTACTCCGATGATATCTAGACCACCGAGGACATCAATTAAGTCCACGAGTACTCTGGGCTATTTTCCTGACAAAAGTCCGTTTCGTAAACGCTACTGAATAACAAAAAGGCACTCATATCGAGCTGCATATGTGAAGTTCATGATCACTGATGGGAAAATAATTACATCTAGAAAAATTGTATAATTCCAATTGTTGCTAATGAAGGCAGGATGAAAAAGTATGTTTAGGCCATCTTGTTTTGTTTTAATGATGTCATATCCCAGAGAGCCTGTCCTTTTTAATCACATGTAGCCGATCCACTGCTGCACATATCACCCATAATTATCGATCAATGTAAACAGAACCATACTAAACTCGTATCGTAGCGAAACAAACTGAGCACGTATTTACTGGGATGTTATCGCCTTTTGTTTTTGGACAGATAATATATACCAATTACATATAATGCATAGGGAGCCTACATATCCTACAGAGATAAATAAACACCATCGAACATAACAAGTAATTAGAGCCACGACATAATAAATGATGCAAGTTTAGTCCAGGAGGCTGATCAGTCTCAACTAAGCGATGTGGAAGCACATCATCGACTTATTTCGCCGATTAAACAACTACATGGGATAACCACTGACCACTCTAGCTGAATCACGACATTACAGTATAAAACGCTTATTTCAGCTTTAACATTTCCAAATTAACGTGGTATTTGACGCTATAACATATCAATACCAATCGCGGGCACGGCAAGGTTCCGACTAGAGGCTGTGATCCAATCAGCAATACTGCAAGTCTCCCTAGCGCCACTATCGAGAGATATAGGTTTTTAAAACACGATATTGAAAATTAATACCATGCACTTATGAAAAATTAAGCGATGACAAAATGCGATGTTGAGCACACCAATGCTGAAAGAATCCGACGATCTATGACGAAAAGGTCATCTAATGTTGAACAAGGCCCATAGAAGCCTATAAAGGGTCAAGGGGGCCCAAGCGACCTGCGGACCCGTAGTGCAACTGTCAGAAAACTGACTACGGGCCTTCTACGAGCTGAAGCCGTATGGAGCCCGTGTCTGAAAGTTGTGCATGCGCAACCTATGGTCATGGGGTCTTCGGGACCTTTGCGGGGCCAAACATTTTTTTAAAAATCGTACTGATTACGAACCGGGTTGTGCGACACGCTTTGTGGGCCCGCACGGGCCCGCAGTGTTTTCACCCATACGGGGCCCTCAGGCAGCCCATAGACAGCCCATAAGTCTCATGTGACCGAGGCATAAGTACCATAATATCGTACTACAAGAATTCGTTTTTGTGTTGTCTTTTCTATCAACTGCGTTGAGAAATTTACTGCAACTTGCTCCGACACTGTACAATTGGTCTGTATCGCAATGGAACTTTCACTAACAGTTAATATTTGCTCGCTTTGGTGATATTTCCCCTGAGATGCAGGGTGGACGGAAAGTCTGCTTTCTAGAAGCAGAGTTGACGATAAGACTTTTGTCTATATGCAGGATAGGCGACAAGACTTTTGTCAAGAAGCAGGGTAGACGACATGATTTACCTTGAGGCTGGGTAGACAAGAATTTTGCAGGGTAGGCAAGGCGACAAGACTTCTTCGTAGACACTTGGCCTGACTAGGTAAAGCGCGTGCAGTATGACTGCCTATGTGTTTGAGTATTTGCAATACTTCAGAAGCACAATAATACGCACCTTACCCATTGAATCAACATTCGGTAAGAATCGAGATTGCCCCTTGTTTTCTCTGTTGTCATATACAGAGTGATCTTCATGCGTGGGAAGACACTTTGCTTGGCACAGGATGTTAAAGTCTGGATACAGGGCTCTGTTTACGGAAAGAGTAGCTTCCCGAATGAACAGAAAAGACATGCCGTCATTTTATGACCAGACGCAGACGAGAAATAACTGACGAGTATACTCAAGAACCCGGATATTTTAGATATGGTTTTGTTAGACTTCTTTCGTTACTGTCTTGATTCTTTGGGCTAAAGTTACCATAAATGCTATCTACGAGGCCACACAACACAGGAACGTGTGATGATAATGATGTATCAGCTAAATATAAAACACAAGATGATTCCGGTGTAAGCGGCATTTCAAGAGACACTTGAGAGCTACTATCTGTAAGTATGTATCACTTTAGTCGTACAAATGTACGTGTAGTTGTACAAATATACGTGTAATTCATCGATGTATCATACTTTAAGGAACTGTGTCCAGGATGCAGCGAAATCTTTTTATTTCGCTTCTTTCACTTGTGACGGTGATAAGCTTGTTTCAGTGAGGCTATGTAGTCAGAACCGTGTTTAAGCAGGTTTAGGCGGAGCGAAAAAGGGTTATGGGTGGGTGGGCAGATTAGGCGTGACAATGCAAACTTGTTCGTGGCACGGCATGTATGTATGTATGTATGTATGTATGTATGTATGTATGTATGTATGTATGTATGTATGTATGTATGTATGTATGTATGTATGTATGTATGTATGTATGTATGTATGTATGTATGTATGTATGTATGTATGTATGTATGTATGTGTATGTATGTATGTATGTATGTATGTATGTATGTATGTATGTATGTATGTATGTATGTATGTATGTATGTATGTATGTATGTATGTATTATATATATATGTATGTATGCGTGTATATATGTATGTATGTATGTATGTATGTATGTATGTATGTATGTATGTATGTATGTATGAATGTATTTATATATGTATGTATGCGTGTATATATGTATGTATGTATGTATGTATGTATGTATGTATGTATGTATGTATGTATGTATGTATGTATGTATGTATGTATGTATGTATGTATGTATGTATGTATGTATGTATGTATGTGTATGTATGTATGTATGTATGTATGTATGTATGTATGTATGTATGTATGTATGTATGTATGTATGTATGTATGTATGTATGAATGTATGTATGTATGTATGGATGTATGCATGGATGCATGTAAGTAAGTATGTATGTATGTAAGTATGCATGTATGTATGCATGTATGTATGCATGCATGTATGTATGTATAAATGTGTGTATGTGTGTGTATGTAAGCATGTATGTATGTACGTATGTATGTATGTATGTACGTATGTATGCATGTATGTATGAATGTATGTATGTATGTTTGTATGCATAAGTGTATAATCACAACTTGACCATTCTAGTACATTGTGTTGGATGTACTTTGGCTGAATAATTTTCTTTGCGACGGAGTCTATTTACTCTGAATAGAGGATTTGCAACCCTGGATGTATTTCAATTAACTTTCTACACTGATTGGATTTTCTGATTGAACAACCGGGGCTCCGGTTAACAACGATTTTCCAGATAAAATTGATAAGCAAAGGTGACGTTAAAACCTGTTCCAAAGTCTTTATTACACAGCAATCACTGTACGAGAAGTAGCCAAGACAATCTCATCATGTGGTCGAAGAGGATAATTATTCAGCTGCCATCGCAAATATCGAGGTTATCAATTACTCCAACGTTGCAATAGTACACAGGTCCACATAAAAATCGCATTGACCCCTGGGCAATCGGTACAATATTGCGTTTGCGTTACTTCCGATAATAACCAGACATCAGGTCCGCGAGAACATTCAGCTAATTCGGTGATACATGTCTTGGTCGTTTAACTAATTCAGCAACAATGGCTCCCCTTTCTGACTGATGGGCAAATTACTGTTATATGGTATAATTCCATGTGTTGATAATGCACGTAGGATAATAAAAATCACCTTTGAAAGATTTGTTGCATAACATATCACTGTAGGTCACTTAATTCACTAGACTGCCTCATCTTAAATTATGATTACAAAGCACCATTGGGAAAATGCTTATCAAACGAATAAACAGAGTTAGGACTGCATTTACACCCACTATCGATCAAAAGCGTGTCAGAGTTGTTTGGAAAATATGTCCGCTCTACAAATGCTCGCCATCATTTTGCTGCTTGTGAAAGGCAATTGGTTTTTTTTATGAGCAGCATTATTATTTTGTTGAATCAATAGATGTCGAAATCCAATTATTTCAGCTGTCTTCGCGTTTTATCTTAGTGGAAGCTATATAGCTATTCGGTAGTATCTGTAACATGGTTTCTGGTACATCTTGCGTATTGATTGTCATCGTGAGATTGACGATGGTTGATGTGCCAGAAACCCTTCATTGTATACTTCTCATCGATTCATGTGGTGTAATTAGATTATTATTCATGTGATCTGCCGGTCTGGTGTCACGGTTATAGCAGCTCCATTAATAAATTGCAGGATTCTGTGATCCTCGCCATATTTAAGACAGCTTCCTGAGTGGCTGTACATCTATGATATCTTCACAGCTGGGCTCTAGAAATGGTTAGGGCGCTCTTGCATTAATAAACACGACAAATGGCAGGATATTCACTAACATATCGGATAGCTTAGAGATAATATATTAAATAACATGAATAATCTCTTTTAGTGGATCAGTACATTTGGTCTTAATCACAATCTTCATGTTGTTATTTCATCTCGTTCAACGTCTGTTTAACTGTATTTGATATTGAGGCATACAGTCCTTTGTATTTACTGTTGAATAAAGGGAATGATGCAATTCATTCCGCTGTCAATTCATCTCCCTCCAAACGCTCTACCCAGGGGAGTTAGAACGTGACACCAGAAACTATTAATAAAACTATAAGCATTCTGTTTGTGACGCATACCTAACCTAGTGTTAGATCACTACCCATAGAAATACCCTAGACTAAGACGCTCGAAACTGCAACCATGTATTTTTACAGCTGCAGAGTTCATATTTTATTTTTAAGGGAGATAAGTGGGGGAGCATGAATTGTGCGCTTGTGGGCGCAATAAGGCTATAGACCTAACTCGTTCCAAAAAGCAAGAGCATCACGTATATAAAAAATAAGGCATTAGTTATGCCTCCGGTAATCAATTGCATGTTGAAATATAGATATCATTAACTAAATAGAGTAAAGCTGGGTCAATAGTTTGCCTATTGTCACTATTACGTGGTCAGGTGAATTATAGGTTAGCATAATCATTTTAAGAGGCCATGCAAGGTTCGACTAAGCGTCATCGGTTCCATAGCGTATTCGGCAATAGGTGTAACCAAATGTCAGGCAATGTGCAGAAAACGTTTGTCAGGAAATGTAGTAAGCGAAGAATATATTGAAATTGTAGTGTCATTATAATGTCAGTTTTGGCGTATAGGTTGAGTATTATATCACACTTGCAGTCACACATAATCATATTGATTTTTATTCATCCCGGTCATTGATATCTGAGATTCGAGTCAATCTATCAACTGCCTGTTAACGCAATACAAAGTTACATAATAGCGTTTAGCTGATGTACTCATTAAAACGCTATCAATGTCCGGCAATGACATTAGGGATCAAAACAGTAAATCTACAGCGACTGCTAAGCCTACTAAATAATCTAAACCTAGTCGAATATGCATTGATCAGCAGTTTTGTTCCTGTTAATATACATAGGAATTCTGTTATATTTTCCGCCCAAAGCGTTATTATTTGTAAGAACTCACACTCATTCCAGAATGAAACTTTAATTGCAAATGATAGGTGATGTATCAAATTATCTCAGCGACGCATACAATAATTTTGACAAACCTCCCTTTTTATACGGTAAGGGCTTTGCTGTATCGTGTTCATATTTAGCCTTGGATTCATGCACATATTTAAAAACGAGCCATTGTTTTGATAAAGCTCCTCGGACAAATGGACAATGATGTTGTCTTGAAAGCGGCCCAATATATGCATAAAATCGAGAAATACATTGATACATTGCAACAACAATTATATCTATGCGCACTAATCGCATAAATAGTGAATAACTGACATACTCGTTTTTTCCTTTTACCTTGGTTGATACTTTGTACTGCCGTGCTGGTGCTGCAAGTGGATGGCATTTCTTATGTTGCAGTTGCCATCAGTCCCCACGTTGCACATCAGGATATATTACATGGGCTAATGATTCATATCGATTACTTTTCCTTACACAATTGTTTGTGGTCAAGGCCCCTGAAGTACCACGGTTTCGCCCCTGGTTGTCGTTGAACGCTTCCGCATATTGCTCCTGTGTAATGTAGGATTGTCCAATTTCACTGGAAGGCAGCCGACTCTTGACACATCAAGCATAGCCGTTATTAGGGTAACATTTTTGAAACACTAAGTATTGAGGAGCAGCAGGTTCCTAAGTCTAAGTGCAGATGGACTGTAAAGTATTAAATATATCGATGTCTTGAATCTGCGTCTGTTTGCAAAGAAACTAAATCCGGAGTTGAGCAAGTTAATTATAGATAGGTAGATGCGACATAGTTGATAGGAATCCTCTCTTCAGACACACGATCGTCACTTAACATGTGTTGAAGAACAGTTAATAATCAGGGGCATGTGGTCATTATCTCAGGCAACTATAATGGTGAACAAACGCTTACCAGCGCTGAGTAGCTACACACCATGATACTGTGGTAAATAGCCCAGGGTTGAAAAGCCTGTCATTTGATACATTTGACACAAAGCGAGTTTAATAATAAAATGATCGTCTCGAAATAGGGAGTCACATTAGTGCTTAAGAGCAAGGAGAGTTACAATATGACACCATCTAAACCAGTTTATGATGCTTGGATTGTACAAGGTTGCACCGTTGGGGAGACCTATATTAAGACATTTATTGGTGGCTCTCCCTCAAATTCACAACTGTCTGATCTCGGCAGGGTTAGTTCCTCTTTTAACATTTGCTAACGGGTATGAATGGCTTTCATTTGTATATCGAACAGTTTATTTAAAAATATTGTTCGGCGTAGAACCTGTGAAGCTACTGGTTGTGTTCATTTATAATCTGTTGTCTGATTACCTAAAGCATGCCAATAGTTATTGAGCGTGATAAATGACGTACAATCAGAAGGATGACACGTTGTCTTTACTTGTCTTGTGTTTAACTCCTTGATATTCTCTGCACGATGAATCGTAATAACTCATCCCTCTCATTCACATAATGTACAAGGTAACCCAGCGGTAAAATGCGAACAGCTGCTATTATTGGAGGAAATATGTACACAGGATGGCATGAATAACCAATGTACGCCATTTACAGTTTAATCGACTGGGTTATTTTGAGAGCATTTTTGCCATGCTGTTGCAAATAACGCTAACTTACATATATGGGGGTTGGTGTTGGGATTTAAAAGCACAATTATACAAATAATTGTAACATATCGACCAAAATTGCCGATATGGCTTGTATGCCATACATACATGAATACATACATACATATATACATACATACAGACAGACATACATACAGACAGACATACATACATACATACAGACATACATACATACAGACATACATACAGACATACATACAGACAGACAGACATACAGACAGACAGACAGAACAGACAGACAGACAGACAGACATACATACAGACATACAGACAGACATACATACAGACAGACATACAGACAGACAGACAGACAGACATACAGACATACATACATACATACAGACATACAGACATACATACATACAGACAGACATACAGACAGACATACAGACAGACAGACAGACAGACAGACAGACAGACTGACTGACAGAAATACATACAGACAGACAGACATACATACATACATACATACATACATACATACATACATACATACATACATACATACATACAGACATACATACATAGACATACATACATACATACATACATACATACATACATACAGACAGACACAGACATACATACATACATACATACATACATACATACATACATACATACATACATACACACATACATACAGACAACAGACATACATACATACATACATACATACATACATACATACATACATACATACATACATACATACATACATACATACATACATACATACATACATACATACATACATACATACATACATACATACATACATACATACATACATACATACATACATACATACATACATACATACATACATACATACATACATACATACATACATACATACATACATACATACATACATACATACATACATACATACATACATACATACATACATACATACATACATACATACATACATACATACATACATACATACATACATACATACATACATACATACATACATACATACATACATACATACATACATACATACATACAAGTCTTGTCGCCTTGTCTACCCTGCATCTTGACAAAATTTTTGTCCACCCTTCATCTAGATAAAAATCTGGTCGTCTACCCTGCAGCTTGACAAAAATCTTGTCATTTACCCTGCTTAAAGACATAAGTCTTGTGGTCTACACTGCTTCTAGAAACTAGTCTTACCGTTCACCTTGCATCTTAACAAATAATACGCATACAATCAATGAACTAATAACAGGCGGACTACCCATGTGATTTTCCAATCTGGCCGAATATCTTGCTGCGATTTAGAAGCATATTTCGTCCATTCACCACCTGATTGGTGGAGGAACTAATTCTCTCATGTGAAATATCACCAAAGCGAGCAGATATTAACTTTTAGTGGAAGTTTCATTGTGATGCAGACAAATTGTGCAGAGTCGGAGCAAGTAACAGTAAGGTTCATAACGAAGTTGAAAGAAATGATGACACGAAAACCAATTCTCATAGTTCGATATTTTCCAACAAGCTTATGCCTCGGTCACATGAGACATATTGGCTGTCAATGGGCCGGACGTCTGATGGCCTCGTACGGCGAAAACACTGTGAGCCCGTGCAGGCCCACACAGCGTATCGCACTGCCCGGTGCGTTACTTCTACGATTTTTATAAAATGTTTGGCCCCGTAGACCTCATGGCCACAGGTTGAACATGCACTACTTTCAGACACGGGCTCCATGCGGTTTAAGCCCATATAAGGCCTATAGACAATCATGCAGTTTGCTGATTGGCGCTCTACGGGCCCGCATGTCGCTTTAGTCCCCTACAGGCTTCCACGGACAATAGCTCGCCTGATTCCATCAGCTGTTGTGAGAAGCAATAAGCATTGGGTGCTCAAAATCACATTTCTTCGTCGCTGGCTTTTACACAGGCATACGGTATTAACTTTCAAAATCGTGTGTTAATAACCTATATTTCACTATAGTGGCGTAGGGAAGACTTGCAGTATTGCTGATAGAATCACAGCCTCTAGTAGGAACATTGCCGTGCCCACGTTTGGTATTAATATGTTATAGCGTCAAATACCACGTTATTGTGAAAAAGTTTAAGCGGAAATAACCGTTATGAATTGTAATGGCGTGATCCAGATATTTGGTTGTTCCATGTAGTTGTTTAATCTGCGAAATAAATCGATGATGTGCAGTGGATCGGCTGCACGTGCTTCAAAAAGACAGGCTTAATGGGATATGACATCATTAAAGCAAAACAAGATGACCTAAACCTTCTTTTTTCATCCTGCTTCCATTAGTAATAATTGGAATTATACTATTTTCCAGATGTAATTATTTTTCCATCAGTCATCATTAACTGCCAATTTGCCACTCGATATGAGTACCTTTTTGTGGTTCAGTAGCGTTAACGAAACGGACTAGTGTCAAGAAAATAGCCAAACGTACTCGTGGATTTAATTGATGTCAACGGCGATCTTGCTATTATCAAACGTATGTTATTGAGCACCCATAAAAATGGGAATTAAAGTAGACGAGTATGAATTCTAAACGCCAATATGCTACAGCCAAAGATAGTTCGATAAAAGCGTTGAACAAAGGGTTTTACAAATTAGGATCCTTTGGGGATAGATTACTTGCTGTTATGAAAATCGATGACCGCATATCTCAGGGGCCGATATTGCCATAAACTGTTTATTGTCATATATGACCTTACACATAATCGTAGTTAATGTAGCATAAAATATTATACAGTAATCGTTGTCCAATGTCTGATATACACATTTGTAAGAGGCGCAATCCGGTTCGTTGGGCTTGACCAATAACCCATCGGGCATTACGTTGATGTTGTATGTAAATAAAAGCCAACAAAACCCAGACGAGGCGGTGCGATTTGCATAGCACAAGTAAAACAAATATATTGCCAACAATCTCACTGATAATTTTTCTGCTTATTTATATATTGGCTTTATAACTCCCAAGCCACAGTGCAGTGACGTTATTGTATTGCACCAAATATCAACTTATGGAGTACAAAATGGTATGTGTCCCATCGGTACCCCTCTTTTGTATCTTCAACTTTTAAACCTGTGGTCTTTGTCGTTGTATATCTATGTAATAATCGCTATGGAATGTAATTTAATTAGCGGTGACGAGTACCATCTACTTATGTTCTTGTAGGTAGCGATTTAAACCCCCTGTGTTGTACATCGTTAGATTCGTTTAGATGACCAATGGTACCGTCAATTGATAGTATCGTTAATCAATTGCACTAATAACCAAAAGTACCGTTAATAAATAGTACTCGTATTCAGCAATGGATGCTGCTATTGTCGCTTGAATGTAGGTGCATGCAAGTGAGAGTCCCTCGAACAAGTACAGGACAAAAACACAACATTCAAAAACAATTCATTCGCTGCATTTCCATGAAGCTTACTTATTTGTGCAACGTCTTCAGCTGATTATAAACGGCAAGAAACATTTTTCACTGTCCAGTCCGATTTTTGGGTTCAAATGTTTATAAAGGTTATATCCCTGCTTTTATTTGAAAAAAAGTTCCCTAGCTCATGGCATTAATACGTAAATCTGGTAACCTATGTATGTATGTATGTCTGTATGTATGTATGTAATGTATGTATGTATGTCTGTATGTATGTCTGTATGTATGTATGTAGTAGTATGTATGTATGTATGTATGTCTGTCTGTCTGTCTGTCTGTCTGTCTGTCTGTATGTATGTATGTTGTATGTATGTATGTTGTATGTATGTATGTTGTATGTATGTATGTAATGTATGTATGTATGGATGTATGTATGTATGTAATGTATGTATGTATGATGTATGTATGTATGTAGTAGTATGTATGTATGTAATGTATGTATGTATGAATGTATGTATGTATGAATGTATGTATGTATGTATGTCTGTATGTATGTCTGTATGTATGTATGTAATGTATGTATGTATGTATGTAGTAGTATGTATGTATGTATGCATGTATGTATGTATGATGTATGTATGTATGAATGTATGTATGTATGTAATGTATGTATGTATGAATGTATGTATGTATGTATGTATGTATTATGTATGTATGTATTATGTATGTATGTATGTATGTATTATGTATGTATGTATGTATTATGTATGTATGTATTATGTATGTATGTATGTGTATGTATGTATGTATGGATGTATGTATGTATGTTGTATGTATGTATGTAGTATGTATGTATGTAATGTATGTATGTATGTATGTAGGTATGTATGTATGTATGAATGTATGTATGTAGTAGTATGTATGTATGTATGTCTGTATGTATGTCTGTCTGTATGTATGTCTGTATGTATGTATGTCTGTCTGTCTGTCTGTCTGTCTGTCTGTATGTATGTATGTGTATGTATGTATGTCTGTATGTATGTATGTGTATGTATGTATGTCTGTATGTATGTATGTAGTAGTATGTATGTATGTAATGTATGTATGTATGTCTGTCTGTCTGTCTGTCTGTCTGTCTGTCTGTCTGTATGTATGTATGTAGGTATGTATGTATGTAATGTATGTATGTATGTAGGTATGTATGTATGTATGATGTATGTATGTATGGATGTATGTATGTATGTCTGTCTGTCTGTCTGTCTGTCTGTATGTATGTCTGTATGTATGTATGTAATGTATGTATGTATGTCTGTATGTATGTATGTTGTATGTATGTATGATGTATGTATGTATGGATGTATGTATGTATGAATGTATGTATGTATGTTATGTATGTATGTATGAATGTATGTATGTATGTTGTATGTATGTATGAATGTATGTATGTATGTCTGTCTGTATGTATGTATGTAGTATGTATGTATGTAGTAGTATGTATGTATGTATGGATGTATGTATGTATGTAATGTATGTATGTATGAATGTATGTATGTATGTAATGTATGTATGTATGTAATGTATGTATGTATGGATGTATGTATGTATGAATGTATGTATGTATGTCTGTCTGTATGTATGTATGTAGTATGTATGTATGTAATGTATGTATGTATGTAATGTATGTATGTATGTCTGTATGTATGTCTGTATGTATGGTATGCACGTGTGACTCCTAGACGGCTGATAAGGTTGTATTGGGTAGCATAACATCGCACATCATATGTTGTTAATCGTGGGCAGGAAGTAATAAACGCTTGCCGTCTGACATTAACGGCACTTATTTGTGCTTGCCTAAGGTAATAGTCAATCCGGTGCTTTGAAATGGCGCTGCCATTAATGGCGCTTACGTAATTAAATGAATAAAGTGAGGGAGTAAACATGTGTACTGAATCGTGCCTATGTTGGAAATAAAGGGTACATCAGTGTTACTGAGAACAAGTTATAGGAATCATACTCATACACGTGGCCGGCTGTTGTCCAGAGATATTACCACGCTTCTCTTAGAACGTTTGTTCCCCAGACGACCATTATCCAGTTAATTTAAAGAGTAACCAACTTGAATCCGAAACAGCTTCCATGTGGGTAGAAACATTTCATTCATGACAATCATTCTATCGATTTAGCCTCAAACGAATTCCCCAAAACATCCAATGCCGAATATTGACAGTAAACACCGAAAGACCATTTTGGCGATTGGTATTGATCCAGTACCCTGTTATGTAGGGAATTTGCTGAGCCTGTTATTTGCTGGGTTCAGAAATCCAGCCCCAGGTGATGTTCTGTTACGTTTGCGATTCGTACATATCACAAATCTAACCCCCAGTAACTGATATATCCATGCTTTGTCCCATCAGTGTCGTAGCTGACATGCTTGTCTACCTATGAATCAATACTGATGGATGTATGGACAATTACTCAATTGTGCAACGAACATGACCTCCATTGTAGGCATGAGTATTGAATATGATGCCTTATGACTATCCACTTTTAAGGCTTATTGGCGTTCGATAATTCATTTTGAAGCAGAGCTGTAATCATCTCTTGCTAACAGGAAGTTCACCGTTAACTCTATCTACGACATGGAAAGCAATGGAGATGGCCCTTTTGAAGTCCCACATAATACATCAATCCATCATTTAAGGTACAGCAATTCAAATGTTGATTCAAGATACTGAAGGCGACAACATGCCATATTGCGAAAGCGTTGTCTTTTGACTAGAAGTATACATTGATGCTTGTAATGGTAGCATAACCACGTCATACCTCTAGTGTTTGATTTTGATCCCTTATGCATTTACTACTGGTATCATTGATCAATAACGATCCATCGACAGCACCATTTACCGAGCCAAGCGCTGCTGGGTCATACGGCATTATCCACAGTCACACTTAACTGCTCCAATTTACAGTTGATACGTACTATGTTATGAACTCAAATCTTAAGAGGGCTTATGGAATCAATATATAATAATGATAACGTATGGTCGTTAAGTACAGTAGTATTACGTTAAGAACATATTTGATGCGAGGAAGCTAATATCTCCTGGGCTGGAGCTGGTTGTTCTTTCAGAAAATCGGCGCATATACCAGAGGGTCCGACGTTGACCTGGTAATAACTCGCCTCTAGAGAAATCTAAAGGTAAGGTAATGTACATAATGTGTGTAAGCTATTATTCCCTGCGCTAGTACAGGTTATGTTTAACGTAATCGGCGTATATCGTAGAACATCCTACTGTGGCCTGGTTGAGTATGAAATAGCTAACCTGGCTGATGATTTCGCTGAGTATAATATAGCGGACAACATCCTGGGTGTTGTCGGTCAGTATGATATAGCGGAAACCACCCTGGCTGATGACGCCGTTGGGTATTGCATAGCGGACAACAGCTTGGTTGATGACGTCGTTGAGTAGTATGTAGCGGACAACAGCCTGGCCAATGACGTCGTTGGGTACCACATAGCGGACAACAGCCCGGCTGATGACGTCGTTAGGTATCACCTAGCGGACACCACTATGGCTAATAACGTCGTTGAGTACTGTTAAGCGGACAGCAGTCAGGCTGCTGACATTGTTGTGTTTGATATATCGGGACAGATTGCGTCTACAGATGATCAACATAGCGAATAAGGGTTGCAATAGTTGGTTCTCTATGTTACCTTGAACCATTTGCGCCGTCATCAACTTAAGGGATAAACCATTATTTAGGAACCACGTCAGAATCCCTTACTTAAGTCTATTTGATGATTAATATTCCGGGGGTAATCGTTTATTCATCATACATTGGTTTCTTATACTGTCAGGCCTTCGCCCCGGCATACGATCACTTACAGAGTAATGACCAATAAGATACCCTTGATAACCATATTGGCAAACCTACTCCATTAACCATCATCAGGGGCAGCTTAATTTGCCAGCGCGTTCGAAACGCATCCGACGAACAGAAATGTTTACTAAGAATAATGTGTAGTGAGATCTAAACTTTGCCCAATAAGCCTCTTCAGCAATTGATTGATAATATTTGACTAGCTCGTATTTATTGAATGTGCTACTGCTGTCGTAACATGAGCGCCTGAACCATCGTGACCTACGCTGCAGCCGGCATTTCTGTCATAAGCAGCAGCCACGACGTATGCACTCACTCGGCAGCTTGCTACTCATTCATTCAATCATTCACTCAATCATTCACACAGTCACTGACGACAATGATAGAACAAATATGCTAGATGTTTGAAGTATGTTGCGTTTTGCAATTTACGTTGCCATTAAATATTTTGCCCTGCCTTATTTTTGTCATCTATGGTATGGGCAAGGTGCAGGGATAACTCCTTTTTCCTTGGTCCCCATGAAGACGGTAGACTTACATCTGACACCAGGGTCACGGATAGTTTTAGTCATCCTAAAATGAACACGTGCTCTAGAATAACTGAAAAATTCAAAATAACCACGGTGGCCACTGTTGATGTACACTTTTCATGGGTACTAAAGGGAATTAAAAGCGGAATAAAGGGTGGGCATTTCACTCAAATGAACTATGGCCAAAATGTTTTCGTCTGTACTAAAGTTCAAGCATTAACCTTACCTAGACCCACTGTCAAGCAATAATTCAGGCATCAGCTTGGCAATTACTGTCTTGGAAATGACCGCTAACGTTCGCGTAACAACGTTCATGGTTTTAGTCAAATCTGTATTTCACAGTCATCATCTCGGGCATTAGCAACGCTGAGTGGCACAGGAGCTTATATATCTCGCTATTAACAGCATTTACAGCGCTTCATAAAATAAATAAGTAGCAAGAAATGGGCTCAGGAAATGTAGTTCTCTGTATGGTTATTGCCAAGTCTCAATGCTATCGAGAATTAGCAGCTTAACCCAAGCTAAAATTCCAGGTTATAGTGCGCAAGATAGTTACTTGACGAATGTGGTATATGATATCATGCAACAGTCTGGAGTTGTCGCCCTTGTTTTCATATATACTCAGTGTTTGATATGCCACATGACAGAGGTGCAAAACCGGCAAGTGGCGCTTGTCCTAAAATATGTGATAAGAAGAAATTTACTACCCCATATATTAACATAACTGCATATTGCATTTGCATATTGCTTCGAAGACGTGAATTAATTGAAAAGGGCAACCATTTACAAAAGGAAATGTAGGATTTGTCATAAGGGCATTAGAAATGATTGTCAAATCGACTGTATATTATCTGTTCAGTTGCAAAAACAAAGCAAACATATAGCTCGGTTCGTATATATATGTATCGCTCGTGGTATCTTTTTCATACGTGAGCATATCGCTATAGGATGGCTTCTCTTGTCTGGAATCTACACTCGAATGAAATAGAAGCCGACCAGGAGGATTTCATCAAAATATCAGGGCTGTGGGATTTGGACCATAACAATGAATGTAAACTTTGCCAAATGAAAATGCTAATTAATAATGATACATGCAACCTCAAATCAAAGTTACAGGTACATTCTATACGATAAAGATATTGCAACGTGTAAATATTTGCATGCAGGCATGTTTGTATGTATGTATGTATGTATGCATGTATGTATGTATGTATGTATGTATGTATGTATGTATGTATGTATGTATGTATGTATGTATGTAGTATGTATGTATGTATGTATGTATGTATGTATGTATGTATGTATGTATGTATGTATGTATGTATGTATGTATGTATGTATGTATGTATGTATGTATGTATGTATGTATGTATGTATGTATGTATGTATGTATGTATGTATGTATGTATGTATGTATGTATGTATGTATGTATGTATGTATGTATGTATGTATGTATGTATGTATGTATGTATGTATGTATGTATGTATGTATGTATGCAGGTATGTATGTGCGTGTATGTATGTATGTATGTATGTATGTATCTGTGTGTGTATGTATGCATGTTTGTATGCATATATTTATGTATGTATGTATGTTTGTATGTATGTATGTATGTATATTTGTATGTATGTATTTATGAATGTATGTACGTATTTTTGTATGGATGTTTGTACGCATGCATAAATCATGCAACAACAACCAAACCATAAGTAAAATGCCGAAGAAAGCTATAAATAATGCAAACCTAATACAGTCATGGGATAGATTTAATTTCGTTGATATGTTTTCTAAGGCTTAAATGATGATTTATATTAAATGAGCACGGAAATATACTACAATTCTAGTGTTACATTGGGTTTACACGTAGGTGGGGCAACCTATAAGAGTAATCAGAATGGTGATACTCGACAGATCACAGCGCAAAACAGTTCAGGCGATAACACAGCCCGTGTCTACAAAGATAATTATCCAGGAACCAGCCCCGTGTGAAACATCAATGATTCATTCACGCACATTCTCTAGTTGACCACATAGAGACATGTGCTGAATGCATTAAGCTAGCAAATGCACCATAGTGGATCGGTAGTGTTTTGGACAAAAACAAGTCGATTAAGTATCATATGATACTCTATTTCATGTTTTATTGTCCTTATCTATTTAACTGTACCTCTAATGAGAGCAGGTTTATTCAACGCTCAGCAGCGCCTTACAAAAGAAGCAAACTCCAGTGAGATCATTAACCGTCAAACAAAAACACAAGATGTCGCCAGGCAGCGCAGCATTAGACGGGAACGTTTACGTTCTGTCACATGTATGATTCATGCTGCCCAAAACATCAACCCATTAGGCGTTGATGTATCCATGCTTTGTTGTGTTCATGATTCGTACTTTTCTGAAATCTAACGCCTAAACACTGACGTATTCCTGCTTTGTTTCAACCGTGTGGTAGCTGATATATTGGCTTCTAATTAACAAAAACTGATGGATGTCCGGAATAATACCGCAGCCTAATTGTGCCGTTAACGTAATCTCCATTGTGCCTGCAGCAGCGTTTAGGTCATTATCAGTCCGTAATGCTTCATAAAGATACATGATATTAATGTGCCGCACCCAATAAGGATAATACGTCGAGGGATGAACTATGAATGTTTGACAACAAGATATCTTAAGCGAACAAGCTGCCTTGCCCTTGGATTACACATATGCACATGATGTGAATGCCGATTTTAAATCACGGCACACCCCAGATGTTTGCTTCCGTTTCCTTATATATTCATATGCAACTTGTAACGCTGATCATCAACGATTTATCGACGGTTCGATTGACTGAACCAAAGTTTGCTGTATAATCCAGATTCGCGCTCATTTTCAACCTCTTTAGATTACAGTTAATCACATTGTTCTGTACCCGAATCAATATACAATAATGACAATGTATGGTCATTAGGTACAGAAGCATTCCTTCTACTTCCTTTTAAATGAGTGCTAGTCATAACCACCTGAGAAAGCCCTAAAACCGGCGTAGAGTCTCGAGAATCCTACAGTAATCTGGGGAAATCTAAAGAGTATTCAATGTAGGTTACGACATCCTGTGTGAATGATTTCAGCGACAGTCAGTGGCTAACGCACTGAACGTTGAAGCTCCTCACAAACAAAAATGCTGCTTATTCCTTGTAAACTCGTACGTAACCAGTATCTTTAGTCAGTCGATTATTCAACCAATTACATTAAAATATTGAGTGTATCCCCAAACTGTAATGATAGCTTCATCACAAATGTCCCTGGCAAATTATTGTCATTTCATATGTTATAGAAATGAGCCATGGCAAAAACAAATACAATGCTCGGTCGTAATAAAGATTTACGAAAGGACGATAATTAACTAACATAAAATATATTTCCATATCATTGTCAATAGGTGGCAGGTTATCGGGCAAAATATGGAGAATCAATAAGTGACTCTTTAAAAGCTAACATTGATTACGATGTGCACTTAATGCGCCATTACGATAGAAGCTTAATGGGGCTTATTGCAAAACAAATAATTCTTGAATCATCACCAAAGGTTTGAGGAGGTGTGTGCACGATCGCCAATGTTTGCCGGCTTGTTTGCCGACGTGTTTGAATGGCCCCTGAAATAATTCAGCGGACAGCAGCCTAGCTGCGTACGTCGTTGAGTCGCATATTATGAATAAGGACTGACATTTATACAGTGACTTCGTATCCGCCCCTTCCAGCTTTCGCGCACTAATCATCTGACCAGCGGTATCATGTGAAGCGCATATGAGAGATTATTGGTTGCCATTACATTGAATCTAGTATGTCTTTGGTGGAATAATATGTAACACTTACTGTTTGTCAGCTATAACAGGCAACTTAACTGTTAGATCAAGAGGTGTCAACCATCATTGTTCATTGCTTAAACATCAACTGTATGTGTGGATGTGACACATTCAGAAGCTGACCTAGGTAACGTCACAAAAATTACCTAAGTTGAAATTACTTGACTTAAATCAAACATTGTTTGATGAGAAACGTTGTAGCCAGTGGAACCAGTGTGACGGAATTCTTAACGCATCAATTCCTTTTAATTACATATTGCATAGCACCGATAATCACGAAGCATTTCCTCTTTCGAAGAAAGCCCCTAAATCTTCGCATTGTAATGAGATAAAGACGTTTGATTAGGACCTTATCAAGTGAACTGCTCTCTGATCTTATTGTTGACAGTTCTCACTTGTATGCACCTGCATTCAAGCGACAATAGCAGCATCTATTGCTGAATACGAATACTATTTATTAAAGATACTTTTGGTTAATAGTACTATCGATTAACGATACTATTGATTGACGGTACCATTGACCATCCGAACGAATCGAACGATGTACAACACATGGGTTTTAAATCGCGACCCACAGGAACGTTAGTAGATTGGTACTCCGCTCATAGGAGCCTTCACATTGTCGGGTTACCGTCGCGGCCGCCAGGCGGCCATACTGATTTTTTACCGGAAATGGGGGCATGCTTTTCTAAAACACAAAGGCAACACACAACGCGGAATGTAGAGATTTAAGCTGTGGTGAATAATCGTCGTTTTATGTCTAATACCGGTGTTATTTTAGAGAAATTGTTTAGGAATATCGTTATATAGACAATATAGGCTGCGCAACCGTGGTTTACTTGCGCCGTCGTGGACTGCAAGGCCGATTTTTGCAAGAAACGATAATACACCCGTAGATGACAGTAAAGTTTCCGTCAGTTTTAGTACTGACATGACAACTATATAGACTGTGTATTTGCATTTGCCAGACATCAAAATAATCAAGCGATAAGCTGTGCGACATGTCACTTCATCAGGCGGTAATGCTGGATTAGTATTGAAGTCAGCCACTGCAAACATCATCGCTTTTTATCTCTCTTCCACCAAACGACAACACCATATAAAAGTTAATATTGTGCAAGCCAGTCTTCATAGGTATGTATACATATTCTAATTATATAAATTAAGAATTACCCTGTGCACTCACATCCATACTAATGCTACGAGCTCAGTTTTTTATAACTGGAGCTAGGAATTCCCCTACATTTGAGGAAAGTTTTCCGCTGGGGTACTTTCCACTAAGAAGGGGACAGTGATGACATGTTGTAGCAACAGTCACGCGAGCTAACTTTGAAATGATATCGGTGAATACTGATGTTCTTGCAGAATACTCTCCAGACAACCGGAGATGAATGTAGATGGCAACATTTTGGATCACTATTTTATGATAATCTCTGTGTTTGAAAACTGCTTCAAATGTGCTAATTGCGACGTGACAGCGTTCAGATTAACTTAAGAGAAGTTCAGAATAAGCTTGACACCTTCAGCGACGTCTTTGATGTCTTTGCACTAACAGCTTGACAGGCAGGGAAACATGCCCCAAATTCCGGTAAAAATCGCCTAGCGGCCGCGACGGGAACCTGACTATGTGAAGGCTCCTATTAAATAACATTCCATAGCGATTATTACATAGATATACTTCGACAAAGACTCCAGGTTTAAAAGTTGAAGTTACCAAAAAAGGGTACACATGGAACACATAGCATCTTGTACTCAATAAGTTGATATTTGGTGCAATACAATAACGTCAGTGCACTGTGGCATTGAAGCTCATTTGTTGAAGGAATTATCAAGCCAATAAATGAGTAAGCCAAATAATCAGTGAGATTATTGGCAATATATTTGTGTTACTTGTGCTGTGCAAATCATGTCATATCCCAGAGAGCTTGTCCTTTTGAAGCACGTGCAGCAGATCCACTGCTGCACATTTCATCCATAATTATCACTCAATGTAAACAGAAAATACTTAACTCGTATCGTAGCAACGGCAACTATGTGCGTCTTTACTGGTATGTTATTGCCTTTTGTTTTTGGACAGATAATATATACCAATCAAATATAATGCAAAGGGAGCCTACAGAAGTTAATATACACAATTGCACACTACACAGTAAACAAACATATTTATGAGCTACGACCTAATAAATGATGCAAGTATAGTCCAGGAGGCTGATCACACACAATTAAGGGGTGTGGAAGCACATCATCGATTTATTTTGCAGATTAAATAACTACATGGAACAACTACATACCTGGATCACGCCATCACAATATATAACGGTTATTTCAGCTTAAACTTTTCCAAAATAACGTGGTTTTTATGCTATAACATATTAATACCAATCGCGGGCACGGCAATGTACCGACTAGAGGCTGTGATTCTATCAGCAATACTGCAAGTCTCCTCTACGCCACTATAGTGATATATATGTTATTAACCCACGATATTGAAAGTTAATACCATACGCCTGTGTAAAAGCTAGCGACGAAGAAATATGATTTTGAGCACCCCAATGCTTATCGCTTCTCACAACAGCTGATAGAATCAGGCGAGCTATGACAAAAAGGTCATTTAATTTTGCACAGGGTCTGTGGAATGCCTGTAAGGGGTCATGGGGACTCAAGCAACCTGCGGGTCCATAGAGCACCAGTCAGAAAACTGCATGACTGTCTACAGGCCTTCTACGGGCTTAAATCCGCATGGAGCCCGTGTCTGAAAGTAGTGCATGTTCAACCTGTGGCCAACGGGCCCCTTGCGGGGCCAAACGTTTTCAAAAAATCGTACAGGTCACGCACCGGGCAGTGCGATACGCTGTGTGGGCTCACAGTGTTTTCGCCCGTACGTGGCCATCAGATGGCCCGTAGACAGCCAATATGTATCATGTGACCGATGCATAAGCTTGTACTTGCAAGATATTGGAAAATATCGCACTATACGAATTGGTTTTCGTTCTGTCTTTTCTATCAACTGCGTAAAGAACTTTACTGCCACTTGCTCCGACACTGTACACTTGGTCTGCATTGCAATAAAACTTTCACTAACAGTTAATGTTTACTCGCTTTGGTGATATTTCACATGAGAGAATTAGTTCCTCAACTAATCAGGTGGTGAATGGATGAAATATCTCTCTATTTTTGTCTAGAAGCAGGGTGGATGACAAAGATTTTGTGTAGATGCAGGACAGGCGACAAAACTTTTGTCAAGATGTAGGGAGACGACATGATTTTTATCTGGATGCACGGTAGACAAGAATTTTGTCAAGATGCAGGGGCGACAAGGCGACAAGACTTCTTCGATTAGATAACTATGAATTAATATTTCAATTATTTCGATGCTACGATCAAACAAATACAGAGAAGTCAGCTTTGGTTTTTGCATCCATTCCGAAGCACAATTATACGCACCTTAAGCATTGAATCAATATTCGGTAAGAATCGAGAGAGCCCCTTCTTTTCTCGGTTGTCATACAAGCAAAAGTGACGTGTAAACATGTTACAAAGGCATTATTACACAGCAATCACTGTACGAGAAGAGAATAATTGAGGTGCTTGAAAATATGTTCTTCTTTGCTTTTGATACAATTGGTTTGTAATTCAATTGCTACCACACTTACCACACCAAACATCTGTTTGTTATTTGAATGAAACCCTGGATGGGCCTGCTGTATATTTTATTGATATCACAGCGCATCATATTGAAATATACATTAAACATGGATCCCAAAATGCGTATCTTTTTTCCCCCTTATTTCGAGATATCGCCGTTGGTCCGTATTCAATAGGATACTCTGAGTGTGAACAAGGCTAGGAGCTTGTGTAAAAATAGGATTAACTATGATACGTTTTGTTCATTTAAGGATGAAAGCCTTCAGAGAACCTCGAAATTGGTCTTGGTTAATCGTCTAAAATAATTTGATTATTCAATTAGCGTCATGATTACACGGCACGTTTGTGGAATAATTGAGGTCATATTACACGACTGGGAACATAAACGCTATCAAAAATACCAGTATTATAACGCGTTAGGCTATTGCGCTCGGAATTGCTTCGTATTCTAACGTTTTTCTGGCTGTATATAGTTGCCTCGTATTCTAACGTTTTTCTGGCTGTATATAGTTGCCTCGTATTCTAACGTTTTTCTGGCTGTACATAGTTGCCCCTTCTTTGTAATGGAGCGTCAAATCTATCAATTTCAACTTCCGCCTAATAAACTCCGAATAGAGGATTACAAATCTCGAGGATGCTTGGTGTTTCATTGGTGTGTTATTGCCACATAGCATGCTTCGGAAATAAGCCAAGCCAATTTAATAATTTCAGCTGCCATCGCAAATGTAAAGGTTATCAATATAACATTTCCTTTTAACCCCTACAATAGGATAGAACACTGGTCCACATTAACTCCTGTCATTTCAAATTAGACACGAGCACATCGACTTTATATGCTAAGGACATCCGCCTGACTTTTGCACTTTGTCGCCATACGGTTGCTTAGAACTGGTCGTCTTTGTGCGCAGTAAATAACGAGCCAATTATCGTTGGCATTTATCACCCAAAAGATGTTCATCTGCGTTGAATCAGCACGGAGCCTAAGGAGCCGTCACCTGTGTGATAAGGCATCGGACGCCTTGGCACAAGTAGGAGACCATTATGTCACATAGGAAACAGTAATAATATCATTCAAGATCCACTCATGTCTGTCTGTACCATAGATATGACGAGTTTGGTTTGAAATCTATTTTAATTTAGGATGTCAACAACGCTAGTGTAGTATAAGAACCAATCAAAGTTGTTGTGATGTTTTCTTTTCCCTTTTCAGTTTGCCAATCACACAGGAAGGGTCAAACGAGATGTAAGCAGATGTCTTCAATATTTCGTATGAATAAAACGGTAATATTTGCTTGGTACAATATTGACACGAGAGTCGAATTGAGAATCACGAAGATACAGTATTTAATACATAAGCTGCTTTAAAGTCTCTACTAAGAATAATGATATTTACCCGTGTTTATGTTACTTTTTGCATTGGGAATTGATAGGTTCATTAGTCAATGTATGATACCGCTTCTAGCGTCATATTGTATAATGGGATGTGAGAGAAGTATAAAGGAATATAATATTTCAAAATCGTCAGGGGGCGATGATAATCGTAACTATAACGTTTCGGATTTTTAATCACAGTACTGATTGGATTCTTGTTTCTAGTACAACTTAACTCAAATATATATATATATATATATATATATATATATATATATATATATATATATATATATATATATATATATATATATATATATATATATATATATATATATATATATATATATATATATATTTTGGTTATTATTTCGACTATGTGTGCTGTGTAAAAACCACAGACTCATTTCCATTTGGGTAGCTTTTTGTTATTTGCATCGTGAAAGCTAAAATGTGAATTGGCTGATCCGTGACTCTTCACCTTATATCGTTTACGGTTTTAAAACGCTACTTGGCAAATGTGGCATTATGAGCCTATTCTGATGGATATAGCGTTCATTTGCCTTAGCATGAATATATGCACTTGTTGTCTGCCATTCATTGCTAGCAAAACCAGTTGGTTTGTACAGTGTCAATCAAATTTGATTGACTATTTTTACTGTATCCTTTAGCAGATCTATATTGTTTACACACATATCCGGTATTAACTTGCTTATGGATATTTTGTCAGCATGAATAATACACCCAATGAACGCCGTGATTAAGGGGGGCAGATAATCTTCATGGGAAGATCTCATTTGACATGTTGATATAAATCCAACGCGTGAACCAGTAGTGATTAACACCTACATCACGGACGTCTTAATTTAGAGATTTAATGAGGTGTCATTCACATCTGATGTTATCAAAACACCAAATATGTTGCTGTGCATTTATTGATTTAATTATTAACCATCTACAGAAATCATTTCATCTAACCTATGATTCAAAGTTGTTAACATCCGGTCACTATTCCCTCGTAATAGCAGACATCCAAGGAAGTGGTAGCGGTTACAGGCACTCGGCGCGGCAAACCGGGTCAAGGGGTGTTAGTATGGACGTCCACGAGAACAAAAAGAGTTTGTCTTGGCCCTGTGCAACAAATTATGCAACCAGAGTGTAACTTATGAAGGTTGGTGTTAATTTCATGGAAGCGGCCACAATACATGAAAACGAAGTAATAACATGTGTTGTCACTCACGTTTCTGGCAGTCTCTCCGCCTTCCACGTCGTCCAAGTCATCGGCTTTACCAGGGCAGATATCAGAAGCTGCACTGGAATCTCCGAAGGAAAAGTCATCTTTCTTGTTGCCGTTGAAGTCGCCACATATGCCGCACATGTGTTCACGGAATGTGTCAGGTGCGTGTACGGAGACCTCTTTCTCAAAGTTCCACTCGACGACCACACGATTAGACAGCTCAATCATCTGTCAACGATATTCGGGATTTATAGCGTTTTCAACAACCAAGTCATATTCCGACGGCCAGTGTAGTGCCTCTCAAGTTTAATAGGCCAGACTAGATACCCATATCAGTGATATAAGGTCATTAATATCCTTTTCTCTCCTACTAGTGTACTCACTACGCAACAATTCACTGCATATATAATCCAGCCAGCTGGTTATTGCCATGTATCATTGCGATCATTTAGAGTTTACTTACCGCCACTTGAAAACCGGGTTTCTTGTATAAAGTAACAGTCGTGTTAGCGGTCGTTACGAAGCTGTGAGGAAGAGTTTTGGGGACGCCATCCACCGAGGCTGCACCTAGAGTTCTATCTAGTATGATTATCTGCAATCAGTCATGTATATAAGTATGCTACAGCGTCTGGTCTATTGAGTGAACTTTGCTGCCTTAGCAAAAAAACATGAAATCATTAGTTGTCTTAAAGACACCTTTTTGAAACGTCACGCGTTATGAACTTCACACTATGTATTTACAGAATTCTTCCAAATCAATCTGACCAAATTACAGATAAATGGAACTCGCCACTTACACTCTTGTGGAAGACAATCTTAATGGCTGAGATGGATGCTGCTTTTGCTCCAGTCAACTTGACTGAGATAGTGAAGCTTGGCATCGCGGCCGGCAGTTTGTCGACGCAGCCAGCCCGAGCAAAGGTATGCCAGCATCCCGTTGGCATATTGTTGATCTCTGCTGTCAAACGTGGTGCAGTGGGGATCGCCCTTACAGCTGTAGCTGCAGTAGTCTGGTGCACACATCAGAACTCGGAAATTCTGCCATTTGTAGCAAGTAATAACATTTTGCTTATATCTGTATCTGCGTATCTTCCTAATTAGATAATGAAAATTTTGTTTGGACTCCGTAAAAGCGACAATCATCACACAGCTGATGTGCACAGTTTCGATCTCTTATCGCACCTTGAACTGCTGCTATATTACCTACCTGGTATACCGCATGTGCTAACGCTCATTTCAGGAGGTGTTGCGTCTTGAGGCTGCACGTTACACGTCAAAATACCGGCATTCTCTTTGGCGGCGCACTTATTCTTCTCCATACAACCACGTCTCACATAGAAGGGCTTTTGCACGTGATAGCAAGTCGCCTATTCAACGACATATGCATATTTTCCCAACATCTCAACAGAGACAGATAGCTGATACAATTGCAGGTTGTTAGCTATAATAACGTGATCTTCACAGAGTTCGTAGCGTCCGGAAATCCAGCAGAGATAATCAGTGATGTGCACATGTGTAGCAGTACAAAGGTTCGTTTGGCGGGCAACCTGCCAAGCAGACATATCAGCGAGTTTTAACAACACTTCTTCTTCTGCATGGCTACATGTGTAACATCCAGATGTATCGCAACTTACTGTCATCGCAGACGCACGGTTTACACTCGATGGTGTCATTACCCTCACACGTGACACCTGCAAAAAGGAAATACCAAGTTAATCTTGACCCCTTCTCTAACATAATACAGGTCACTTAATGCCTCAGTCAGTGATGCGTCTAATAATTGAGCAATGCTCCACACAATAAGGCCCATACCATGCATACTTACCTTCACAACTTTTGGCTGCGCAGGTTTTTGCGGTAGAACAGCTCCGTTTGAAATGCACGACAAAGCCTTGGGTGCCGTTAGTGGTGACCTCTTCGCACACGGCCTGATCGCGTGCACAGTGACAGTATTGAACAGACCTTTTAAGTTTTCGGCCACTCGATCGTTTTATGCGAGGCAAGTATGTTTATAGGGTAAATGAGGAGAAGTTTCAGGCCTGGTAGAGGAAAGAAATGGTCTGACTGCTTCAGTTTGAAATTGGAAGGGTTTTCCCGATAATACAGTAAATCGTTGAATTAAGCATGATTAATTATTCAGTCGTTCGCGTGGACACATGCATGATTCTATAGCTGCTTAAACGGCGTCCCTGTGTTAATGGAACACTTGAAGATACAGACATACTGACCCAACAAAAATGACATGCTTCAAAGGTTCAAGATGTATATTTCATACAGGCATTTTCAAATCCCTGCCCATGGAGTTCTGGCAATAGTGATCCAGGTGACAGTGTGGGTGGGGGTGGGATCGATTATAAGAGCTAAGCTATGAATGGCCTCTAGAAGGATATATCATGATAACTTACACCAGGGCCCTCGCACACTGTCATCGAGCCTCTTTTTTCACAATCTGCCTCGTTGTCGTCTTGGCATTCAAAGCACAGCTGTTTTCCGTCCCTGCAGGTGTCATCTGTATAGAAACAATAACTTTAAGTGACAAGAAAATATCCATGTTACGCATTTATGGAAGGTTGGATGATCCCCCAAGTCAGACGTCGCGTGATCCGCCCAGTGACTACTTGGGTGACCCGCCGAGAGAATGGCTGGGTGACGCGCCAAGGGATTAGCTTGGTTACCAGCTGAAAGAACGGTTGGATAACCATCCGAACCAACAGCTTGGTGACCCTTTTTGCATCTGGCTGGGTGAGCTGCTGCAATTGTACGCGTGACAAGCCCCGTCAAATCATCAACTTACCTGTTATCCTGTGTCGGAATTACAAACCCATACATGTTTAACTGTTCCGCTAAAATAAGCTGCCAGCCTGCTGTTTACCGCTGATCATGGTGCTAACTCACCTGCCTTCGACAGCAGCAATCTCAGATAGTTCACCTTGCCATATGTTGGACACACTTCAACGCACCACTCTCTGTAACTTTTGATCACAGGTTTAACCAAATGCATCGACAAATAACACCAGCGAGATATAAAGATAGCCTTTGGTTTCTGCAATATTCACTAATACTTAACTACGTTATTTTGAATTATTGTTCTCAACCAGAAATAAGTACTTACCTCGTATGCCCTGCTGTCCTGACTCACATGGTTCTGTGCAGTGGCCTTATATACCTAACCAGTAAAGATCGCTACATATGTCGCATTGACACTGAATAGGCCGACACATTGTGGAAAGTCCACATCACGATTCAAAATAACTGCATCCTAGAAAACTGTTATTGGTCGATGGAGATCACATAACTTGAGTTTTAAGCATAAGACGGATATCTATGCGCTCTGCCGACACTGGATATTGGCGTACTCAATTACATAATCTATTTGACTCAATGGGAAAGCAAAGCCTACTTCATCCGACAAATAAGTGTACATAGCCCTGTGCATATTGTCATATAACTGCCGCTTATTGTAGCGTTTGATGTCATACGTACCGTCATTCAGAAGGATTAAGTAAACCAGGTAAGATTGACACCAATGTTAACGTGATATTACATCCGAATTAGGCCTCATCTGGTGACTGTATTTACACAAATCATCGTTGATTTGCGAGAGTATTGGGGGGTGGAAACTTACCACGTTGCCTCATGCACATAGCTCCACTATTCATAGATCGTTATCATATCTTCCAGGAAGAACACTCACTGACTATCGCGGCAACTCCTAGACAATCATCGGATCAACCACGCTACAACTCACACTCCTTCATAACATCAACCAAGCCACAACTTCATACTATCATTTGACCTGCTATGCTACAATTCATAGTCCGCCATCATATAAACCACGCTACAACTCACACACTTCATTGCGTCAACCACGCCAAAACTCACCGACCTTCATCGTATCAACCACGCAATAAACTACTGACCATCAACAGCGCTATAACTCAGAGATCGTCATCATATCACCCGGTCGCCATCATCATAACAATTTAGCTACAATTCACAGATCGTCATCAAACCTTCCACGCAGCAAGTCACTGTCTATCATGATAACAACCTTGCCATAACTCACTGACCAACATCATATCAACCACGCTACAAGTCACAGGCTATTAACATATCAACCTTGTCAGAACTAACTGACCATGGCAATATCATTAACGCAACAACTCACTGACCATCGCCATATCGTTAACTCACTGACCAACGCCATATCATTAACGCAACAACTCACTGACCATCGTCATATCAACCTCGCTACTACTAACTGGCCATCATCGAATCCACCACGCAGAAACTCACTGACCTTCATCACATCAACCATGCTGCAATTCACTGGTCGTCATCATATCTATGACGCAGCAAGTCATTGGATATTTTCATATCCACCTCGCTACAAACCAATCACCTTCACTTGGGGCAAAGCATCCAATGTTCCCGTTCACTCTATACGAACGCTCGCGAAACAGGAGCTGTGATCAATGTACCGTTTCATCTAACATCCTTTTTACTGTTTAAACACTGTTCATGAGCTCATCAGCTTAAGTGGTGCCGCATGATGGCTCATTCGTGTTGAATTAAACATCTGTAACACGCAACAAATTCGCCGTTTAATTTCCTTTAATGAACAGACTATCAACTCTTTCATCAATATCTATCATTTCCAATATATTATGGAGACGGAAATATAAACTGGAAATGTCTATTGCAATAGGCCAAATTTATTTTAATCGAGCTGTTGAATATGACATTAATGTCAACACTTGTCAATCTATTGTTACAGAGAATATCCTTGATCTTTTTATTTCCACAGAGTGTGTCATGAAAGCCTTAAGTTATCAATAATGCCCTGATCAATACAAATCCTGACGCTATAATCAATCAAATAATGCTTTTAACTAACCCAAGAGCAGTCAATTAATATTTTCAAGCAAATATTAGCAGGCTGAAATAGATGAAAAACACAGAACCGACATTCAAGGCAGACAATGTTTTCTAAACCGACGAGGTTTATTCATAAAATCATTCAGAAATGGAACAAATAAATGTACACCATTAATTAAACCCCGTATTGAAAGCAAACAGACTTACACTAGATATGGGGATACGTCAAGGATAGCATGACTTAATGTCTTTACGGTGTTCGATTACTTATCAATATCACTTCAAGCACTTGAGTTAGTTAAGTCGCTGATACATGGGTTTATATAGCTCATGACTTAGTCCGCACTTTGATATATATAATTCAAGCAATTTATTCTCTGCTATTGTATACACTGCCTATACATGTGTATAAATAATTTACCAACATTCCAATAATTTGTTCACTACTAAAATGACTTTGCATACTCTTTTGTTTATCTCAACTGCCATCTACGGTTTTGCAACTAGTTTCGACTCTTACCTTTCCACCTGCGCTACTACATGTAAATGTATTCGCTTTTAAGGCGATCCAACGTTTCATTTTACATTACGGAATAGATGTAGCAATCCTTTAGGGGAATGATTGTACCGATTCATTGGAACTTAGATCTGTATTATACATTTCATGCGAGAGTGATGTATTAATCTGATTTATTGCTAACTCCCTCGCTCTTGGATGATCAATGATGGTGAATGGTGCTCTTTATGAACTCGTTCGCGACTTTCATCAACACGTAAATGTCATGGTGCTGCTGGGAACACCAATATAGCAAACAGGTATTAATGTAGACTCGCATATATTCTCACGGCCATTATAGCCCGCATGCGACAACAAAAGATAATATGATGAATGTGTCGAACAAAGGAATGCTCAAATTAGGAGCAGTCCTTAGTTGATAACTAACTCTTATATTAAAACCAAAAGTTCCATCTCATCTTCATTGTTACGTATGATCTCACACAAATGTGGTATATAACATTTTGCAGCAGTCTGGAATTATCGTCCTTGTATACATAGATTGTCAGGGTCTGATACGCCATGTCGTAACGTTATCTGTGATGTTGAGATGCTCACGATACGATAATAATGACGACTCGAACTCCAGATGTAGAGTTTATAACCGCTTGAACTTTATTTAACTGTTTTCAACTTTCGAATTTTCGATGTTACTTACCCTTAATTTAAAATATAAGTCGCTTCCCTCAATGACTAGGGTACGCCATCCCAATTCTCATGGGACATGCCGTAGCCAGGTCTGTGAGGGTTGGGGCTATCGGGCGTTGCCTGGGAAGGAAGGCCATGTGGCTCTGGAATATGGGGTATGTATGAGGAGAGGGGGGAAGTGGCAGGTGACATGTAGGTCACTTGTGGATGTGGGAAACTGGGGCGTATAATTAATATAAGCTGTTGGGGGTTACTCCATCAACTGATGACTGAGAGGGTACGTTATGATGAAGGGTAGGTTTGTTATCAATTTGGCACTCAACAGCCACTTGACAGTGGTGCAAAACCGGCAAGTGGCGCTTTTCCTGTAATAAATATAATACAAAGATATTTACTACCCTATTTAATAACAGAACTGCAATATCAATTGTGCGGAATCATGTTGAATGTTGACAGAGAACAGGTGCATTAACGACAAAACTTCATACAGAGACTTAATAATATGTTGGCCCTTCCTCTAATTGGAGACGGGTACGTTATGTTCCGGGTAGAGGCAGAAAACTTGAGCAATCCTCTGCATGTGGCATATCTCCTGTTTGAAAGTGCGGGCGCACAGTATAACAGGTGTGTAACTTGCTTGTCCTCGATGACTGCACACACACCTGGTTGGTTTTGTTACCTGTCTATCTCGAGATGGTATTTCAACAAATAAACCATCCTTGCAAAGCAGAATTTACCAGCAATGGTATATTTATTGACATGTCAGTCCTCTATCTGAACTCATCATGTTCGACATGTGAATATAAATAAAAATATTACGTGCTGCTGTAAACTAAAAATGGAAGCGTCCTGAAGCTCTTACTACACAGAACAAAAATACCCTAGGTTAGTTAGAAAAACGACCCCTGTCTCATTACTGATATGCTTCAGACTTATAACATATGGTTGTCACGGTTGTCATACGTGTCCCATTTCAATTAATGAGCAACCGTCTCAAAGATTAAAGCCCTCACACAGTAGCAACTGCCTTGTAGCATAACATTAGTTTCGCTATCCGTGATATATGAGTTCTACTTTGTTGCATTAATCTACTGCATCAAAACAGCAATTTTTTTCCAGCAACCTTTTCCACTGGTGGTGCCTTCAATACGAACTACCAAAAAAGCCTTCATATTTTATATTTGTCCATGCAACCAACGACAATGCCTTATTCACATTTCAAATAACGATGGCGAAGATCGCTGCAACTGAAGTCATATGATCGCGTTAGAATTTGCTAATGAAGCTGATGACGATTACGTATGAGTTCCGACAGCAATCGAAATAAGCTGATCGTGTTAGGAATTAGTGGCTTTGCAAATTGCTGACAATTAATTGGGAGTTTGGTCGACTCATTATGAATTCTATAGCTGTAATAACTACTTTAAGTTTATACGTTGGCGAAACAAATATAAATATGCATTGATAAATATACGGCAAGCCATACTAAAGGGCACGCTATGTGTGCTTTCCTCGAGTCAACCGTGACGTCATTTCTATACATCTATTCTCCACGAGAGGCAGTTATAAACATCCCACATGCTCGCCTTTATATATTTTTCGCCTTTGTCGGCCTAAACAATGAATCTGTTTTCGACTATATCGAGGTCATAGAGTGGCATTTATTGTGAAAGCCCCCGGGTACCAAAATACAGAAGAAGGAAAATGGCTATTGAAGCATTACATCCTGGGGCATTTGTAGCAATACTTTCATTTATGGGAAGTTCCACAGCTAGTACAGGTAATCTTTACGTGTGGCTTCTGTAACTGGATTGATTGTATTTCATGTAGTGTAGATATAATGCTGTCTCTAATATATTCGATTGTTAAGGTTGTTGTGCAATGTTTGCGTCGCACACGTGCAATATTGAAGGCATAATGGTATAAGGCGTACCTACTTCGAATATTCAAACCAGCGTTCCATCTGATCTATCATAGTCTTACGTCATTGCGTTATGGAAAATCATTGATACATTTTTCACATTGCAGATTGTGACCAGCTGTCCGTTAAGGGCATTCTGCGTTTCCCTCACTATAACGGAGAGTACTCACGCTTGGCCAACCTAAGCTGGTGTTCGCTCAGAACGTCGTGGAGAAATCAGTGCAATGAAAGCAATCAGTTTATTTATTATACGACTCACCCTTACGGCATTTGGATCATAGGCGATTCATTCTGTTCGGAAGACGTAGGCATGCATATTTGGAATCATGATTCGGGATAAGCCATTAATCATGTGATCGTAGAGAATGGCATTTTTACTCGAATCATTGTTTATTACCGTTTATAGGCATACCGAGTTCGTGGAAAAGCCGTTAATATGGAACGACTACAGGATACGACAGTGTGGGAGGAATATGATGGCAACGATTGGGTTCAAAACAGAGATATAAGGTTGAAGTGCCTAGGTATGTACGAATGAACGTATGTATGTTTGCATCCATAAATGTATGTATGGCTATATGGATTGTATGTATGTATGTATGTATGTTGTATTTATGTATGTATGTATGTAATGTAGCATGTATGTATGTAGGTATTTATGTATGTATGTATGTAAGTGTGTGTGTGTATCTATGTATGTATGTATGCATGTATGTATGTATGAATCTATTCATGTATGTAAGTACATCGTTCTGTCATCCATGTATTTTTGTCGTATATCGGTTGTGTATTATCTCTTTATGTTTCACAAAGCCGTATATTCAATATTCAACAATAATCGCACTAAGCAATATCGTAGTTCATTGAAATGCACAATTTAGTTCTTTAATGATTACCTCAAATGGTAAAATTGCCAATTCGTGTTTCTGTAGATTCCACGGTGGCGAATTTTGGCTTGATTCCGTTCGTCTCTCTCTTTTCGTTTGTGGTATTGTTCGTAGCTGTATGTTGCGCCTGTAAGGTGGAGGGACGAGTGAGCGTTTGCAATTTCATCTGAATATTACATAGCTCATTATTCTCACACAAACTATGTAGCTTCGCTCGCTCCGTGGCAATATCTTTAGACTGATATCAATTGAGCGGAACCATGTCGACTGTTGACAGAGAATAGGTGCCTTAACGACAACGCTTCATACACAGACTGAATTAGAAACGATAGACGCACCTCCAACCTATGATGAGGTTGGTTTATAGTTCAAAGCAGCATTTTACGAATGAGTAGAGAATAAACAAAGTTTTATACAGGTGTTCTCCTTGAACCTTCTTAGCTATTGTTATCTGCTAGAACATTCATTTTATATTTTGATTTCAGGGTCTTAACATGCCACGGTTCCGCTCCAATTCACAAGTGTCTGAGTTGTCAATCATCCCCTACCAGACACCGCCTCTATATCATGACGCTCTGCACATGCGCATGCTCGCTGAGAGTCCGCCATTGTCACGATCTGATTCTGGAGGTTCGACATTGTGTGATAATATCATCGATTCTCGTAGCAATACACAGCATACTCACGGAGAAGATGACTCACCGACAGAAAGGACATGGCTATGATATCAATATAAACCTAGCATAACATCCTACAGCGAATTACATAAGAAAGTGTGGATTAACGCAATGACAATTCATGAATTAACATCATGGTGGTAATGTAAATAGAGACTATATTATATATTGTTAATTTAACATAGCTGTGCTATCTATCGGGTGTGATGTTGCCTCATTGTTTTTTCTGGTTAGACTCTCAGTGAATGTTAGTACCATAACGTTTGCTATTCAAAGCGAAAGGTGATATCAAATAACAATTCAAAGTATCCTAGAAAGGAACATGATTCTAAATATTCTTTATCATAGTATAAACCTTGATTAACGCAATGACAATTCATGAATTAACATCATGGTGGTAAAAATAATATATTAGTTTGTAAACTAAACTCGTAAATAATATTGTTTTTTAATACTCTAAGGTATGATATATTTCTATATGACATATAAGAGCCTCACACTTGCTGGGATACCCACTACATACATACAGATCGTATTTTGCGAAATATTGTGATCAATGTTCCATTTGTGAGCGACATCATATCGTATCATGGAATTCATGGTTCGTCACAGCATTTGCTGTACAAATAACGTAGGTACAATCATATGACAATTACGATACGTTTCGACAATTCATTGATCTTCGCTGAAATGTGAAGCAAGGAATAAATTTGTGCATGTATTAGCGATGGTATATGCAGCACCAGATAATAACAAAATCAGAGTTATAAATTCCTATATTGCAAAAAAAGATGAATTTGCATGATGTTCATTAATTCCTGTGAATATTTACCCATGTTGAATGAACTTATAACTATATATCTATTGGCACATCAACAGCAGCATATTGTGTATTCCGGTCTCAACTGCACTTCAAAACAAATAGCATTTACAAAAATAACGTTCACAGGGAATGTTGTTGCTATAACACTTGGACTGGAAATGTTTCTTTCTTGGAACACCTTTCTTATTATACGTATGTAGACTTGAATAAGAACAATATCCCATTATTTATGATGCTTTGTTTATATATATATATGTATATATATATATATATATATATATATGTTCGGCATTTTCATGACGTTTCATTCCGACTCACGTCGCAGTGGCGAACCCAACCGTAGGATAGATTATATATTAGAGAGAGAGAGAGAGAGAGAGATTCGAGAGAGAGGGAGATAGAGAGAGAGAGAGAGAGAGAGATAATAGAGATGAGTAGAGACAGAGAGAGAGAGAGAGAGAGAGGGAGAGAGAGAGAGAGATAGAGAGGAGGAGATAGAAAGCCAGATCATATAGGAGATAAAGAGAGAGAGAAAGAGAGAGAGAGGGAGAGATAGATATAGAGATGATAGAGGTCTAGAGAGAGAGAGGATAGAGAGTAGATATAGAGAGAGAGAGATATATATATAGATAGAGATATAGGATAGAGATATATATATATATATATTTCTTGAAGCGATTATCGCCGGTCGTTGATCCTACACTACCTAACGATGTATTTACCTAGTTAATTATATGGAGCTATATACGAACAATAGTAGTATGAGAGTATAGACATAGAGAGAGAGAGATAGAGAGAAGGCAGAGAGCTAGAGACAGAGAGAGAGGAGATATAGATATATATATAATATTATATATAGATATATATATATATATATATTAGGTATATATATATATATATATATATATTAGGTATATATATATATGTATTTACCTAGTACTTTTCTAAGAGATATCATAAAGTGGGTTAAAAGTGCAACCTATTGAGATCACTTTGTGAATTGTGGTTTAATGAACTGTTTTTCCCAGGTGTTTTCGAGGTTATTAGCCTATGTACGTCTAAATATGGTTCACGCAGAGTTTGTTACAGTTTGATGGTCTTTAACACATATTTTATTCAGGACTTCTTTTCTATATTAAGCCTAGTCTTGCCTTAACGGAGAATGCCATTAACGTGTTGTGTATTGACGAGAGATCAAACAAGATTCGAGTCATATGACACACCATTGCAGAAATGTGAGTAATCCTCTCGATTTGACAACAAGGTTCGAATATGATGGCAAAGTATGGGATCCTAACGATGTTATATCACTAACTTGCCATGGTAATTAAATGCGTGTTGTTTTAGCACAGTAATTATTTATCCAATAATAGCGGCTGTGACTTCATACGGTGGGGGCGGGTTCGGAACAGCAATGACAACCGATAGCACCTATTCGATATGTGCAAGATAAATACTTGCTGACTAATCACAGTTCTGATTGACCTCGTTGTGTACTTTAATCTTACATACAACTGCAGCCGAGGTAGACTCACCTCAGGATGTTGTATCACCTACTTGCTCACGAGACAGTGAAGTACTGGAGGTCTCAAGGTTATTAAATCTTGAATGGCCCAGTAATATGAGATATACGCTAACAATAAATGCTTGACAATAATAATGTGTTGTTAAATATTAAATAAGACTTCTACCAATGAGTTCATATTGATACTTCCTGACACCTCTGCTGCGAAATGTTTGACACATTAAATAATACAAGTTTATATGACAGAGCCTATATGATTATAGTTGCTAATATCATATGCTATACTGGGACTTCACTTTATCATTCTTGCTTAGATGTTCGGCCCCAATCATTCGTTGTAATATCTACACTCTCATTTCTGGATCAAAACATGCTACGTTCCACCCATAGGTTGGAAGTAATATAAGACACCAAATGGTAATCATAGCTGTGAAGGGGTGATGCATTGAGCAGACTTTATTCAATCGCCACCGGCTGTGATGGAAAACATGTCATCATTGTACTGGCACTGCCATAGATCATATTGCGTTTGTTAGCCTTTTCTCATACGTGAGCAGGCATGTTATGATAAACATGCCCTCTGACCTTACGAGGAGCAAAATGAACGACAACCACCAAGCTGACCTTAACGTTACGATATCACAGGCGTTTGCAATATCGGAACGATACCAACGAGATAATAGCTATTATAAGATGGCTTACTCGCCACTCGGCCCCTAAAAATAGGTTAGCATTCCAACTGTGAGCTGCGCGCTGGTATTTCATTACCCATACAATTTTCAGATCAATTCAAGAGCGCGGTAGCCTCGACCAATCAGAATACTCCCGATGAATACGACACCGGACGACGGGGTTCAGGTTTGTCGATATCATATGAGGTCAGTATACCAAACAAAATAATCCTGTCTGATGACATTAGCCCTATAGCTCATACCATGTCTTATGTTCCAGGCAAGGAATTAAACGGCTGATTAATGGTTTGTTGTATGATAGTTTAAATTCCCGACCATTTGACATGTTGTTGTTGTATCATCTCAATAACAACTGCAGTTCCGCCCGATCTCTCTGGTAGTGTTTCGAATGTAACAGCCAGCCCATGCGTAGACTTTAGTTTATCAGCGGTAGCTAGCAAAAATCCCAACGATGTATGATTTTGGAAGCTTCATTAGGTTCCTATAATATAAACAAAACAATACACTCATCTGAATCTAGTGAATAATTACGTAAAGTATTACTAAAAGTATTTTACTGGAACAAATATGTTTACTGCTGTTTATATTGGTCAAGTAGGTAGTTTGAAAAAGTGGGACAATTTGCTATCATGTTCTGGTGCTTCAGTCATGGACGAAACATCCTATCCCGCATAAGGTAACGTGAGTAATAGACTTAACAAGGAAGTAGGCACCACATTATTTTGTTCAACCAATTTGCTCTGCGCTATCTTTAATATCTTTCAACGTGATTTCACTGGTTGAATGTGCGGTATAATTTACTGAAAATTGCTAAGATACAACCAAATCTTTAACAACTTTGTATTGTGCTGTATCTATGTCACTGCAGCGTTTGATACTGTAGTGTATTGAATGCAACATTCATTTACATATTATGGGTGATATTTAACTAGCAGCGTTGCGTTAATTTAAAAATACGCTTGGAATTTGACACTGTGACATGCGTTCGGTGCAATCTTCTGAAGCCTCCAACGTGATATGCAAAACTTGTAGGAAAGCATTTCCAACGTCACCCCATAGAGATTCGGTAAGCAGCTTCATTTGACATTGGTTGGATGACAAAAGTATGTTGTCTGTCGAAGCAGTTTAGATATTATTCATATAAAGATGTCAAATATGAGTGGCCGAAAGGCGAGCCTTTATCACTGCGCCAACGAGACCAGTTAGAACAAAATGGAATAAGTTTTACAACTTTGATATGCCGCGTCTCTACCTCGCATCGCTAGCTAGGCAGTAATTACCGTATGCTAACATACTTTATCCTGTCAGTCGTCCAGTACCTGACGCCTCCGTCGTGTTTGTTTTTTGTTTATCATGAAGATACCATTTAAGCATGATGGAAATGTTATTGACATTGTGCTAAATTTTATGACCTCTTGTACAGAATATTCAACTCTAGTATTGCATTCCTTGGCTTTACATGCAATTCTTTCTTGTCCTCCTAACATTGCATGATAAAAATCATAGTGTACATGTGACGGGGCACACATTGGTCCATCTGTCATCATTAGTGCACATTGTCACCAACCCCAGGAGTCAGGGCTTGAAAAGCTTTGATGCGTCTGCAAAGGGAATTTGGGTGATAAATGACATACATGTGAAAGAAAGACACGTTATGTCTTTGATATTCACACACAAGACAACTGATTACAAGTCCAGACATTACCGTTTACTTAACGAATACATGTGCTTTGAGAATGCCTTACATAATTCCAGGGGAAGCAGATGGCTTATAGGTGCTTAGGTGCCCTCGATATATAAGCAATTGTTCAGATGCCCTACCCATTAATGATTTCTGGGAATAATGGCTTTCTGCAAAAATTGTTTCCTTCAATACGGTTTTGTGCAATAACTATTTGCTGAAAATATAAGAGGCTGAAACGGCCTATATGTTATTCTTTGGTTTTCATTCTTCCCAATTATTGTGAATTATTGCAATAACGGCTTGAACCTGTTATTAGGTATGGGATTAGGCGCTTGGGTCATGGATCTAGATAAGTGGACATCACAGGGATCAACCAAATGAAGACGTCTGGTAAAGTTGACTTCAAAATATGGGGCCTTTATTTAGGTATGTAGTCTATATAAAATTGTGCTGATGACAATCGCAATCAGATGGCAGTCACAAATACATTTGCATACATTGAGCCAAATTTTTATTGCCACCAATTTCAGAGAGAAACGTAACATTTCTTAACTAATATGCATACATACATTCACACATACCTAAATTCATGCATATATACATACATTCATATATACAAAGATAAAAACAAACATACATACATACGTACGAACGTATCCACGTATATATATATATATATATATATATATATATATGTATGTATATATATATATATAGTATGTATATATATATATATATATATATGAATATATATATATACATACATATGCATATATATACATGCATGCATACATACATACATACATACATACATACATACATACATACATACATACATACATACATACATACATACATACATACATACATACATACATACATACATACATACATACATACATACATACATACATACATACATACATACATACATACATACATACATACATACATACATACATACATACATACATACATACATACATACATACATACATACATACATACATACATACATACATACATACATACATACATACATACATACATACATACATACATACATACATACATACATACATACATGCATATAATTATTCTAAAATTGACAACGTGATCACAAGACATTCTGACTTGTTGTTGTCACGAAGTCACAATACACAATGAACGTCATGTCAGCAGTTGCCTTTAAATAAACGGCATATAATGTATTCATTAATCCCATGCATAAAAGTCATGTGGCCTGATCAATTGAGGAGATAACTCGCACAGCTCGGGCTTTGCTCATTGCTCATCCCAATCTTAACATTTCTTGGATGTATATGGATTGGTCTGAATGATTATAGCTGCCCACAGACTCACAGACGGCTTGCTCGACATAAAACACGATGATTGAACGTTTTCTGCTGCTTGCCTGACTCAATCGCACTAGACCCACATCCGAATAACATGGCCATGTAGATAAACCTGTTATGTCTGGCTGTGCTTCATCTCATCTACAATCAATGTCAATATTAATGATCATTTAGGACGCCAGAAAGATGAGTTTATTTCACGCAACATCAGGTCTGATAGAATCAGATGTATTGGATGATTACTCAACCATGAAGTCAAACTGTATTTTCGGCTTGTAAAATGCCTTCATGAATACGATAGCATTATGATTTATTGCAGTGTTTATCCGATTCACGGTTTCATGTCAATTGCACTAAACGCAAACCCCTCATGTTGACTAAGCGTAGTTATACGGAAAACCTCCAATACAGCCTCTTGATATCCATCTTCTCTAATTATGCATTGATCATTCAAAGATAACAATGCGCAATTTCAAGCTCATCATTATACAATGAATGCATCTTTTTTTACAGCCATGGATTTGCTGCAGTATTCGTAGTACATTTGAAATTCTATTCAACAATAGCATACAGAGATTAATTGTATCCATATACTAGTGGTCGAATATTTGGTAAATATCAGTAAATTTGGTTTTGGAAATGTACACATGTCTTCATGATGTTGTTAGGTGTTAACCAATCCACAAATGTTGAGCATTGCGTTTGAATTATCTAGGTCTATCAACGCCTGATATTATTTTCCTTCCCTTCTGTAGTATTTGAAATCACTAATGTCTATTACGTTGTCCAAAGTCGAAGTATGCTTGCCTTGTGAAATAGGAATTATATAGGTAAATAACACAGCTTTGTAAGCTAACAATGTTTTGTGTGAGATAAAGGGTTGTGGCAATTACAACTGCATTAATGAGTATAAACTTCTATCACCAGTATGTCTCTCTGGTCTCACTGCATTACTATGTGAATAGACCTCTGGTACACAATGCAGGCGTTATCAGCATGGCCAGGCGCGGTCGGGTTAAAAAAGGGGTATGTTTTGTTACTCAAAAATACGGGGACATTACATATCACACATGTCCCAACGCAGCCAGATTTTTTACTGTGCTGATGAAAGAGGGTGTCTGTAGTAGCATAAAGATGGCATATTTACGGCCATACAGGGGCGTGCGGTGATGATAGTGTCAGGTACCATGAGAACATGTGAGAGCTGTGAATATTTTATCATTGATTGTGTACCTTGCCCCAGTCTGCGTCAATTCTTGCCACTGAACAGTTTGTATCAAGTTGATTTGGCTAGAGCACGGCGAAGCATCCTGATGTACTGAGCCATCGTCAGCATTTGCAACTGGTCTGATACCACCTCTGTATCAGAGCAGCTGTAAAAGACAAAACATGGTCAAATATCCCTGAATTTGGTTTTGTAATCGCGGGCCTTTCTAACCACCCACCTTTTCTAGACAAACTAAGCGTTATAAAGGACGACTGAAGTGCTACAAGCTCGGCCGACGCACCTCATCAATGGGTACGGTATACGGTGATGGCTACGATAAGATGGACCATACCCTCTGTTAACAACGGTTAATGGAGCTCTCATTGGATGAGCACCTCGAAACCCAGGCTATGACGGAACTCATGTACGTGAACATAATACTTTCTATATAAAGAGATTTTGCTTAATTCGGCATTATCTTTTACGGCAAAAGATTAAAGCCGCCCGCTGTCCCGCGATGCTGCCACGTTATTTGCATATTGTACGCATCACATATCACGATACTTGTCAGAAATTATTACATTTCATGATACCTACTGCGTCATATTTTGTCACTTCTTTTGGTATCTTTCTTCATACCTGAGCATATAGCTATAGAATGCCTACTGTTGTGTGGAATCTACGCTGATACTAGAATAAAACAGGACCCGATCAAGACGATTTCATCAAAATATCAGAGCTGCGAGATTTGGAACATAACAATGAATGTTAACTTTGCCAAATGAACTTGATTATATACAATAATACATGTTATCCCCTCAAGACAAAGTTCTGACGCTTAAACAGCTACATTCTAAACGATAAAGATATTGCAATATGTGAATATTTGCATGTATCAATGTATGCACGTATGTATCTATTTATGTATGCATTAATGTATGCATGTATTTATTTATGTATGTTTGTATGTATGTTTGTATGTATCAGTATGTATGTATGTATGTATGTATGTATGTATGTATGTATGTATGTATGTATGTATGTATGTATGTATGTATGTATGTATGTATGTATGTATGTATGTATGTATGTATGTATGTATGTATGTATGTATGTATGTATGTATGTATGTATGTATGTATGTATGTATGTATGTATGTATGTATGTATGTATGTATGTATGTATGTATGTATGTATGTATGTATGTATGTATGTATGTATGTATGTATGTATGTATGTATGTATGTATGTATGTATGTATGTATGTATGTATGTATGTATGTATGCATATTATGTATGTATGTATGTATGCATGTATGTTCGTTTGTGTGCATGTATGTTTGTTTGTATGTTTATATACATATATCATGCAACAGCGACCAAACAATACGCAATAGGGACGCGATGCCGAAAAATGCTATGAATGACCGATGAAAACCCAATGCTTTAATTTCATAAATATTATTTCTAAATCTGAAACACTTCCTAATGATGATTTATTTTACTTGGGCACGGAAACATAGTACCTTCCTAGTGTTACTTTGCATTTACACGAATGAGGGGCAACTTAGTAGATAAATCAGATCGGCGATACTGGTTTACATTTTCTCACTTCACAGAAATTTGACCTCTAGGCCTTTAACAGTCCATGTTCTGTCACATTTATGATTCATGCTGCTCAAAACATTATTCAAATAGGTGCTGATATATCCATGATTTGCTGTGTCCATGATAAGTACTCCTCAGCAAAATAACCCCTAAGCAATGATGTATTCCTGCTTTGTTTCACCCCTCTCCTAGTTAACTGATGTCCGGACTAATACCGCAGTATAATCGTGCCGCTAACGTGATCTCCATTGCGCTGGCAGCAGCTTTGAATACATAATCTGACAATAACCAGCTTTCTAGGGGGTGTTGGCGTTCTAGTTGGTCTTTGTTGTTGAATTAGTACTTTAGTCATACACAGGTGATGATATGTTCACTGTCCTATCTAACTCCACAGGGGAACCAATAGAGATGGTCTAATAAGATTTCGCAGAATACGTCAATTTGTCATTTAGGGTATTATCAGTCAATGGCTGTAATGACTGGTTCATCACCACAAATTTCCCTGGCAAATATTTTCATTATGTTACAGAAATGAGCAAGGGTACAATAGATTATAATACTCGGTCGTAATAAAGATTTACGAGAGAACCATAATTAACTAACGTAAAATTTATTTCCATATCTTTATCATTTTGTTGCAGGGCAAAATATGGAGAATGAATGATTGAAACTTAAAAATCTAACATCGATTACGCTGTGCACTTAAGGCGCCATTACGATAAAAACTTTATGGGGCTCATTGCAAAACAATTAATTCTTGAATCATCGTCAGAGGTTTGAGGAGATAAATATTTGCCAACGTGTTTGAATGGTTCCTGATGTCGTTAGGTATGATTTTTCGAATTACACCCAGGCTTTTAACGTCGTTGAAATAACGCGACGCGACAGTTATTATGGACAGCTTAGTTTTGCCCACGTGTCTGAAACGCATCCAATGAACATAAATGACCAATCAAGAACAACGAATATTGAGATCTACAGTTTTGTTCGATAAGCATCAGCAGTGAAGGGTTGATCATACTGTACTCGCTCAGTTTATGTGAGTATGTTGCTGCCGTCATTACAAGAAGACCCAAACCATTCCCACACTAGTCTGGCCGGGATACTGGATAACCTTAGCCACACCCCACAGCTCTGTCAATAACCGAAGCATCTCCGACCCGGCTCATACACGGCACCCTGTTTTGTATTCATTCATAAAAGCGCTGGCGACATATTTGGAACAATTATGGCCAACAACTATTGCTTCGAAAAGAAATGGAAGATAAATGATAGGTTTCTGAGCTGAATAGCGCGTGCTGGTGGCAGCCATACCACGTCGATGAAGACTCAGTCTGCTTAATGGATGGATCATGATCAAGTTGTTATCCTTTCATCAAAAACGTATGGCTCTAGTTTAGGAGGCAGATAGATTTACGCGAGCTGCCAGTCATGGTCAGGAGCAGAGACTAGTTAGTTCATGGGTTTATTTTGTGACTTGACTGCAATTACTTAGAAGGCTAATAATGTTGATTCTATGGGCACATTTCAATGTTTGACTCAATACCAAGTCTGAAGTCAGAAGTTAACTGCAAAAGTAAATCCATAAGCCCATCTATACGACATCATAGAGAACAATCGTATGAGAAATAAGCCCCGCTCTTGTAAGTGCACTACGATAGTCAAACAATTTTTAATTACGTAACACACTTTAAAGTCATTCCGATAACACTACGCATTTGTTATTCGTCCACGTCACATGATGTTAGGTTAAAGCTCTCTAATACGGATATATTCTTACAAACCTCATTCTTTGGTGTTCCGCCTGCAGATAGAAGCCTGTTGATGCAGGTTACTTGTGGTAGCAATCATGTTGATATGATATCTGAGTTGTAGGCGACTTTTGAAGGCAATCATGTTTTGTCATCTTTGACTAGGAGACCGCTCATCATAACTACTGGGGTCATGTCATCGCTGAGTAGGAGGTTGCTCGTGAACACAATCGGGAATATGGACGTTAATGTATGACCAATGGAAATGCCAACCGATTATAGTCAATTCAAGAAATGAAATTTCAGTTCAAACAAAAAAATTAATAAACGATGTTTTTTTTAAGAAGTGGTATCACTTAAAATCATAAAACCCCCAAACATTTTCCCCTGCATCATCAGCGGCCGCTCTTTTCACGTTGAGACATCTCCGACATACACCATATATATACAGCCGATAAAAGCCTTCCAGGAAATTACAGAAGTATTGACACAAATCTACGCAGTTTATGGAAGTTGTGATGATGAACGAGTGGTGTAAGATACGGATAATGAAAGTACATCCTGTGCTAAATCACCAAGACGCTTACAACCAAGAGTCAGACGCCAACAACAGTCACAACCAATCTTCGTAACGTCCGCTTGATGTCGCCAAAAACACCTCTATTGGCTTCCCGTTATTTATCGGCCGTTAGGGACAATTCATTTCAGCGCCGGCCCTCATTGCTTGACCTAAAATAAATCACCTTGACCACAATGCGGCTAATGCTCATTGCTTATGAGATGCTTAAGTGTTAAAACGCGCTCTAGTTCAATGTTATTACGTTAGACTTCCGGCCAATCTGTGTAGGTTTTGCAGCCGAATACGGGAAATTGGTTTGCTATAGCGCTTAAAGGGCGTCCAAGTCTCACAATCATTGTCATCAACACCTGCAGTAAGTCACCTCGCTATTGAAAGCTTCGTGAAATCGAGTTGGTAAACTAAGTTGAAGGAATGGGTTGCGAATTCAAATTTGAAAATGCTGATTTAAGTGAAACAAGGTCTAATCAAAGGCTATTACACTAATCTGCGAGAACAGAGAGCGTTACGTGACCAAAATTGTTGACCAGTCCCGATTGCTCAATAGGGCTCGCGTTAAAACGTGGAAATTAGAGGGGGACACTTTTCCGTGCATGAACTATGGTCTAAACGCTCGTACACTAAAATTCAAGCAGCAATTCATACATCAACTTGGCAATGACTGTCTTGAAAATGAAGGCTGAATTCTCAGCGGTCATGGTTTCAATAAAATCTATGCTTTACAGCCATCAGTTCAATCATAAAGCAACGCCGAGTGAGACGGGAGCTCGTATATATCGTCATTAACAGTATTTTCGACGTTTCATGTCATATTAGAAGTAAAAAGCAATAACTAGATTGGAGCTCGATTAGGGTAATTGCCGAGATACAGCGCCATCGAAGTATCAGGACAGGGCGTATGAGATCCGGGCTGTGGTGCACAAACCTCAAGCATAAGTTAGCAATTTATTGCACATACTTCCAAACTTAAAGTTAAAGTCTTAATTGGAAGAAGGCTCGATGAGTTCGATAATGTAGTTGCGCGCTTTATCGTTTTATTTCCTTTTATATTGGTCACTATGGCATATATCATTATAGGTCTCGGGCTTTACTTTTCTTTCGTATGCAAGCCGTGTCTGGGTTAAGTTTGCAACAGGGCGACATGTTCAATTTCATTAGCAGGTTCTATGCTCTAGCTGTTGACCTGACATTCATGCATGCGTTGCTCGTTCACATCTGATAACGTGCCCATAACACTTGAGCTGTGCAGACGAGATCCTTTAATGTGTTGCCGGATTGATGTAGTGGGTGCTCAAGCGGCATTTTGCAGACATAGCCCAGTGGAATATGGTGGCTTGATTACCAACAGTCACGTTGCTGTCATGGTAAACAGACATTATACAGCTGATCACAACACAGTAGGCAGAGTCCATGGCATCCACTTAACGAGCACCCCGATTTTTCATCAACGCAATAAGTTGCTCGGTTCCCTATGCTAAGATTCAGAGAGCCAAGCCTTCACTTAGTAATGTTTAATAGTAACTTTCGTCCCATCATACAGTACACTTTGTTATGTAATGAAAGTTGAAGCACTGTTTTCATCGTCACTTGACAGCTAATGTAGCGCCAACACCCACTGGAGATTGAAACTGAAACCTCCCCTCAACAACCACAACGCAACTGCGACGTTCATGACGTTCAATAAAGGGCGGGCCGCTCACCGTAAGACATGCAAGTCAGGATTTGGTCAAAAATAAGTTAATTTTCGAGTTTCAGTCTTAACGCATTACAGATTTTTTACATTCATGGTGTGGGCATCCTGAAAACAACGGCTGGCGAGGAGTCAGGTACCGTCGCACCTTATGTCGTTTCCGGTTTTAAAACTCTACTTGGCAAATGTGGCATTATGAGCCTATTCCTTTTAATTTTTATAACGTTCATTTGCCTTAGCATGAATATATGCACTTGTTGTCTGCCATTCATTGCTAGCAAAACCAGTTGGTTTGTATAGTGTCTATCAAATTTGATTGACTATTTTTACTGTATCCTTTAGCAGATCTATATTGTTTACGCACATATCCGGTATAAACTTGCTTATGGATGTTTTGTCAGCATGGATAATACACACAATGAACGCCGTAATTAATGGGGACAGATAATCTTCATGGGAAGATCTCATTTGATATGTTGATATAAATCCACCGCGTGAACCAGTAGTGATTAACACCTACATCACGGACGTCTTAATTTAGAGACTATATGAGGTGTCATTCACAACTGATATTATCAAAACACCACATATGTTGCTGTGCATTAATTAATTTAATTATTAACCATCTACAGAAATCATTTCATCTAACCTATGATTCAAAGTTATTAACATCCGGTCACTATTCCCTCGTAATAGCAGACATCCAAGGAAGTGGTATCGGTTACAGGCACTCGGCGCGGCAAACGGGGTCAAGGGGTGTTAGTATGGACGTCCACGAGAACAAAAAGATTTTTTCTTGTCCCTGCGCAACAAATTATGCAACCCAAGTGTATATTATGAAGGTTGGTGTTAATTTCATGGAAGCGGCCACAATACATGAAAACGAAGTAATAACATGTGTTGTCACTCACTTTTTTGGCAATCTCTCCGCCTTCCACGTTGTTCAAGTCATCGGCTTTACCAGGGCAGATTTTAGAAGCTACATCCGGATTTCCGAAGGAAAAGTCATCTGTCATGTTGCCGTTGAAGTCGCCACATATGCCACACGTGTTTGCGGAATGTGTCCGGTGTGTGTACGCACACCTCTTTCTCAAAGTTCCACTCGACGACCACACGATTAGCCAGATCAATCATCTGTCAACGATATTCGGGATTGATAGCGTTTTCAACAACCAAGTCATATTCCGACGGCCAGTGTAGTGCCCCTCAAGTTTAATAGGCCAGACTAGATACCCACATCAGTGTTATAAGGTAATTAATATCCTTTTCTCTCCTACTAGTGTACTCACTCAACAAATATTAACTGCATATATAATCCAGCCAGCTGGTTATTGCCATGGATCATTGCGATCATTTAGAGTTTACTTACCGCCACTTCCAAATCGGGTTTCTTGTATAAAGTAACAGTCGTGTTAGCGGTCGTTACGAAGCTGTGAGGAAGAGTTTTGGAGACGCCATCCACAGAGGCTACACCTAGAGTTCGATCCAATATGATTATCTCCAATCAGTCATGTATATAAGTATGCTACAGCGTCTGGTCTATTGAGTGAACTTTGCTGCCTTAGCAAAAAAACATGAAATCATTAGTTGTCTTAAAGACACCTTTTTGAAACGTCACGCGTTATGAACTTCACACTATGTATTTACAGAATTCTTCCAAATCAATCTGACCAAATTACTGATAAATGGAACTCGCCACTTACACTCTTGTGGAAGACAATCTTAATGTCTGAGATGGATGCTGCTTTTGCTCCAGTCAACTTGACTGAGATGGTGAAGCTTGGCATCGCGGCCGGCAGTTTGTCGACGCAGCCATCCCGAGCCAAGATATGCCAGCATCCGGTTGGCAGATTGTTGATCTCTCTGCCGTCAAAGGTGGTGCAATGGGGGTCGCCATGACAGCAGCAGCTGCAGTAGTCTGGGGCACACATCAGAACTTGGAAATTCTGCCATTCTAGCGAGTGATAACATTTTGCTTAAATCTGAATCTGCATATCTTCCTAATTAGAGAATGAAAATTTTGTTTGGATATCCGTAAAATCTACAATAATGACACAGCTGATGTGCACAGTTTCGACCTCTTATCGCACCTTGCACTGCTGCTATATTACCTACCTGGTATACCGCATGTACTAACGCTCTTTTCAGGAGGTGTTGCGTCTTGAGGCTGCACGTTACACGTCAAAATACCGGCATTCTCTTTGGCGGCGCACTTATTCTTCTCCATACAACCACGTCTCACATAGAAGGGATTTTTCACGTGATAGCAGGTCGCCTATTCAACGACATATACATATTTTCCTTACATCTCAACAGAGACAGATAACTGATACAATTGCAGGTCGTTTGATGACGACAGTGTCATAGACACGTTAATTCATGATATTTACAGGAATTTCAACTACTTATTTAGAGGTAAAGGAAAAACCTAGTGCATGAGAACACAGAGCAATACTAACGTGATCTTCACAGAGTTCGTAGCGTCCAGAACACCAACAGAGAGAATCAGTGTGATGTGCACATGTGTAGCAGTACAAAGGTTCGTTTGGCGGGCAACCTGCCAAGCAGATATATCAGCGAGTTTTAACAACATTTCTTCTTCAGCATCTCTACATGTGTAACATCCAGATGTGTCGCAACTTACTCTCATCGCAGACGCACGGTTTACACTCGATGGTGTCATTACCCTCACACGTGACACCTGCAAAGAGGAAATACCAAGTTTATCTTGACCTCTTCTCTAACAAAATACAGGTCACTTAATGCCTCAATCAGTGATGAGTCTTATGATTGTGCAATTCTCCACACAATAAGTACCATGCATACTTACCTCCACAACTTTTGGCTGCGCAGGTTGTTTTGGTGGCACAGCTTCGTTTGAAATGCACGACAAAGCCATGGCTGCCATTAGAGGTGACCTCTTCGCACACGGCCTGATCACGTGCACAGTGACAGTATTGAACAGACCTTTTAAGTTGTAGGCCACTCGATCGTTTTATGTGATGCAAGCATGGTTATAGGGTGGGTTGGGGTTAGAGGATACGTATCAGGCGTGGTATAGGTGAGAAATGGTCTGACTGCTTCAGTTTGAAAGTGGGAGGGTTTTCCCGATAAAACACAGTAAATCGTTGAATTCGGCATGGATAATTATTCAGTCGTTCGCGCGGACACATGCATGACTCTATAGCTGTTTCAATGGCGTCCCTGAGTAAATAGAACACTTGGAGATAGCGGACATATTGGCCCAACAAAAATGACATGCTTCAAAGGTTCAAGATGTATATTTCATACAGGCATGTTCAAATCCCTGTCCATGGAGTTCTAGCAATAGTGATTCAGGTGACAGCGGGGGTGGGGATGCGATCAACCATAAGAGCTAAGCAATAAATGGCCTCAAGAAGGATGTATAATGATAACTTACATTAGAGCCCTCGCACACTGTCATCGAGCCTCTTTTGTCACAATCTTCCTGGTCGTCGCCTTGGCATACAAGGCACAGCTGCTTCCCGTCCTTGCAGGTGTCATCTGCATAGAAACAATAACTTTAAGTGACAAGAAAATATTCATGTTACGCATTTATGGAAGGTTGGGTGACCCACCAAATCAGACGTCGGGTGACCAGCCGAGTGACCGCTTGGGTGACCCGCCGTGAGAATGGCTGGGTGACCAGCTGAAAGAACGGTTGGATACCCATCCGCACCAACAGCTTGGTGACCCGTTTTGCACCTGGTTGGGTGAGCTGCTGCAATTGTATGCGTGACAAGCCCCGTTAAATCATCAACTAACCTATTATCCTGCGTCGGAATTACCAGCCCGCTAAAATAAGCTGCCAGCCTGCTGTTTACCGCTGATCCTGGTGCTAATTCACCTACCTGCGACTGTAGCAATCTCCGATAGTTCACCTGGCCACATGTTGAACACACTTCAACGCACCTCTCTCTGTAACTCTTGATAACAGGTTTAACCAAATGCATCGACAAATAACACCAGCGAGATACACAAGAAAGCCTTTTATTTCTACAATATTCACTTATACTTCACTGCGTTATTTTAATTTATTGTTCTCAATCAGCAAGAAGTACATACCTTGTATGCCCTGCTGTCCTGATTCATGTGGTGCTCTGCAGTGGCCTTATATACCTCACCAGTCAAGGCTGCCACATATGTCGCATTGAAACTGAATAGGCCGTCATATTGCGGTCGGTCAACATGACGATACAAAATAACTGTATCCTTGAAGACTGTTATTGGTCGATGGGGATCACATAACGTGAGTATTAAGCCTGAGATGGAGATCTATGAGCACTGCCGACACTGGATCTTGGCGTGCTCGATTACATTATCCATTTGTTTATTAGCTCAATGGAAATGCAAAGCCTACTTCATCCGACAATTGAGTGTACATAGCCCTGAGCATATTGTCATATAACTGCCGCTTATTGTAGCGTTTGATGTCGTAACTACCGTCATTCAGAAGGATTAAGTAAACCAGGTAAGATTAGGTACCAATGTAAACGTGACAATACATCCGAATGTGGCCTCATCCGGTGACTGTATTTACACAAATCGTCGATGATTTGCGGGGTGGGGGAGGGGTGTATGAGTGGGGTGGGGGTGGAAACTTGCCACGTTGCCTCATGCACATAGTCATATCAAAACAGCCTAACTACAATTCACATATCGTTATCATATACCCCACGCAGAATACTATTTGACCATCGCCATGTCATTCACGCAGCAACTTCCAGACAATCATCGTATCAACAAAGCCACAACTCACACGCCTTCATAACATCAACAAAGCCACAACTCACATGCCTTCATAACATCAACCACGCCACAACTCACATACCTTCATAACATCAACCACGCCACAACTCACATGCCTTCATAACATCAAACCACGCCACAACTCAGACGCCTTCATAGCATCAACCACGCCACAACTCACACGCCTTCATAACATCAACCACGCCACAACTCAGACGCCTTCATAGCATCAACCACGCCACAACTCACACGCCTTCATAACATCAACCACGCCACAACTCACATGCCTTCATAACATCAACCAAGCCACAACTCACACGCCTTCATAACATCAACAACGCCACAACTCATACGCCTTCATAGAATCAACCGCGCCACAACTCACACGCCTTCATAGCACCAACCACGCAACAACTCACACGCCTTCATAGCATCAAACCACGCCACAACCCACACCCCTTCATAACATCAACCACGCCACAACTCCATACCATCATTTGACCAACTATGCTACGACTCACTGACCGCCATCATGTAAACCACGCTACAACTCACACACTTCATTGCGTCAACCACGCCACAACTCACCGACCATCATCGTATCAACCTCGCTACACACTAATGACCTTCACTTGGGGCAAAGAATCCAATGTTCCAGTTCACTCTATAAGAACACTGTGATCCATGTAACATTTCATCTAACCTACTTTTTCCTGTTTTTTAACTGTTTGAACACTGTTCATCAGCTTAAGCGGTAACGCAGGATGAATTAAACATCTGCATCACACAAAATAGTCGCCGTTTAATTGCCTTAAATGAACAGACTCTTTCATCACTATCTATCATTTCCAATATATTATGGAGAAGGAAATATAAACCGGAAATGTCCATTGCAATAGACCAAATTTATTTGAATCGAGCGGTTGAATACGACATCAATGTCAACACTATTGTTACAGAGAATATCCTTGATCTCATTATTTTCACAGTGTCATGGAAGCCTTAAGTCACCAATAATGCCCTGATCCATACAAAAATCTGACGCTATAATGCTTTTCAATCAAATATTTCTTAAAAACTAACCAAAGAGCAGTCAATTAATAACTCAGGATTATTTTCAAGCAAATATTAGTTGGCTGAAATAGATGAAAAATGAAAAACAGATATTTAAGGCAGACAATGTTTACTGAACCAATATGGTTTATTCATAAAATCATTCAGAAATTGAACCAGGAAATGCACACCATTATCGGTTATCGGGAAACGTCAAGGATAACATGACTTAATGTCTTTACGGTGTTTGATTACTTATCAATATCACTTCAAGCACTTCAAGAGTTAGTTAAGTCGTTGATACTCGGGTTTATAAAGCTCATGACTAAGTCCGCACTTTGATATATATAATTCAAGCAATTTATTATCTGTTATCTATATACATTGTCAATGCATGTGTATAATAACTGACCAACATTCTAACAATTCGTTCACAGCTAAACTGACTTTGCATACTCTTTTGTTTATCTACAACTGCCAACTATGGTTTTGCGACTAGTTTCGACTATTACCTTTCCACCTGCACTACTACATGTAAATGCATTCGCTTTTATGGCGATCCAACGTTTCATTTTACATTACGGAATTGAAGTACCGATTCATCAGAACTTAGCTCTGTATTATGCATTTCATGCGAGAGTATTGTATTTAACTCCATCGCTCATTAGATAATCAATGATGGTGAATGGTGCTCTTAATGAACTCATTCGCGACTTCCATCAACACGGAAATGTGAATTCTTCCATCGTATAATTTTATATGGATTAGAACTAGGAAAAATTGATATCACGGTGCTGCTGGGAACACCAATACAGCAAACAGGTATTAATGTAGACTCGCATATATTCTCGTGGCCATTATAGCCCATATACGATAACAAAAAGATAATATGATGAATGCGTCAAACAAAGGAATGCTCAAACAAGGAACCGTCGCTAGTTGATAACAAGATCTTATCTTAAGTTAAAAACCAAAAGTTTCATCTCATCTTCGTTGTTACGTATGATCTTACACATAACCGGGCGGTTAATGTGGTATAAAACATTATGCAGCAGTCTGAAATTATCGTCTATGTATTCATAGATGTTCAGTGTCTGATATGTCACATGACAGAAATGCAAAACCGGCAAGCGGCGCCTTTCGTGTACCAAATATAATACGAATATATTTATTATCCTATTTAGAAACAAAAGCAGCATATTGCAGTTACACATTTTTCCAAGAAGTGAATTAATTGAAAATGGCAACCATTTACGAAGGAAAATGTAGGATTTGACATAAAGTCGTCAGAAGTGAGTTTTTAATGTTTGACTACTAGCAAAAATCAGAGAAAATATAAATATATATATTAATAAATATGTATATATAAAATATATTTATATATATATTTATATATATAAATATATATCAATGTATATATATGCATATATATATATAAATGTATATATATACATATCTATATATGTATATATAAACATACATATATGTATATATATTTATAAATATATATATATACATATATACATATATATATATATGTATATAAATATGTGTGTGCATGCGAGTGCGTGTATGTGTGTGTATGTATATTTGTATGTGTGTGTGTGTATGTATGTGCATGTATGTATGTATGTATGTATGTATGTATGCATATTTGTATGTATGATTCTATGCATGCATGTAAGTACACCGAACTGTCATCCATGTATTGTTGTCGTATATCGGTTGTGCATTATGTTTCACAAAGCCGTACATTTAATTGTCAGCAGCAATGCATGGCATACAGCGAGCAATGTCGTAGTTCAGAGTTCAGTTCTTTAATGTTAACCTCAAATAACAAAATTGCCAATTCGTGTTTCTGTAGATTCAAGGGTGACGGATTTTGGCTTGATTCTGTTCGTGGCGTTCTTTTGTTCTGTGGTTCTTCTTCTTCTTCTCTCAGCAAGGATATGTTGGGCCTGTATCAGTTGGTTCTGTTGGTGCTGGAGCATAAAGATGAGCACATCACGGCGTTGGGGGTTCATTGTTCACCCCTTGACATCTAGACTGCAAGTGCCGAGGTCTTTAAGGTATTTATAGGCCGCAAATCAGAAGTGATACAGAAGTGATTAGGCAGTGAACAATCGTATTTAACACTTGCTCGAGAGACGTCGTTTAACGGGCTTAGGTAGTGCTATGTACGCGGAAAAATCCACTTGTCAGTGATAAGCCGCAAAACACACGCTATTTCCCTTGATACCAACGCGTAACATCCGTCCGAAGACCTTGCTCTGCCCGTGACAGACCGCTAAACTTTCGCGTCTTACTGCGTCTTACTGCGTCTCCCCAAGTTTTAATCACTGCCAGAACACGGATTTTCACGTGTGTTTCACGTGTGTTGCACGTCTTTACCACGTGTGCCAACCGTGGTTGTCCGCGGGCTGAAATTTTGAGCAGTTCAAAATTTTTTGCCGCGTCCGACGCCATTCCGATTTCTCCCCGCGTCCTGCCACGTCTATAAATCGACTGTAGCTCGTCTTAAACTCGACCATCAACGCGAACAACATCGTCTGCTTCACGGGAGACCACTTTTGGACGGGTTTTGGCCGTGATTAAGCCGTAAAGCGCTGTGTGACCGGGCCTTTACATTCATGGTCTGGGCATCCTGAAAACAACGTCTGGCGAGGAGTCAGGTACTGTCGAACTTGTCTATTTCTTGATGCGTAGCGTGTTTTGTCATAAATGACAAGCTGTAACGGGTCGGGCGACTCGGCGTCCACGCTGAAACGTACTGCATAACGTAGTGATTACTACGAGCTCAATCAACCAACAGGAAGAACGATTGATATCCAAAGGGTGTGTGTGAGTGTGTGTGATGTGTGTGCGTGTGTGTGCGTGTGTGTGCGTGTGTGTGCATGTGTGTGCATGTGTGTGAGCTTTTGTGTGCAGGTGTGTGCGTGTGTGTGCGTGTGAGTGCGTGTGCTCGTGCGTGTGCTCGTGCGTGTTTGTATGTGTTTGTGCGTGTTTGTGCGTGTTTATGTGTGTTTGTGTGTGTGTGTGCAGTATTTTTAATCAAATACATATGACAATAAACGAGCAAGTTGATTGTCACCATATATATAGGTCAATTTATTTGTGAACAATGTGTAATGCGTAAAAACGTAAAAAACCGCAGGTTCATTTCCATTTGGGTAGCCTTTTGTTATTTGCATCGTCTTATCTAAAATGTGAATTAGCTGATCCGTGACTATTCACCTTATGTCGTTTCCGGTTTTAAAACTCTGCTTGGCAAATGTGGCATTCTGAGCCTATTCCTTTTAATTTTAATAACGTTCATTTGCCTTAGCATGAATATATGTACTTGTTGTCTGCCATTCATCGCTAGCAAAACCAGTTGGTTTGTACAGTGTCAATCAAATTTGATTGACTATTTTTACAGTTTCCTTTAGCAGATCTATATTGTTTACACACTTATCCGGTATAAACTTGCTTATGGATGTTTTGTCAGCATGGATAATACACACAATGAACGTCGTGATTAATAGGGAGAGATAATCTTCATGGGAAGATCACATTTGACATGTTGATATAAATCCACCGCGTGAACCAGTAGTGATAAACACCTACATCACGGACGTCTTAATTTAGAGACTATATGAGGTGTCATTCACAACTGATATTATCAAAACACCACATATGTTGCTGTGCATTAATTAATTTATTTATTAACCATCTACAGAAATCATTTCATCTAACCCATGATTCAGAGTTATTAACATCCGGTCACTATTCCCTCGTAATAGCAGACATCCAAGGAAGTGGTAGCGGTTACAGGCACTCGGCGCGGCAAACGGGGTCAAGGGGTGTTAGTATGGACGTCCACGAGAACAAAAAGAGTTTTTCTTGTCCCTGCGCAACAAATTATGCAACCCAAGTGTATATTATGAAGGTTGGTGTTAATTTCATGGAAGCGGCCACAATACATGAAAACGAAGTAATAACATGTGTTGCCACTCACTTTTTCGGCAGGCCCTCCGCCTTCCACGTCCTTCAAGTCATCGGCTTTACCAGGGCAGATTTTAGAAGCTACATCCGGATTTCCGAAGGAAAAGTCATCTGTCTTGTTGCCGTTGAAGTCGCCACATATGCCGCACATGTGTTTGCGGAATGTGTCAGGTGTGTGTACGCACACCTCTTTCTCAAAGTTCCACTCGACGACCACACGATTAGCCAGATCAATCATCTGTCAACGATATTCGGGATTGATAGCGTTTTCAACAACCAAGTCATATTCCGACGGCCAGTGTAGTGCCCCTCAAGTTTAATAGGCCAGACTAGATACCCACATCAGTGTTATAAGGTAATTAATATCCTTTTCTCTCCTACTAGTGTACTCACTCAACAAATATTAACTGCATATATAATCCAGCCAGCTGGTTATTGCCATGGATCATTGCGATCATTTAGAGTTTACTTACCGCCACTTCCAAATCGGGTTTCTTGTATAAAGTAACAGTCGTGTTAGCGGTCGTTACGAAGCTGTGAGGAAGAGTTTTTTGGAGACGCCATCCACAGAGGCTACACCTAGAGTTCGATCCAATATGATTATCTGCAATCAGTCATGGATATAAGTATGCTACAGCGTCTGGTCTATTGAGTGAACTTTGCTGCCTTAGCAAAAAAACATGAAATCATTAGTTGTCTTAAAGACACCTTTTTGAAACGTCACGCGTTATGAACTTCACACTATGTATTTACAGAATTCTTCCAAATCAATCTGACCAAATTACTGATAAATGGAACTCGCCACTTACACTCTTGTGGAAGACAATCTTAATGTCTGAGATGGATGTTGCTTTTGATCCAGTCAACCTGACTGAGATGGTGAAGCTTGGCATCGCGGCCGGCAGTTTGTCGACGCAGCCATCCCGAGCCAAGATATGCCAGCATCCGGTTGGCAGATCGTTGATCTCTCTGCCGTCAAAGGTGGTGCAATGGGGGTCGCCATGACAGCAGCAGCTGCAGAAGTCTGAGGCACACATCAGAACTTGGAAATTCTGCCATTCTAGCGAGTGATAACATTTTGCTTCAATCTGAATCTGCATATCTTCCTAATTAGAGAATGAAAATTTTGTTTGGATATCCGTAAAATCTACAATAATGACACAGCTGATGTTCACAGTTTCGACCTCTTATCGCACCTTGCACTGCTGCTATATTACCTACCTGGTATACCGCATGTACTAACGCTCTTTTCAGGAGGTGTTGCGTCTTGAGGCTGCACGTTACACGTCAAAATACCGGCATTCTCTTTGGCGGCGCACTTATTCTTCTCCATACAACCACGTCTAACATAGAAGGGCTTTTGCACGTGATAGCAGGTCGCCTATTCAACGACATATACATATTTTCCTTACATCTCAACAGAGACAGATAACTGATACAATTGCAGGTCGTTTGATGACGACAGTGTCATAGACACGTTAATTCATGATATTTACAGGAATTTCAACTACTTATTTAGAGGTAAACGAAAAACCTAGTGCATGAGAACACAGAGCAAGCAATACTAACGTGATCTTCACAGAGTTCGTAGCGTCCAGAACACCAACAGAGAGAATCAGTGTGATGTGCACATGTGTAGCAGTACAAAGGTTCGTTTGGCGGGCAACCTGCCAAGCAGATATATCAGCGAGTTTTAACAACATTTCTTCTTCAGCATCTCTACATGTGTAACATCCAGATGTGTCGCAACTTACTGTCATCGCAGACGCACGGTTTACACTCGATGGTGTCATTACCCTCACACGTGACACCTGCAAAGAGGAAATACCAAGTTTATCTTGACCTCTTCTCTAACAAAATACAGGTCACTTAATGCCTCAATCAGTGATGAGTCTTATGATTGTGCAATTCTCCACACAATAAGTACCATGCATACTTACCTCCACAACTTTTGGCTGCGCAGGTTGTTTTGGTGGCACAGCTTCGTTTGAAATGCACGACAAAGCCATGGCTGCCATTAGAGGTGACCTCTTCGCACACGGCCTGATCACGTGCACAGTGACAGTATTGAACAGACCTTTTAAGTTGTAGGCCACTCGATCGTTTTATGTGATGCAAGCATGGTTATAGGGTGGGTTGGGGTTAGAGGATACGTATCAGGCGTGGTATAGGTGAGAAATGGTCTGACTGCTTCAGTTTGAAAGTGGGAGGGTTTTCCCGATAAAACACAGTAAATCGTTGAATTCGGCATGGATAATTATTCAGTCGTTCGCGCGGACACATGCATGACTCTATAGCTGTTTCAATGGCGTCCCTGAGTAAATAGAACACTTGGAGATAGCGGACATATTGGCCCAACAAAAATGACATGCTTCAAAGGTTCAAGATGTATATTTCATACAGGCATGTTCAAATCCCTGTCCATGGAGTTCTAGCAATAGTGATTCAGGTGACAGCGGGGGTGGGGGTGCGATCAACCATAAGAGCTAAGCAATAAATGGCCTCAAGAAGGATGTATAATGATAACTTACATTAGAGCCCTCGCACACTGTCATCGAGCCTCTTTTGTCACAATCTTCCTGGTCGTCGCCTTGGCATACAAGGCACAGTTGTTTCCCGTCCTTGCAGGTGTCATCTGCATAGAAACAATAACTTTAAGTGACAAGAAAATATTCATGTTACGCATTTATGGAAGGTTGGGTGACCCACCAAATCAGACGTCGGGTGACCCGCCGAGTGACCGCTTGGGTGACCCGCCGTGAGAATGGCTGGGTGACCAGCTGAAAGAACGGTTGGATACCCATCCGCACCAACAGCTTGGTGACCCGTTTTGCACCTGGTTGGGTGAGCTGCTGCAATTGTATGCGTGACAAGCCCCGTTAAATCATCAACTAACCTATTATCCTGCGTCGGAATTACCAGCCCGCTAAAATAAGCTGCCAGCCTGCTGTTTACCGCTGATCCTGGTGCTAATTCACCTACCTGCGACTGTAGCAATCTCAGATAGTTCACCTGGCCACATGTTGAACACACTTCAACGCTCCTCTCTCTGTAACTCTTGATAACAGGTTTAACCAAATGCATCGACAAATAACACCAGCGAGATACACAAGAAAGCCTTTTATTTCTACAATATTCACTTATACTTCACTGCGTTATTTTAATTTATTGTTCTCAATCAGCAAGAAGTACATACCTTGTATGCCCTGCTGTCCTGATTCATGTGGTGCTCTGCAGTGGCCTTATATACCTCACCAGTCAAGGCTGCCACATATGTCGCATTGAAACTGAATAGGCCGTCATATTGCGGTCGGTCAACATGACGATACAAAATAACTGTATCCTTGAAGACTGTTATTGGTCGATGGGGATCACATAACGTGAGTATTAAGCCTGAGATGGAGATCTATGAGCACTGCCGACACTGGATCTTGGCGTGCTCGATTACATTATCCATTTGTTTATTAGCTCAATGGAAATGCAAAGCCTACTTCATCCGACAATTGAGTGTACATAGCCCTGAGCATATTGTCATATAATAGCGTTTGATGTCGTAAACTACCGTCATTCAGAAGGATTAAGTAAACCAGGTAAGATTAGGTACCAATGTAAACGTGACAATACATCCGAATGTGGCCTCATCCGGTGACTGTATTTACACAAATCGTCGATGATTTGCGGGGTGGGGGAGGGGTGTATCAGTGGGGTGGGGGTGGAAACTTGCCACGTTGCCTCATGCACATAGTCATATCAAAACAGCCTAACTACAATTCACATATCGTTATCATATACCCCACGCAGAATACTATTTGACCATCGCCATGTCATTCACGCAGCAACTCCCAGACAATCATCGTATCAACAAAGCCACAACTCACACGCCTTCATAACATCAACAAAGCCACAACTCACATGCCTTCATAACATCAACCACGCCACAACTCACATACCTTCATAACATCAACCACGCCACAACTCACATGCCTTCATAACATCAAACCACGCCACAACTCAGACGCCTTCATAGCATCAACCACGCCACAACTCACACGCCTTCATAACATCAACCACGCCACAACTCAGACGCCTTCATAGCATCAACCACGCCACAACTCACACGCCTTCATAACATCAACCACGCCACAACTCACATGCCTTCATAACATCAACCAAGCCACAACTCACACGCCTTCATAACATCAACAACGCCACAACTCATACGCCTTCATAGAATCAACCGCGCCACAACTCACACGCCTTCATAGCACCAACCACGCAACAACTCACACGCCTTCATAGCATCATCAAACCACGCCACAACCCACACCCCTTCATAACATCAACCACGCCACAACTCCATACCATCATTTGACCAACTATGCTACGACTCACTGACCGCCATCATGTAAACCACGCTACAACTCACACACTTCATTGCGTCAACCACGCCACAACTCACCGACCATCATCGTATCAACCTCGCTACACACTAATGACCTTCACTTGGGGCAAAGAATCCAATGTTCCAGTTCACTCTATAAGAACACTGTGATCCATGTAACATTTCATCTAACCTACTTTTTCCTGTTTTTAACTGTTTGAACACTGTTCATCAGCTTAAGCGGTAACGCAGGATGAATTAAACATCTGCATCACACAAAATAGTCGCCGTTTAATTGCCTTAAATGAACAGACTCTTTCATCACTATCTATCATTTCCAATATATTATGGAGAAGGAAATATAAACCGGAAATGTCCATTGCAATAGACCAAATTTATTTGAATCGAGCGGTTGAATACGACATCAATGTCAACACTATTGTTACAGAGAATATCCTTGATCTCATTATTTTCACAGTGTCATGGAAGCCTTAAGTCACCAATAATGCCCTGATCCATACAAAAATCTGACGCTATAATGCTTTTCAATCAAATATTTCTTTAAACTAACCAAAGAGCAGTCAATTAATAACTCAGGATTATTTTCAAGCAAATATTAGTTGGCTGAAATAGATGAAAAATGAAAAACAGATATTTAAGGCAGACAATGTTTACTGAACCAATATGGTTTATTCATAAAATCATTCAGAAATTGAACCAGGAAATGCACACCATTATCGGTTATCGGGAAACGTCAAGGATAACATGACTTAATGTCTTTACGGTGTTTGATTACTTATCAATATCACTTCAAGCACTTCAAGAGTTAGTTAAGTCGTTGATACTCGGGTTTATAAAGCTCATGACTAAGTCCGCACTTTGATATATATAATTCAAGCAATTTATTATCTGTTATCTATATACATTGTCAATGCATGTGTATAATAACTGACCAACATTCTAACAATTCGTTCACAGCTAAACTGACTTTGCATACTCTTTTGTTTATCTACAACTGCCAACTATGGTTTTGCGACTAGTTTCGACTATTACCTTTCCACCTGCACTACTACATGTAAATGCATTCGCTTTTATGGCGATCCAACGTTTCATTTTACATTACGGAATTGAAGTACCGATTCATCAGAACTTAGCTCTGTATTATGCATTTCATGCGAGAGTATTGTATTTAACTCCATCGCTCATTAGATAATCAATGATGGTGAATGGTGCTCTTAATGAACTCATTCGCGACTTCCATCAACACGGAAATGTGAATTCTTCCATCGTATAATTTTATATGGATTAGAACTAGGAAAAATTGATATCACGGTGCTGCTGGGAACACCAATACAGCAAACAGGTATTAATGTAGACTCGCATATATTCTCGTGGCCATTATAGCCCATATACGATAACAAAAAGATAATATGATGAATGCGTCAAACAAAGGAATGCTCAAACAAGGAACCGTCGCTAGTTGATAACAAGATCTTATCTTAAGTTAAAAACCAAAAGTTTCATCTCATCTTCGTTGTTACGTATGATCTTACACATAACCGCGGTTAATGTGGTATAAAACATTATGCAGCAGTCTGAAATTATCGTCTATGTATTCATAGATGTTCAGTGTCTGATATGTCACATGACAGAAATGCAAAACCGGCAAGCGGCGCCTTTCGTGTACCAAATATAATACGAATATATTTATTATCCTATTTAGAAACAAAAGCAGCATATTGCAGTTACACATTTTTCCAAGAAGTGAATTAATTGAAAATGGCAACCATTTACGAAGGAAAATGTAGGATTTGACATAAAGTCGTCAGAAGTGAGTTTTTAATGTTTGACTACTAGCAAAAATCAGAGAAAATATAAATATATATATTAATAAATATGTATATATAAATATATTTATATATATATATTTATATATATAAATATATATCAATGTATATATATGCATATATATATATAAATGTATATATATACATATCTATATATGTATATATAAACATACATATATGTATATATATTTATAAATATATATATATACATATATACATATATATATATGTATATAAATATGTGTGTGCATGCGAGTGCGTGTATGTGTGTGTATGTATATTTGTATGTGTGTGTGTGTATGTATGTGCATGTATGTATGTATGTATGTATGTATGTATGTATGTATGCATATTTGTATGTATGATTCTATGCATGCATGTAAGTACACCGAACTGTCATCCATGTATTGTTGTCGCATATCGGTTGTGCATTATGTTTCACAAAGCCGTACATTTAATTGTCAGCAGCAATGCATGGCATACAGCGAGCAATGTCGTAGTTCAGAGTTCAGTTCTTTAATGTTAACCTCAAATAACAAAATTGCCAATTCGTGTTTCTGTAGATTCAAGGGTGACGGATTTTGGCTTGATTCTGTTCGTGGCGTTCTTTTGTTCTGTGGTTCTTCTTCTTCTTCTCTCAGCAAGGATATGTTGGGCCTGTATCAGTTGGTTCTGTTGGTGCTGGAGCATAAAGATGAGCACATCACGGCGTTGGGGGTTCATTGTTCACCCCTTGACATCTAGACTGCAAGTGCCGAGGTCTTTAAGGTATTTATAGGCCGCAAATCAGAAGTGATACAGAAGTGATTAGGCAGTGAACAATCGTATTTAACACTTGCTCGAGACGTCGTTTAACGGGCTTAGGTAGTGCTATGTACGCGGAAAAATCCACTTGTCAGTGATAAGCCGCAAAACACACGCTATTTCCCTTGATACCAACGCGTAACATCCGTCCGAAGACCTTGCTCTGCCCGTGACAGACCGCTAAACTTTCGCGTCTTACTGCGTCTTACTGCGTCTCCCCAAGTTTTAATCACTGCCAGAACACGGATTTTCACGTGTGTTTCACGTGTGTTGCACGTCTTTACCACGTGTGCCAACCGTGGTTGTCCGCGGGCTGAAATTTTGAGCAGTTCAAAATTTTTTGCCGCGTCCGACGCCATTCCGATTTCTCCCCGCGTCCTGCCACGTCTATAAATCGACTGTAGCTCGTCTTAAACTCGACATCAACGCGAACAACATCGTCTGCTTCACGGGAGACCACTTTTGGACGGGTTTTGGCCGTGATTAAGCCGTAAAGCGCTGTGTGACCGGGCCTTTACATTCATGGTCTGGGCATCCTGAAAACAACGTCTGGCGAGGAGTCAGGTACTGTCGAACTTGTCTATTTCTTGATGCGTAGCGTGTTTTGTCATAAATGACAAGCTGTAACGGGTCGGGCGACTCGGCGTCCACGCTGAAACGTACTGCATAACGTAGTGATTACTACGAGCTCAATCAACCAACAGGAAGAACGATTGATATCCAAAGGGTGTGTGTGAGTGTGTGTGATGTGTGTGCGTGTGTGTGCGTGTGTGTGCGTGTGTGTGCATGTGTGTGCATGTGTGTGAGCTTTTGTGTGCAGGTGTGTGCGTGTGTGTGCGTGTGAGTGCGTGTGCTCGTGCGTGTGTGCTCGTGCGTGTTTGTATGTGTTTGTGCGTGTTTGTGCGTGTTTATGTGTGTTTGTGTGTGTGTGTGCAGTATTTTTAATCAAATACATATGACAATAAACGAGCAAGTTGATTGTCACCATATATATAGGTCAATTTATTTGTGAACAATGTGTAATGCGTAAAAACGTAAAAAACCGCAGGTTCATTTCCATTTGGGTAGCCTTTTGTTATTTGCATCGTCTTATCTAAAATGTGAATTAGCTGATCCGTGACTATTCACCTTATGTCGTTTCCGGTTTTAAAACTCTGCTTGGCAAATGTGGCATTCTGAGCCTATTCCTTTTAATTTTAATAACGTTCATTTGCCTTAGCATGAATATATGTACTTGTTGTCTGCCATTCATCGCTAGCAAAACCAGTTGGTTTGTACAGTGTCAATCAAATTTGATTGACTATTTTTACAGTTTCCTTTAGCAGATCTATATTGTTTACACACTTATCCGGTATAAACTTGCTTATGGATGTTTTGTCAGCATGGATAATACACACAATGAACGTCGTGATTAATAGGGAGAGATAATCTTCATGGGAAGATCACATTTGACATGTTGATATAAATCCACCGCGTGAACCAGTAGTGATAAACACCTACATCACGGACGTCTTAATTTAGAGACTATATGAGGTGTCATTTCACAACTGATATTATCAAAACACCACATATGTTGCTGTGCATTAATTAATTTATTTATTAACCATCTACAGAAATCATTTCATCTAACCCATGATTCAGAGTTATTAACATCCGGTCACTATTCCCTCGTAATAGCAGACATCCAAGGAAGTGGTAGCGGTTACAGGCACTCGGCGCGGCAAACGGGGTCAAGGGGTGTTAGTATGGACGTCCACGAGAACAAAAAGAGTTTTTCTTGTCCCTGCGCAACAAATTATGCAACCCAAGTGTATATTATGAAGGTTGGTGTTAATTTCATGGAAGCGGCCACAATACATGAAAACGAAGTAATAACATGTGTTGCCACTCACTTTTTCGGCAGGCCCTCCGCCTTCCACGTCCTTCAAGTCATCGGCTTTACCAGGGCAGATTTTAGAAGCTACATCCGGATTTCCGAAGGAAAAGTCATCTGTCTTGTTGCCGTTGAAGTCGCCACATATGCCGCACATGTGTTTGCGGAATGTGTCAGGTGTGTGTACGCACACCTCTTTCTCAAAGTTCCACTCGACGACCACACGATTAGCCAGATCAATCATCTGTCAACGATATTCGGGATTGATAGCGTTTTCAACAACCAAGTCATATTCCGACGGCCAGTGTAGTGCCCCTCAAGTTTAATAGGCCAGACTAGATACCCACATCAGTGTTATAAGGTAATTAATATCCTTTTCTCTCCTACTAGTGTACTCACTCAACAAATATTAACTGCATATATAATCCAGCCAGCTGGTTATTGCCATGGATCATTGCGATCATTTAGAGTTTACTTACCGCCACTTCCAAATCGGGTTTCTTGTATAAAGTAACAGTCGTGTTAGCGGTCGTTACGAAGCTGTGAGGAAGAGTTTTGGAGACGCCATCCACAGAGGCTACACCTAGAGTTCGATCCAATATGATTATCTGCAATCAGTCATGGATATAAGTATGCTACAGCGTCTGGTCTATTGAGTGAACTTTGCTGCCTTAGCAAAAAAACATGAAATCATTAGTTGTCTTAAAGACACCTTTTTGAAACGTCACGCGTTATGAACTTCACACTATGTATTTACAGAATTCTTCCAAATCAATCTGACCAAATTACTGATAAATGGAACTCGCCACTTACACTCTTGTGGAAGACAATCTTAATGTCTGAGATGGATGTTGCTTTTGATCCAGTCAACCTGACTGAGATGGTGAAGCTTGGCATCGCGGCCGGCAGTTTGTCGACGCAGCCATCCCGAGCCAAGATATGCCAGCATCCGGTTGGCAGATCGTTGATCTCTCTGCCGTCAAAGGTGGTGCAATGGGGGTCGCCATGACAGCAGCAGCTGCAGAAGTCTGAGGCACACATCAGAACTTGGAAATTCTGCCATTCTAGCGAGTGATAACATTTTGCTTCAATCTGAATCTGCATATCTTCCTAATTAGAGAATGAAAATTTTGTTTGGATATCCGTAAAATCTACAATAATGACACAGCTGATGTTCACAGTTTCGACCTCTTATCGCACCTTGCACTGCTGCTATATTACCTACCTGGTATACCGCATGTACTAACGCTCTTTTCAGGAGGTGTTGCGTCTTGAGGCTGCACGTTACACGTCAAAATACCGGCATTCTCTTTGGCGGCGCACTTATTCTTCTCCATACAACCACGTCTAACATAGAAGGGCTTTTGCACGTGATAGCAGGTCGCCTATTCAACGACATATACATATTTTCCTTACATCTCAACAGAGACAGATAACTGATACAATTGCAGGTCGTTTGATGACGACAGTGTCATAGACACGTTAATTCATGATATTTACAGGAATTTCAACTACTTATTTAGAGGTAAACGAAAAACCTAGTGCATGAGAACACAGAGCAATACTAACGTGATCTTCACAGAGTTCGTAGCGTCCAGAACACCAACAGAGAGAATCAGTGTGATGTGCACATGTGTAGCAGTACAAAGGTTCGTTTGGCGGGCAACCTGCCAAGCAGATATATCAGCGAGTTTTAACAACATTTCTTCTTCAGCATCTCTACATGTGTAACATCCAGATGTGTCGCAACTTACTGTCATCGCAGACGCACGGTTTACACTCGATGGTGTCATTACCCTCACACGTGACACCTGCAAAGAGGAAATACCAAGTTTATCTTGACCTCTTCTCTAACAAAATACAGGTCACTTAATGCCTCAATCAGTGATGAGTCTTATGATTGTGCAATTCTCCACACAATAAGTACCATGCATACTTACCTCCACAACTTTTGGCTGCGCAGGTTGTTTTGGTGGCACAGCTTCGTTTGAAATGCACGACAAAGCCATGGCTGCCATTAGAGGTGACCTCTTCGCACACGGCCTGATCACGTGCACAGTGACAGTATTGAACAGACCTTTTAAGTTGTAGGCCACTCGATCGTTTTATGTGATGCAAGCATGGTTATAGGGTGGGTTGGGGTTAGAGGATACGTATCAGGCGTGGTATAGGTGAGAAATGGTCTGACTGCTTCAGTTTGAAAGTGGGAGGGGTTTTTCCCGATAAAACACAGTAAATCGTTGAATTCGGCATGGATAATTATTCAGTCGTTCGCGCGGACACATGCATGACTCTATAGCTGTTTCAATGGCGTCCCTGAGTAAATAGAACACTTGGAGATAGCGGACATATTGGCCCAACAAAAATGACATGCTTCAAAGGTTCAAGATGTATATTTCATACAGGCATGTTCAAATCCCTGTCCATGGAGTTCTAGCAATAGTGATTCAGGTGACAGCGGGGGTGGGGGTGCGATCAACCATAAGAGCTAAGCAATAAATGGCCTCAAGAAGGATGTATAATGATAACTTACATTAGAGCCCTCGCACACTGTCATCGAGCCTCTTTTGTCACAATCTTCCTGGTCGTCGCCTTGGCATACAAGGCACAGCTGTTTCCCGTCCTTGCAGGTGTCATCTGCATAGAAACAATAACTTTAAGTGACAAGAAAATATTCATGTTACGCATTTATGGAAGGTTGGGTGACCCACCAAATCAGACGTCGGGTGACCCGCCGAGTGACCGCTTGGGTGACCCGCCGTGAGAATGGCTGGGTGACCAGCTGAAAGAACGGTTGGATACCCATCCGCACCAACAGCTTGGTGACCCGTTTTGCACCTGGTTGGGTGAGCTGCTGCAATTGTATGCGTGACAAGCCCCGTTAAATCATCAACTAACCTATTATCCTGCGTCGGAATTACCAGCCCGCTAAAATAAGCTGCCAGCCTGCTGTTTACCGCTGATCCTGGTGCTAATTCACCTACCTGCGACTGTAGCAATCTCAGATAGTTCACCTGGCCACATGTTGAACACACTTCAACGCACCTCTCTCTGTAACTCTTGATAACAGGTTTAACCAAATGCATCGACAAATAACACCAGCGAGATACACAAGAAAGCCTTTTATTTCTACAATATTCACTTATACTTCACTGCGTTATTTTAATTTATTGTTCTCAATCAGCAAGAAGTACATACCTTGTATGCCCTGCTGTCCTGATTCATGTGGTGCTCTGCAGTGGCCTTATATACCTCACCAGTCAAGGCTGCCACATATGTCGCATTGAAACTGAATAGGCCGTCATATTGCGGTCGGTCAACATGACGATACAAAATAACTGTATCCTTGAAGACTGTTATTGGTCGATGGGGATCACATAACGTGAGTATTAAGCCTGAGATGGAGATCTATGAGCACTGCCGACACTGGATCTTGGCGTGCTCGATTACATTATCCATTTGTTTATTAGCTCAATGGAAATGCAAAGCCTACTTCATCCGACAATTGAGTGTACATAGCCCTGAGCATATTGTCATATAACTGCCGCTTATTGTAGCGTTTGATGTCGTAACTACCGTCATTCAGAAGGATTAAGTAAACCAGGTAAGATTAGGTACCAATGTAAACGTGACAATACATCCGAATGTGGCCTCATCCGGTGACTGTATTTACACAAATCGTCGATGATTTGCGGGGTGGGGGAGGGGTGTATCAGTGGGGTGGGGGTGGAAACTTGCCACGTTGCCTCATGCACATAGTCATATCAAAACAGCCTAACTACAATTCACATATCGTTATCATATACCCCACGCAGAATACTATTTGACCATCGCCATGTCATTCACGCAGCAACTCCCAGACAATCATCGTATCAACAAAGCCACAACTCACACGCCTTCATAACATCAACAAAGCCACAACTCACATGCCTTCATAACATCAACCACGCCACAACTCACATACCTTCATAACATCAACCACGCCACAACTCACATGCCTTCATAACATCAAACCACGCCACAACTCAGACGCCTTCATAGCATCAACCACGCCACAACTCACACGCCTTCATAACATCAACCACGCCACAACTCAGACGCCTTCATAGCATCAACCACGCCACAACTCACACGCCTTCATAACATCAACCACGCCACAACTCACATGCCTTCATAACATCAACCCAGCCACAACTCACACACTCACGCCTTCCTTCATCAACCACGCCACAACTCACACGCCTTCATAACATCAACCACGCCACAACCACAACATCAACAACGCCACAACTCATACGCCTTCATAGAATCAACCGCGCCACAACTCACACGCCTTCATAGCATCAACCACGCCACAACTCACACGCCTTCATAGCATCAAACCACGCCACAACCCACACCCCTTCATAACATCAACCACGCCACAACTCCATACCATCATTTGACCAACTATGCTACGACTCACTGACCGCCATCATGTAAACCACGCTACAACTCACACACTTCATTGCGTCAACCACGCCACAACTCACCGACCATCATCGTATCAACCTCGCTACACACTAATGACCTTCACTTGGGGCAAAGAATCCAATGTTCCAGTTCACTCTATAAGAACACTGTGATCCATGTAACATTTCATCTAACCTACTTTTTCCTGTTTTTAACTGTTTGAACACTGTTCATCAGCTTAAGCGGTAACGCAGGATGAATTAAACATCTGCATCACACAAAATAGTCGCCGTTTAATTGCCTTAAATGAACAGACTCTTTCATCACTATCTATCATTTCCAATATATTATGGAGAAGGAAATATAAACCGGAAATGTCCATTGCAATAGACCAAATTTATTTGAATCGAGCGGTTGAATACGACATCAATGTCAACACTATTGTTACAGAGAATATCCTTGATCTCATTATTTTCACAGTGTCATGGAAGCCTTAAGTCACCAATAATGCCCTGATCCATACAAAAATCTGACGCTATAATGCTTTTCAATCAAATATTTCTTTAAACTAACCAAAGAGCAGTCAATTAATAACTCAGGATTATTTTCAAGCAAATATTAGTTGGCTGAAATAGATGAAAAATGAAAAAAAAACAGATATTTAAGGCAGACAATGTTTACTGAACCAATATGGTTTATTCATAAAATCATTCAGAAATTGAACCAGGAAATGCACACCATTATCGGTTATCGGGAAACGTCAAGGATAACATGACTTAATGTCTTTACGGTGTTTGATTACTTATCAATATCACTTCAAGCACTTGAGTTAGTTAAGTCGTTGATACTCGGGTTTATAAAGCTCATGACTAAGTCCGCACTTTGCTATATATAATTCAAGCAATTTATTATCTGTTATCTATATACATTGTCAATGCCTGTGTATAATAAATGACCAACATTCTAACAATTCGTTCACAGCTAAACTGACTTTGCATACTCTTTTGTTTATCTACAACTGCCAACTATGGTTTTGCGGCTAGTTTCGACTATTACCTTTCCACCTGCACTACTACATGTAAATGTATTCGCTTTTATGGCGATCCAACGTTTCATTTTACATTACGGAATTGAAGTACCGATTCATCAGAACTTAGCTCTGTATTATGCATTTCATGCGAGAGTATTGTATTTAACTCCATCGCTCATTAGATAATCAATGATGGTGAATGGTGCTCTTAATGAACTCATTCGCGACTTTCATCAACACGGAAATGTGAATTCTTCCATCGTATAATTTTATATGGATTAGAACTAGGAACAATTGATATCACGGTGCTACTGGGAACACCAATACAGCAAACAGGTATTAATGTAGACTCGCATATATTCTCGTGGCCATTATATCACATATGTGATAACAAAAGATAATATGATGAATGCGTCGAACAAAGGAATGCTCAAACAAGGAACCGTCGCTAGTTGATAACAAGATCTTATCTTAAGTTAAAAACCAAAAGTTTCATCTCATCTTCGTTGTTACGCATGATCTTACACATAACCGCGGTTAATGTGGTATAAAACATTATGGAATTATCGTCCATGTATTCATAGATGTTCAGTGTCTGATATGTCACATGACAGAAATGCAAAACCGGCAAGCGGCGACTTTCGTGTAACAAATATAATACGAAATATATTGATTATCCTATTTAGAAACAAAAGCAGCATATTGCAGTTACACATTTTTCCAAGACGTGAATTAATTGAAAATGGCAACTATTTACGAAGGAAAATGTAGGATTTGACATAAGGTCGTCAGAAGTGAGTTTTTAGTGTTTGACTACCAGCAAAAATAAGAGAATATATATATATATAAATTAATTAATATGTATATATGAATATATTTATATATATCTATATCAATGTATATATATGCCTATATATAAATGTATATATATATATAAATATTTATATATGTATATATAAATATATACTTATATGTATATATATACATATATGTATATATATACATATATACATATATATATATATATATATATATATGTATATAAATATGTGTGTGCATGTGAGTGCGTGTATGTGTGTGTATGTATATGTTTATGTGTGTGTGTATGTATGTGTATGCATGTATGTATGTATGCATATTTGTATGTATGATTCTATGCTTGCATGTAAGTACACCGTACTGTCATCCATGTATTGTTGTCGTATATCGGTTGTGCATTATGTTTCACAAAGCCGTACATTTAATAGTCAACAGCAATGCATGACATTCAGCGAGCAATGTCGTAGTTCAGAGTTCAGTACTTTAATGATAACCTCAAATAACGAAATTGCCAATTCGTGTTTCTGTAGATTCAAGGGTGACGGATTTTGGCTTGATTCTGTTCGTGGCATTCTTTTGTTCTGTGGTATTCTTCGTAGCTGTATGTTGCGCGCGTGTGGTGAAGGGGAGAGTAAATTTGTGCCATTCCATCTGAAAATTGCAAAGTTCATTATTCGGACACAAAAACTATATATATATATATATATATATATATATATATATATATAGAGAGATATAGATATATATATATATATAGATATATATATATATATATATATATATATATATATATATATATATATATATATATATATATAGATATATATATATATATATATATATATATATATATATCTATATATATATATATATATATATATATATATATATATATATATATATATATATATATATATATATATATATATACATATGTATATATAGTGCCGTACGCAACATCCCGGGCCCTATGATGGCACCGGCATCATGACCTAATAAGAGTACGGCATAAGCAACCTCTATGAATAACATGAATGAAAAGCTAGAGAAAACACCAGACTAACCAACATTATCAATCCAGCAGACTGACTAATATCTAGACACAAAGACAAAACAGTTAAAATTAGCAAGTTGCCAAAAACAATAACTCATGACATTGGATTAGCTTCCAGAAATACTAGTTTAGTGACCGGAGGGACGTATAGTCCAGATTTACTCCGAACCTGGACACTCCTCTCCAAGCCATCTTTGCCTGGGTAAGTCTGCTTAATCAATGCCAGAGGCCATCGATTCCTGTTAATATCTCCCATGAGCAACAGATCACCGACTTGTGAGCTCCTCTTTGGGTGTAGCCACTTTCGCCTCATTTGGAGACATGGCAAATACTCCTTGACCCTTCTCCGCCAAAACACATCTGCCATGTACTGAACCTGCCTCCACCTTCGTCTGTACAGATCTTGAAGTACAAACTTCCCTGGAGGAAGAGTGGGTCCACTTCTCAGCAGTAACAAGTGATTCGGTGTCAAAGGTCTTGGGTCATTTGGATTCTCTGAAAGTTTTGTCAAGGGTCGCCCATTGACAATGTTCTCCACGAGACACATTAGCGTGGATAGGCCCTCCTCTGAGAGATTCTGCTGTCCGTTCAATCCTAGGATGAGAGAGCGTACAGATCGGATAAGCCTTTCCCAAACCCCTCCCATGTGGGAGGCTCCAGGAGGATTGAAGATCCACTGAACGTGTCTCTGCAGAAGAAAGTCATGAATCCTTTCATCATTCCATTCTTTTATTGCTGCCCTGAGCTCTTTCTGAGCCCCTACAAAAAAATTTCCATTGTCCGAACGGATCTCAATTGGTTCTCCACGGCGAGCCATGAACCGTTGTAAAGCGTGAATAAAGGAATCTGTGTCTAGGGTGTTAGCAACTTCCAAGTGGATTGCTCTCGTCACAAGGCACGTAAAGAGACACCCATATCTCTTGACCTCAGAACGACCTCGCTTGACCAATAATGGTCCGAAGTAATCCACACTGACTTTGGAAAATGGTGGCTCTCTCTCCAGGGTTCACACGGACTTCAGGTAGGTCAGCCATCTGTTGATTCTCTGTATGTGCTCTCATCTTCTTGCATTTGATGCACCGTGATAGGATCCGTTTGACCGTAGCATGGCCTCTTACAGGCCAGTATCTCTGCCGCACTTCACCAAGAATTCTTACACTTCCACTGTGCCCATATGATGCATGATAATGTCTCACAATGAGTTCAGTAACCGGGTGATGAGATGGTAGGATTGCTGGGTGTCGCGCCCGATGAGGCAAAGGGGCATTTGAAAGGCGTCCGTCAACAGAAAGGATACCTTCATTGTCCACAGGGTTCAGCCTTAGAAGACACTGCTTCTGCTGTTTAGTTCTAAAAGTTTGTCCTTGGACATAAGCGATAATGGCGTTCTCAGCTCGGTCCATCTCCTGGACAGTGAGAATCTTTCCCCTCGCTGGGATCCTACGTAGATGATCCTTGATACGAAGAATCCATGCTACTGCTCGATTTAGCCAGTACCAAGAGGAGTAGTGTTCAATGAGAGATTGTATGGTAACAACACCAGGACTCTGTTCGACATGATATATCTGAGTCTCCCTTTTCACCTCTGCTTCTAAAGGTAACTCTTCACTAACAGCCTGAGCTGGCCACTGATCTTCTGATTTCCTAAGAAATGCTGGTCCCTCCAGCCATCGAAGACTGCTTCCAAGGTCCACAGCATTCAATCCTCTAGATACGTCATCTGCCGGGTTCAAGTCTGTAGGCATGTGTCTCCATTGAGTAGACTCTGAGTGACTGTGAATTTCTTCAACACGATTCGCTACAAAGGTCTGATATCTTTTGTCTTTGTATTGGACCGACAGCAAGGAGGTACTGCAGCACGATTGTGCTGTCGGTCCAATACACACTTTCCAGGAGGGGTATCTCGAGCTGTTCTTTCAGCATATGGTCGAGACGCACAGCAAGGGTGGCTGCCGTAAGCTCTAGACGCGGGATCGTTACAGCCTTCAGGGGTGCAAGCTTACATTTGGACATGACAAAACTGCTGTGGACTTTGCCTGCACCATCAACAAGCCTCAGGTAAGACACCGCAGATAGACCTTGCTCAGAAGCATCCGCAAAGTTGTGTAACTGTGCCGCGATGGGTAGCACCAGGTCTTCAGTAGGTTTCAGGCATCTAGGCACCTCCATCTCAGCCAGGGCCGGTAGGTCATCTTTCCATCTCTGCCACTTAGCTTTCACGTCCTCGGACATTTCTTCATCCCAGTCCAGCTTTGATCGACATAAGCTCTGGAAGAGTCGTTTGACTTGCAAGACATAAGGCGATACAAACCCTAGGGGTTCATATATAGTTGACATCGCACTGGGCAGACCCCTTTTTGTCAATGGTGTCTCTGGAACAGTAGCCTGGAACTTATAGCTGTCCCTTTCAACATCCCACAAGAGACCAAGTGTCCTCTGATGTGGAAGGTACCAAACTGCACCATCCGCTCTGCTGAGCTCGTCTTCCGGTACCACCTCAGCATAGCCCTGATTGATGGTTTCCCTGACACATTTGACATATTTCTCTCGAAGCTCATCATCTCTGATAAGGTTTCTTTGTAGACTCTAGTCGATTGGTGGCCATATTTAAGTTGTCTGGCAGTCCCGGAGGTCTGACCTTGAATGGGATGTTCATAGAGTAGTGCCCATCCTGCTCAACTGTGATTGAAGATTCCCACTCCCTAACAACTCTCTTGTCCGAGATAGAGCAGACAAATCCACTCATGCCGATGTTAAGGCAAGGTCTAGTAAGAACTTTCTCTATACGAAATGTCACTCCACTTGTGGACTTCACTTCCAAGTCTACCACAGAACAATCCACCCTTTTGTTCATCTCGTTAACAGTGGTGAGTGTAGCTTGGGTAATGCCAGCCTTGCCGTCACTGATCATAGTTGTTGCTGAAGTAAGCTGAAGTAGATTTGGCTCTGCTCCAGATGGTGTTCCTGGTTGAGTTGCCTCCGCTCGCGGTACGGCTAAGATACCAGCACTGGGGGGCTTAGGCAAGTGCAGCCAACGGTTGTGTTTCCACAACCATCAAAATTACATACCCACGATCGCGTGCAGTCTCTGGCCCTGTGTCCGAACTGAAAGCAATTAACGCATAAGTTTTTTCTTTGTACGAACCCAAGTCTATCCTTGACAGACATCGATCTGAAGGCTCCGCACTGATTCAAAAAGTGTTCCGCACCACACTTAGGGCATTTGTAGGAGGGTCGCATCTTCTCGCTGTTGGTGGCTGATCCCGTCTTTACTTGGGTTTTTGTAGTGGCATTTATGGTAAATGTGCTCCTTTTGGGCCCTATGTTCTTCTTTGGCGGACTTTCTGTATAGCCAAAGACTGGATCAGATCTCTCATGCGCGAGACGGTCTATAAATGCAATAAAATCCTTTAATTCCACATTGCGTTTCTCCTTTTCCTTGGTTTGCCAATTTACTTTCAGCCACCTGTTGTAGTCTGATAGCGACAGTTTATCGGCTGTCGCCTTCAAGCTTCTTCTAGTCTCTAACTCCTGAAGTTGGCCCATTGTAATTAATGTTTCACAACAGGTCCTGAGCTCATCAGCAAAGCTTCTTAGTTGCCTGCTGTCTTTAATTTGGGGGCGTTTTAGTATTTTGTCGATCCAGGCTTAACTTATCCTCGACTCATCACCATACCTTTCCTTTAGTAGCCTCGTGGCGAGGGCGTACCCCTCCCCGGGATCTTTAACGAGGCAGCATTGTAACAGTTCACGAACTTCACCTGTACAGTGTTGAACCAGTGCATTCAGACAAATACTGTTATCTCTCACTGCGTTGTTAAAGCTCTTTACAAATAGCCAATATCTGAGTGGGTCACCGTCAAAGGTGATCAAGTCGATCTTGGGAGCATGTAAAGTTTCCATCATATACTGCTGCTGTGTTCGCTGTTCTTCCATAAGAGTTCGGACCAAGAGCGTGCTATCATCCAGGCGTTTGACGTCTGATTCGCCGCCAAACGATAATCCTCGTCGGCCTTGAGTGTGTGGCGTAGCAAATGTATCTTCTTCTCGTAGGCGAGAGAGTTCTAACTCAGCTTGTTGTGATTCTCGCTGGTGACCCAGCTCCATCTCTTTCATCTGGATTTCCATCCTAAGTCGGAACTCATCCATCTCTCTTTTCTTCCGTTCATTAAGCTCCTGTAACTTTAGAAGCATGGCTTCCAATTCATTCACTCTCTCCTTCTCGGGGGTAGTTTCTTCATCAATAGCTGTATTGTCCGTTGCCCTTTCGTCAAGAACTTCAGAGGATTCCTCCACAGCTGGCGCCTCAGCATCATATACATCTGCAAGCCACTGCACTACACTATGCTTAAATTCTTAAGCATGTTGCCTCACTGCTAAGGAATACATATCAGACTTTTCTCTGTCAACACCATTTTCTATCGTGTCATGATAGGCATCATGCATCTCCATGAATCTCTCTACAAGCGTCACCAACATGACCACTAATTGAGACACTTGGTCGGCATTGCCCTCGTCTACCATCAAAGCTTCTCCCTTAGAGGTCAACTTTGTGATGTTACCCTTGGCTGCGCTACGCTTACCCTTGAGCGAGGCGATGTTGGTCAATGAAGTCATTTTGCGAAAATTCTTTCTTGCTCGATTTATGTAGCCCGGACAAAGTTATACTCAGGACAAACAGACAGATAGACGGCCGAATGGACGGAGGACGTCAGACAACGTTTCTCTTTCAAGCCAGCACTTGGCGGAAGTCACTGTGCGAACTAGAGGTGAGTCTCTCTCAGGTGTTGATATTCTTACAAGGGTCAGCATTGCTCAGTGGTGCAAGATGTCTCTGCTGATCACAGCCACAAGGTGTCTCAAATGATTTGTAGATAGGAGTATCTCGCTGGATGAAGCACAAGGTGTATCTGTCTCTCATCAGTAGGTATATCTAAGTCTCTCAGACGGTAAATGTGCCAACAGGGGAATCTCCAGTAAGTGTCTCACGTAGTTACCGTAGTTGTTGTCTGATGTAGAGTTGTCAGTCAAGACGTCAGTCGTTCCAACTCGTGTTTAACTTTAATGTTATCTCTAACATTAACCCTCAATGTCAAAAATAACAGAAAACTTAGAGAAGAGCTTGGTTGGATACCACGTTGCAAGCTGGTTTTGAAACTAGATACGGTACCTACTCTTTTTGTGAAGGCTTCTGCTGTCAGGCAAGCAAGAAAGGATGGTGAGACAGGTGATGCCCTCCAACCCCAGCCCACAAAAAGCAGACCTACCTATATCAAGAGAGATGCCATCGCATTCGTACCATTTTGTCATTTTTAAGCACCTGTTTATACACCGCGTCTTGAACCAAGAAGTACGAGAATGAAAATCATTATATGTATTGCCATATTACCTCGTCAAACTCAACGCTGTAGTTGATTAGTAATTCTATGTGTTCAAACGGGGTAGGACATAAGTGCAATTAAGTGTTTTGTTTATCGACGAGAGGTCACACAAGAATTGATACCGCTGTCACATCATTGTTATAAATATGTTGGCCCTTCCTTTAATTGGAGACGGATACGTTATGTTCCGGGTAGAGGCAGAAAACTTGAGCAATCCTCTGGATGTGGCATATCTCCTGTTTGAAAGTCTGTCTGTATCGAGATGGTATTTCAACAAATAAACCATCCTTGCAAAGCAGAATATACCAGCAATGGTATATTTATTGACATGTCAGCCTTCTATCCGAACTCATCATGTTCGACATTTGAATATAAATAAAAATATGAACTCCTGCTGTAACTCTAAAAATGGAAGCGTCCTGAGCCACTAAGCTCTTACTACACAGAATAAAAAATCCCTAGGTTTGTTAGAGCAACGACCCCTGTCTCATTACTAATATGTTTCCGAATCATAACATATGGTTGTCACGGTTATCATACGTGTCCGATTTCAATTAAAAACGAGCAACCGTCTCAAAGAATAAAGCCCCCACACCGTAGCAACCGCCTTGTAGCATAACATTAGTTCAGCGATCCGTGATATATGAGTTCTACTTCATTTCATTAATCTACTGCATCAAAACAACAATTTTGTATAGCAACCTTTGCCACTGATGGTGCCTTCAATACGAACTAACAAAAAAGCCGTCACTCATTCATATATTATATTTGTCCATGCAACCAACGACAATGCCTTATTCACATTTCAAATAACGATGGCGAAGATCACTGCAATAGAAGTCATATGATCGCGTTAGAATTTTGTAATGAAGCTGATTACGATTACGTATGAGTTCCGACAGCAATCGAAATCAGCTGATCGTGTTAGGATTTAGTGGTTTTTCAAGTAGCTGACGATTAATTGGGAGTTTGATCAACTCATTACGAATTCGATAGCTATAATAATCCCTTTAAGTTTATAAGTTGGCGTAACAAATATAAATATGTATTTATAATTGTACGGCAAGCCATACTAAAGGGCACGCTATGTGTGCTTTCCTCGAGTCGGCCGTGACGTCATTTCTATACATTGTATTCTCCACGAGACTCAGTTATAAACACCCCGCATGCTCGCCTTTATATATTGTTTATTCAAATTTCGCCTTTGTCGGCTTAAGCAATGTATCAGTTTTCGACGATATTGAGGTCATAGAGTAGCATTTATTGTGAAAGCCCCCGGGTACCAAAATACAGAAGAAGGAAAATGGCTATTGAAGCATTACATCCTGGGGCATTTGTAGCAATACTTTCATTTATGGGAAGTTCCACAGCTAGTACAGGTAATCTTTACGTGTGGCTTCTGTAACTGGATTGATTGTATTTCATGTAGTGTAGATATACTGCTGTCTCTAATATATTCGATTGTTAAGGTTGTTGTGCAATGTTTGCGTCGCACACGTGCAATATTGAAGGCATAATGGTATAAGGCGTACCTACTGCGTCAAATAAATATTCAAACCAGCGTTCCATCTGATCTATCATAGTCTTACGTCATTGCGTTATGGAAAATCATTGATACATTTTTCACATTGCAGATTGTGACCAGCTGTCCGTTAAGGGTATTCTGCGTTTCCCTCACTATAACGGAGAGTACTCACGCTTGGCCAACCTAAGCTGGTGTTCGCTCAGAACGTCGTGGAGAAATCAGTGCAATGAAAGCAATCAGTTTATTTATTATACGACTCACCCTTACGGCATTTGGATCATAGGCGATTCATTCTGTTCGGAAGACGTAGGCATGCATATTTGGAATCATGATTCGGGATAAGCAATTAATCATGTGATCGTAGAGAATGGCATTTTTACTCGAATCATTGTTTATTACCGTTTATAGGCATACCGAGTTCGTGGAAAAGCCGTTAATATGGAACGACTACAGGATACGACAGTGTGGGAGGAATATGATGGCAACGATTGGGTTCAAAACAGAGATATAAGGTTGAAGTGCCTAGGTATGTACGAATGAACGTATGTATGTTTGCATCCATAAATGTATGTATGGCTATATGCATGTATGTATGTATGTATGTATGTATGTATGTATGTATGTATGTATGTATGTATGTATGTATGTATGTATGTATGTATGTATGTATGTATGTATGTATGTATGTATGTATGTATGTATGTATGTATGTATGTATGTATGTATGTATGTATGTATGTATGTATGTATGTATGTATGTATGTATGTATGTATGTATGTATGTATGTATGTATGTATGTATGTATGTATGTCTGTGTATGTATGTATGTATGTATGTATGTATGTATGTATGTATGTATGTATGTATGTATGTATGTATGTATGTATGTATGTATGTATGTATGTATGTATGTATGTATGTATGTATGTATGTGTCTGTATGTATGTATGTATGTATGTATGTATGTATGTATGTATGTATGTATGTATGTATGTATGTATGTCTGTATGTCTGTATGTATGTATGTATGTATGTATGTATGTATGTATGTATGTATGTATGTATGTATGCATGTATGTATGTATGAATCTATTCATGTATGTAAGTACATCGTACTGTCATCCATGTATTTTTGTCGTATATCGGCTGTGTATTATCTCTTTATGTTTCACAAAGCCGTATATTCAATATTCAACAATAATCGCACTAAGCAATACCGTAGTTCATTGAAATGCACAATTTAGTTCTTTAATGATTACCTCAAATGGTAAAATTGCCAATTCGTGTTTCTGTAGATTCCACGGTGGCGAATTTTGGCTTGATTCTGTTCGTCTCTCTCTTTTCTTTTGTGGTATTGTTCGTAGCTGTATGTTGCGCCTGTAAGGTGGAGGGACGAGTGAGCGTTTGCAATTTCATCTGAATATTACATAGCTCATTATTCTCACACAAACTATGTAGATTCGCTCCGTGCCAATATCTTTAGACTGATATCAAATGAGCGGAACCATGTTGACTGTTGACAGAGATCAGGTGCCTTAACGACAACGCTTCATACACAGACTGAATTAGAAACGATAGACGCACCTCCAACCTATGATGAGGTTGGTTTATAGTTCAAAGCAGCATTTTACGAATGAGTAGAGAATAAACAAAGTTTTATACAGGTGTTCTCCTTGAACCTTCTTAGCTATTATGATATGCTAGAACATTTATTTTATATTTTGATTTCAGGGTCTTAATATGTCACTCTCCCGCTCCAATTCACAAGTGTCCGAGCTGTCAATCATCCCCTACCAGTCTCCGCCTCTATATCATGACGCTCTGCACATGCGCATGCTCGCTGAGAGTCCGCCATTGTCACGATCTGATTCTGGAGGTTTGACATTGTGTGATAATATCACCGATTCTCGTTGCAATACACAGCATACTCACGGAGAGGATGACTCGACGACAGAAAGGACATGGCTATGATATCAATACAAACTCTACACCGAATGATATAAGAAAGTGTAGATTAACGCAATGACAATTCATGGATTAATATCATAGTGGTAATATGAATAGAGAAAAATAATTTATTGTTAATTTAACATATCTGTGCTATTTATCGGCTGTGATGTCACTATTTTTCTGGTTAGACTCTCAGTGAATGTTAGTACTATAACGTTTGCTATTTCAAGAGAAATGTGATATCCAATAACAATTCAAAGTATCCTAGAAAGGAACATGATTCTAAATATTGTTCATCATAGTTTTAAAAATGATAAGTTTGTAAAGCTAAACTCGTAAATAAATCTCATGTAGAAATATTCTATATTGACATATAAGAGCTTCACACTTGCTGGGATACCCGCTTAATACATATAAATCGTATTATGCGAAATATAGGAATATATTTGTGCATGTTTAGCGATGATATTTGCAGCAGCAGAAAATAACAACATCAGATTTATACATTTTGATTTTCAATTAAAGCCAAAATTGCAAATAAAGGGATTAAAATAAAACGATAAATTAACCTGATATTCATTAATTCCCGTATATATTCACCCATGTAGAGTTAACTTACAGCTATATCTCTATTAACACATCAATTATAGTATATTCTATATTCCGGTCTCTATTGCATTTCAAAACTATAGCATTTATATAAATATAACGTTCATTCTAGGAATGTTGTTGCTATAACACTTGGACAAAATGTTCCTTTGTCAGACACGCCTTTCGTTTTCTCCGTATGTAGAAGCGGTAGCTAGAACGATATCCCATTATTAATGATGCTTTGTTTAAATTTTTTATAAATAATATATATATAAAAATATACAATATATATCTGTAATATATATATATAATTACGTAGAGTATTACGAAAAGTATTTTACAGGAGGATATATGTGTACTGCTGTTTTTATTGGTCAAGTAGATATATCATGTTCTGTTGCTTGAGTCATGGACGAAACATCCTATCCCGCTCGAGGTAACATATATATACTATACAAGGAAGTATGCACCACATATATATTTTATACAATGCATCAATTTGCTCTGCGCTATCATTATATATATATATTGCAGCATAATGCATCATTGGTTACAAGTGCATATATATATATATTTGTAATTGCTAAGATACAACCAAATCTTTTAAAACTTTGTATTGGGCTATATCTATGTCTATATGCAGCGCGTGATGCTGTAATCTATTTATATATATCTCTCTCATATATCTATATCTATTGCATATCATGGGAGATATCTTAACATCTGTGGTGTAATTTAATTTCTGCTTATTGGCAACAAACCATTAATATGAAGTTCAGGATACATGTTTGTGCTATGATCGACAACAAATGTTTAGATATTGAGAGAAACATTCCTTTGTTCTTTATAAATATCCACAGATTTGTATTATCCTTTCAGGTTCTACAAATGACACGATCCCGCTATCAATCTCAATATCCGCCAGTTTTCATCATACCCATCGAACATCCTCCTTCTTATGAAGATGCTCTCCATCAGCAATCGTCACAGAAACTTCAAGAATGTCATTGCGATGTAAAGCTGTACTGAGGTAGACTCGCCTCAGGGTGTTGTATCACCAACTTGCTCACGAGACGGTGAAGTCTGGAGGTCAAGCAGTTATGAAATCTAAAAATGACCCAGTAATATGAGAGATACACTAACAATCAATGCTTGACAATAATAATGTGCTATTGAAAATTAAATAATGCTTCTACCAATGAGTTCATATTGCACAAGGCTGATGTTCAATATCATGAGGCTGCTGTTCAATAACATACGGCAGCTATTCAATTACATAAGGTTGCTGTTCAATAACATAAGGCAGCTTTTCAATTACATAAGTTGCTGTTCAATAAGATAAGACTTTTATTCAATTACACAAGACTGCTGTTCAATAACATAAGGCTGCTGTTCGCTAACATACGACTGCTGTTCAATAACATAAGACTGCTGTTCAATGACATAAGGCTACTGTTCAATAACATAAGGCTGCTGTTTAATAACATAAGGCTGCATGAAGAATGACATATTGCTGCTGTTAATAACATAACATTGCTGCATAATGACACAAGGCTGCTGTTCGATAACATCAGGCACCCCAGTCGATAGCATACGGCTGCCTTCAATGACAGGGGCTGGCTGTTCGATAACAGAAGACTTCTGTTCAATAACATAAGGCTACTATTCGATGGCATGCATAGGGTGATAAATGACTTACAAGTGAAAGTTTGTATGTATTTATGACCTCTTTGACATTGTATGCGATGTATGTATGTAATGAGTATGTATGTGAGCATGTATGTATGTATGTATGTATGTATGTGTCCATGTATGTATGTACCGTATGTATGTATGTACGTATGTATGTATGTATGTATGTACAAGTGCTTTGAATGTTGCCTATGTATGTTCCATGGGTATGTAGCAGATGGCTGTCTGCTTTAATGTGTATTTCGGTACCCTCGATATAAGATGTACTGTGTATGTATGCCTTACCCACGTATGTATGTATGTATGTTCTTGGAATAATGGCTATGTCTGCAATAATTGTTTCCTGTCAATACGGTTTTCTGCAATAACTATGTTCCTGAAATTGTAAGTGGCAGAAATGGCCTGAAATGTTGTACTTTATTGTGATTTCCATTTCTTCCATGCAAGAAATTATTGTGAATGTATTGTTTAAAATAACGGCTCGAATGTATTATTAGGTATGGGATTAAGCGCTTGGATCATGTTTTTAGAATTCAGTTTATGGATAGAATAAATGGATGTCATGAAATTTTAGGGATCAATGAGAATCAACCAAATGAAGAGTATTACGAAAAGTATTTTACAGGAGGATATTGTACTGCTTAAAATCATGACTCTGTTAAAAACTCCCCTCGAGGACAACTAGAAGTATATACTTATGTTTCATGAACAGTGAAATTGGACAACATCTATCCCGAGGTAACCCAGTAACAGTAGGCACCAATAAAATCATTAATATATTGCAGCATAATTTCATTGGTTACAAGTGCAGTATAATATATTTATAATTGCTAAGATACAACCAAATCTTTTAAAACTTTGTATTGGGCTGTATCTATGTCACTGCAGCGCGTGATGCTGTAATATTTTGAATGCACCATTAATTCGCATATCATGGGTGATATTTAACTAGCGGCAATTGCGTTAATGTAATGATACTCTTGGAACATGACACTGTGAAACCTGAAATGTAAACCTTGTAGGAATGCATTTCTGTCATCGCAGAGATTCGGTAAGCTTCGTCTCAATTACTTGCTAAGTATATTTGACCCTTAACCTATCAGTCTTCTTTACCTACGCAACGTGTTTCCTTGGAATTTTATTGACAACATTGGTTGTTATATGAATAGCTTCTTACATACATGCGACGTAAGCATGTTATATTTACGTATCTGTAACATTACACACACAGTTTAGATATATTCATATAAAGATGTATGAGTATATATCATATATATATCGCTGGGCTAGGCATCGCATTTATCGGTCGTGTTCACCCCCTATATATGTTTATCGTATATATGAAGATAACATTTAAGCATGATGGAAATATTGACATTGTGCTATGTATGTGTTACTCTAGTATATATGGCTTCACATATATCTATATGCATGAAGACAATCATATTGCAAATGTGACAGGGAAGACATTGGTCCATCTGTCATAGTGCATATATAAACATGCATTGCATATGGCCGGGGATGAGCAGGAGTCAGGGCTTGAAAAATACATACATGACATACAAGTGAAAACAGACATGCATACATGCATACAATCATACATCAAACAAAAATGCGTGCATGAATACATCGGTCATAGATACATAATACATCTTGGATACATACATACATACATACATACAGATGACATACAATAATTACATACGGTTTTCTGCAACATACATACATGGCATACATGTTGTACTTTAGTTTCCATTCTTCCCATTGTGAATTACATACATTATTAGGTACATACATACATGGACATACAGTCAACATACTGGTAAAATTGACTTAAAACTATGACATACATACATCGCAACATACATATCTATTTATTTACTACATACATACATACATACATACATACATACATACTACATACATGCATACATACATACATGATGTATACATAGATAAAAACAAACATACATACATACGCACGTATGCACGTACACACATACATACATACATACATACACACATACATACATACATACATACATACATACATACATGCATGCATGCATGCATGCATGCATGCATGCATGCATGCATGCATGCATGCATACATACATACATATATACATACATACATACCTAAATGCATACAAACATACATGCATGCATTTAATTATTCTAAAATTGACAACGTGATCTCAAGACATTCTGACTTGTTGTTGTCACGAAGTCACAATACACAATAAACGTCATGTCAGCAGTTGCCTTTAAATAAACGGCATATAATGTATTCATTAATCCCATGCATTAAAGTAATGTGGCCTGATCAATTGAGGAGATAACTCGCACAACTCGGGCTTTGCTCATCGCTCAACCCAATCTTAACATTTCTTGGATGTATATGGATTGGTCTGAATGATTATAGCTGCCCACAGACTCACAGACGGCTTGCTGGACATAAAACGCGATGATTGAATGTTTTCTGCTGCTTGACTGAATCAATCCCACTAGACCCCCATCCGAATAACATGGCTTTGTAGATAAACCTGTTATGTCTGGCTGTGCTTCATCTCATCTACAATCAATGTCAATATTAATAATCATTTAGGACGCCAGAAAGACGAGTTTATTTCAGGTCTAATAGAATCAGATGTATTGGCCAATCTGAACTATGAAGTCAAACTGTATTTTCGGCTTGTAAAATGCCTTCATGTATACGATAGCATTATGTTAAATTGCAGTTTTTATCCGATTCACGGTTTTATGTCAATTACACTAAACGCTAAACCCTCATGTTGACTAAGAGTAGTTATACGGGAACATTCCAATACAGCCTCTAGATATCCATCTTCTCTAATTATGCTTCATTCATTCAAAGATAACAATGCTCAATTTCAAGCTTATCACATTGCAATGAATAACAAAAGGAAAACAATTGTTACAGCTCTGGATCTGCTACAGTATTCGCAGTACATATGAAATTCTATTCAACAATAACATACAGAGATTTATATTTGGTAAATATCAGTATATTTGGTTTTGGAAAAGTACACATGTATTCATGATGTTGATATGTGTTAACCAATCCACAAATGTTGGCCATTGCGTTACGCTTTTCAAATATTCCTATGATATGATAAAACGTCTACAGAGCAGTATACATGCCTGTTCGAAATATCTGGATATATCAGCGCCTGATATTATTTTCCTCCCCTTCAGTAATATTTGAGATCGCTAATGTCTACTGCGTTATCCAAAATCGAAGTATGCTTGTCTTGTACAATAGGAATTATATTTGTTAAATAAAAAGCTTCTGTAAGTTTTGTGTGAGATATAGGGCTCTGTGTGTGGCTGCATCAGCTGCCTTAATGAGTATAAACTTATATCACCAGTATGTCTCTCTGGTCTCACTGTATCACTATGACCTCTGGTACACAGTGCTGGCGTTATCAGCATGGCCAGGCGCCGTCGAGCAAAAAGGGGTGTGTCATCTTACGCTAAAACCAGGGAACATTGAATAACAAAACATGTCCCAAAGCAGCCATGGTTTTTATTGTGCTGATGAAAGAGGGTGTCTGTAGCAACATAATGATGGTAGCAATACGGCCACACAGGGGCGTCTTTTGTCATGTTGCACTGTACCATGATAATGTAGCACCGGAGTAATTTCTGAGGTAAAAGCTGTAAATATCTTCTCATTTATTGTGTATGCTACCCCAGTCTGCATCAATTCTTGCCATTGAACAGTATATATCAAGTTGATTTGGCAGGAGCACGGCGAAGCATCCTGATAAACATAGTCATCGACAGCGTTTGCAACTGCTCTGTAAATAACCACCTCGGAATCAGACAAGCTGTATAAGACCCAACAATAGTCATATATATCCGGGTTTGGTTTCGTACTCTCGGACCTTTCTCACCACCCAATCCTCTACTGTAAATAAGCATTGGTATGCGTTAATGGCTACGATAAGATAGATCATACCCTCTGTTAATAACGGTTAATGGTGCTTTCGTGTTCGCCCGTATTCATGACCATCGGATGAGCACATGGAAACCCAGGCTATGACGGAACTCATGTACGTCAACATCATACTCACTGTATAAAGAGATTTTGCTTATCCCGAAATTATCGTTTACACCAAAAGATAAGAGCCACAAGCAGTCCCGCTATGCTGGCACCTTATTTGCCTATTATACGCATCACATATCACGATCCTTGCCACATATTATTACATCTCATGATACCTACTACGTCATATTTTGTCACTTCTCATGGTATATTTGTCATATCGCAATATGATGTCTGCTCTTGTCTGGAATCTAATCTGATACTCGAATGATCAAGAGGATTTCATCACAATATCAGAGCTGCGGGATTTGGAACATAACAATGAATGTTAAATTTGCCAAATGAACTTGATTATATACAATACATGTTACCCCTCAAATCGAATTTCAGACGCAAATACAGTTACATTCTAACTGATAAAGATCTGTATATATGTATGTATGCATGTATGTATGTATGTATGTATGTATGTATGTATGTATGTATGTATGTATGTATGTATGTATGTATGTATGTATGTATGTATGTATGTATGTATGTATGTATGTATGTAAGTTTGTATATATGTGTGTGTGTGTTTGTATTTATGTTTGTATATATGTGTGTGTATGTGTGTGTATGTATGAATGTTTGTATTCATATATGTATTTATGTATGCAAGTATGTATGTATGAATGTACTTGCGTGTGTACGTGTGGGTATTTGTATGTTTGTTTGTATGTATATATGTAAGTGTGTATGCATGTGTGAGTGTTTATATGTATGTTTGTATGTATGTATGTATTTATGTATGCATGTATAAATGTTTGTATGTATGTATGTATGTATGCATGTATGTATGTATGTATGTATGTATGTATGTATGTATGTATGTATGTATGTATGTATGTATGTATGTATGTATGTATGTATGTATGTATGTATGTATGTATGTATGTATGTATGTATGTATGTATGTATGTATGTATGTATGTATGTATGTATGTATGTATGCATGCATGTATGTATGTATGTATGCATGCATGTATGTATGTATGTATGTATGTATGTATGTATGTATGTATGTATGTATGTATGTATGTATGTATGTATGTATGTATGTATGTATGTATGTATGTATGTATGTATGTATGTATGTATGTATGTATGTATGTATGTATGTATGCATGTATGTGTGTATGCATTTACCATGCAACAACGATCGAACAATACGCAAGAGAGGTGCGATGTCGACGAAAGTTATAAATGACCGATGCAAACCCAATGCAGTCATGGGATAGCTTTAATTTCGTTAATATGTTTTCTAATTCTGAAACACTTCCTAATGATGATTACTTTGTATTGAGCATTGCAATATAGCACCATTCAAGCGTAACATTGGATTTACACGTAGGAGGGGCAACCTAGTAGATGAATCAGAACGGTGATGCTGGTTTTTATTTTCCAACTCGACAGATCACAGCACAAAACAGATCGGGCGATTACACAGCCCGTGTCTCCAAGTATAACTATCCAGTTACCCGTTCCATTTCAATGACAAGCTCACGCAGATTCTCTAATGAAGATATGCACTGAATGCATTGAACCAACAGATGCACCATAATTTCAGGCAACACATTGGATCGTTAATGTTTTGGATAAAAGCAAAGTTTATGAAGTACTCAGCCACTGAAAATATACCAAATTGTGTGTCTATCCCATGTTACCCTATTTCATGTATGATTGTTCTCTTCACCATAATTTCAGGCAACACAGTGGATCGTTAATGTTTTGGATAAAAGCAAAGTTTATTAAGTACTCAGCCACTGAAAATATACCAAATTGTGTGTCTATCCCATGTTACCCTATTTCATGTATGATTGTTCTCTTCACCATAATTTCAGGCAACACAGTGGATCGTTAATGTTTTGGATAAAAGCAAAGTTTATTAAGTACTCAGCCACTGCAAATATACCAAATTGTGTGTCTATCCCATGTTACCCTATTTCATGTCTGATTGTTCTCTACTTTACAACTGTACTTCTAATGAGAGTTGGTTTATTCAACGCTCTGTGTAGCCTTACAAACGAAGCAAACTCCAGCGAGATCAGTATCTATCAAACAAAAACACTTGATGTCGCCAAGCAGAACTGCATGTGAAGGGAATGCTTACGGTTCGTACTCCTACGCATTGAATTGTTCACATTCTGTTTATGATTCATGCTGCTCAAAACATCAACTCATTAGGCGTTGATGTATCCAAGCTTTGTTGTGTAATGATTCGTACTTTTCTGAAATCTAACACCAAAGCACTGACGTATTCCTGCTTTGTTTCACCCCTCTGGTAGCTGATATATTGGCTCCTAACTAACAAAAACAGATGTCCGAACTAATACCGCAGTCTAATTGTGCCGTTAACGTGATCTCCATTGTACTTGCAGCACCATTGAATACATAATCTGATGATAACCGGCTTTCTAAGGGTTGTTAGCGTTCTAGTTAGACTTTGTTGTTGAATTAGAACTTAAGTCATACATAGGTGATGATATGTTCACCGTGCACTCTATCTCCACAGGGGAACCAATATAGATGGTCTAATATGATACCACAGAATATGTTCATATGCCATATTGGGTATTATCAGTCCGTAATGCTTCAGAAAGATATATAATATTAATGTGCCGTATCCAAATACGGACAATACGTCGATGGATGAACTGGGAATTTTTGACAACAAAATATTATAAGCGAGCAAGATGCTATGCGAAAGCACAGTCCTTCGATTAGACATATGCACATTTGTTTGAATGCCGATATTAAATCACGGCACACCTCAGATGTTTGCTTCCGTTTCCTTATATATGCATATACCAATTGTATCGCTGATCAACAACGATTCATCGACGCCTCGATTGACTGAGCCAAGCACTGCTGTATTATACAGCATGATTCGCGACCATTTTCATCTTCTCCAGCTTACAGTTGATACGTACATTGTTCTGTACTCTAATCAAACGAGTGCTTATGGAATCAATGTACAATAATGACAACGTATGGTCATTAGGTACAGTAGCTCTCAAATTAGTCCCTTTTCAAAGAGTGCCAGTCACCTAAAAAAGCGAAAAGGCTGCTTATTCCTTGTAAACTCTTTCTAAACCAGTATCTACAGCCAGTTGATTATTCTACCAATTACATTAAAATATTGAGTGTATCCTCAGACTGTAATGATTGCTTCATCGCAACTTTCCTTGGCAAATTATTGTCATATCATATGTTATAGAAATGAGCAAGGGTACAATAGAATATAATGCTCGGTCGTAACAAAGATTTACGATAGGACCATAATTAACTAACGTAATATTCATTCCCATATCTTCGTCATTTTGTAGCAGGTTATTGGGCAAAATATGGAGAATGGCTTTCAAAGCTAACATCGATTACGTTGTGCACTTCAAGCACAATTACGATAAAAGCTTATTGGGGCTCATTACAAAACGGTTAATCCTTGAATCATCGTCAGAGGTTTGAGGAGGTGTCTGCACGATCGCCAATTTTTGCCGACGTGTTTGAATGGCTCCTGATGTCGTTGGGTATGATTTTCGGGTATGATTTGCACCATACATATACAGACTACAAAATAATTCCAGGAAATTAAAAAAGTACCTCATAAAGAATACCACTCCAGACGCAGCCGCTTAAAACAGCATTGGAATCAACACAGTTTATGGGACTCCGAACTATAGTGAAGTTGTGATGATGAACGAGTGATGTAAGATAAGGATAATGAAAGTTAGGTTGTCAGAAATAAGAAAAACATGAACGTTTCTCAGCTTCAGTTATTGCGGCATTATTGAGGAGGCTACAACTTTCGTTGCCAATTTATCCGAGAACGATTAAATCAACACTGATCAGCAACTGGGGGCTTTATAAGCATTCTATTACACGCTTGAGTGTTAAAATTGGTTGCATCCTATGCTAAATCATCAAGACGCCTACAACCAAGAGTCAGACGCCATCAACAGTCACAACCCATCATCGAAACGTCCGCTTGATGTCGCCACAAACACCTCGAGTGGCTTGCTGTTATTTATCGGCCGTTAGGGACAATTCACTTCACCATCTGCCCTCATTACTTGACCTGAAACTTATCTCACCATAAAAAGAACATTTGTTCTGCCTTGACCAAATAGCGGCTAATGCTCATTGCTTATGAGATGTTTAAGGGGTCATACGCCTGTAGCTCAATGCTTTGACGTTAGACTTCCGGCCAAGCTGCGTAGGTTTTGCAGCCACATATGGGAAATGGTTTGTGTTAAGTAGGCTAGAGCGCTTAAAGGGCGTGCAAGCCTCACAATCATTGGCATCAATCACCTGCAGGGTGTCACCTCGCTGTTGAAAGCTACATTAATACTTAATTATGATGTGCAACTTCGTCGTTCCCATGGTTATTCATACAATGCAGATATTTATGTACATCATTGAGGTCGATACTTCGGCGTTGCCACTCTGACTAGCAATATAGCCGTAGCTTATATAGCAGCATTTGCTGACAAATAGGATACAATTGGAAAATAAGAACCATTGAAACATACGCGTCTTAGTTTGCTGGATACAATCTAAATGCAAGGGGTTGATAATAAGCCATTTAAATCGTGGATAATAGAGTTTCAATTCATTTTATTTGTTTGGCTTATTTTACTTATCCGAAAAATATATCTTCACTTAGTAATGTCAAATAGTTACTTTTGTCCCATCATACAGTACACTTTGTTATTTAATGAAAGTTGGAGCACTGTATTCATCGTCACTTGACAGCTAATGTAGCGCCAACACCCGCTGGAGATTGAAACTGAGACCTCGCAGTTTCCCCTCAACAACCAACAACTCAACAGCGACGTTCTTGACGTTCAATAAAGGGCGGGCCGCTCATCGTTAGCCATGCAAGTCAGGATGAGTCAACGATAACTTCATTTCCGAGCTCTAGTCCTAACACTCATGACTTCATTTCACAAATATCAGACAAACGAGCACGCAAAGCATGCATTCCCACTACAACAATCGCGACTGACGATGTCTAGACCTATTTTCAGAGACAGCAGCTTTTCAAAGTTTGGTTGCCCGGCAGCTTGCTTGTCAACCTAGTTGCCGATACCGGTCTGGAATCCTTTTCAATATACGATTGCTGCAGCGTTACATGTAAGTTACCGATAGGCTGGATGTTGCGTTCGTATTCACATATTTTGAGCAGTGTCTGTTGTACCATGCTATTAATTGGAAACAGTTTGAAAATGATATTTTATTCAAATATAGCCCCGACGTCTCTAAGTTAGCCATGCACATATTTCAATGTGGTCGCTGCCTTGAAATCAAGCTCATATTTATTCACAATTTCCCCTTTATCTACGATAGTGAATATTCAGAAATGTGGAATTAATCTACTGGGGAGTTGTGAGGTGGTTTAAAACTGGTTATGCAGATCATATTCCCTTTTTCATGGTGTGGTCATCCTCAATATAACGTCTGGCGAGGAGTCAGGTACTGTCGAACTGGTCTATTTCTTGATACGTAGCGTGTCCGAGTTATTGTCAGAAATGACAAGCTGTAACTGGGCGGGCGACTCGGCGTCCACGCTGACTCGTGACGTATCACTCTTCTTCCTGAAAACAACAAAGTGACCGTTATGAATCTATACAGAATCAAGTAATACTGACTGGGATACCTTAGCCGCGCCCGCCAACAAACTCTACCATATCATTCACATCATAATGGCTACATTTGTCGAACATAAAACAGAGAAATATAATAAAATTTCCATGAAATGAGGCGCCTCTGACCTTACGAGGGACGTAGCACCAGTGGGTGGGGCGCTTGTTGAACGCGTGGTCAGGTCTGTCTGAGACCTGAAATATATGACATAACGTTATGACAGTCACATCATGATTACTACGAGCTCAATCAACCAACAGGAAGAACGATTGATATCCAAAGGTCTCTTCCGTTATGCCAAGACAAGGTGTTCGTGACAGCATTACTTTGTACAATATTTGTGATCATACAAAAGATCTGCTAACTGAACACGAAATAAATAGTAGGCACTCATGCTATTTTCAATCATGGAGTAGATTCATACTTCTACATTGATTATTGATTCTAAGTCATGTAAATGAATGGTGACGAATATCTTCTAATGGCTAACTACTACTTAAGAAGCCTCACGGGAGGCTGGTGGTGGGGTGTTCATAATCGGCCAAAAAGCGTGACCTTATTTCTGAACGGCCAATAATCATGAAATTTTCACATGGAGCATATTTGGGTTTTGTAACAACCGCTGTACCTCCTGGGTGTTGTAGCCCTGGTAGCTGGGTTGGAGGCAGGGGTCGCTGACCTACTGATGGGCCGCCCACCATCCCCCTCGGCATTGGAAGCTGACATGAGGCGAAGGTTCGAGGTAGCTTGGCGAATCGTGTTGAAGTGCATCATCTGCGTTCTACAAAATCACCGTAACGTGTTCAAAAACGAAACGGATAAATGACATGAGAACAAACGGATTTCGGGTTTCAAGATAACTGTAAAACTAATGAGCAGCAGACAATACACACAAAATATTGCCATTGCGGCTTTATGTCTACTTACGGCGTCGATTGCTTGTTCCGCTTCTCACTGCAAGTGATACACACGTTGTAAGTTGAGTGAGGAACCATCATTCATATAAGTTATCGAATCAGAACTTAAGCTTGAGTATTTTGGTACACCATATTGTTTATGAAGCGCAAAAATATATATATGTTATACAAATAATGTATACGATCTGAGTAAGAACATTTGTAGGATGTAAAGCAGAGAACAATGATCAACTGACACTCCCTCGCGGCGACCGAACATTATGATGCTGAAGAGGACAAACAAAACGAGCCCGAGAGCCAGTGGTAAGACGACACAGAGGATGAACAGGAGCCTCATATCGCGATGGTTTGACTTGTAAATGGCGTCTGGTTTCCACGTGGAGTCTTCCAGATCTATTTTTCTGTTTACGGGTTGTTTTGGCTGGTTTCCGGAGCTCTTAACCTGTTCAATTCACGAGTGACAAAATATCTACTCACAACATGCATGTGAATTTGTTCTCCATCTACTAGACGTGTCTGTAACCAAAAACGTACGTGCGTGTGTGTCACATTATACCATATATACATACCAAACAAACAACCCCTATCGACGAGTTTCTATAACCAATGGATATTGGCATGTAATAACTATAAATCAAATTACACCACAAAATAGCAGCAATAGCAGGAACATTGTGGTTCCCCTACATTTGTATAATATCATATAATCAGAGCACACCCACTCACTAGAGTAAAAGAGCGCCATGTGACAATAAACGAGCAAACTGAATGTCACCAACGATGGGTCAAAATTAATGATGGCAACAATTCGGCTAAATGGCTGAATCTACACGAATGCATCAAGCAATACTAAAAGAAGAGCAACCTCATCGCGACCTCGATGGTGGTTGTTATTGAGATCATAATGTTACTATTCACTGAACGCTAGTAATCATGACGTGAATTTTATACCTTAATTCAATGACAGCAATCATAATGAGCATTTGACATAGGGGAAGGGTTGCTACTCGATTGTTAAGCAAGCATAACTCCACATGTGAAAAAGTTCCGAATATTGATAAACAATGTGTTTTTTCACATACAAACATAGATAAAACGATGCAGCGATAATCAAGGATTATTAAAAACAATTAGAAGCTGATAATTATCAAGAAAACACTGCTTCAAAAATACTGACATGGGGCGATGTATTATATTTTTGACGGTAGCATCATCTGCCTAGCATGTGATTGTTGGATGCCTATTCCTGAGGTTTATTCTGTCACATTATACCATATATACATACCAAACAAACAACCCCTATCGACGAGTTTCTATAACCAATGGATATTGGCATGTAATAACTATAAATCAGATTACACCACAAAATAGCAGCAATAGCAGGAACATTGTGGTTCCCCTACATTTGCAGAATATCATATAATCAGAGCACAGCCACTCACTAGAGTAAAAGAGCACCAGTCTATGCTGTAGTGGGGTGAGAAATGTGTGTCTATGGGTGCGGGTGGAGTTGCCAGGCTGTCATTGCACGCCTCCTGCATATTACCCTCTGTGGCTTTTATTTTAGATGAAAAATCCAAATTTCCCATGATTCTGACAACCACTCTGCAAAAACAAACATAATATGCATAATAACTTGATATGGGGAATTCTTTATCTAAATGTGTCAAACACATAACACATGGCTTCACTTACCCGCTAGCAACCGTATTGATACCTATAGTGACCAATGGTTTCAAGCTGACGACGCTGAGCAGTAGTTGACTGTCAGCTGACCAGATGAAGCTCCACTTCTCCAACAATCCCTCCACCTTCTCACCATACAGCATGTCAGCTAGGACCACATCCCTCAATGTAAACTCCATCTCGTAGGCAGCATCACCTCAAAGCATACACAGACCATTTTCATTCTGTTCAAACATTAATCAAATGGGATGGTGCTAAACTGAGTGACATAAGGGATAGTGAAAATGAGAGACATGAGGAATAGTGCTAAACAGTGACATGAAGGTAGTGCATAACAGAGTGACATGAAGGTAGTGCTATACAGAGTGACATGAGGGATAATACTAAAGAGAGTGACATGAGGAATAGTGCTACACAGAGTTATATGAAGGATAGTGCTAAAGAGAGTGGTATGATGGATAATGCTAAAGAGAGTGACATGAAGGTAGTGCTATACAGAGTGACATGAGGGATAATACTAAAGAGAGTGACATGAGGAATAGTGCTACACAGAGTTATATGAAGGATAGTGCTAAAGAGAGTGGTATGATGGATAATGCTAAAGAGAGTTATATGAAGGATAGTGCTATAGAGAGTGGTATGATGGATAATGCTAAAGTGACATATATACCTCTTGAATTGGGAGAAACAAGCAGCTCCAGTGTCATGTATGCAGTCTGCTGAGTCCTTTTATTGACAGCTACAACCTGCATTCCCATACCAGCCAAGGTTAATCAATACCCACCCTACATCCCAATCCAGCATTAACAACTAAGGTTAATCAATACCCACCCTACATCCCAATCCAGCATTAACAACTAAGGTTAATCAATACCCACCCTACATCCCAATCCAGCATTAACAACTGAGTATTGTTAACTGACAGATTCCAAAGCCAACCGCCACATCAGTTGTCACACTTAGTAAAACACCCTTTGATAACATCAATGTCAGTAAGGGATTGTAGCCATGCTCAAACAAGGAAGACTTTACCTCCATGTCAACCGAGTCTTGTGGCCCTGATGGAGATCCATAGATGAAGGCGTCATCTTCGAGGTCCACCTGCGAGAAGTTTATCCACCCTGGAGGGTCTGGCAAGTCCTTCTGAGATGCTATGAACCTCACAGGATCACCCTCAAGGGCATCTGGGGATCCAAAGCGACATCACGATGATGAATGTATTGAATGTCCTAAAGGTTAAGGTATTGAATGTCCTAAAGGTGAATGTATTGAATGTCCTAAAGGCAAGGTTATTGAATGTCTTAAAGGTGAAGGTTTTAATGTCTCAAATTGGAAGGTATTGAATGACACAAAGGTGAAGGAATGGACAGTCCAGTTTACGTGTGTGAATGTCCTACAAATAAAGGTATTAATTGTCCAGAATGTGAAGGCATTGATTGTCCTAAAGGTGTAGGATATTGATTGTGCTAAAGGTGAAGGGAAATTATAAACACAAAGCAAATGAAACAGACTGGTGACAGCTGTTCAGAAGGTAAACAAATGCTTCATTGGAAACGTACCTTGTTTTTCAAAGAATGCATCCTTGGATAATCTTTTGCAGTAGAGTGTGTGTGGAATGATGGTGGACTGACTTTGTCCTTCGACCGCAACCAACAACACACCTAGTTTGATAACACACCAGGCTAGAATTAACATCAAGAACACCACAGTTATAGAATAACCAATCAAACATCATAGATGCATCATTAGTAAGAAAATGTGACTTACTATGATGGCTAGCATGCTAGGGTGGGGCCCAGTGAGCAATTCTGAACTAGAAACAATACAAATCCATGCATAACACAGCATGCCTGATTCTGTTTTTCATCAAATATTATCATATTTAACTTTAAATATAGCATTAATATTCTGAATAACCCTGCAAAAATATTTCTGAAAAAATTGTTGTGAATAAATTACAAACACAAGGATATTTTACCAGGTCTTGCAATAAGAGCCAAAAAAGCTGAAAAAGTAATGACTATGTTCAACCAGACTGAACATAACATTCAGAAACTGGGTTTCATCATTACTTAGTATTTGAATTGTGGGCTGTTTTGTCCATGCTTATACACTGTCATCGTAAACACACACACACAACAGCTTAGGAAACAGTGACATGCGACTTTATGACATGAAGCTCAGGGTAACACATTGCCCACGCTGTTTAACCTACTGGATTCAAAACTAATTGTGTTTGTAGCGTTGTGGCATAAAAAATAATGTTGTGCTTTTTCAGGAATAATTAGTTCATGTGATATTATTGAAAAACACTGGCCTATCCAGGACAACCATCAAAGCTGGTGTCTTTATAGCTGATTGAACTTCGCTTTTTCATGGCAAACTTCAGAAATAGGCCTTCCAACTAAAAATCCTGACTACGTCTGAATGACCGAGTGCGATTTCTCATTTCCCTCAGTTGCCATAGTGGTAGGTGAGGCAAACGAGAGGTGCCATACTTAGTCGTCAAGGTGCCGTACCCACAGGCTTCCAGCTATACTACAGTATAAAGAACAGGGCCTAAACTAGACCTACAAAAGTACAATCGGCAGAAAGTGAATGATAGTTAGATCTGGTTACAAGGCTATAGGCGTAAACTCGAAAGGGTTCCTAAACTCGTCACTGCTTCTGAATCATTTGCAGCTTGATATTTCTTAATGAAAACGGTACATGTAACATGCCCAACGGAAGCTTGTAAACAACGGCAAAAGCAGTGGCGCATATGCCCATGAATCCCCATGAGGCTAATAATAGATATGTATCATATTGTATATTTGTATGGCGAGTGCAGCAGTTCAATAACCACACCTCGCCATGGTCTATCTTAAGCCCTAGCGCCTGTGCAGCGGTTATTGACAAAACAATCTCGAATGAGGTATTTGTCACTGATTCCATAATAGGCGGAGATGACTCACCAACAATCACCACACTGACAGCTATGACGTTGAACCGTTTGACGTTCATAGTCTTCGATGTTGTTGAATGTTGACTGGTAAGTAGAGTTGTTATTAAAATATTAAGTTTCGTAAAAATGTTTCTTTGATTCAAAATAAATTGCATGCTTGTAAATTGATTACTAAAATATTATATCACTTGTTTTTTGTATTTTTTAACTAATAAAGCATAGAGCGGGCGTTTTGTCCATATTTACAATTTAGCGAAGGTGTAATTACAACTCAACTGTCTCGAAACGAGGCGGTTTGATGACATCGCCGTGGAAGAGAAAGATCTTCGGTGTGTGATAGATTTGTGGTAACCTACGTTGAAGCGGTAAAAGTGGAAATCATATCTACTCTTTAGGTATTCTCTCACAAACTGTATGAGATTCACTACTCTTTGAAGTAAATAACGTGTATGTTCGGATTAGCAGTCTGGTCTGCGTTTGATGCTGGTAGACTAGTCCCACCACCGTGTCCGTGGCACCGGGCGACTGTTGCCGTCGTTACAGTCTCACTGATGTCAATGATAAGCCGCGATGGGGAAACTGAATGCCGAGTTTTGATGTTGCTGGGTATCTCGGTTTTATGGAGGGCTAGGCAATGTCATTTGACTCCCATCTTATGAAATTAACCTCAGTGGATTTAGCGCCCTAGAAAAGTAGAATGCAGTATTTTCTGACCAATTATACATAAACAGATACATATTTTACATCACCAAAGCTTGTTTAAACCCAGGGTCTTGGCCAGATACCCGTTCATTGGGAGGGGGCATCATCATTTGGGACATTGTTACTTAAAAAAGTACTTCGTCTTTTGAAATTGGCAGTCATAATGAGGATGCTGTATGAGGGTATCATCTCATTATTTAGGCAAAGAAACTTCGCCTCTGACAGCGCCGCATTATTTACAACTGTAGAGGCGAAGCGCTGCCTGCGAAATTTCTGAGCTTCCGAAGCCAGAATAACTTTTTAACTCGCTAAAAACTTACCAAAGCCCTCCAAGCAAAACAATTTGTGACAAAATGCAAGATTATATCACAAAATGACACGAGGACTGTTTCTATTACTACAGTTTTGTCTAATTGTTCTGTTTGAGCACTGAAATACGGCACATCATGAAACATTGTTCAAAAACTCGACATGGCCGACTCCCACAATGCAACATAATTGCGTTATATTCTCGTTAATACGCTATGATATCGCTTATGTTTTCGATTCGCGCAGTAGCCATGTTGGACAAAAATTTTAAAATTGTGTTGGATATCGTCGATTCTGTGGATTAAGGAGTATGACTGTTGTTGCACTCTAGGTAGGATTGATGGTAAGACATTTATGGATATGAAAATCTATGTTTTTTAAACTGTCCCTTGTCTGCATTGCGAGAAGGAGCAAATTTGCTTATAACGCTCAATTTCTGCCATACGGACCCTCGCCCCTAAGGTGGCATCAGATCATCAAAACACCAGGGGCGAGTTGTCTTGCCTACTCATTATTACGTCCATAATTTCAGCATGCCAAGCACTTGTTGGGTAAGCTGGGTTATGTGGAGTTCTTATTAAAAAAATGTGTGGGTACATGCTAAAATTATACTTAACAACATTGCCAATCCTGATTAATTCCCAAATAAATATTGACTATCGACATTCATAATGAGGATGCTGTCCATAATTTCAGCATGCCAAGCCCTTGTTGGGTAAGCTGGGTTATGTGGAGTTCTTATTAAAAAAATGTGTGGGTACATGCTAAAATTATACTTAACAACAGTGGCAATCCTGATTAATTCCCAATTAAATATTGACTAATGGTGAACCTTGTTTCTGTGATCATCATGGGGTAAGTAGGAAGTTGCATGATTGTTGTTTGCTCTACTTTCTGTAGGTGTCCATAGAGTAGGTTCAACTATTGGGTGCAGTGCATATATAACAGTATCTTGGCATCAAACGTTAAGATTTAAACTGGATAACCTCAGCAAGCTAGCAAAATGAATACTGGCATATGCAAGATTGGCATGTCACCTCGTCCCAGAAAATTTTGACCCTACCATGATTTTTAAGTTCAGGTATTTTCTCTAGTGTAGACACTGTCCAGGCGAAGTTCCTTCACCTGATGAATAATTTTCTCATAAAAAATTACCAATTGTTTTATTAATAATTTACCAAATTCTTGTCACTTGTACCATGAGAGTGGCAAATGAAATATGCTATGTCTGAGTAATATTTCAATTTAAATAAGTTGTCTGATGGGTAACAAAATGTCCAGATGACTTTGTGAATACTCAGTGATTGTGAGACCATTCAGTGTTGAACCCTATTACATGTATGGTGCCACTATTGGTTTTATCACTGATTGTATCTCTATGGTATGCATTAATATATTTAAGGGTTTGTTTTTCATTTAGGTATCTCTTCAAAATGAGGCTCTACTCTCTGGCTGTGCTCTTCAAAGGAGGCGATGGCAAGGTGGTTATCCTTTCTGCTGCCTCAGATCTCACATCCTTTGGATACTTCCAGCGTTCTAGGTAACATATACGTGCCTCCTACTTACTTGTCATTGTTCAATCTGTTAACATACTTCGTTTGCGGTGGTGTGGGGTACGTCCTCCTTTTTGTGTTCATCTCCAATGCTTTTATGATTGACATCCCCTGCTGTGACAGTGTGCAGGAATTTATGGATTTCACGAGTAAAATTATTGTAGAAAGAACAAGTATTACACAGAGGGCATCGGTAAAAGAACAGGGTTGGTATAAACTCATTTTTATATCGAGTATTATCATGAAAAAAATATTCTTCATAAATGATTGATGTTGATATGTGTGTCTGTTAGAGTACATGTGTCATGCGTACGTTCGGAGTGATTCCCTGGCAGGCGTGCTGGTGTCGGATCACGAGTACCCACAGAGGGTTGCATTCACTCTCCTCAACAAGGTCATTGCTAATGGTTATCCCTTATAAACCAGTGTCACAAACATATTTTATTGTGCTTCACATAAAACCATCCTTTTTGTAGAGAGCAAGCTAGCAGCCCTCATGTCTTTTGTAAACCCCTCATATGTCAATATGTTCTTGAAAACTAAAAATCCACTTTGCTTGGCATTTGAACCCTTAGTTAGTAAAAAAAATCTGATGGATGTCACTTGGTGAATGTAAGAGCAATAGGAAGATGAAACTGCTGTTTTTAAACAATCCGAAGACGGTAATTTTGTTCAAGCCAATTTTCTTGTCCTGTTGGACATTATATTTGGTAATTTATCACTGACTTTGACCTTATTTTCGAGTCACACCAATAAGATTGTGTGAATCTATTACATACAGGTTGAACAATTTGTTGATGAAGCTTGTAGATGGTTTTAAATGATCTTCTAAACACCTTATGGCATTCAGCTCCTTTAGTTGTGTGTGTGCTCATTAAGTTATTATTCGCCAGTGCACACAGGGATAAAGTAGGTGCATGTCAACCTACAGACAACCTCACATCCCACAGCAATGTCCCTGTGAAACCCACCTTGCTCTCAGTTGACCATTTTGTTCCCATTTTTTATTGAAGTAAACTAGTTAAAAGCAGCTTTTAGACTATTTGAACACTTGTTTAATCAAGCGAGCTTTTGTTGACTTTTCCAGCCTGTTGAATGTCAATCAAATATGTTTCTAGGTGTTAGATGACTATTGTGCGAAGTTTCCCCCAGTGCAATGGCATAGTGCTAAAACCAAGTAAGTCTCTTGGTGGAAGTATTTGATGACTGTTATATTCTACCAATAACAAGCTGTCATGTTTTTTTATATCTCTGTGTTGTTTTCATTGCAGGTCACTGACCTTCCCCCCTCTTGAGCAGTTTTTGCAGAAATACCAGAACCCTAAGGAGGCTGATGCTATGACAAGGTTGCAGTCAGACCTGGATGAAACCAAATTCATTCTAGTTAGTATACGGACTCAACACAATCATATCAGTGCTGTCAATTACATTCACTCTTATCGCTAGTTTATAAATCACATTTGTGTACACAAAATTTTGCCTTTGAAAGTTGGAACCATTTGTTATAAATTTACTTGGAGAATGGTGCTATATGGGTCAGGAAGCTTTTCAGGTTATATTTTATGTCTAAATTCAATTGCTAGTAGATGAGCTGTTTGATCAAATGAGTTGCCACGTTGCATACGTTAAAAGATGACTGGTATCTCAGCCTTTTGTTTGTTAATTGTAGTGTCCCCTAAAAGAGATTTCCCCGGTTTGTTTTTTGGAGCTGTAAATATTCAATGCATTCTTTCAGCACAACACAATAGAAGCTGTGCTGGAAAGAGGGGAAAAGCTAGATGACTTAGTTGAGAAGTCGGAAGGTTTAAGTCTGCAGTCCAAGACATTCTACAAGACAGTAAGTTATTTCACAGAAATGCATTGTAAATTAAAACCGACTTAGAAATGGCATACACTTATCATGATAAATCTTTGTGTTTTTCAGGCACGGAAAACAAACAGCTGTTGTGTGATATTGTAGTGGTTAAACGAAGGAACACTTGATGGTTGAAAGTATTTGTAATGACAATGACACAGTCACTGTGTGATATTCTATCCAGGTCGTCTTAGGTTCTGATTTTATTTAATGATCAAAAAGATTCGCTAATCTGGAGTTGATATTGTCATCACACCTTGGTGAAGTATTAGGCAAATTTGTGTATGATATAATCCAATTACTGTTGAACATAATGCTTATGACATCCCCTGACCTTGATGTAGCTGTGTGAAGTTGTATAGATGCTGGATGTTGCCATGGTAAGCTTGTTGCTTTCACCCTCATTAAACTTACAATAGACAGCTGTATGTGAGGTATTGTCGGAATTGCTGCTTGGACACATGAGTGTTCTTAGACCCGATAAGGTCTACCGTTATGCTACAGTTACATTGACTCCCATTTTCCTTTTGATCATCTTGCTTTCAGTGTGCAAAGTCACAATTGTTAATAGGACACAGGAGCAGCTTGCTTTTCATAGCCTTCTGTAATGCATTCAGTGGTGGTTGACCTTGATTCCCCATTGTACATTCCCAGTTACCAGTGTATTTTACTTGTTCATCATATTTACTTGTAGTCTTTGCGACTGTATGTGCAATATAGTTAGACCATCCAACATAACCTTGTTTCATTCTTGTGACCTTGTTTTTTCGGCCATGTGAGTAGAATTCAGAAGCTGCTTCCATGACCTTTTGTCATTCTATTGGGTCGGTTTCTTTTTCGCTGCTATCCTTCTATGTGGCAGTATTGTGTATTAGTATATTAGTAACAACTCCATGTCAAGTGTATCTTTGCCGTGTTACAGCTCCCATGGATGCTGTGGTTCATGCTTCAGATATGAATTCTGATAAGAGATTTATTGGGAAATTTGGTCCAAGATAGAAGCTAGTGGAGTGTCTGGTTAATGACATCTGGGTAATTCTTAGGTTGAAACCACGCCTTGAAATGGCCTTCAAACAGCGAGTGTTATCGGTGTAAATTCACAGTGGTGATGTAGAAGTAGTTACGGTTATATGTTATGTGCATATGAAACAGCCTCACGTGGGATGTAACTCAGGCACTTGAGTCTCAAAAACCCCTCCTATAGTGCTGCTGATTTTTGTTAAGTCATTAGACTGGTCGTCATCATAACGTAACATCATAAAGGCATATTTCTCAATAACCTTCAAATGGGCAAGGCATAGTCGTCAGGGTGGATTTGATAGTGACTGTACGTTTCATCCGTGTTGATCCTACAGAATACTCTTCTCTGAATGTGCATATAATGTGTTCTGTTCATTTTGTGTACTCCAGATATGTCATTGTGAATTAAAACAATAACGATTGTGTTGTAAAGTCCTATGCATATATAAGAGTTGAAATTATTTCTCTGTTGGTCCGTGATGTCTGAATAAAAGTGGACGATATGTTCTTGGCTCGAGTTGTGTCTTTTAAAACCTGACCAATTATATTTTAATTAGTGCGAATGGACGGTTCCATGACGTAGATATTCGGATAAGAGAGAGAGTCTCAGATTCGACAGATTCAGGCATATCAGGCTATAGTTACCGGGAACTACCCATCTTCTTCCTGGTCAGGCATTGGAAAGCACAAGACGTAGTAGTGTATTTTCATGTGTGAAGCACCCATTGACCTCGAAAACCAAATGGACTGGACCATGAGGCATGCCCTCGGGCCAGAGACAAAGAGCTTTGAACCGCAAAGTGGTGTCGTCGTCCGATCCAACAACACTTACCGCCTGTAAAAAAAGGATGCACAAAACTGCTACTCTTGGGTGGGGGGGGGGGGGCACTTAAGTGTATGGAGGTAGTAAACAAGTGCCGCGCGACGACGGGGTATGTTTTTTCGGCCTCTCGACTTGCAAGACAGGTTTTGTTGGGCCTCGTACTTGTACGACTGGTTATGTTTTCAGCTGCAATCTTAACGACAGGTTTTTTGGGACTTAGTTTTGTACGACGGGGTATGTTTTTCTCTTCCCATCTGTACAACGGGTGTAATATATATATATATATATAGATAGATATATATATATATATATATATATATATATATATATATATATATATATATAGAGAGATATAGATATCTATATATATAGAGAGATAGAGAGAGAGAGAGATAGAGAGAGAGAGATATCTCTATCTAGAGAGAGAGATCTCTCTCTCTAGAGAGAGAGAGAGAGAGAGAGAGAGAGAGGAGAGAGAGAGAGAGAGAGAGAGAGAGAGAGAGAGAGAGAGAGAGAGAGAGAGAGAGAGAGAGAGAGAGAGAGAGAGAGAGAGAGAGAGAGAGAGAGAGAGAGAGAGAGAGATCTCTCTCTCTCTCTCTCTCTCTCTCTCTCTCTCTCTCTCTCTCTCTCTCTCTCTCTCTCTCTCTCTCTCTCTCTCTCTCTCTCTCTCTCTCTCTCTCTCTCTCTCTCTCTCTCTCTCTCTCTCTCTCTCTCTCTCTCTCTCTCTAGAGAGAGATCTCTCTCTCTCTCTCTCTCTCTCTCTCTCTCTCTCTCTCTCTCTCTCTCTCTCTCTCTCTCTCTCTCTCTCTCTCTCTCTCTCTCTCTCTCTCTCTCTCTCTCTCTCTCTCTCTCTCTCTCTTCTCTCTCTCTCTCTCTCTCTCTCTCTCTCTCTCTCTCTCTCTCCTCTCTCTCTCTCTCTCTCTCTCTCTCTCTCTCTCTCTCTCTCTCTCTCTCTCTCTCTCTCTCTCTCTCTCTCTCTCTCTCTCTCTCTATCTCTCTCTCTCTCTATCTCTCTCTCTATCTCTCTCTCTCTATCTCTATATCTCTCTATATATCTCTCTCTCTCTCTCTATATCTCTCTCTCTCTATCTCCTCTCTATCTCTCTATCTATATATCTATCTATCTATCTCTCTCTCTCTCCTTTCAGTATGACAGATTTTCTACCGGGATTTCACACCGATCGTTGACAGTGCAAATGCAATGAATGGTCCCTGTGTGATGCGTCGAGAATCACACGCTCGACCGCGCAAGCGCGCGAAGTTGTTACTGCATGTAATCAGAAATCAGCTTATCTGATTTTGAGATTTGTCCGATACTTTTAACCTGCCTACGACGTACGACGGGTTATACATTTGCATAATACCTTGTACGACGGGGTATGCTTTTTTGCCATTTTTACCCTGTCGACGGGTACGGGTTTTCGAGGTCCCGCGGCACATCCCTATTCGGGATAAGGCCAAGTGCCCCCTTGACCCAATGTTAACGACTTAGGATGACGGTATTGGATCTTCTCAAATGTTTCTAACTTGTAAATCATCCATATGTGACAATTTAACCTATCCGTCGTCCCAGATATGATGAAAATGCTATTGTAATAGACGAGAAAGACCGGAAGCGAAAGAGCCAGTTTTGACCAGTTCTTCCATAGACCCTTAAGTTTGTCTTCCGAACTCCCGCGAGTTGTATAATGAGTCAGGCTTGCTGGATTAATTGACTTGTGGTTCTCTTCGCTACAGCGATAAAAAATACTGGAATATAATAATTCATAAAACCCATATATGCGTTATAAATGTGTTATTTGCAAATAGCACAAATGTATCCACATGTGTAATGAAAAAATCATTTAGAACCCCACAAATTGATACACTAACCGCTCGCATACCGATACAAATGCGGGATTGCTGGAGCCAATTAACAGCATTTAAAGCCAGTACTACCACAAGCAGCTTCATTTGGCATCATCCAGTCATATCCAAATACAAGAAAATCATTTTTGTAAAGATCGATCAGGCCTTTCACCTGACTTTCCTTTAACAGATGAAAGTTCTTCAATGGCTTGATCATTTGTTGGTGAGGCCCAAGCGTGGTGTGAGTTCTTGCGTTTAACTTGTCAAGTTTGTACGAACCATCAAAGCTCACATTAACTTTGTTAAAAATCCACTTAATATCCGCTGGTAGTGTTTCCGTTTTAACCACAGCGTCATATGGAATTTGACATGGATGGCATAAGTTGATCATGGGGGTCCAGTGATGGTCAAGCTCTGATTGTCCTTGTTTCAAAACATAATCAACAAAGTGTGAAAAGGAAATTTTAGTAAAATGTAAATAATCTATGCCTCTTTTAATGGACTGAGAAAAATTCAACATCGGCGGAGGGGAATGTCTTCGAGATGTCAATCTACTCGAGTGGATGATTTTCTCTTTCACTTCTTTCCCATAGGTACTCATCCTTGCTATTTTATCCCTGAATGCTGATACAAGCCGATCTAATGGGTGTCTCACCGCAAGAAATTTAAAGTACGACTTTAGTCGGAAGTCAATCTGTTCTGCTGAATATCCACTGAGGTATTTCAGTCCAAGGCGACGCAGGAAACGGTCACTTTCGACTTGGTGAGCCCGTAAAGGCATATCACCTCTATGTCTGCCGCTCAACATAGCAAACGCACTCTTCCATGTTGTCGATGCGGCTTTAGGCACGGCGCAGAAGAGCGTCCTGTGTTTGTCGTCGACGAGGATAAAGGACAGGGTCGCAGGGGGTAAAGACGAGGAGTTGACCGAGAGGGTCGTGCAGGCATCGTGCATGTGGCCCGCTCGTATGTCCGGCGTACAAGGTTTGTAGTGCGGTTCGGTTAAGCCGCTCGTTACTCCGAGTGAATCTGAAGTCAGCACAAGGGAATTTGCTATTACAAATCGTATGAAGAGCTGGTTTTACTTCGGTTATCAGCGTAATTGCAGGGTTTCGCATGTTAACCAAAATGTTTCAGAATTCTTTTCCAATTAAGTACTGCTATGAAAAGCAAATATGATACAAAAACAAAAATTATCCTTGAAGATAGCGTACTCACTGCGTCTAGAATACGTTGCAGTTTCATAAAAGTAGTATTCTATCACAGCTACAACTGCCGTAAATATCATGATGAGACGTGTGAATGTAGCAGTGCTGCCCGCGCTGCGCATTTTGCGTATACAAAATAAAGCGAAGGAGGCCGCAATTATAGGGCCCGGGCGATGCTGCCTTACCTTTATGCGTACTGCCCGGGGCGAAGTCATGTGAGAAATGAGAAGTGCAAGCTTCATACTCACATACACACGTAAGCTGGCACGCCCACGCACATACACACACATATATACATGTTTATATATATATATATATATATATATAGATATATATATATATATATATATATATATATATATATATATATATATATATATATATAGACAGATATATATATATATATTTATATATATCCCATATATATATACATATATATAATTATATATATATACCTCTCTATATATATAAATATAAACATATATATGTACATATATATATATGCATTTAAATACGCATATATATAAAATGTTTATGTATATATATATATATATATATATATATATATCTATCATACATATATATATACATATATATATATATATTATATATATATCTATATATATATATATATATATATATATATCTATATATATATATATATATATATATATATATCTATATATATATGTATATATGCACATATATGTATACATTTATATATTGGTACGTCTGATAAAGTTGCATATATCTGTCCCTTCTATTCGATATTTTCACCTTCACGTGAAATAGCAACCCGAAATGAGATGACAAGCCTCGTATTGATAAGTAAGTACGCGGAACGAAATAAAATGACGACTTGAAATCTTCCCACCAAAATGAGCAGAAGAGCTGACGTTCGTTCGAAACGTTCGTTGTTGCTGATGCGACATTTAGAGATATTGATTTTACTGTGTATAGGAATGAGGGACAATGCTCCCTCAGTACTGCATGATTTTTACCCACATGGGGGGGAAAAACACTTCGGCTATTCACATTGAGTTTTTTTAACATTAAATGCGTCTTGTAACACCAGTCACTGATTTAGAATGGGATTCTTGTGTGGCAAACAGATGAGATGTATGACGCCATAAAATCGTTGTTGTTGTCACTTGGACCTTTTACAGAAACTATATGTACCTTAAAAGTGACTGGCATATATTATTAATATTACAAATCACGACACAGCCTCCTTGTCATATAGTTGACTTTTCAGTGAGTAGTTAAGTCAAGCCCCGCGTACTGAGAGCTCAGTGCGTCTTGTTTGTTATCTCAGTACCAGCCTGTACGGTATCAACAAATTTATTGCACCGTCAAATCATAACGTTTCGTCATTAACGTATCATAACGGTTGTCGTATGCGAATGATATAAGCACCAAGATTGGCTGTTATTTTGTTCACACACACTCCTCTGTAGAAGTCAATGAAAGTCATGTTCAACTGCTATCAAATATGCATTATTTATGTATCAAGATGTGTTACTATTTATTGGAACAATAGTTATTACGTATAAATAAACACAGTTTCGAAATTATTTTTTGACGCAGATATATTAACTATAGTTTTATTTATTGGAGCCCACGCCCGATGATTGGAACCGCCGCAAAGAATGTTTCGATCAACACATCCGGCGAGACGATGACAGAAGTAGATACCTGTTCTAAACAGAATTATCCTGCTATGCCTATTCCGGTCACCCCTCCAGGCATTCATGCCATATACTCGACATGCCGGAAACTTTACCCAGATCAAGCCAACCCACTGCAAGTCACGGCAGTTGTCAAATACTGGTGAGTCTGTTGCCAGCCCTGACGGCTTGAGTTTACGACCTATCTCCGCTCAGCCCATGGCCATGTCACATGTGTATCACTACTACTACTAGGTGTAAAGTCTTTACTAACGAGCAGTCCAACGACCAACATAGTCAAAGACCGTATTTACCATGTTGGTCCAATGGTGAACCACTGTAAAACACGTAGATACCCCTATCATGCTCAGAATAGTAATAGGAAAAATTAGACCAATATTGAGTTGCAGATTTAACTCTTTTTAGCTCCAGTCGAACGGTAATATAGTGTCTACTCAGACGTGTTGTAGGGCTAAACTCTTTCAAGACATTAACTTTTCCGTTTCTCTCTCTATTATTAGCTCTATCGAACCAAGGACAGGAGCTGCTCTGTCTGATGTTCGTCTGTAGGGCTAGTTTACATGCCTTTCAACACAGAGAGTAAAGGAATATACAAAACTCAGATGCATCTGTGGAACAAGTGTAACTAAGTAATTTAGAAAGATCAATTTTGGTATCTTCTGAAGGCTCTTTATCCCTGTGTTAGCCCTACAAGACGTCTGAGTAGACTTATATTACCGTTCGACCGGAGCTACACCTGTGTACCCTTTCCCCTCCCATTACTTAGTAAGTGTCTTTTATTGTTTTGGTCCAGCTGTCATAGTCTCGTGTCCATTGGTAACATGACTCATCATCATCTTCAACATTTTCCAGTATCACGATAGATATGACACAACTCAATTCTTTCTTCTCTGTCAACTTCAACCAGATCGAAACAACCAATAACAAATTTGCCGCAGGACGCCTCAGTTTTGTTGTCACTTTTCGCCCTATTAATACACATGTGGATGGTTACACATAAACCTTTGTGAAAGTGTGGTTATATCACAAATGATTTTTGTCGAATACAGTCTGTGGCCATGTAGACAACCACACCAGCAGTGGAACAGTTTTTGGTCTGCCGGGTTAGAGTAAATTCATTTAAATCGAAGATGAATTGCCTACTTTCAATTAAGATAGACATTCCATCAAGATAAGTCTTTAAGACACAATTTGATCATTTTATATTTTTTTCCTAAATTTGTTGTGTGGATAATGGTAGTTTTGTTATACGAGTTTCAACTGGACCTTTCTCCTCAGACAATATACAGCATCTTTATCCTGCTTGTTGACGCATATATATCCAAGTTTTTGGTCTAAAAAATACAGTCTATAGGAGGTTAAGAAGGTTGACTGTAGATGATTGTTCTGGGCAGTTGTGGTGTGCATGGTATGCTGGAGAGGTGTTGTGTGAGTCACCACCAGGTGAGCTGATAGTTCATCAGGTGCATGTTGATATTATGGTATTGTGGCTTGATTTTTTGGTAACGTTTGAAGCACCATGTTGGTTGCTTGATTATTGAGTAGGAATGTGTGTACCGCCTGAGAATGAGAGCTTGTCCTTGTTGGCTGCCAGGTTGAACTGCCAAAATAAGGCGATGCTGCTAATGGAAAAATTGAATTGCACTTGATAAAAGTTGTAATATTGTGATTTGTTATACCTTGTTGTGTCAGGCTTGGGGGACCAGATCCGCTAGATTACATCAGCATGTACAGTAACCCTGGCGACGCTGACAACAACATCCCCCCTCACTGGCACTATGTCAGCTTTGGACTCTCCGATCTCCATGGGGATGGCCGAGTCCACGAGTAGGCTAAATTTCCTTCGATAAAACTTACAGTTCAGAAATATAATTTTGATCTATATTCATAATTGAGCTGCACAATTTGGCTTTATTCAGTGACTGGTTTTTCCAGTTTTGTGTAATAAATGTTTTGGAATTGCTGTTATTTATACCCAATTGCAGCTCGACTGGATGCGATACGAGTGGCTTTGGGTTTGAGTTGACGTTTCGTCTCAAGCGAGAGCCCGGTGAGACGGCTCCTCCCACGTGGCCTGCAGCCCTCATGCAAGCCCTCGCCAGATACGTCTTCCAATCAGGTAAACTCCCTCATATCATTGCTGAGTCATGTGACCTTCATTGAAGTTTGTTCTAGTGCAGTAGAGATGGTTAACTTTGAGCAGGAGCTAAGTTAGGAGCTCATGTTAGGTTCTCCCTGTGGGTGCGCTTGTAGAATAGGCCCTTTGTATCCTCCTGTGTGTTAAAAGAGGAGACCAATAGGGGACAACTTGTTTGCTTGTGGTTGCAACTTGTGTAGGTAGATTTCCCCTCAGCGTGAGACCAGAATGGTCTGGCCAAGTCCATCACCTGGTGGTGATGTGCTCTGGGATAAATGAGGCCATCTTTTCCGCCTCCTTGTTTTTATTATTTTTATCTACTCAGATACCCATTTTTTTCATTTATCCCAGAAGGCCACTTTCTCCACTTTTGAAGGCAGCATATAACACAGTGTTGGTGTGACGTTAAACCCTATACTTACTCACTCTTATCTGGAGGCTTATGTCTGGACCCCATATAACTTAATATAAATTTTGTCCCTTAAAACTACTCCACTGTGTGACTCAAATTACCGTTCCATCACCATTGCCTGATGAGGCATGTAGCGCTTAGCATTGCTTGTCAGCTGGACATGTTGTGGTGCGTTTCAGACAACAGTTTATGTGTTGGTGATCACATACCCTGGCACAGTCCTCTCGACGGCAGCGAGTCTAGGATCCAGCACATGCTTATGGCAGAGGACCCTCAGTTACACACCATACATACCTCCCTTGGCACCATCACGTTTGTACAGGTACACTCAACACCTTCCTGTTCATTCTTGCAAACATCACTTCCCCTGTGAATCAGTCTATATAGATATGCTACTGAAAACCCGTAAGAATCTATTCATCTTCAAATAGTTGTCGATGGAATTCTTTTGTGATTTTTGTTATGGATAATTGTTGATATAGCAGTGGATATTTGACGTGTCGACAGATTGTTGGCGTGTGTGCGGAGGAACTGAAAGCTACGCAGCACTGGAACGGTCCCGGAGTCCTGCATCTCCTGTCTTCAGAACCATTGTAAGTAATTTTACTGCAGTACTCATGAGTCAGAAATATCACAGCCCTAACCTGTTCAAAACATTATATGCTGGTGAAAATCTGGTTCTAGAATGTCTACCGTTGTGGTGGTTGTGTTATTAGAATCTTGTTCTGTGATGACCTTCTGGGGTTGTGCTGTGTGTTTGTAGGGCTGGTGGTGCCTGGCTTATCACAGACATGAGAAGAGGAGAAACAATATTCGAGATTGACCCTCAACTTCAGGTAAGCCAAATGACCTCCATATTATTAATACTGACCGACTGGTAACATGCTGTCAGCCCATTGAGCACCTCCTCTGTAGTGTCATCAGCCCATCGAGCACCTCCCTGTAATGTCATCAGCCCCATCTAGCACCTCCCCTGTAATATCATCAGCCCATCAAGCACCTAGGTTAGGGCTGTGATATGTCTGACTCTGAGTACTGCAGTAAAATTACTTACAATGGTTCTGAAGACCGGAGATGCAGGACTCCGGACCGTTCCAGTGCGGTGCGTGCTTTCATTCCCCGCACAACGCCAACAATCTGTCGACACGTCAAATTCCACTGCTATATCAACAATTATCCATAACAAAAATCCCAAAAGATTCCATCGCACTATTTGAAGATGAATAGATTCTTACGGGTTTTCAGTAGCATATCTATATGACTGATCACAGGAAGTGATGTTTGCAAGAATGACATGAAGGTGTTGGTGTACCTGTAGAAACGTGATGGGGCCAAGGGATGTATGTATGGTGTGTACTGAGGGTCCTCTGCCATAAGCATGTGCTGGATCCTAGAACTCGCTGCGTCGAGAGGACTGTGCCAGGGTATGTGATCACCAACAAATAAACTGTTGTCTGAAACGCACCACAACATGTCCGCTGACAAGCATGCAAGCGCTACATGGCCTCATCAGGCAAATGGTGATGGAACGGTAATTTGAGTCACACAGTGGATAGTTTAAAGGACAAAATTTATATTAAGTTATATGGGGTCCCGACATAAGCCTCCATATAATGAGTGAGAAGTATATGGTTAACGTCACACCCACTGGTGTTATATGCTGCCTTCAAAGTGGAAAAGTGCCTTCTGGGATACATGAAAAATGTGTATCTGAGTGATAAAAATTAATAAAAACAAGGAGCGGAAAGATGGCTCATTTATCCCATAGCCGCATCACCACCAGGTGATGGACTTGGCCAGACCATTCTGGTCTCACGCTGAGGGGAATCTACCTACACACGTTGCAACCCACAGCAACATTGTCCCCTATTGTTCTCCTCTTTTAACAACCCACAACAGGAGGATACAAAGGGCCTATTACCTACAAGCGGCACCCACATGGAGAACCTAACATGAAGCTCCTAACTTAGCTCCTCTCAACGTTAACCATCTCTACTGGCAAAGTAACAAACTTCCAATGAAGTCACATGACTCCAGCACTGATAGGAGGGAGTTTACCTGATGGAAGACTATCTGGGAGGCTTGCATGAGGCTGCAGCCACGTGGAGGAGCCGTCTCACCGGGCTCTCGCTGGACGAAACGTCAACTCACACCCAAAGCCCCTCTATCGCATCCAGTCGAGCTGCATTGGGTATAAATAACAGCAATTCCAAAACATTTATTACCAAACTGGAAAAACAAGTCACTGAATAAAGCCAATTGTGGCAGCTCATTAGGAATATAGCTCAAATTAATTTTCTGACTGTAAGTTTATCGAAGGATTTAGCCTACTCGTGGACTCGGCCTCCCCATGGAGATCGGATAGTCCCAAAGCTGACATAGTTCCAGTGAGGGGGATGTTGTTGTCAGCGTCGCAGGGTTACTGTCATGCTGATGTACTCTAGCGGATCAAAAACCAACAAGGGTCCCCAAGCCTGACACAACAAGGTATAACAAATCACAATATTACAACTTTATCAGTGCCATTCAATTTTTCCATTAGGCAGCATCGCCTTATTTTGGCATTCAACCTGGCAGCCAACAAGGACAAGCTCTCATGTCTCAGCGGTACACACATTCCTACTCCAATAATCAAGCAACAACATGGTGCTTCAAACGTTCTCAAAAATCAAGCCCCAATACCATAAATCAACATTCACCTGAGAACTATCAGCTCACCTGTTGTGACTCACACAACCTCTCCAGCATACCATGCACACCACAACTCCCAGAACAATCATCTACAGTCAACCTTCTTAACCTCCTATAGACTGTATTTTTTTAGACCAAAAACTTGGATATATATGCGTCAACAGTCAGGATAAAGATGCTGATATTGCTGAGGAGAAAGGTCCGTTGAAACTCGTAAACAAAACTACCATTATCCACAAACCATTTAGGAAAAAAATATAAAATGATCAAATTGTGTCTTCAAGCCTTACTTGATGGAATTTCTATCTTAATTGAAAGTAGGCAATTTCATCTTCGATTAAATGAATTTACTCTAACCCGGCAGACCAAAAACTGTTCGCACTGCTGGTGTGGTTTTCTACTGGCCACAGACTGTATTCCGACAAAAATCATTTGTGATATAACCACACTTTCGCCAATGGGGTGGGGGGGGGGGGGGTTGGGTGGTGGGGGGGGAGGGGAGAGAGGGGGGTGTTGTGGTGTGGGGGGGGGGGGGGGTTGTTTTTTTTTTTTTTTTTTTTTTTTTTTTTTTTTGTGGGTTTTTCTGTGTCCCCTCCCCCTGTTTCTTCCTCTGGGCCACCTTTCCACCCCCCCTGCGGCCGTCCTCGGCCCATTTTTTCTTGGTTTTTCGATCTGGTTGAAGTTGACAGCGACGCAACGACTTGCGTTTGTGTCAAATCTCTCGTTATTACTGGAAAATGTTGAGATGATGTGAGTCATGTTTACAATTGACACGAGACTATGACAGCTGTGACCAAAACAATCAAAGACACTTACTAGTAATGATGGGAACGGGTTACAACAGGTGTAGCTCCGGTCGAAGGATATAAGTCTACTCAGACGTCTTGTAGGGCTAACACAGGGATAAGAGCCTTCATGAAGATGACCAAAATTGAATCTTTCTAAATTACTTGTACCTTGTTCCACAGATGCATCTGAGTTTTGTAGAGTCCTTTTACTCTCTGTGTTTAAAGGCATGTAACTAGCCCTAAGACGAACATCAGACGAGCACCCTGTCCTTGGTTCGATAAGCTAATAAGCGAGAAGAACGGAAAAGTTTGCTTGTACAGAGTTTAGGCCCTAAACACGTCTGAGTAGACACTATATTACCGTTTCGACTGAGCTAAAAAGAGTATAATCTGCAACTCAATCTTGGTCTAATTTTTCCTATTACTCTTCTGAGGTCATGATAGGGGTATCTACGTGGTTTACAGTGGTTCACCATTGGACCACATGGTAAAACGTTCTTTGACTATGTTGGTCGTTGGACTGCTGTAGTAAATACTTTACACCTAGTAGTAAGAGTGATAACATGTGACAATGGCCATGGCTGAGCGGAGATAGGTCGTAAAACTCAAGCCGTCAGGGCTGGCACAGACTCACCAGTATTTGACAACTGCCGTGACTGCAGTGGGTTGTTTGATCTGGGTAAAGTTTTCCGGCATTCGAGTATATGGCATGAATGCCTGGAGGGGTGGATCCCCGAATAGGCATAGCAGGATAATTCTGTTAGACCAGGTATCTACTTCTGTATCGTCTCGCCGGATGTGTTGATCGAAACATTCTTTGGCGGCGGTTCCAATCATCGGCGTGGGCCCATAAATAAAACATATTTATATATCTGCGTAAAAAATAATTTCGAAACTGTGTTTATTAGACGAATAACTATTGTTCCAATAATAGTAACACATCTTGATACATAAATAATGCATTTTGATAGCAGTTGAAACATGACTTTCATTGCTTCTACAGAGGAGTGTGTGGTGACAAAATTAGAATGGGATTCTTGTGTGGCAAACAGATGAGATGTATGACGCCATAAAATCGTTGTTGTTGTCACTTGGACCTTTTACAGAAACTATATGTACCTTAAAAGTGACTGGCATATATTATTAATATTACAAATCACGACACAGCCTCCTTGTCATATAGTTGACTTTTCAGTGAGTAGTTAAGTCAAGCCCCGCGTACTGAGAGCTCAGTGCGTCTTGTTTGTTATCTCAGCACCAGCCTGTACGGTATCAACAAATTTATTTGCACCGTCAAATCATAACGTTTCGTCATTAACGTATCATAACGGTTGTCGTATGCGAATGATATAAGCACCAAGATTGGCTGTTATTTTGTTCACACACACTCCTCTGTAGAAGTCAATGAAAGTCATGTTCAACTGCTATCAAATATGCATTATTTATGTATCAAGATGTGTTACTATTTATTGGAACAATAGTTATTACGTATAAATAAACACAGTTTCGAAATTATTTTTTGACGCAGATATATTAACTATAGTTTTATTTATTGGAGCCCACGCCCGATGATTGGAACCGCCGCAAAGAATGTTTCGATCAACACATCCGGCGAGACGATGACAGAAGTAGATACCTGTTCTAAACAGAATTATCCTGCTATGCCTATTCCGGTCACCCCTCCAGGCATTCATGCCATATACTCGACATGCCGGAAACTTTACCCAGATCAAGCCAACCCACTGCAAGTCACGGCAGTTGTCAAATACTGGTGAGTCTGTTGCCAGCCCTGACGGCTTGAGTTTACGACCTATCTCCGCTCAGCCCATGGCCATGTCACATGTGTATCACTACTACTACTAGGTGTAAAGTCTTTACTAACGAGCAGTCCAACGACCAACATAGTCAAAGACCGTATTTACCATGTTGGTCCAATGGTGAACCACTGTAAAACACGTAGATACCCCTATCATGCTCAGAATAGTAATAGGAAAAATTAGACCAATATTGAGTTGCAGATTTAACTCTTTTTAGCTCCAGTCGAACGGTAATATAGTGTCTACTCAGACGTGTTGTAGGGCTAAACTCTTTCAAGACATTAACTTTTCCGTTTCTCTCTCTATTATTAGCTCTATCGAACCAAGGACAGGAGCTGCTCTGTCTGATGTTCGTCTGTAGGGCTAGTTTACATGCCTTTCAACACAGAGAGTAAAGGAATATACAAAACTCAGATGCATCTGTGGAACAAGTGTAACTAAGTAATTTAGAAAGATCAATTTTGGTATCTTCTGAAGGCTCTTTATCCCTGTGTTAGCCCTACAAGACGTCTGAGTAGACTTATATTACCGTTCGACCGGAGCTACACCTGTGTACCCTTTCCCCTCCCATTACTTAGTAAGTGTCTTTTATTGTTTTGGTCCAGCTGTCATAGTCTCGTGTCCATTGGTAACATGACTCATCATCATCTTCAACATTTTCCAGTATCACGATAGATATGACACAACTCAATTCTTTCTTCTCTGTCAACTTCAACCAGATCGAAACAACCAATAACAAATTTGCCGCAGGACGCCTCAGTTTTGTTGTCACTTTTCGCCCTATTAATACACATGTGGATGGTTACACATAAACCTTTGTGAAAGTGTGGTTATATCACAAATGATTTTTTGTCGAATACAGTCTGTGGCCATGTAGACAACCACACCAGCAGTGGAACAGTTTTTGGTCTGCCGGGTTAGAGTAAATTCATTTAAATCGAAGATGAATTGCCTACTTTCAATTAAGATAGACATTCCATCAAGATAAGTCTTTAAGACACAATTTGATCATTTTATATTTTTTTCCTAAATTTGTTGTGTGGATAATGGTAGTTTTGTTATACGAGTTTCAACTGGACCTTTCTCCTCAGACAATATACAGCATCTTTATCCTGCTTGTTGACGCATATATATCCAAGTTTTTGGTCTAAAAAATACAGTCTATAGGAGGTTAAGAAGGTTGACTGTAGATGATTGTTCTGGGCAGTTGTGGTGTGCATGGTATGCTGGAGAGGTGTTGTGTGAGTCACCACCAGGTGAGCTGATAGTTCATCAGGTGCATGTTGATATTATGGTATTGTGGCTTGATTTTTGGTAACGTTTGAAGCACCATGTTGGTTGCTTGATTATTGAGTAGGAATGTGTGTACCGCCTGAGAATGAGAGCTTGTCCTTGTTGGCTGCCAGGTTGAACTGCCAAAATAAGGCGATGCTGCTAATGGAAAAATTGAATTGCACTTGATAAAAGTTGTAATATTGTGATTTGTTATACCTTGTTGTGTCAGGCTTGGGGGACCAGATCCGCTAGATTACATCAGCATGTACAGTAACCCTGGCGACGCTGACAACAACATCCCCCCTCACTGGCACTATGTCAGCTTTGGACTCTCCGATCTCCATGGGGATGGCCGAGTCCACGAGTAGGCTAAATTTCCTTCGATAAAACTTACAGTTCAGAAATATAATTTTGATCTATATTCATAATTGAGCTGCACAATTTGGCTTTATTCAGTGACTGGTTTTTCCAGTTTTGTGTAATAAATGTTTTGGAATTGCTGTTATTTATACCCAATTGCAGCTCGACTGGATGCGATACGAGTGGCTTTGGGTTTGAGTTGACGTTTCGTCTCAAGCGAGAGCCCGGTGAGACGGCTCCTCCCACGTGGCCTGCAGCCCTCATGCAAGCCCTCGCCAGATACGTCTTCCAATCAGGTAAACTCCCTCATATCATTGCTGAGTCATGTGACCTTCATTGAAGTTTGTTCTAGTGCAGTAGAGATGGTTAACTTTGAGCAGGAGCTAAGTTAGGAGCTCATGTTAGGTTCTCCCTGTGGGTGCGCTTGTAGAATAGGCCCTTTGTATCCTCCTGTGTGTTAAAAGAGGAGACCAATAGGGGACAACTTGTTTGCTTGTGGTTGCAACTTGTGTAGGTAGATTTCCCCTCAGCGTGAGACCAGAATGGTCTGGCCAAGTCCATCACCTGGTGGTGATGTGCTCTGGGATAAATGAGGCCATCTTTTCCGCCTCCTTGTTTTTATTATTTTTATCTACTCAGATACCCATTTTTTTCATTTATCCCAGAAGGCCACTTTCTCCACTTTTGAAGGCAGCATATAACACAGTGTTGGTGTGACGTTAAACCCTATACTTACTCACTCTTATCTGGAGGCTTATGTCTGGACCCCATATAACTTAATATAAATTTTGTCCCTTAAAACTACTCCACTGTGTGACTCAAATTACCGTTCCATCACCATTGCCTGATGAGGCATGTAGCGCTTAGCATTGCTTGTCAGCTGGACATGTTGTGGTGCGTTTCAGACAACAGTTTATGTGTTGGTGATCACATACCCTGGCACAGTCCTCTCGACGGCAGCGAGTCTAGGATCCAGCACATGCTTATGGCAGAGGACCCTCAGTTACACACCATACATACCTCCCTTGGCACCATCACGTTTGTACAGGTACACTCAACACCTTCCTGTTCATTCTTGCAAACATCACTTCCCCTGTGAATCAGTCTATATAGATATGCTACTGAAAACCCGTAAGAATCTATTCATCTTCAAATAGTTGTCGATGGAATTCTTTTGTGATTTTTGTTATGGATAATTGTTGATATAGCAGTGGATATTTGACGTGTCGACAGATTGTTGGCGTGTGTGCGGAGGAACTGAAAGCTACGCAGCACTGGAACGGTCCCGGAGTCCTGCATCTCCTGTCTTCAGAACCATTGTAAGTAATTTTACTGCAGTACTCATGAGTCAGAAATATCACAGCCCTAACCTGTTCAAAACATTATATGCTGGTGAAAATCTGGTTCTAGAATGTCTACCGTTGTGGTTGTGTTATTAGAATCTTGTTCTGTGATGACCTTCTGGGGTTGTGCTGTGTGTTTGTAGGGCTGGTGGTGCCTGGCTTATCACAGACATGAGAAGAGGAGAAACAATATTCGAGATTGACCCTCAACTTCAGGTAAGCCAAATGACCTCCATATTATTAATACTGACCGACTGGTAACATGCTGTCAGCCCATTGAGCACCTCCTCTGTAGTGTCATCAGCCCATCGAGCACCTCCCCTGTAATGTCATCAGCCCATCTAGCACCTCCCCTGTAATATCATCAGCCCATCAAGCACCTTTCCTGCATTGGGTCAGTCCCTTTAATGTCTCCATGTGCAGGAGCAGGTAGAGAGAGGCATTGAAGTGGAAGGCTCCAATCTGAGTGGCGTGACAAGTCGCTGTACCTGGGAGCTCATGGGCACCAAAACCACATGTGACAACAACACCTCTGATGACAACAAGGAAAACGTCGAGGCACCGTGTAGTCAGGCTTCATGCAGGCACATCTCACAGTCAGGTAATACAGCTCAAAGCCATGACACACTGCCTCTCCATCGAAACAATGGGAGCTGATGCAGCAAGTATCATTTCCTGATGTAATATGTTGCCTTTGTTTTTTACAGAATCAGAGCAGATTAAGGCAGCATTAAAGAAGGGGTTGAACTACTCCCATCCCATCCTACCCCCGATCAAAGCTCAGTCAACAGACATCATGAGTTCACAAGCAGATTGCAGGTACCTATTCAACATTTGTCATAGGTCTCTCCAGCCAGTCATTCTTTTCCCTGATGGCAAACCATATTATTTCTGCGATATGTGGTTGTTAACATGTCCTCAGTTGTTGAGATATATGTATTGGGTCAGCAGACATCGGAGTTGGTCTCGTAAGGAGTCGTTCGACAGCACGGTCAGTAGTGAGGCTACCACAGAGGGACTACGGACACGCTCATTTGAGGCAGTCCATGTCAAGTTAAACCTCGAAGCCGGTGCTCTTCTACCTCTGGCCCTCAGGTATGCTGTCCTGTTATCAAATGACAACTCATCGTACTACATTAAACACAGTGTCACAGGGCAAATTTGGCCAGACCTGCAAACAGATTCAAATGATTCATAAGATCCCCATAGTTGGGCTAGGACCCTTGGAAATTTTACCCTGGCCATGAGAGCCTTTGTATAACTATGTATGATCCCATGAAGAGAATGTCTTTGTTTGATATTGGGTGTATGGAGATGATGTGTACTGTTTATTGATCATCCGTGGTATATTGTGTGAGGTCAGGGGTCGCTTGAAGCACGGTCGTCACTTCACATTTAAGAGTGTTCTCAACGATGTGGCTGTGACACTGGTGTCTAGTAGCGTGGTGGGTTCTATAGCAGATGAGCAGAGTCCTTATGCAGCACACGGGCCGTGGCTACAGGTACTCCATACCCACTGTTCTCCCTCCTCTTCTCTCTCATTAGTTATCTAATGCTCTGTAAATACTCCGCGTTTTTACCCCGTTACTGAATGCTCAGTGATTACAGCTACTGCTGAGTGTTCTCGATCTCTCACTCGATCAATGATCACTTAACTAATGCCTTATATTGCCTAATTATGCATAAACACATCTCTCTCTCTCTCTCTCTATCATCAACTAGTGCCTTTACCTAATTCCACATAAGCTCAAGCTCTTTTGTCTCATTTGTACTATTATCTCTTTGTGCTATTTCTCTTACCTGTGAATGTTTCTCTTTCCCGTTAGAATATGCAATACATCGTCCTTTGCCCCACACATCTCTGTGGCAAAAATCTTCCTGTCAGTTGGTTTAATCCTTGGCAGGATACGCTAACACCCTACAGAAAGTTCTCTGAAGCTTTGTTCATGCTAATTGACGTGTGATGTAACTGTTGTCAGACCATATACAATCTTTTTGATATCTTCTGTACTCAAATATTACATTATGTGACTCAAGGTGTTGCTGACCGATGACTTCATCGAGGTACTTCTGCAAGACTTAGTGGTTCTTTCTGAACCAGAAGAGGTAGGTTGGATCCCTTCACACACCCAATCAAATGGACAAGCTTTACAACTTTATCGGTCCTGACATGTTGCCTATTATTGAGAGTGTTGTTTGGTTTGTTGGTGATGATCTGTTTATGAGTGACCTTGAACATACTGCTGAAATTGGTACATTCTTGTTTTAGATCACTCTTCCAAAAACCTTCAGCTGGGAAGGGAAAGGCCTTACCATCACCTTAGTTCCTGATGAGTTGTGACCTACAAGTGACCTTGTTTGACCTACAAAAGCATCATGTCTTATAAACTCTATGAGCCTACAGCTGTTATTCTGCCCAGCCGGCCACTGTGCAGGGAAAGTCATCTTCGCTAATTCATTACACGTTGTTGCACAATAAACATGGAAATGGTTGCGAGAAACACACTGGCCAAGCCAGAGAAGCCCCACTCTACTCAAGATGCGTTTATTTGTTGGATATACCCTCCTGTCAAGTAATACAGTGGGAAGAGTTTCCGATCCCATATAACAACCAGAAGTGTGTGTCTTACTATTCTCGAAGTCATCAAGGACAAGTCACTGTGTCTTGTCTTGTCGGTAATCGCAGCTGTATGTACATCCTAAGATAGCTTTAGCACTTGCACATCAATGCTAAATCTGGCTGGTACCAGTGCTCTCATAGCAGCAACAGTCTCTGTGGTGGTCAGTAGGGATTTTATCATGAATGAGAACTGATGGTGCTTTCAAAGCATTCCTTGCTGGTCACATTGAAAATGGATTAGAACTGATTTTTTCACATGTTTTGTATGTTTACATGAAAATGTTAATCGATTGGTTGATTTATTTAATTGTATATAGACTATCAATCATTTGTATGCTGTATAATTATGTTGTGGATATGAATTTGATACAAAATGAATAAAATTGAAAATACTCCCTAATGTTTTGTTTGTTGTACTGTTCAGTAATATAATTAACCAACTTACCTGATTTTCTGGTTATTACATGTTTGGGAATGGTGCACACCCTGGTTGCTTGTACCAACGACCATCTCCTTTCTTGACCAGATGACCAGATCCTTAAGTGGTTTTCTCTCAAATTGCATTACCAAATAAAAAAACCCAGGCACAACAGAACCATAAAACTATAAAAACAGAACAAGTAGTATAGACAGTGGCGGTTCTGGTCCACCGCCCCTCATCTATACTATTTCCTTAATTACACCTTATACAAGATTTTGCTCAAATTAGGTCGGACCCGACCCCTTTACGGGTCCAACTTCGCCATACTAGCATATCCATAGGCCAAGGTGTCAATACCGTTCGCGGCTTATCACCGTTTTGAATCAAATGGAGAGAGTGACACCTCGTTGACGTGCAGCCCATATATCTTATGACCTTCACTGCATAGCATGTTCATTCCATGACGGAACTGCTTCTTGGTGAACAGAGACTCCATGTTCTGTGGCGTAGGTGTTTCTTAACCACAACCTTCTTCACTCCCTTAGCCCTTTTAATCTCGCCCTCAGACATCAGGATCGAGTACATCTTTGGGCGCAGACCAACGTACTCCTTGATGGGCACACCGGCAAACTCATCTTTCATCTTTCCTAGGACCTTTTTGTTTACGTTACTGAACAAGGAATGAGAAGGATCATAATTGCTGGTATCAAAGAGGTCACTTTATTCTTTTATGTCTGCTTACACATCCGCTGTGCGGATCTCCATAAGCAGCGAGTCCGTGTCTGAGTATAGCAGGCCAAGGTCGCTACCATATCTAGACTTCATTGTGTTGTAATAGAAGTCGTACATCAGGTGCTTTGAGAGGTCGAGTATGCACATACCTACATACACCGGATGATTTAACACTAAGCGGGTCTTGTGCATATGCAGGGCAGCCAGGTCACCATCGAATACTTTACGTCAAGCATAGGCGGGACTGGCCACAAGCCTGCGTATTTTTTCCTCTTCTGCCGAGCGCACAATCTTGACGTCGACTCGCCTTCGGAGATTCTCCATGGTTTTACCAAACACAGAGTTATTCATCAGCTTGTACAGGTCCTTCGCAAAGTCGCTGATGGCAACCTTACGCAGGTCTGTGTTCATGCGAATGTAAGGCTCCACCCAGGGGATCTGATTGAATGCACAGTGTATCTTGGTAAGCCTCATTCCCAGAGACAGGTTAAGAGCTTGAGATTCATATAGTGGACCACATACATCTCTTTATTTCGCAGGTTGGGTATTAGCTTCTCAACACCATTTCCGGTGCGCCCCAATGCACCTAGGAGATCCTTCTGGTAGTCTGACAACCATTCATTCTGCACAGACATTCGCTCTGGCGCTAAGGGATAATCATTGTGATCAGCATATAACTCTGCAGGGTATTCTAGATCAACTTCGATTATTTATCCGGTTTCGCCATTGACGGGATGGTCCTGTATCTATAGATCAGCCCGCTGATCCACTCACTCAATACCCGCAGTAGGTTAAGGTTGACTCATCGCTCACCCAATACAGGTTTATTCATTAATCATTCAACAAAATGGAATTCATGATTCACATGGGTCTACAATAGCACTAAACACAAAGTACAAATTTGCTGGGGCTAGACTAATGCTTCAATAATATTTTTGGGTATGGTCAGTTTCATAGAAATATTCCGACATTGCAAAAGTATGCAACCGGTAAGTCATAACACCCAATTATCGCCAACTGTCAGCCATATTGAACTGACAAGAATACATCGTGTTTGAATGCGATAATAAGGTAAACTATAAGCGGAATTACAATTATTGATATTGGACACTTAGGTTATTGGTTAAAATTTTGGTATCACTATCTGGTTTGACTTTACCACTTAGTTTTTGATAAATTTGCAAAATTCTGGAAGCTTGCGATTCGACGAATTGATCGAATTCAAGGTATTATCGCTCACGCTTTTATCTCAATACAATAAAAAGTATGCATTTAACAGCTTAATAAACGTGACCACCGGATTTGTCTTTGTTCACTCAACGAATACCGAGATTATTTTTATGTGAATATTTCACAAATTTCAAGAGATTTAAAACATATGTCGAAGGTCCAAGCCGAAAATATGGCGTCTCGATGCTGAATCAACACTTGCAATCGAATAAAACATATTGATTACTCCAAAAAGTAAATCAGCGTGTTTATCAATATATAAATAATTACCTCGTCGGGCAAATCCATCAGGTTTGGTGATACTGGTGAAAGTTTCCGAAAAAGAAAATGTAGTATGTCGCACAGCAGCTAATGCCTCAACTGGCCGAACTGAAGTGTGAGCGAGACACAGATCTCGTGGCGATCTCGCCGAGGCAGACACTGCGCGCGAGATCACTTTGATATCGGCTTCGTTTCCATTCCTGCAATTGGTGTTACTCCTTGCTCATACTCAATGCAGACGAAATCCTTCATCGACCGAAATGACGGATGTTGTTGATGCTGCTGCTGCTGCATCGATGTGTTCAATCGATGCCGGCATTGTTATACCCACGACCCTGTCATGTGCGGTGTGTGTCTACGATTAAAAAAAGGTTTGGATATTGAATGACATATTTAACATATTGTCTAGAGCATCAGAGATGACCTACTCACCTTAATCTAATGCACACAGTGCGGTGTGAAGCTGCAGCTACGCACGCTCGGTCTAAACCACATACTGTATCAATCATGAAAGTATGTTATTAAATATTAAAGGACCTATTGCATCGGCGTCTGTAATTGTTAAGGGAAGCTGCCTTGCTACACAGAGGCCTAGCGCTACAAGAATCAATGAAAATGGAACATCAGATGCTGTGACTGACATGCCAGGCATCAGGCTATCATTCACCTTAAGTATTCAATCTAAACCTACTCAGGTAATACACCTGCCCATCGCTTTATTTGTAGGGAGCATTTCCGTTGCAACTCGTCTTCGCCTTCACCTGCTGCGCGGTCACATGACACAATTGATTGTGGGGTTATTACTCCGGCGAACATGGAACGATCCCTCCTCGTCCAGGGAAGTTGCTGAATTACTCTGATGACGTTCATGTCGCTCGGATCCTCATGTCAAGCTTCCGAACGCTGATCGATTTGATCTATATGTGTTATGCTATGTTATTAAGTGATCTGGCCGCCTGAAACCATGACATCGTGAACTGATCACCTGAGGTAATCTTATTTATTTTTAAGTGGACAAACAATGTAGTAAATAGTTTCCACGCGCAGATGAACACCTCTTCATTCCTGCAGAATTTCCCTGACAACAATTTGAATCGAAATGGCCAAACTATTTATATTTGACTTGAAAGCATAAAACCCAATCATGGTATTTCAGTTACAGCAGTCGAATGCATATTTGCAGTTTTTCACGATTCAGTTTATCACCATTCTCACCTACCACAGAGACAAGCTGCGTATTTGTTAAATAGTGATCCTCTGCGATTCAATCGGAATCCTACTGTGCTGCATTTGCACTTGACCATTATGAACCAATCGCGCAGCTCAGCGCGCATGCAGTAGTATTACATATAATTTGGTCTTGCCGAATTGATTCTAATTCTTCGTCTTCATTGACCTATGAGAGGTCTACAAATCAAGTCAAACTCGGATTTGGTTCGTCTATACAGTTTAATTGCATGCAAGGTTAATGTTAGGTTCATAATGGTACAGCATAAGCGCCTGTGATAGTGAGACTCAACGTGGGTTGTCCACATTCGAACGCGTCGCTGCAGGGTGACACTTCTGGATGAGCCCTGGGGTTGCAAAGCGTGCCTCGCTATGAGGAGGATGGCGAGTATTGATGCGGCTTGCTGCACACTCACAAGACTGCCGCTATTACAGGTACGCCAGGCGGGTAGATATTACTTACACAGCGGACGACATTCAACGCGCTTTACTTTCTGGTGAGCCCAACAGTCGGATCGATTGCCAAGAGGGAGCACAAGCTCCCAAACATGGTTCAAGAGCTATCTGTTGACTATGTCGTGAGAGATTTTTAAGGAAATTGTGGTGAGTGCGATTTTGACCTGTATACACACACACAAACACACACAGACATAAACACACGCACACGAACACACACGTAAACGCACACAACAACACAAACACACGCATGTATATGTATATGTATATATATATATATATATATATATATATATATATATATATATATATATATATATATATATATATATATATTGTATTAGAGTATTGTAATTGTTCAACAACAAATGTCTTTAATTTATGCTTAACTTTTTCTCAAAATGTTTAGGAAAAACTCGTGGACGATAGGTCATAATTATAAGACGAAGTGATTAGATTTCGTGATGTTTTGCGCAACCGGCATCGATTGGATATTTCCAGTTCAGGCCAGTCCTTAATAGGAACATGGTTCACTTGGTGGAGGATTGCTCCGACTGATTCTACGTTCATTTCGTTATTGGTGTGTTTCAAGTGGCAGTGATTACACATTTACTCACGTCTATATACCCCTGCAGAAGTAGAAAGCACGTTCACTATGATGTCATCAATGGCGAGCGCTGTCTGCAGTCTGGCGTGCCTCGTCTTAACTCTACCTAGCATCCGATGTGAAACTTTCACAATAAGTAAGTTCTCTGCCAACTTTACTTGTGATCTTAGTGAAGCATTGCTAACTTAATGAATATTTCCATATACACGAAACTAATCGCATGTGCTAATCATGAAATAAGTTAAACTGCTTGCGACGCTGACTTGAAACAAGCATACTGGATGGTGAGCCTTTTGTACGCACGTTGTCAAGGCAACATACTGTATGTATGTCCAGTTGGAGTTGTGGACAGCTCGTTGATAACTCAGCCAGACAATCTCCGAACAGCCGCCGGTTACGTCAATCAACTAGGAGGCCACCAGGTCGATTTGCAAGTGATACACACCCAATGGAATGAGTCGTTTGCCGCCATGGATGACGGTCTGTCTTAATAGATTGTGTATGACGTGACATTTGGGAACGTTCATTATTTATCTGCCGGACTAGGCCAACCGATCGGGGATGGACTCTTGGGTCACATTTTAAATGATTTCAGACTTCATCCAAACCCTGTTTCGTCAGTAACATTGGAACTATGGAAAACGTATTGAAAGAGATAATATATGCAACGTTAAAATAGTGGGGTGGGCTGGGGGAAGAATCAGACATTTTGCAACTATTTGTGTTTTTGACAAGTTGGTTTCCTGTTTGTATAAGACGGTAAGGGGTCGAAGGTAATGAAGAAAACCCATCCTCCTCCGACCCCCACTCGCGGATTAATACGGATCGTTCCCTTACTAGAACTACACACCGTCTCAGTATTTAATGGCTGATTACCTTTCTTATATCTATTAACGGGATGTTATATCAGTTTGTTTCCTTATTCGCGAGATATGACTACAGATACATTATATAACAGGATGGCCAATCATTGCCAAATGTTGAAGCTTTAAGCTGCTCGAATGGCGCATCGCGTCCCGCTGTATCGCCATTAAATTATGCTAATCCATACAACTAGCATTTTGCAGATGCCGAGGAGCGTTGTTACCATTATTTATCAGCTTACATGAAAGCGAACGACCTACCAACAATCAATGTCGCTGTTTTCAGTATGCAGCCTGTTGCCAGGCAACATTGCAGCCATTGTTGACGTGTCGTCACGCTATGTTAGCGCCGCCATGCGTTCGCTGGGAGAAACGTTAGGTATTATGTACATAGGCGGCGCTGACGCTACCTTCTATGATCTGTACTCATCGGCTCAGAAGTCGTCGAACACTTCCTTGCACTTTGAGCCACCCTACAGTTCCATGCTACACGTTATCAGAGCCATCGTCAGCCAGGAAAACCTAACCAACATCGGAATCATATACGATGACACATTCGGTCAGTGGCCGTCGAGTTTTCGGCCTTATCATCATCTTTATTTATATCTGTCACAATGGTCATCTTCTTCAATATTATCATCATCAAGTTTTTTCATCATGTTCATTATCAACATTATCATCATGTTCATTATCTATATCAACATGATCATGTTTTTTACCCACATCCTGGTATTGCTCATTATCAACATCCTCATGTTTATTATCCACGTGACGTCATCATGTTCATCATCTACATCATCATGTTTATTATCCACGTCATCATGTTCATTATCTACATCATCATGTCAATCATCTACATCATCATGTTCATTATCTACATCATGTTCATTATCTATATCAACATGATCATGTTTTTTACCCACCCTCATTATCAAGATCATCATCATCATCTTGACCCTTATCTACATCATCTTAATCATTTTCATCATCGTCGTCGTCATTTATCCAATAGATATTATCGCAATCAGGGCATTGATAATCCATATATACCCCAACCTACCACGTACCTGCGATAAGAAACCCACACATACCTACATTTCACAGATTTGGACAATAAACCCAAGCGTCTTCTTCGTAACCTACCCGCTCAGCATCTGTACATGCGCATGGCCCCAGAGGAAGACATGGGGACTCAGTTGGACCGCCTTAAGAACGCCGACCTCTCGCACCTCTTCGTGGCCGCTAGCAAAGACAACGCCCAGACATATATGGAAAAGGTGAAGCAGTGTATATGAAGGTGGGGGGGGGGGGGGGGGGGGGGGGGGGGGGTTGGATTACTTACCTGTATAAATCGAAAATTCACAAATTACGGACCACTCACAAACAACCTCGTCACGAATAAACGCGCAGGTGAAGAGCTTAATATATTTGTTCCAGGCGCATGAACGAGGGCTGATGAAGTTTAAGTTCAACTGGTACATTCTTACTCAGGTAACATAAAACCAGCCTTCTTTCATTAGAACAAGTGGCCGTGTTATTAATCGTTGCAGATTTTGGCACGATTAAAGAACACATTCACACGATATCTTGTACATTTGGACTAGCAGCCTTTGATCGCTTCAGTGTGGCGTTTCACTGCTTATGTTGTGGTATTTCCGTGTGTGGACATCAGGACTCTCAGGTGCGGTGTAGTCTATGCGAGGTGGGCACGTCTGTCGTAGAGATACGGGGTAAAGCTGACACGATACCCGCCAACAAATACGTCGCCTACAGAGACAGCGAATTCTCCAAGATGGGCTTTAGCTTCGACCTTGACGATCTCGAAGTGAGTATCACGGATGGCGCCTCGAGCACCTTTCACGTTTGGGGTCCAAAGATCAAAAGATGCTACCACGGAATAGAATACGTCATTATTTCTGACCAAATGATGCTACCATGCAATAGAATACGTCATTATTTCTGACCAAAAGATGCTACCATGCAATAGAATACGTCAGTATGTGTGTCCAGATGGGGACGGCGTTCCAGTTTGACCTTATTAATATAACCAGCCTCGCTCTCGGAAAGCTGTGGGACGCGGGCATGTGGAACCACGTGACCTATCCCATCTGCGATGAGTTCGAATCAACTAACGCCAGCGCTCACCAGCTAGCCGCCACACTCAAAGACGAAATCAAAGCTGTAAACAGCGATTTCTCATTCATCCCATTTTTCTCTAGTTGAGCGCCATTAACAATCATTAATACTTCATATAATTAATGGCGCTGAACGGTATAAAATTGTTATGCCGACACTCGATAAGTCAGTGTGCATGCATTCTTATGCTATGGACTGTCAGATGCAGTATGCGGGTATTTTTGGAGGATTTGTTTGGGAAGAGGATGAGGCGCAACAGAACATGAACCTCACCATATCCCGCGTGACCTTCCAGGGCACTTCTCCATCAGACAGACAGATGGTATGTAATTACATCGCCATGTACATATAGCAAGATGGTATGTAATTACATCCCCATGTACATATAGCAAGATAGATTGTAATTACATCCCCATGTACATATAGCAAGATGGTATGTAATTACAGCCCCATGTACAGATAGCCAGATGGTATGTAATGAATAATGTACAAATCAAACTTTGTATACAACATAACGATAATGACATAAACTTAGTATGAGCAAATCACATGTATACTTGCCCAAGCTTATCAAGGTTAAATTAATCATGTACTTTTAAATAATTTGACCCAATATTTCTAGAATCGCATCGACGATGCTTGTACCATAGAACCTACGATGTGTCCATACGCACACGTATCATTTGTCCTACCATGTGTTTTGACATGTATATCAAATTAACCAATATGTAAAAAAAACAGTGTTCAGCAATATACCTTGTGCACTATTTACCATTGTAAGCATGGTTGATAGGGTGTGGTGATTAACAGGATGTGGTGATTAACAGGGTGTGGTGATTAACAGGGTGTGGTGGTTGACAGGGTGTGATGGTTGACAGGGTGTGGTGATTAACAGGGTGGTGATTAACAGAGGTGATTAACAGGGTGTGGTGGTTGACAGGGTGTGGTGGTTGACAGGGTGTGGTGGTTGACAGGGTGTGGTGGTTGACAGGGTGTGGTGATTAACACGGTGTAGTGGTTGACAGGGTGTGGTGATTAACAGGGTGTGGTGGTTGACAGAGTGTGGTGATTGACAGGGTGTGGTGAGTGTTGTGATTAACAGGGTGTGGTGGTTGACAGGGTGTGGTGGTTGACAGGGTGTGGTGGTTGACAGGGTGTGGTGATTAACAGGGTGTGGTGGTTGACAGGGTGTGGTGGTTGACAGGGTGTGGTGATTGACAGGGTGTGGTGATGTGATTAACAGGGTGAGGTGGTTGACAGGGTGTGGTGGTTGACAGGGTGTGGTGGTTAACAGGGGTGATTAACAGGGTGTGGTGGTTGACAGGGTGTGGTGGTTGACAGGGTGTGGTGATTAACAGGGTGTGGTGGTTGACAGGGTGTGGTGATTGACAGGGTGTGGTGATTAACAGGGTGTGGTGGTTGACAGGGTGTGGTGGTTGACAGGGTGTGATGGTTGACAGGGTGTGATGGTGATCTCACTGATTGCTTTCCACATTTTACAGATAGGCAACTGGACACTGGACAAAGGTCTGCAGACCAACGGTCATCCTATAGCCAACCAGCATGCTCAGAAGACGTATCGTATCGTTACTGTATATGTAAGTAAGGCCGGGGTGTAGGACTTCGATGCTTCTGAATAGAAATTCATAACACATTCATATTTCCCACCTTTCCTTTAACAATTTACACTTGCTTGCCTCTATCACACAGGAGCCGCCGTTCATCTTTCGCACGCGGGAGCTCCCTGAAAAGACCCCCGAATTCTACTACTTCAATAGCACATCAGGCTACTACTACTATGGCTACTGCATCGACCTCATATACAAAATCAACGATACCATGGACTTCAACTTCGTGCTGTACGAGCCTGCCGATGGCGGATACGGCTCCATGCAGGAAAATGGCTCGTGGAACGGGATGGTGCGAGAACTCCTAGACGATGTACGGTATTTTCTCAGTCACTTCAATTCTCCCTTCACCTCATAACGTTCTTGTTTCATTTCATTAATGTGTTTTTGGTCATCTTGAATATAAAACTGATGCCAGTTTCTAGTCGCTAGAGGGCGCAGTCGTGGTCGGGGAGTGTTGATTATCTGTTGAGGCTGCTGTGGACGGCTTTGTTATTGATTTTTACAAATGCTATTCCGCTGATGTCTTTCTGTGTACCTCCTTCAATTTAGTTTATGTGAAGTTACCTATGTCGACAATATATTACACGTGTTTAATACACAACATATGACTAAGATTATCACAAACAAACATTACATCATAAACTGTTACAAAATTACACATGGCTTTAGTAAGTAAATATGTGCAGAAAAGCTCCAGATTAAATAGCTTATAATTCAGGAAAATATAACTGCGAAATATCCTTGAATTATCCATACCTGCAATTACAATCAATTCGTATCACAAAAGAACAATGATATATTGCTAACCAATAAAATAAAGCAATAATGACACATTGTAAACTAATTAATTAAAGCTTAAATAACATATATCAAACCAATAAAATAAAGCATTAATAATTCATGGCTCACAAATTAAATAAGCAATAATGACATATTGCTAACCAATTAAATTAAGATCATTGAGGGTTTTATCAGAAGGCAGAAAGTGCACATTCCATTCAAACGTACCGCTCTGATGATATTCTTTCTATCAATCAAGCTATTTCATTTCATTCGCAACAGTCATTCAGTGATTCGGTAGTAAAATGTTTTTGATATCGTGTCAGCGTGAGGTGTGTGAGAGTGAGTTTGTGTGTCTGGGTTAGCGAGCGGACATTGCCGTGGGTACACTTGCTGTAATGGCGGAGCGTGAACACGTCATCGACTTCACCGTCCCCTACTACGACCTCGTCGGCATCACCATCCTCATGAAGAAACCAAAGTTCGAATACTCCGTCTTCAAATTCATGTCTGTGTTGGAGGACGCGGTGTGGGGGTGTATTCTCTCCGCCTTCATCATCGTCAGTGTGCTATTGGCGGTATTCGATCGCTTCTCCCCTTACAGTTATCAGAATAATAAGGATTCCTGGGATGGGCAGGGGGAGGAACCTCGCATCTTCACGCTTAAGGAGGGCTTGTGGTTTTGTATGACGTCACTGACACCTCAAGGTGGAGGCGAGGCTCCGCGCGCTTTATCAGGTAACGTGTCTCCATCCACCGCTATGTGGTCAACTGTATCACAGACTCGAGTGCCTGTGCCTTGGGGTATTGGCTGACAGCGTTTGTTGCTCAATGTGTGACAGGTCGTCTGGTGGCCGCCACCTGGTGGATGTTCGGCTTCATCATGATCGCCACATATACAGCGAACCTGGCGGCCTTCCTGACGGTGTCGCGTCTCGATCAGCCAATAGAATCGCTTGACGACCTGGCAAAACAATTCAAAACCAAATACGCGCCACAGCAAAGTACGAGTACAGAAACCTACTTCCGCCGGATGAAAGACATCGAAGAGAAATTCTACACGTACGAGGAGTGATGTTTTAGCACTTTCAATGACTAAAATGTCCAAAAACAACAGAAATTTTTGTGTCAGAAATATTGCAACGAAATTGAACAAATACTGTGAAATATGACTTTATTCAAGGCTATTTCATTTTTCCTTTAGGATTTGGAAGGCGATGAGTTTGAACGACAGTTTAGACCAGGTGGAGCGCGCAAAACTGGCCGTGTGGGACTACCCTGTGAGTGACAAGTTCACCAATATGTGGGTGTCTATGAGTGAAACTAGCTTCCCAAAGAACTTCAAAGAGGCTCACGATCGTATACTGAATGACAGCGCCAGTGGGGAAGAATTCGCTTTTATAGGTAGCCTTCATTTATTAAATTGTTTGATATTTTTATTGTGCATTGAACGTAGTTATTAAGACAATGTTGGCTCACAGGCGATGCTACTCAGAACAAATATGCGACACTGACGGATTGTGACCTTTGGGAGGTTGGTGAGGAGTTCAGTCGGAAGCCGTACGCGTTAGCGGTACAGGATGGCTCGCCACTCAAGAACCAACTCTCTAACGTGTAAGTCACGCTATCACACTCACTATCTGTTCCCAAAACACATTGATCTCCCGCCTTTGAAAGTAGTAGATGTTTGTGATGACATTAAGCAGGTAATCCTCCCCATGTTACAGCATCCTTCAGTTGCTGAATCAGCGAGTCTTGGAGGACCTGAAGACATACTGGTGGGACTTCGATCGTCTCGACTGTCCTAAGATCGAGGATGAAAGCGACGGGATCAGCATCAACAACATCGGCGGTGTGTTCCTCGTCATCTTCATCGGCATCGGACTCGGTCTCATCACGCTCGGCTTCGAATACTATTGGTACAAATGGCGGCCGGGCGCTGCGCAGAAACAAAGTGACAAACAGAACTGTACCGTGATCGCGGTTCGACAGGCGCAGGATAACCCGGCGTTCGTCAGCAAGGAATAGATGAAGAGTGACGGTGATATTAGACGTGGTAGAACGACTCACAGGTGATGACGCATGCCAATCTGTGATGCCATCATGAGGGGGATGATGAGTGACCCTTTGTGACGTAATCGTGGGGAGATAAAGGTGACCCTCTGTGACGTCATCATGGGGATATGATGAACGACCTCTGTTACGTCATTTTGGAGTTACACTGATAGACCATTTGTGACGTCATCATAGTGAAATGATGATTGACCATGTGCGACGTCATCATGGAGAGTGAGCTTGAATGGCGCTATGTGACGTTATCGGAATTTTATGATGACATTCAGTTTGTGACGTAAGCATGACATTGGGCGTGTAGCAATCAGCACCATACACGGTTCGTTGCTGTTTTAGACCTGTCAAGCGACAGCGACAACATATAATTGCTGCATTTATCTTTGCTTTTTCCGCAAGCAAAACCTATTTTCAGGTTTTGCGTTTGATATACAGTCAGTTGTCTGTGGTGAGTTGTTGTACAGTAACACGCACGACCATCACCCCCACCACTCTTAAACACGTTATAGCATTCACACGTAACGATGATATTTGATTGTTATAAACGTATTTACACTATGTTGTATTTTATTATTGGTGGGGTTGGGTCGGATGAGTGGAAGCGCACCCCCCCCCCCCCCCCCCCCCCCCCCCACACACACACCCGATCTTCTGTCTTGTCCTGTCGTACTGGCACGGTATACGACAGATATTACAGTGGTGGGTAAGGATGGATGTGGTACTTGGACAACAATCCTTAGTATACACCCGTTGCCCTTACCGGGTGCGAACCAGCGTCAATACTCCGGTAATCAGACCAAACGTTCACCTGTAGAAAGCTGCCTGAGCAAACAGAAGCAGAATTTCTTGAAATATCAATCTTCAATTTCACATTGCAAAATAACCCCATTATTAACTAATTATTTAATACATTGCCGATGGCATTTGTATGAATAAAGAAATGCCCATATTATTTTCAGTTCACAATCATCCTATTTTATCGCGATATTTACGACACTTTCTCACGGCGAGCGACGGTCATGTTTTTATGATCATAATGTTCGCTTCATTAGAATTGCTCCAGGATCATACAGTTAGTAACAACGAAGAGCAACATTTCAAATTGAATGATATAAGCACATTATAATACAGCCAAATGACTTGCTAATAAGGTCGTCGTGTTTATATGTTATGTGGCATTCGCTGGGTCTTGGCCTGGTCCCGGGTAGGGTTGTGTCGTGGGACCTCCAAAACCCGTACCCGTCGTACAAGGTGAAAATGACAACAAAACATACCCCGTCGTACAAAGTATTGTACCCCGTCGTGACAAGAATGCTGTAGTAGTTTCGGCGCGTCAAATAGGGACCCATTCGTTGCAGTTGCATTATCAACGATCGGTGGGAAATCCCGGAAGGAAATCTCGACGTACTGAAAATCTTCACTCATTCAAGTTGTGGGCATAATTGTGCACACATTAGACCGACAAGCAGGAAGGATAATGTCCGACAACATAAATGGCGACTGTCGAAGCAAGGATCATTTTTCTGAGACCACAGCGCCGCGTAGCGACTGAAAGTCTGAAAATGTAACATTTTTGGTTTCCAAGGTGCTGTTACCAAGCAGCTTGCTAGGCAACCACTTTCCTTATATGGGGCTGAACAGTCTCTTTAATTAACCCATTGTACAGATGAGAAAATGAAACACACACCCCGTATTACAACACTACGCCCAAAAAATACCCCGTCGCACAGTTTGCAGCTGGAAAATATACCCCGTCGTCCGAGGCCCAACAAACCCCATCGTACAAGCCGAGAGGCCGAAAAAAACATACCCCGTCGCGCGGCACATGCTACATACGTACTGCCAGGAGGGATACATTCGTCCCAAATATAACACATTGTTATCAAACCATCAACTCAACGGGTGTATATAGGCGAAGCGAACTACACCTCTCCAATCAACTATTATCATCGATTCTTATTTATTATTGCACTGGCTGCTTGGAAATTAACCCACATATATTCCACCAGCGCATTATCATCGCTACAAGGAAGTATCGTCAACTGGCACGATTACTCCCGTCCTATGGTAAAGGTCACGATAATCTTCCTGGTGTCAGCAGTGAACCCATCGTCAAATGTCACCACCTCACTGTCGGCTCCAACAAATCACATTTGAAGAGGCCGCGTAATGAGTGGGTTGAACAACATGAGTGGCTCGCAGGACTCAACTGGTCAAATGCAGTTGTTCATGACAAAAACAACCCCCGTCAGTCCACTCAGAACGCGCGTTACGTTGACATCTACTTCCGATTCGATTTTTTTTTAAATGCTAGCACAATCTGACCCATTAAGACAAATTTTTTGCTCGTTAACTGAATCGGATTAAGAGAAATTCCTTGGCGCAGCCCCAAAAGAGAGAGACATTTTTGTGTAAACTAAAATTTGAAGTGACAAGAGTCTTCACTTTATTCGATCTGTGCACTGTGATGTCCGTTTCACTTTCGCAATTTCATTTACGTCATCACCACTCTTGACTGCTCAGAAATCGCCCCACCCCGCGCTCAGGCGTCGCCATGGCTCTGCACCTCAGAATGCAGTCAACCATGTGCTGTAACTTTTTGTACGTAATCTGCTTTTCTGAAAGAACTGATATTTCACCATATGAAGCCCCTGCGTTTTCGCACGTATGTCTCCTTAATTATCCAAAGCGCATTTCAAAAGTTGTGGTTATATCATTTTTGTGTTGGATTTTGTTTGTGACTCAAGGCGGTGTCAAGAAACTTCGTCGATTTACGATTTTAATAAATGTCAAGTTGTTTTCACAAACTTTATAGTCGTTGGAGGACCGTTTCTAGCTAGGTTTTGCTAAATGGTTTTCTAAGCACCTGTCCATGGTATAAGGTATTGATGTCTCGAAGGGGTCTTACATGGGATTTGTGTGGTGCACAGGCGCTTGTGCTAGACCATTATGATCCTACCGCCAATCTCGTATACGAAACTCTTCTATATAATTCTGTTGTATGCGAGCCTAGTTGATCGACAAGAGGTGTTCTCTGTCAACCGTCTCATATCTTTTGTGGCCAATCAATCACACGGACAGTCACCACTGCTCCTATTCACGGCTGTTTAAGATCCCGCTTCTGTGTGTGTAGTGGGGGGGGGGGGGGGGGCGTCTTTTATCGCCAGACCTGTCTTTCTTACAGTCTTTGTGTCTTAAAGAAGATATTGTGATCGAATGGTTTACCTTTTTGCTTACTATTTTACTTGTTGCCATTAAGCCACAATTATAGATAAAATCACTGAGTAATGAAGACGTTTCGGCAGTGACAAGCACATTGATTCAAACATATATCGAACAGCAGGAATATTTGGTGAAGATAGCCACTCATTATAACACACAATCCGAGTGACAGAAAGAAACCCTCTTATCTCGCTAATGCTCTCTTAACACGCGTGTGCTCTCTGGTAGGCTCTCGACATGCAAATGAGTTGTAAAAAACAGGCAAAAAGGGGAATTCCCATGATATGGTGTAAGGTCGTATTGGACCGAGGCAAATACCAAGCCCGGTGAGCGAGCCAAAGGCACTCGAGTCATATCACGCTCCTACTACCTGGATGAGGATACATATAAAGGAGGGCGTTTTATGACCATCGTCATCATCACCATTATTATTGTCATCGTCGTTCCCGTAATTATCATACCATTAACATCTACCTGTGCATATTGAACAGTTATAGTAATGACATTGGATTATATAGTTTTGCTTAGACGAAACTGTATTTGCTTAACGCGTGTATCCGCGTGTTAGTCCGTATAAGAGTAAGGCAAATGCCCAGTTCTTAAAAACTATTTTACGAAGAAAGCGATGAAGTTTTGCTATCTTTAGCCTTATGCACGAAATATTGATGTGGCTTTCAAACTTTCAATGCGCTTATGTCATAGCTTCCGGTGTCTCATCCGCAAGTCGTTACGAGGCTCATTCTATAACAGAATATACGTTCAGAAAATGTATCCACGCAATTATAAATCGGTCAATCAAATCTGTCAGGGATTCCACGATCTGTTCGTGACAGGACCCGCAATTCAATCGCATCAAGCATCGTGAAATACACGCCTAAAGAGCAAATTAAACTAGTAAACGGATAATGGTCACAAGCACAGGCACTCGAGTCATAAAACATCCCCCCCACTCTGGCTACTTAATATCAGGAATGTAACTATTGTGGGGTCTTGGACCAATATTGGCCTCACCGAATACGCCACAGCGGTGCTCTCAAACCGCTCTGACATTATTTTTGCATGTAAACCGGATTTGACACAAATAACAATCAGAATGTTTTGAGATAAAATATGCCACACCAGTATGACCAAGCCAGTGGTTTAATGATACTCTTAAATGAAATATTGAAAAAAGAAAGACTTTTGACAGGTATAACGCGTTTTCCTTCCCTGCAACACGTGGAATCATTGGCTAGCTTTAGTGGTCACATTTACTGGAACCGCAATAACCTTCATATGATGACGGGGTTGTCTCCCAGTCGCGTACGGTTTCCGACCAGACATGACACTCTCAGTTGGCTTCTTTATTCCTACTTGAGCTCTTGTCGTCGAGGGTTCCTTATAAAGCGAAGTACAGCGAGTTTTCAATCCGTAGTCTTCAATTTACCAAGAAGAACCGAGCACTGTCCTTGTCTGTCAGCGTTTAGGTAGGTATACGCTTTTCTTGTATTTATTAGTGTTGAGTAGAACGCGTGTTAACGTAGCACTGATTCCATCACACATTGGGCTTGGCTTAAGGCCGATAAACGCCACCTAATCTGGGAGCCTGGGTCAGCATGAATCAGACTGACTGATACGACTTTAGTGTGGGACTGACGACTGAGTAATACAATGACTCTCGCGTTCTCCAGTAGCAATATCGAACTCGCTCCCAAGTAAAGACCCCCATTTGTTTGCTATGATAAGCATCCGATCCCGGTGTCCTCATATTCGCCCAAACTTAACTAGATTAATCCCCATTTCAAGCTGACCCTTTCTAATTCTTGTTGACCCGCAGCTGATATCATGCATAGACCCTAGCCTTATAGGACGTCTGAGTAGAGTATATAAGTATATCACCGTCCGACCGGGGTTAACATAGACCCTAGCCCTACAAGACGTCCGAGTTGACGTCTTACTATGTTTGAAAACGACGCTATGTTATAAATTTTGAGATCGATTCAGACAACTACCACACACCAAACATACCCAAGTGATGGAGTTTTAATATGCAAAGATGTTCACGGACAATTTTATCCCTTTGTGGCGGGGGTTTTCATTCAAGATAGTTAGGTATGGTTCGATAAATTTGGAAGCGGTAGAAAGTCCGAAAAACAGCTATATTTTTGTTTTCAAGTTCAAGACCATATTTATATTACCGTTCGACCGAAGCTACATAGACCCATGCTAGGCCCATGCGGCCGAGACACTTGGCATCAATGCCGCAATGAAGTTGGACCAACCCCGATTTTCTCCCCAGATAGTTCCATTGACCCCGTATTTGCAATATTTGCGAGATTAGACTGACCCGATTTTTCAGACTGAACTTCCTTTATGGGTACGGCCCCTGGTTTTATTACATTCTTTGGTTACCACATGTATCTCACGCCTGCTCAAGCTCAGTGAAGCAGTGAAGCAAGGGACGTCTGGCGCGGGGAAGGTTTTTTTTTCGTGATTCTTCGTGACGTACGAGTGAAGCCATATAACTCTTTAAGACGGCTTGAACTTCGATTCAAAATTCAGTTCAATTTATTTTTGTCGATGTACAGTGCTTCTAATACAATATATCAAGTTTGTTATTTGACAGTTCCGGGATGACTCCTTTAGGTATATAAGTCCATAACCTGGCAAGGCAGGAACCAACCCTTATAAAAGTAGACACACAGCACTTACTCGTTTATGTATTTTCTATACAGTCCATGTATGTGCCCCGAAGCCTAAAAACATAGCATGTCATGTACAGATCAGGTCCACATAGGACGTGCGTTTACTGTATATGAGGTGGGTATAGGGAGTGGGTAGCCGGATCCAGCTGGCTTCACCTGTCGTGTTGTACCGGGCTGTTCGAGATTCGTTTTAAGTGACGAGCACGCGTTCTGTGGCCTTACCGATACATCATCCCTAGACATCGACTTCCTTATCTACTTAACATATCTTGTTGCTGAATAATCAAGATATGTCACCTTTATGCTCCATTAACCTGTCATGTAGCCATCCCTGCCATAAAGTTAAACCTCTCATATTGAAGGGGTTTTTTGTGGACTCAAGGCACCAAGCCAACTGAAGAACTTGAATCGTAATCGGTATTCGGTATTTGTCAGTGTGTCATATGGATCAGTCACAAACATACAAACTGCTGCCATTCAGACCCCCCCCCCCCCCCCCCCACCACCCGTCCCTGCGGTTCCGACCACAAGCGCTCTGTTCACGTTGCCGAGAATCCGAGCGCCTGCGTTTACCCGATTACCCAACATCTTCCCTGGGTCTTTAACATCTTTAATCAGTAGCATTCTAGTCCTGTACGTGATAACTAATAGGACTACTATTATGGTTATTTAGGAAATGGTTAAGATACAAAACTTGGATGATTAATCAGATAGAACCATATTAAGGACAAAATGCAAGGCTTCGTAAGTCCTTATCCTTGGCAATGCACCCCCTTATGTGGGCGTACCGTGGGGTCTGACGGGGTTATGACGACATCACTTTGTAGCCCTTTACGACTGACGATATATATATATATATATATATATATATATATATATATATATATATATATATATATATATATATATATATATATATATATATATATATATATATATATATAATATGTTACTCCTTGATCAACTTTCTTATCTGCAGTATTTCCCTACTTCTGTTCAGATATTATCTCTATAAAAGCTCAACACATGACTATGGGGCGCGCTCTGCTGGACAGCAACTCTCTCAATTCGGACGAGCAACCATTCAACCAGCAACGATACCCCCGCTCCCGCAGGAACGGAACCGGCGATATCTTCTCCGGCTTATCAACCGTTCAGCAGCAGAAACTGTACACCATTCGCGCTGCCCATAGGATACGGACAAGCAGGCGACGTGGATCCACGGGGTCGTTGGAGGACGAGGACAACTTCTGCAGCATGCAAGTTCAGAGTTCACGCCGCAGATCGAGTATTCAATCTAATCCACTTTCCATTGAGTTTCATTCCTCCGATACTGAAGACGATGTCGGCGAGCGTGTTTGTCAAAATAGTGTTTTCATGTGCGAGGCGGAAATTGACAGCTACGATCTCAGTGATAACGAAAGTCCCCATCATGTCACAGACATACCTGGTGTGCATTTAGGGAACTATTTACGACGGAGAAGGAACGCTGACAACCAGCAGCGGTACCCCCGCTCCCGCAGGAACGGAACGGGCGATATCTTCTCCGGCTTATCAACCGTTCAGCAGCAGAAACTGTACACCATTCGCGCTGCCCATAGGATACGGACAAGCAGGCGACGTGGATCCACGGGGTCGTTGGAGGACGAGGACAACTTCTGCAGCATGCATGTTCAGAGTTCACGCCGCAGATCGAGTATTCAATCTAATCCACTTTCCATTGAGTTTCATTCCTCCGATACTGAAGACGATGTCGGCGAATGTGTTTGTCAAAATAGTGTTTTCCTGTGCGAGGCGGAAATTGACAGCTACGATCTCAGTGATAACGAAAGTCCCCATCACGTCATAGACATACCTGGTGTGCATTTAGGGAACTATTTACGACGGAGAAGAAACGCTGTTTGCTACACCAGCACCTCTGATCAGGGCTTGATCCCAATACTTGAACTGATGAAGTCATCACTTCATGAAATCCTCTGAATTTTGCTTTTGTGACTATTTCATGACGTCCTGACAACTTCACATTCATCTTGTTGTAGAGAGAGGGAATATGGTGCTGTGAAATGACTTCTTTCAACTCTCACGTCAATGATTAGTTGATTCGCCACATACATTTGTTTATAATCATCTTCCATGAAGTCATCTGAGCTCGCACAGGCACGTGCGCCGTACCATTATGATTTTACCATCAAGCACACAATCAGTAGTACTTAATCGAATTCAAGTTAAGAGATGACAAATCAAATGAAACTCGGGGTTTTCCCACCTCGTCTTCTATATAATACTGCTGCATGTGGGCTTGATGATAAGGTCATAATGGCCTAGTCCAAGTGCCTATGTGAGCTTATATATGGGTCAACTGCTTGTTGCATGTTATTTACTCCGTGGTTATAGTGAGTCATTTAATTGGGTTTGAGTTAGTGAATTAGTGAGTCATTTAATTGGGTTCGAGTTAGTGAATTAGTGAGTCATTTAATTGGGTTCGAGTTAGTGAATTAGTGAGTCATTTAATTGGGTTCGAGTTAGTGCAATAAATAATTGCCATTTTTTGCAGTTTGATTTTCATTCGCATATCGACTGGCGGGATCTGGAAAAACACGAGGCTTGTCGGATCTCTTGCATTAGACCAAAGATTCTATAATCTTTGATTAGACTCTGTCGTGAATAGATCGAACCAGCGCGGGTGCATTGTATGCTGGGAACGAAACCGAACAGAACAGCGCGCCGCGAAAGTGGTGACTAGTGGCGCTAAATTGGGTGTTTTGAATAGCTGATAGCGGTCTGAACTTTTCGTAATACATGGGGATATTATATCACAAACAATGACATCTCTATGTGTCGTATTTGTTTGTATAATTTACTGACGCAATGAAAAAAACCTGACAGTGATGCATTCAAATATTATGAATAGCCGTGAACTTCATACTTTTTTTTCAACATAGATTTACCCAATGCCAGCGTGGATGCCATTTGCTTTGGTCTCATTCTAATTTCCCTATTTCTCTCAAGCAGTGATATGTTTGAGATTTCTGATTACTCTTAGTGATGGTTTATAATTAATTACATGTTTACCATTTGAATTGTTGAGTTTTATTTGATCGCACCACATGATGTATTTCACTATGAGCGTTTTGTCCTCGAGTGTTTGTTATAACCTGACAAAACGCCAAGTGAAGTAAGTACTGGTGTCATTATCGCCCTCTGATCTGTCCGATATAGTTGCAACGGTATTAGTCTATTCTTAACTCATTTTCTGGTTCTATCACTTGTCATGTGACGGCAGTGAGAACAATGAACAATGAATTTAAATTGATAAGGCAAACATCAAATTGATTTTCTTGAGAGGCTGATTTAATCTAAGATGGTGCATCAGAAGTCAAGAGTCTGTCATTGTTGGTGGAAAAATCATATCGAAGAGATAATGTACCCATTACATAATCTTTATCAATAGTGTTTTGTCTTGCTTTGTTTCGCAGCGTGAATTAACTAACGTACGACGTACGATATCTCGACGCACGGAGATCTCGCGTAAGCTTGCAACAGCGATCATAGGTTGCGCTGACCAATTACGGTTTGGGCGTTTAGACAACAAAACGCACCCAAGCTCAGGCCAATAAAACACAATTAACATAAATGGACTTGAAATCAAAACCCCTACTAAAATGTCGAAAGAATCTTTGAAACCCCTACCACCAGTGGAATTATGATGAAAGCAAGTGTATCTCATTTCCGATCCTTTATGTCATGTGATATGGTGAAGAAAAATAACCGAAAAATATTCATGAGTTATACACGTCGGCACATTACGTACGTTCACGGTTGTACCACCCTAAAGAAAGACTAGAAATAATAGGTCTGATGTGAATGTGTACGAATCATTTGACAGAAGTAAAAGGAGGATCGGAGATCAGCCGTGCAATGCATTATCTGACCAGGTATTTGGAACAAAATCACGACACAACGGACAGAATCAAGATCAGCAAGCATTATCGAAATAGCAATCGATCGCTAAATTGCATTACATGGTCAAATATTGTCCTGAACACTGGTGAGCTTGTAGTTGAATAAGAAGTGGCCAACTTATTGAGCAGTTGTTTGTTTTCCATGCTTCTTTCCCGTGAAAACACGTAAACTATAAGGTACGTTAATATACTCGGATCATATCCTCTTGGTGTAGGCGCGGTTGTCAAGCCACAACGCCCCGGATGATTTAAAGATGGCCGGGATATTAAAGTTTGAGAACTATGACTAACGCTGACGTTGTCGAAGCTTCACCTTCTGTATAGTCACAGACTGACTGATTTTCTGATGTTAAAACAACTGTTCACTATTGAAAATGCATTGCGCATTCATCTGTCATTGACCGAAGTCTCATCAATGGCGTTCATTTTCAGCGAAGACTCAATGTGTTTTCGTACGCTGAACACGGGACCAATCGCTTTCAGAAATTCACGCGCATAACCGCTTTAGTTCGTTCGTTGATTCAAGATTTGAGCCGTTTTTGGCTACAATGGCCATGTACGGCTACACCACTTTAGGCCTATCGACCCGTGTTTTGTTACTATCCCACAATACATCACGCGGAGCATCTCGCGCATGCGCCATCAATATTTACGATGAAGTCTTTAGTATCGAGCAGAGTGGCGTGTGCTTAGATCCCGTATATCTCATTGGCTGCTGTCACTTCTGTATTAAACGCATCTCATATAAGGACAGTAACACATACACACACTCGACGTAGCCACACCCCCACGCCCCACCCCACCACACCCCATATAGAATCACAGCCATATGGCTGATAACATCTGGTGGCGTTCCTAATATACATTAGATCAAACCTCACTTTCAAATAATCATCGCTTTCAAAGCCAGTGGCAATGGCGAATACTTTCGGGAAATCTAAAATTGTGAGAGTTACTTTAACAACATGCGTCGTATTTTGTATGTTTGTGAAATTAAAAAGAATGTGGATGGGTATGCCTGTGTCTGAACGGGACGAAACGTCATCATTGTCGTCGAATGTGCATCAGATTTTGCTGTGGCATGGCGCCAAACGCACACAACAAGGTGAATACATGGAGATCGCTGCAATCATTCTTAAGTATAGTGAAAGCATTTTATCTTCGAACATCTACGTTTTTTGTTTATATATCAATGCGTGCATGCTTACACCCGTACATGATTACCGTGTACGTGGTTATAGACACTTTACACGTAAAAACGCGTTTAACACCTACGTACTTAACACGTGCATGCTAACACGTAACACGTGCATGCTTGACACGTAAATGCTTAACATGTAAATGCTTAACACGTACACTTGTACATTCTTGACACGTAAATGCTTGCTTAATACGTACACGTAAATGCTTAACACGTACATGCTTAAACGTACATGCTTAACACGTAAATGCTTTACATGAATATGTTTTACAGGCAAATGTTTAACAAGTTCATGGCTTATGCGTAATTCTTCAAACGTACACGCCACAGCCACAGCGATACTGTCCTGTTTCGACAGAAGTATTTGAGAACGGAATTACCCAAATACCGTTTTCCAAGGCAAAAATGGCTCTTGTTTGAATTTGAACCGGCTGCCAAAGTCTCACCTCCACCTCAGATAGAAGTAATGGCGGATTATCGACATCTTTTTAATATCAGCGCACATCCTCTACCAGAAGCTAATATAATGACCTACGAACATTATAACAGCGTGAGATACAGACACGATGAGGCGATATACTCGACGCTAGAGGGGGTGGATTTTGCGTCCAACAAAACCAAAACTATTGCTTGGTTTGTGAGTCACTGCGTGACGCCGAGTGATAGAGAGAAATACATCGAGGAAATGTCGCGGTGGATATCGGTGGATATTTATGGCGAATGTGGCCCGTTTAGATGCGGCTACGAAAACAAAACACGATTTGAATGGTCGGTTGATATGGTTGAAGCGGAGGAAGAAAAATGTGACCAGCTCGTGCTTCAACCGCACTACAAATTCTATCTCGCTTTTGAAAATAGCTTCTGTCGTTATTACATCACAGAGAAAATTCACCGATTGTTTCAACATAACATAGACATCATCCCCGTTGTGTCCGGGCTTGTCAATTACTCATCGTATTTCCCTGAAGGAACCTTCATCGATGTCAAAGACTTTCGATCGGAGCGCGACCTGGCGGAATATCTGAAATACGTGGATGCGAACGACGATGTCTTCAACGAGTACATCCGGCGGAAGCGATCGGCTGTGTTGTGAGGAGAGATGGAGGCGTTAAATCCATGGACCAATTGGGTTGTAATATATGTACATACATGCATGGCCACGATGAACAAGTAGAAATATTACAAGACGCAATGGACTTTTATTCGGCAGCTAATAACTGCATCACTCCTCATGCTTTTTATACTAATTTAGTTGAAAACATTACTCGATACAAAAATTGGTACAATTTGTTTTATGACGACCACGGGGGGTAAGACTGCCAACCAAGGGGGAGATTGTGAACCACGGTGGCAGACTGACAACCAAGGGGGAGATTGTGAACCACGGTGGCAGGCTGACAACACACTGATTGCAATATCGTCCAGATATTACACGCTCTGCATGATATAATGTTGAAAAAAAATCGCATTCAATACGATTTAATAAATATGCCCGCTCCTAATACTTTTTTGGTTGTATGGGAATGTCTGGGTAGAGAGAGGGCGGTTCATTTTGATAATGTTGGTGATTGTCGTCGGTTTCAATCTGATTATTTGACATTATTTGAGATTTGTTTAAACAACATTGAGTTTATCAAAAAAATCGTTTAACAGTCATTTCTAGACGATGACATAGGCGGCGTTCAAAATAACCACGCAGGGGTGGCATCGCTCGAGTGTGTCGCTAATATAGTGGAGTCTGTAGAGATTAGCAACTGGGAATGGAGGGGAAGAGAGCCTTTTTTAGACTCGAGTGCCTGCGGCATAACTTGGCTTAACGAGACCACTTCTTGAACCACTTCTATCACACTGCTACTTGCTCACTTCTCGCGTCACTTCTCGCGTCACTTCTCGCTTCACTTCTCGCGTCACTTCTCGTTCTACTTTTCACGTCACTTCTCTTATGTGGGCGTACCGTGGGGTCTGACGGGGTTATGACGACATCACTTTGTAGCCCTTTACGACTGACGATATATATATATATATATATATATATATATATATATATATATATATATATATATATATATATATATATATATATATATATATATATATATATATATATATATATATATGTTACTCCTTGATCAACTTTCTTATCTGCAGTATTTCCCAACTTCTGTTCAGATATTATCTCTATAAAAGCTCAACACATGACTATGGGGCGCGCTCTGCTGGACAGCAACTCTCTCAATTCGGACGAGCAACCATTCAACCAGCAACGATACCCCCGCTCCCGCAGGAACGGAACCGGCGATATCTTCTCCGGCTTATCAACCGTTCAGCAGCAGAAACTGTACACCATTCGCGCTGCCCATAGGATACGGACAAGCAGGCGACGTGGATCCACGGGGTCGTTGGAGGACGAGGACAACTTCTGCAGCATGCAAGTTCAGAGTTCACGCCGCAGATCGAGTATTCAATCTAATCCACTTTCCATTGAGTTTCATTCCTCCGATACTGAAGACGATGTCGGCGAGTGTGTTTGTCAAAATAGTGTTTTCCTGTGCGAGGCGGAAATTGACAGCTGCGATCTCAGTGATAACGAAAGTCCCCATGACGTCATAGACATACCTGGTGTGCATTTAGGGAACTATTTACGACGGAGAAGAAACGCTGTTTGCTACACCAGCACCTCTGATCAGGGCTTGATCCCAATACTTGAACTGATGAAGTCATCACTTCATGAAATCCTCTGAATTTTGCTTTTGTGACTATTTCATGACGTCCTGACAACTTCACATTCATCTTGTTGTAGAGAGAGGGAATATGGTGCTGTGAAATGACTTCTTTCAACTCTCACGTCAATGATTAGTTGATTCGCCACATACATTTGTTTATAATCATCTTCCATGAAGTCATCTGAGCTCGCACAGGTACTTGCGCCGTACCATTATGATTTTACCATCAAGCACACAATCAGTAGTACTTAATCGAATTCAAGTTAAGGGATGACAAATCAAATGAAACTCGGGGTTTTCCCACCTCGTCTTCTATATAATACTGCTGCATGTGGGCTTGATGATAAGGTCATAATGGCCTAGTCCAAGTGCCTATGTGAGCTTATATATGGGTCAACAGCTTGTTGCATGTTATTTACTCCGTGGTTATAGTGAGTCATTTAATTGGGTTCGAGTTAGTGAATTAGTGAGTCATTTAATTGGGTTCGAGTTAGTGAATTAGTGAGTCATTTAATTGGGTTCGAGTTAGTGGAATAGTGAGTCATTTAATTGGGTTCGAGTTAGTGCAATAAATAATTGCCATTTTTTGCAGTTTGATTTTCATTCGCATATCGACTGGCGGGTTCTGGAAAAATACGAGACTTGTCGGATCTCTTGCATTAGACCAAAGATTCTATAATCTTTGATTAGAATCGTTCGTTAATACATCGAACCAGCGCGGGTGCATTGTATGCTGGGAACGAAACCGAACAGAACAGCGCGCCGCGAAAGTGGTGACTAGTGGCGCTAAATTGGGTGTTTTGAATAGCTGATAGCGGTCTGAACTTTTCGTAATACATGGGGATATTATATCACAAACAATGACATCTCTATGTGTCGTATTTGTTTGTATAATTTACTGACGCAATGAAAAAAACCTGACAGTGATGCATTCAAATATTATGAATAGCCGTGAACTTCATACTTTTTTTTCAACATAGATTTACCCAATGCCAGCGTGGATGCCATTTGCTTTGGTCTCATTCTAATTTCCCTATTTCTCTCAAGCAGTGATATGTTTGAGATTTCTGATTACTCTTAGTGATGGTTTATAATTAATTACATGTTTACCATTTGAATTGTTGAGTTTTATTTGATCGCACCACATGATGTATTTCACTATGAGCGTTTTGTCCTCGAGTGTTTGTTATAACCTGACAAAACGCCAAGTGAAGTAAGTACTGGTGTCATTTATCGCCCTCTGAACTGTTCGATATAGTTGCAACGGTATTAGTCTATTCTTAACTCATTTTCTGGTTCTATCACTTGTCATGTGACGGCAGTGAGAACAATGAACAATGAATTTAAATTGATAAGGCAAACATCAAATTGATTTTCTTGAGAGGCTGATTTAATCTAAGATGGTGCATCAGAAGTCAAGAGTCTGTCATTGTTGGTGGAAAAATCATATCGAAGAGATAATGTACCCATTACATAATCTTTATCAATAGTGTTTTGTCTTGCTTTGTTTCGCAGCGTGAATTAACTAACGTACGACGTACGATATCTCGACGCACGGAGATCTCGCGTAAGCTTGCAACAGCGATCATAGGTTGCGCTGACCAATCACGGTTTGGGCGTTTAGTCAACAAAACGCACCCAAGCTCAGGCCTATAAAACACAATTAACATAAATGGACTTGAAATCAAAACCCCTACTAAAATGTCGAAAGAATCTTTGAAACCCCTACCACCAGTGGAATTATGATGATGAAAGCAAGTGTATCTCATTTCCGATCCTTTATGTCATGTGATATGGTGAAGAAAAATAACCGAAAAATATTCATGAGTTATACACGTCGGCACATTACGTACGTTCACGGTTGTACCACCCTAAAGAAAAGACTAGAAATAATAGGTCTGATGTGAATGTGTACGTATCATTTGACAGAAGTAAAAGGAGGATCGGAGATCAGCCGTGCAATGCATTATCTGACCAGGTATTTGGAACAAAATCACGACACAACGGACAGAATCAAGATCAGCAAGCATTATCGAAATAGCAATCGATCGCTAAATTGCATTACATGGTCAAATATTGTCCCGAACACTGGTGAGCTTGTAGTAGAATAAGAAGTGGCCAACTTATTGAGCACGTGTTTGTTTTCCATGCTTCTTTCCCGTGAAAACACGTAAACTATTGGTGTAGGCGCGGTTGTCAAGCCACAACGCCCCGGATGATTTAAAGATGGCCGGGATATTAAAGTTTGAGAACTATGACTAACGCTGACGTTGTCGAAGCTTCACCTTCTGTATAGTCACAGACTGACTGATTTTCTGATGTTAAAACAACTGTTCACTATTGAAAATGCATTGCGCATTCATCTGTCATTGACCGAAGTCTCATCAATGGCGTTCATTTTCAGCGAAGACTCAATGTGTTTTCGTACGCTGAACACGGGACCAATCGCTTTCAGAAATTCACGCGCATAACCGCTTTAGTTCGTTCGTTGATTCAAGATTTGAGCCGTTTTTGGCTACAATGGCCATGTACGGCTACACCACTTTAGGCCTATCGACCCGTGTTTTGTTACTATCCCACAATACATCACGCGGAGCATCTCGCGCATGCGCCATCAATATTTACGATGAAGTCTTTAGTATCGAGCAGAGTGGCGTGTGCTTAGATCCCGTATATCTCATTGGCTGCTGTCACTTCTGTATTAAACGCATCTCATATAAGGACAGTAACACATACACACACTCGACGTAGCCACACCCCCACGCCCCACCCCACCACACCCCATATAGAATCACAGCCATATGGCTGATAACATCTGGTAGCGTTCCTAATATACATTAGATCAAACCTCACTTTCAAATAATCATCGCTTTCAAAGCCAGTGGCAATGGCGAATACTTCCGGGAAATCGAAAATTGTGAGAGTTACTTTAACAACATGCGTCGTATTTTGTATGTTTGTGAAATTAAAAAGAATGTGGATGGGTATGCCTGTGTCTGAACGGGACGAAACGTCATCATTGTCGTCGAATGTGCATCAGATTTTGCTGTGGCATGGCGCCGAACGCACACAACAAGGTGAATACATGGAGATCGCTGCAATCATTCTTAAGTATAGTGAAAGCATTTTATCTTCGAACATCTACGTTTTTTGTTTATATATCAATGCGTGCATGCTTACACCCGTACATGATTACCGTGTACGTGGTTATGGACACTTTACACGTAAACGCGTTCCACCTACGTACTTAACACGTGCATGTTTAACACGTGCATGCTTGACACGTAAATGCTTAACATGTAAATGCCTAACACGTATACATTCTTGACACGTAAATGCTTGACACGTGCATGCTTAACACGTAAATGCTTAACACGTACATGCCTAACACGTACATGCTTAACACGTACATTCTTGACACGTAAATGCTTGACACGTAAATGCTTAACACGTACATGCTTAATACGTACATGCTTAACACGTAAATGCTTAACACGTACATGCTTAATACGTACATGCTTAAAGATCAAAACTAACGTTTTTTGGCATATCCGATTTGTATGCTTCAAAACGTAGGAAAATATCTTTTAATCTGACCACGGTAGATAATTTTACATTCTCTCAAGTACTGTGGACATAAATCCGCTGAGAATGTGGTGCTCGGGTTTAATTCCGATTGAATTCCCTGAGTCCATTTTGCACCAGTTGGTCGCTAGGAGGCAGGTCGCGTGACGTCACGTTTGCGGCTCGAAGGCGGTATTTCGGAAGCTGAGAAAAATTATACGATCCGCGATTTTTTCCCTGCAACTTTCCTTTCCACTGATAGGTATCTATTAACATGTCGTCATCAGATGAAGATTATGAAGCCTCATTAGGTGAAATGAGGACAACCGAGTCAGATGACGTTGGGAGCTCAGAAACGGATTCCGATTCGGAAAATGAATGCAGCAAAGGCGCTTTGACTTCTAGGCCAGTGGAAGTATGGTGGGTAGAAATTTTTCGTCTCTATTAGTCTAAATGGATTAACACCGGTAACAATTCCGTGTAATGGGGTCTATCTGGCCCACACACCCAAGTCAATAAATTCACCCAGCGCATTCCCCGAGCGATAGTGACATGTATGATAATATACTTGACTTGGGTGACTGTGAACTGGCCCCTTTCAGAATTTAGACGTCCTGTTAATATATCTCTCATCAGTGTATATTTAAAAGACTAAGTCTACTCTTTTGCTCACAAATAAAGTCAGAATGCTTAGAAGAAATTGTGAATCATGGACAAACATGGACTGCTGGGTCAGCTTTTGTTATGTGAATGATCTAACTTGGAATTCAAAATGGCTAAAGCTTGATTTGGGCAACCTTTCAGGTGTAGCTGTAACAACTGCGATCAGATGACCACATTGCGGGAATGTGTTTTTGTTGTTGAAATTACCGAAGACTCTGGCAACAATAGAAGAGTGGCCATGTATGACCGAACATCTAGGGTTCAAGTCAAACTGCTTGGACCGTAATGTCCTGCTTGCATCGAAATTCGAGTATATACAGATAGATGGACATATAGGGGATGAAGTTAACACAAATGAGTTAGTTATGCCTTTATTGAAGCACATATAAGACACACAGCCACTTCTGGACATGGACAATGTGTATTCCAAGTGTCCATGGTGTGCAATACATTTGGTAATCACGTTCAGTGCTACATGACAACAAACAGCAAAACCAGCAATACATTTATATCTGGAGTACATAGTTGACAACAACAAAAAAAGAGTTAAAAAAAACATTATTTTCATATTTCCCTAAGAAATAATCTATTCTTTTTTGCACCAGGTTATTCAGATATTTGGCCTATCGCCGTTTCATCTACTGGGTGTGGCACAGATTAGGTAGACATAACAGAAAAGTATTACCATCATGTGTCGTAAACAAAATACGATCTACATTCCCAGATCCAGAGAGAGCAATAGGGGGCGGAACACTCCTTTCCGCCGAAAGAACTTTCGCCAGTCTGTAACTGGGATATTTCTCACGAAGCAAAAACACTTCAGTAATGAGGTTGTCAACATAATCTGAAGCATAACCAGTTGATAAAAGATTAGTAATAAATTGTCTTTGAATCATTAAATGGAATGTTTGGTCTTTTGTGCCAGTATAATTACCCTATAGGCACTGTGGAGACTCAAAATAAATTTATCTTCATAAATGCCAGCATTACATTATTGTTGAACTCATATTTACATATATTGAACAACAAATCCTGTGATATATACCAACCAAAAGTGATGGGAACTTTGACAGGCTTCACCACTGGATCCCCCTGTCTGGACTTTGGAAAGGACACTCCCCATTGTGCCTGGCCTTGTTGAGCGACTGCCCGAGCTCTATTGGAGTTTTCCTAAAATGCAAAACTGCAAGGAGTAATCTGGAAGTAAAGCACCAACAGTAGCAGATAATGATATAGCCTGGTGGTCTGGCATGCCTATGTGAGCTCACAATACACCAGCATGTCATAACTTTATAAGCACCAACATAAACCCATGTTTTACATCAGGTATTTGCAATATATACCACACTACAGTCACAGCAAAGCTCAATTAAATTACCTTGCTTCCATAGTGGCAAAGGGAAAGTGTACACTCTTGGGTGCGAAGAAGATCACCAACTTGTGGAAAGATTCTGAGCTGGAAGTCTGCTCAGACGGAGATAATCTGCCAATGTCTTTCAGAAGGTGTTTGCTGTTTACGACCAGGGCCATCCTCTAGCTCAATGCCACTATAAAACCAAAGTTGTAGGTGATTTATTAGGCTTATGAGAGAGCACTGATTTTTATAAGTATGCAATACAATTCCACTGTTTACAGGAGTATTTTCAAAGTAAACTATCACTTACATTTCCTTGTGCACTGCATGTTCATCCATACCATCCTCGTCACTTTCCATGTCAAATATAGACATCCAGGTGACTCAATATACTTACAAGCAAACATGTTTGAACTCCAAACGATTTGTGGGAGCCCTCTACTGGTTCAGTTGAGCTGGCCTCTATCTCGGGCACACATGCCATCTTGTTTTCACTTTCACTGGAGGCATCAAGCATTTCAGCTCCAGTTAACATTTCATGCAGCACCTACAGGCATCATGTGTTTCAGTGTCGACCAGTTGTACACCAATGATATTTCCCAAAATAGGGATCAAAATCACCTATATCAATATACTTCTATATACAGACTGTCTAATTTGTCCTATGACATCCTCATGTAAATGGACCAATTAAACACAGTATGTAGTGTATCCAAATCCCTAAACAATAAACAGGCAATGTCATGCAAGCATTTTGAGATCACATTGAAACACCAGTTATTGAGCCATGCTCATGGGGCCTTTCTTCTTCACCAGTGATGTCTTAGCCTTAACACGGCCATGTCATTTGGGTCGTATGATTATTCATATAAGAAATAAATTTTGCTGTCAATCAAACACAAAGGCACAACCATGACTGGGAATGAAAATTGAATGGTCCTAGCTATCTTACCTGTTGACGTCGTCTTTTCTCAAAGGCACCTCGACGTCTTACTCGATCCTGGTTCACACCCATGTAATTAAAAATCGTTGGCATGGCACCTTGGCGAAGCCTAGTTTGTTTAGAAAAGCCAAGACTTCTGAGCAGCTCTGGGTCCGTTTCATAGGCGTCCCTCTCAAAGTGGTCGGAGCAAAGGACAGTTGTTTTGGTCGGCTTCCAATCCTTCCTCTTCACCTTTGCAATCCAATTCTTGTGCATGTTTCTCTTACCTGACCTCTCGGCGTTTCTACACTTAACCGACACAACAATAAGGCATAATCCAAACTGTGAGTGTAACAAACCGTGAAGACTTTTTCATAAACCATCAACGAGCCGCGACAACAATGGCGAAGCTTGTTGACATTCGTGATCAGCGAGCACAGAGCAGCGAACGTGACGTCACGGGCCAAATTATTCCGAACGTTGCCGAGCGGGATGTTCAACGAGTGGAAGACGAAACATACACTTTAAAATCATTTTTTAAAGGAATAGGGTGCTCCAAAGTAACCGCTATTGATATGAATACCTTTATTGAAGTTTATTCTTTCGAATTTCGCTTTAAAAAAAAATTGTGTTTATGATCTTTAACACGTAAATGCTTTACATGAATATGTTTTACAGGCAAATGCTTAACAAGTTCATGGCTTATGCGTAATTCTTCACACGTACACGCGTCATATGTTTAATGCTTTACGCGTTCTTACCTTCAGGTCTTCAAAGCGGTCTGGTCACATGCCCGTTGCATAATAAAAGAGTACAATGTTATTATACTGAGGACCGGGATCGGTACAGCCACAGCGATACTGTCCTGTTTCGACAGAGGTATTTGAGAACGGAATTACCTAAATACCGTTTTCCAAGGCAAAAATGGCTCTTGTTTGAATTTGAACCGGCTGCCAAAGTCTCACCTCCACCTCAGATAGAAGTAATGGCGGATTATCGACATCTTTTTAATATCAGCGCACATCCTCTACCAGAAGCTAATATAATGACCTACGAACATTATAACAGCGTGAGATACAGACACGATGAGGCGATATACTCGACGCTAGAGGGGGTGGATTTTGCGTCCAACAAAACCAAAACTATTGCTTGGTTTGTGAGTCACTGCGTGACGCCGAGTGATAGAGAGAAATACATCGAGGAAATGTCGCGGTGGATATCGGTGGATATTTATGGCGAATGTGGCCCGTTTAGATGCGGCTACGAAAACAAAACACGATTTGAATGGTCGGTTGATATGGTTGAAGCGGAGGAAGAAAAATGTGACCAGCTCGTGCTTCAACCGCACTACAAATTCTATCTCGCTTTTGAAAATAGCTTCTGTCGTTATTACATCACAGAGAAAATTCACCGATTGTTTCAACATAACATAGACATCATCCCCGTTGTGTCCGGGCTTGTCAATTACTCATCGTATTTCCCTGAAGGAACCTTCATCGATGTCAAAGACTTTCGATCGGAGCGCGACCTGGCGGAATATCTGAAATACGTGGATGCGAACGACGATGTCTTCAACGAGTACATCCGGCGGAAGCGATCGGCTGTTGTGAGGAGAGATGGAGGCGTTAAATCCATGGACCAATTGGGTTGTAATATATGTACATACATGCATGGCCACGATGAACAAGTAGAAATATTACAAGACGCAATGGACTTTTATTCGGCAGCTAATAACTGCATCACTCCTCATGCTTTTTATACTAATTTAGTTGAAAACATTACTCGATACAAAAATTGGTACAATTTGTTTTATGACGACCACGGGGTAAGACTGCCAACCAAGGGGGAGATTGTGAACCACGGTGGCAGACTGACAACCAAGGGGGAGATTGTGAACCACGGTGGCAGGCTGACAACACACTGATTGCAATATCGTCCAGATATTACACGCTCTGCATGATATAATGTTGAAAAAAAAAAATCGCATTCAATACGATTTAATAAATATGCCCGCTCCTAATACTTTTTTGGTTGTATGGGAATGTCTGGGTAGAGAGAGGGCGGTTCATTTTGATAATGTTGGTGATTGTCGTCGGTTTCAATCTGATTATTTGACATTATTTGAGATTTGTTTAAACAACATTGAGTTTATCAAAAAAATCGTTTTAACAGTCATTTCTAGACGATGACATAGGCGGCGTTCAAAATAACCACGCAGGGGTGGCATCGCTCGAGTGTGTCGCTAATATAGTGGAGTCTGTAGAGATTAGCAACTGGGAATGGAGGGGAAGAGAGCCTTTTTTAGACTCGAGTGCCTGCGGCATAACTTGGCTTAACGAGACCACTTCTTGAACCACTTCTATCACACTGCTACTTGCTCACTTCTCGCGTCACTTCTCGCGTCACTTCTCGCTTCACTTCTCGCGTCACTTCTCGTTCTACTTTTCACGTCACTTCTCTTATGTGGGCGTACCGTGGGGTCTGACGGGGGGTTATGACGACATCACTTTGTAGCCCTTTACGACTGACGATATATATATATATATATATATATATATATATATATATATATATATATATATATATATATATATATATATATATATATATATATATATATATATAATATGTTACTCCTTGATCAACTTTCTTATCTGCAGTATTTCCCAACTTCTGTTCAGATATTATCTCTATGAAAGCTCAACACATGACTATGGGGCGCGCTCTGCTGGACAGCAACTCTCTCAATTCAGACGAGCAACCATTCAACCAGCAACGATACCCCCGCTCCCGCAGGAACGGAACCGGCGATATCTTCTCCGGCTTATCAACCGTTCAGCAGCAGAAACTGTACACCATTCGCGCTGCCCATAGGATACGGACAAGCAGGCGACGTGGATCCACGGGGTCGTTGGAGGACGAGGACAACTTCTGCAGCATGCAAGTTCAGAGTTCACGCCGCAGATCGAGTATTCAATCTAATCCACTTTCCATTGAGTTTCATTCCTCCGATACTGAAGACGATGTCGGCGAGTGTGTTTGTCAAAATAGTGTTTTCCTGTGCGAGGCGGAAATTGACAGCTGCGATCTCAGTGATAACGAAAGTCCCCATGACGTCATAGACATACCTGGTGTGCATTTAGGGAACTATTTACGACGGAGAAGAAACGCTGTTTGCTACACCAGCACCTCTGATCAGGGCTTGATCCCAATACTTGAACTGATGAAGTCATCACTTCATGAAATCCTCTGAATTTTGCTTTTGTGACTATTTCATGACGTCCTGACAACTTCACATTCATCTTGTTGTAGAGAGAGGGAATATGGTGCTGTGAAATGACTTCTTTCAACTCTCACGTCAATGATTAGTTGATTCGCCACATACATTTGTTTATAATCATCTTCCATGAAGTCATCTGAGCTCGCACAGGTACTTGCGCCGTACCATTATGATTTTACCATCAAGCACACAATCAGTAGTACTTAATCGAATTCAAGTTAAGGGATGACAAATCAAATGAAACTCGGGGTTTTCCCACCTCGTCTTCTATATAATACTGCTGCATGTGGGCTTGATGATAAGGTCATAATGGCCTAGTCCAAGTGCCTATGTGAGCTTATATATGGGTCAACAGCTTGTTGCATGTTATTTACTCCGTGGTTATAGTGAGTCATTTAATTGGGTTCGAGTTAGTGAATTAGTGAGTCATTTAATTGGGTTCGAGTTAGTGAATTAGTGAGTCATTTAATTGGGTTCGAGTTAGTGGAATAGTGAGTCATTTAATTGGGTTCGAGTTAGTGCAATAAATAATTGCCATTTTTTGCAGTTTGATTTTCATTCGCATATCGACTGGCGGGTTCTGGAAAAATACGAGACTTGTCGGATCTCTTGCATTAGACCAAAGATTCTATAATCTTTGATTAGAATCGTTCGTTAATACATCGAACCAGCGCGGGTGCATTGTATGCTGGGAACGAAACCGAACAGAACAGCGCGCCGCGAAAGTGGTGACTAGTGGCGCTAAATTGGGTGTTTTGAATAGCTGATAGCGGTCTGAACTTTTCGTAATACATGGGGATATTATATCACAAACAATGACATCTCTATGTGTCGTATTTGTTTGTATAATTTACTGACGCAATGAAAAAAACCTGACAGTGATGCATTCAAATATTATGAATAGCCGTGAACTTCATACTTTTTTTTCAACATAGATTTACCCAATGCCAGCGTGGATGCCATTTGCTTTGGTCTCATTCTAATTTCCCTATTTCTCTCAAGCAGTGATATGTTTGAGATTTCTGATTACTCTTAGTGATGGTTTATAATTAATTACATGTTTACCATTTGAATTGTTGAGTTTTATTTGATCGCACCACATGATGTATTTCACTATGAGCGTTTTGTCCTCGAGTGTTTGTTATAACCTGACAAAACGTCAAGTGAAGTAAGTACTGGTGTCATTTATCGCCCTCTGAACTGTTCGATATAGTTGCAACGGTATTAGTCTATTCTTAACTCATTTTCTGGTTCTATCACTTGTCATGTGACGGCAGTGAGAACAATGAACAATGAATTTAAATTGATAAGGCAAACATCAAATTGATTTTCTTGAGAGGCTGATTTAATCTAAGATGGTGCATCAGAAGTCAAGAGTCTGTCATTGTTGGTGGAAAAATCATATCGAAGAGATAATGTACCCATTACATAATCTTTATCAATAGTGTTTTGTCTTGCTTTGTTTCGCAGCGTGAATTAACTAACGTACGACGTACGATATCTCGACGCACGGAGATCTCGCGTAAGCTTGCAACAGCGATCATAGGTTGCGCTGACCAATCACGGTTTGGGCGTTTAGTCAACAAAACGCACCCAAGCTCAGGCCTATAAAACACCAATTAACATAAATGGACTTGAAATCAAAACCCCTACTAAAATGTCGAAAGAATCTTTGAAACCCCTACCACCAGTGGAATTATGATGAAAGCAAGTGTATCTCATTTCCGATCCTTTATGTCATGTGATATGGTGAAGAAAAATAACCGAAAAATATTCATGAGTTATACACGTCGGCACATTACGTACGTTCACGGTTGTACCACCCTAAAGAAAGACTAGAAATAATAGGTCTGATGTGAATGTGTACGTATCATTTGACAGAAGTAAAAGGAGGATCGGAGATCAGCCGTGCAATGCATTATCTGACCAGGTATTTGGAACAAAATCACGACACAACGGACAGAATCAAGATCAGCAAGCATTATCGAAATAGCAATCGATCGCTAAATTGCATTACATGGTCAAATATTGTCCCGAACACTGGTGAGCTTGTAGTAGAATAAGAAGTGGCCAACTTATTGAGCACGTGTTTGTTTTCCATGCTTCTTTCCCGTGAAAACACGTAAACTATTGGTGTAGGCGCGGTTGTCAAGCCACAACGCCCCGGATGATTTAAAGATGGCCGGGATATTAAAGTTTGAGAACTATGACTAACGCTGACGTTGTCGAAGCTTCACCTTCTGTATAGTCACAGACTGACTGATTTTCTGATGTTAAAACAACTGTTCACTATTGAAAATGCATTGCGCATTCATCTGTCATTGACCGAAGTCTCATCAATGGCGTTCATTTTCAGCGAAGACTCAATGTGTTTTCGTACGCTGAACACGGGACCAATCGCTTTCAGAAATTCACGCGCATAACCGCTTTAGTTCGTTCGTTGATTCAAGATTTGAGCCGTTTTTGGCTACAATGGCCATGTACGGCTACACCACTTTAGGCCTATCGACCCGTGTTTTGTTACTATCCCACAATACATCACGCGGAGCATCTCGCGCATGCGCCATCAATATTTACGATGAAGTCTTTAGTATCGAGCAGAGTGGCGTGTGCTTAGATCCCGTATATCTCATTGGCTGCTGTCACTTCTGTATTAAACGCATCTCATATAAGGACAGTAACACATACACACACTCGACGTAGCCACACCCCCACGCCCCACCCCACCACACCCCATATAGAATCACAGCCATATGGCTGATAACATCTGGTAGCGTTCCTAATGTACATTAGATCAAACCTCACTTTCAAATAATCATCGCTTTCAAAGCCAGTGGCAATGGCGAATACTTCCGGGAAATCGAAAATTGTGAGAGTTACTTTAACAACATGCGTCGTATTTTGTATGTTTGTGAAATTAAAAAGAATGTGGATGGGTATGCCTGTGTCTGAACGGGACGAAACGTCATCATTGTCGTCGAATGTGCATCAGATTTTGCTGTGGCATGGCGCCGAACGCACACAACAAGGTGAATACATGGAGATCGCTGCAATCATTCTTAAGTATAGTGAAAGCATTTTATCTTCGAACATCTACGTTTTTTGTTTATATATCAATGCGTGCATGCTTACACCCGTACATGATTACCGTGTACGTGGTTATGGACACTTTACACGTAAACGCGTTCCACCTACGTACTTAACACGTGCATGTTTAACACGTGCATGCTTGACACGTAAATGCTTAACATGTAAATGCCTAACACGTATACATTCTTGACACGTAAATGCTTGACACGTGCATGCTTAACACGTAAATGCTTAACACGTACATGCCTAACACGTACATGCTTAACACGTACATTCTTGACACGTAAATGCTTGACACGTAAATGCTTAACACGTACATGCTTAATACGTACATGCTTAACACGTAAATGCTTAACACGTACATGCTTAATACGTACATGCTTAACACGTAAATGCTTTACATGAATATGTTTTACAGGCAAATGCTTAACAAGTTCATGGCTTATGCGTAATTCTTCACACGTACACGCGTCATATGTTTAATGCTTTACGCGTTCTTACCTTCAGGTCTTCAAAGCGGTCTGGTCACATGCCCGTTGCATAATAAAAGAGTACAATGTTATTATACTGAGGACCGGGATCGGTACAGCCACAGCGATACTGTCCTGTTTCGACAGAGGTATTTGAGAACGGAATTACCCAAATACCGTTTTCCAAGGCAAAAATGGCTCTTGTTTGAATTTGAACCGGCTGCCAAAGTCTCACCTCCACCTCAGATAGAAGTAATGGCGGATTATCGACATCTTTTTAATATCAGCGCACATCCTCTACCAGAAGCTAATATAATGACCTACGAACATTATAACAGCGTGAGATACAGACACGATGAGGCGATATACTCGACGCTAGAGGGGGTGGATTTTGCGTCCAACAAAACCAAAACTATTGCTTGGTTTGTGAGTCACTGCGTGACGCCGAGTGATAGAGAGAAATACATCGAGGAAATGTCGCGGTGGATATCGGTGGATATTTATGGCGAATGTGGCCCGTTTAGATGCGGCTACGAAAACAAAACACGATTTGAATGGTCGGTTGATATGGTTGAAGCGGAGGAAGAAAAATGTGACCAGCTCGTGCTTCAACCGCACTACAAATTCTATCTCGCTTTTGAAAATAGCTTCTGTCGTTATTACATCACAGAGAAAATTCACCGATTGTTTCAACATAACATAGACATCATCCCCGTTGTGTCCGGGCTTGTCAATTACTCATCGTATTTCCCTGAAGGAACCTTCATCGATGTCAAAGACTTTCGATCGGAGCGCGACCTGGCGGAATATCTGAAATACGTGGATGCGAACGACGATGTCTTCAACGAGTACATTCGGCGGAAGCGATCGGCTGTTGTGAGGAGAGATGGAGGCGTTAAATCCATGGACCAATTGGGTTGTAATATATGTACATACATGCATGGCCACGATGAACAAGTAGAAATATTACAAGACGCAATGGACTTTTATTCGGCAGCTAATAACTGCATCACTCCTCATGCTTTTTATACTAATTTAGTTGAAAACATTACTCGATACAAAAATTGGTACAATTTGTTTTATGACGACCACGGGGGGGTAAGACTGCCAACCAAGGGGGAGATTGTGAACCACGGTGGCAGACTGACAACCAAGGGGGAGATTGTGAACCACGGTGGCAGGCTGACAACACACTGATTGCAATATCGTCCAGATATTACACGCTCTGCATGATATAATGTTGAAAAAAAAAAAAATCGCATTCAATACGATTTAATAAATATGCCCGCTCCTAATACTTTTTTGGTTGTATGGGAATGTCTGGGTAGAGAGAGGGCGGTTCATTTTGATAATGTTGGTGATTGTCGTCGGTTTCAATCTGATTATTTGACATTATTTGAGATTTGTTTAAACAACATTGAGTTTATCAAAAAAATCGTTTTTAACAGTCATTTCTAGACGATGACATAGGCGGCGTTCAAAATAACCACGCAGGGGTGGCATCGCTCGAGTGTGTCGCTAATATAGTGGAGTCTGTAGAGATTAGCAACTGGGAATGGAGGGGAAGAGAGCCTTTTTTAGACTCGAGTGCCTGCGGCATCACTTGGCTTAACGAGACCACTTCTTGAACCACTTCTATCACACTGCTACTTGCTCACTTCTCGCGTCACTTCTCGCGTCACTTCTCGCTTCACTTCTCGCGTCACTTCTCGCGTCACTTCTCGTTCTACTTTTCACGTCACTTCTCGCTCCACTTCTCGCGTCACTTCTCGCTCCACTTCTCGCTCCACTTCTTGTACCGCCTCCCGATGCAGCTTCCATGCTATAACAACAAACAGATTTTCTTATAGAATGAAAATGAAATACTGTGGTGTGATGTGACTTTCAAGTATGAGATGATTTCACGCAGACGATTGATGACGATGATTGTGATGCTTCGGCAGTTCTCCTTAAATTGCCAGCGCCCACTTGGCACTAAATCTGTTACCAAGAGAGGGCTCCTGAAACCGACGCCGCTGGGAAGAAGGTCCAACACAATACCATTGAGGCACCGTGTTGGCCACATCATCCATAGGATATGGAAACGTTATTAAACGTGATCATCCAAGTCCCAAGCGATTGGGCATAGCTAGTCGGAGTGAACCCCCTGAGCGAAGCTATAAACTCTTTGATACTAATTTATGCGAGCTTGCTTGGTAGGCTCATAACCGCTTGTAATCCAAGTCACTCGTCATCAGTCAGGGTGTTACACCCAAAGGATCGAGCCAACAACCCGTGGGCTAACTATTAGGCCACGATGCGCCCCGAACATGCTCCCGTCCATTCAATTCAGTTGAAACAGATGGATCAACTCAGAACCAACTCATCAACGGTTACAGATGCCGGAGAAGTCCACCACCTGTTACACGATGCGTATCGTGGCAGTGGCATGTAAACATTAGACGATTTATACTCCTGACATCGGTAATGATGTATATGCAATTTGGGGGGGCACAGCTATCCAAGATATCGGCCAGGTTGCACTATATACCGGGATACCCATCTACTCCACGACAGGAACAACGGAAGTTTCGCGTAATGATCATTAGATCGGAAGTATAACAATCGAAATATGGGTATTACCATCCCGGAATACTATTCTGGAAAGCATGTCTTTCTAACCGGAGGGACTGGATTTATTGGTAAAGCATTGATCGAGAAACTATTGCGTTCTTGCCCAGACCTGTCCCACATTTATTGCTTGGTGCGACCCAAAAGAGGTCAAGGGGTCAACGAAAGGTTCCAGGCAATGCTCAAAGAACCGGTAAGTAAATTTTTTAAACGAAATAGAAAGCCTTATCTCCCTCTGATGTCAATTGCGAAAACACGCGCAATATTGTTAATGCAGATATATGATAACTTACGAGAGCAGCAGCCACACTTCATGGACAAGATAACAGCTATTCCCGGTGACTTGCTGGAAGAAGGTCTCGGTTTGCACGATGACCACAGAGCAGTGTTGGAGAAGCATGTGCAAATCATCATTCACTCTGCGGCCACCGTCCGTTTTGATGAGCCACTAAGGTAAGATTGGGTAGAGTTGATTGGCTGCTGGTACTGGTCGGAGTGGGGCAGCTCCCCAGGGGCAGCTCATATGGGGTACATGGGGGCCGGTGGTCAGTTGATAGGTATACAACGCAGTATATGTCATCCGTTGGCTCGACAATTATCCTCATGTCATGTTTAACTCAATGTATGTTCAGAATCGCTGTCCAGATGAACGTCATTGGAGTTCGGAAGATGATCCAATTGAGTCGGAGCTTCACTAACCTCGACGTATTCGTCCACGTATCGACGGCCTACTCTAATTGTGACCGGAAACACATCGAGGAGCGAGTTTATCCTTCCCCGGTTCCACCCCAAAAGCTCACCGACGCGCTTGAGTATTGCTATATATGCTTCTGAAACTATTACCTGGTTGTCCCAGCGCACTCTACTAGTGGGTAGTGATTGATTAATTGATTGTCTGCGTTGTTACAGGTGGATGAATGACGATATGTTGGATGATTTGACCCCTAAGTTAATCGGGAAGAAACATAACTCATACACTTACACCAAGCAAATCGCCGAGACGCTGTTAGTGGAAGAGGGAGGGCATTGTCCGCTGGCGATCGTCCGTCCGTCAGTGGTCACCGCTGCCTGCGACGAACCGCTCGCTGTAAGGATTCAGGGTTAAAACAATTGTTCATCTGTTACATTCGCTATTGTCATCATTACTTTGATCTCACTTTTGACAGCATTACGCTCGCTATTGTCAGAGTCACTGGCCGACTATTGCTAGCATTTCTACTACTATTGCCAGCATTACTCCCGGTATCGCCTGCAATACATTCCATAGCTTCCGGTATTGCCAGCATTACATCCAATAGCTCCCGGTATGGCCTGCAATACATCCAATAGCTCCCGGTATCGCCAGCATTACATCCAATAGCTCCCGGTATCGCCTGCAATGCATCCAATAGCTCCCGGTATGGCCTGCAATACATCCAATAGCTCCCGATATTGCCAGCATTACATCCAATAGCTCCCGGTATCGCCTGCAATACATCCAATAGCTCCCGGTATCGCCAGCATTACATCCAATAGCTCCCGGTATCGCCAGCATTACATCCAATAGCTCCCGGTATCGCCTGCAATGCATCCAACAGCTCCCGGTATCGCCTGCAATGCATCCAATAGCTCCCGGTATCGCCTGCAATGCATCCAATAGCTCCCGGTATCGCCAGCATAACATCCAATAGCTCCCGATATTGCCAGCATTAATTCCAATAGCTCCCGGTATCGCCTGCAATGCATCCAATAGCTCCCGGTATCGCCAGCATAACATCCAATAGCTCCCGATAATTGCCAGCATTACATCCAATAGCTCCCGGTATCGCCTGCAATGCATCCAATAGCTCCCGGTATCGCCAGCATTACATCCAATATCAATGTTTTCATGTGTCGGCAGGGATGGGTCGATAACTGGAATGGCCTCAACGGACTCTTCGTAGCTGTAAGCATATAGAGTTTTTCATGTCCTTCCAATTATCATGAGATTCACATTATATTCACGTGAGCTTCATCGCATTCACGTCAGCTCTATCCCATTCACGTCAGCTCTATCTCATTCACGTCAGCTCCATCATATGCACGTCAGCTCCATCGCATACACGTCAGCTCCATCACATCCATTCCACAGTTCCGGGTCATTAACGTAAAATCTACTAAATATAGAAATCTCTATGTACCAATAAAGTTCATCTCAGCACGTGGTTCCTGCGATGATGACAGGTCGGTACAGGTTTATTGCGGTCCTTCCTCCTTGATCCGGGTCACGTGGCTGACATAGTTCCCGTCGATTTGCCCGTCAACATGATCATAGCAGCAGCCTGGCACAGCAAAGTCAACACACCTGCAGAAAACACGCTCGTCTACCACATCACCTCAGGCAACGTCAATCCTATTACCTGGGGTCAGATGGGTCAGTATCTTTTTCATGTCATTGACCATTTGGTAGTTTCCACCAAGAACTTATAGCTACGCCAAGAGGGTTCACTTCCGACAACATCTGTGAGCACGTCACCTGTGTGGAGCAAGCTGTTTGTCATAACGTCCATGCGTAAATTTGGAGGTTTCAACTTGAGCAAAGTCCCATGCGCTTTTGCTGATTTTACGGTAGCGCCACATGACGGTAGGCGTGCTGCAAACACTCACCGCATAAGTTAAATAGATCCTTCATAGCGTAGCTTTAAGCTCTTATGTTTACAGCCTGACGTATGACGTATGTACACACTATTAATTGGTAATGCTGCTGGAGTGAGTTCAGCTTACCAGGATGATGTCTGTGTGTACTTTATACAGAATTCCATGGTATACCGTACTACAGGCATTACCCGTTGGAAAACTGCTTCAGGCGACCCAAAGAGCGCATCTTCACAAGCAGTCGGTATGTACTCGACATCTGCTGCTCGTACAGACTATGCTGTTCTTCTGCTGTATTCAGCACGCTTTGAAGTGCTCAAACAACTTTTAAAAACTTATGATAATTATTTTACCCACAAAGGGAGATATTGAGTTTCATATTGATAGGCAACGCATACTGCTACATAATGACTTACTTTCAATGCAAGCAGAGTTAATCATAAACTAGTGGCGAGTTGCTTGCCTCCGTGAACAAGATCCCTGGCTTGCTCGTTGCATTGTGACCCCAATAATGACATTGCAACCCCTCCTGTATCATTGTGATCCCTTAAGTGACATTGGGATATCTTAAGTGGCATTGTGATCCCTTAAGTGACATTGTGATCCCTTAAGTGACATTGTGATTCCTTGAGTGACATTGTGATCCCTTAAGTGGCATTCTTGTCCCTCTTGTGCCTTTGTTATCCTATTTCGGCTTTGGAATCCCTCCTGAGGCATTGTGATCTCTCATGTTGCATTATGATCCCTATTGGAGCATTGTGATCCCTCTTGTAGCATTGTGATCCCTCTTGTAACTTCGTGATCCCTCTTTGTTGACTCACCATCAAAGAACGTATAGCTATACTAAGAGTGCTCACTCCGACTAGCAATGTGGTGAGTATGCTAACGAATGAAATGCTAGCCCGTAGCCAGGTGGCGCTACCACCAATCCAAAACAAGCTCATGGATCTGTTGAGCCAACGTCCCGGGTTAAAATGACCACACTCCAGAACTTTCGGAAAATTCCATTTTATTTAAGAGACGATATGACATCTGTTTACAGAGGGCGTGTTTACACATTTTGTCGGGTTGAAGCGCGAGTGAGCCCTCTTAGCATAGTTATAAGCTCTGTGTTACCACTCCAAGTTAATGCCAGTTGATCAATATCCATCTCCGTTATCATGCAAATGAAATACATCTACTAAATATATGATATGTGATACAATTACCGATCTGTGATGTTCTTTCAGTTTTGTACACTACTGGATAATCTTATTCAGCCATTTTCTACCAGCCTACGTTATAGACATCGGATTGATCTTAATGGGCAAGAAAAGAAGGTATATCCCTGCTGCTATATTTGGTAATGAAGCAAAACGGAATTGCTGAAAGCATCGTATCATCCTAACGATATTTTAATTATTCGGTGCGTTGCTGTAGAATGCTGAAGCTTTACCGTAAACTCCATAAAGGAATGAACATGGTGGCGTCTTTCGGGAGCGTCTGGAAATGGACACACTCTAACATGGACATGCTCCAATCGAAGATGAGCGCTGAGGATCGAAAGGTAACTAGTTGTAATTCTTGGGTCGGTGTTTTAAGCCTTCCTGCAATTATTGGCCTTTTATATTTACTGTTAAGGTGCCAATAACATTGTTTTGTTCATTCGGTGACATTTACTGTAATTATATCATGATGGCGTACCACGAGAAGAAAGTGTCATTATGCGTTCACTTTTCTTTACACCAAGATCATCTCGATATAGATAGATGGGTTCCAAATAACCCAAACAATTGCAGTGAAGTAGGTCTATTGCTATGTAACACGCTCCTCTTTTGTATGGAGCTCTCTTGTAGCAGGCCAAGCTGACGCATGTCATACTGACTCTTTCGTGCTGGTCGTCAGATCTTTAACTTCGACCCTCGTGCTATTGACTGGCCTTCCTACATAAGACGCTACTGCATGGGAACCAAGCTGTTCATACTGAAGGAATCTCCGTCCGGCATTCCTGCAGCCAGAGCGCATCTCAAAATGTAAGCATGGCTGTTCGTGTTATTATGCCTGATATAACGAGTTTTCATACGGACATGAATGCACGTGTGGGTTGCCCCCATCTCAACATGCTGTCAACGTGACCAGGTTGAGGAACGTCCGCTACACCTTCAACGCCTTACTACTTGTCGTCTGCTTGCTGCTTCTCGTCACCAACTACCACCCCCTCACACGCCTCTTCTTCATCCTCATGGCGCTCCTAATCTACCTCATTTAGTCCTCATATTCATCAGTTTCCATAATTCGCTGATATACAAATGCATATTTAACGAATAAAGCATTTGGACTCCCTTTCGGCCTACTGCTGTGTTGTCTTGTCCCTTCATCAGTATCCTTAAGCGCGTGTCGCGCATCACCACACCACAGATTGCCATACGACATTTAGACAAGAAATGTGCACCACATATTGTACACTGTCAATATGCTTTTGAAGGTATTATATGTAAGTCAATAGCACACGTAGTTGACATGAAAGATTGCATATCAATCGTCTCTTTATAAGTCATGCTTTGACATGCCCTTGTATCTTCTGAGATGGTTGCAAAGTGCTTATAAAGTAAGCCGATTACTCACAATTATTTTCTGACAGCTGGGATTTAACATTGAGGGGTTGACACTTCTGGGCTTATAAAAATTTCGCAGCTTTTCTTTCATGAAATGTAAGTAGCAGAATTGAGGCGTCTCAGCTATTCCAACATGACAATCAATTTGTAGAGTTGGTGCATATCAGCTATTCCTACATGACTAGCAAGTAGTAGAGCTGAGGCGTCTCTACTATTCGAGACTCAATAAGCCTCCCTTTCGTCTTTTTCTTCCGGCTCTTGCAGGGTTCCCACTGTCAGGGAAAAGTCAGTGAAAAATGGTTGTTTTTTATGGTCGGGGAAATACGATATTTCACTCGAAGTCAGGGAAATGTCAGGGAATTTTGTTCTTGATAAGGCATAATGAGGAAAATTCTTCAATTCTTTTTTTAAATCAAAATTTATGAAGCGAGGTTTTCAAGATGAAAATTGCACAGCTATGACACCAACTAGAAGTTTTCAACAGAGCTCGATGTCCAGTAACCATGCCTGTGTTGTGATATTGTTCCAGCTCATCCGAAGTTAAAAGCCGTCCCCACTTAATTATCAGCACCACATGTTTAGCCTGGGTCAACCTCCGTCCATGTGGTGGGGTGTGTGACCATGATATGTTGTCCTGGCTGGTACCAGAGTACCAATCCCATTGTACCACAAGCTGGGATCTCGGTCACAGAATCTTGTTCACAATCTCGTCTCTTGACTAGGTAATCTCCCCGAACCAATGTGTGAGGCTGTCAATATTTGTGTGACAAACTGACTTAATCCTTAGAGCTGATATTCTGCAAGCCCTGTATCTGAACCACAGTTTGTCTCCGGTCTGTCCTCTTGTCATCTCTTCAACAGTTCTGCTCTCATCTTCTGTCATGTTGGCATCTATCAGTACTGTGTCTAAGAAGTTATTTGGGAGCCATACCAACTAGTGCTTCATTCGTTGGTTCAGTCAGAGGTTTTGCCCGAGAAGGAGTCAGTACTTTACAAACAAACTTGTCACTGTAAGAGTTGATGACACTCAGGATGGCACAAGGATTCTCAGACAGACGGGGTTTTTCTATGAGCTGTAAAATTCAGCCTGTGTAGGGGGATTGCTGGTCTTTGGTGTTTTGAGTGGCTGTTGCCGTTGGTCAATAGCACCAAGAGCATACTTAACGCTATCTGTGACCCTGAGCTTTCTAAGTTTACAAGCAAAGCCACGACATGGGGATGTGATCATAAGAAATTTACTCTTCAAATGTACGAAGATTATATGAAAAAGTCCCATCATAACTTTGCCATCTCCGAATCCGGTCTTGTCATCAATCCTGCTTTTGATCACATGGTGTTCCTCCTGATGGTATTGTTAGATGTGACTGTTGTGGTGAAGGTATTGTGGTGATAAATTGTACATTCTGCCTCAAAGACAAATGTGCAGATGAGCATGAGATTGATGGCAGCAAGTTTCTTAACCCAAGTAATTTTTATTATCATGTTCAGACCCAAATTTTTATATGTAGAAAAGGGCACTGTGATATTTTTTATTTGGACACAAAAAGGTTTGCTTGAACAACGAATTCTCCCCAGTGATATGTTGTGATAGCTTCCCTTTTCTTCAGAAAAGGTGTATTGCCAGAGTTACTTTGTGGTTCTTTTACTAAGTGTGTGCAACAGCCACCCCATCCAAAACTATTAATGACCAAGTTGACAATCGGTCGAATGTTTGCATGTGCTTATGTAGAGTGGCTTAGTTCCACTATTAATGTGTTGGCGCAAAAAGGAAACCCAGATGATCCTGGTTCTGTCATGGTTTGTACTCTACCTTCTAAATTGGAAGGTCTATCCATGACAATTTGAAAGCAGATAATATACTTAGTAAATTATCTGATATAAATGAGGAAATGAAGCTAAAAATGACCATCAACACTTTGTAATTGGGAAGACCTGTATATAATTTAAATTTGCTGTCATCATCACAGAGAGTGCCTTCATTATGCAAACCAGATCTTAGCTTTTCCTTCAGGGCAGTCTTTTCAAGAGTAAGTTCTCTCAGTACTTCCTCCATCTGACTAATAAACTGAGCAGTCATGTCAGTTTGTCCATTGATGTCAGACACTACATCATCATCACTTGATGATACAGACGGTGCTGCTGTTTCCTGTTCTAGCAGCCTCTTCTTGTTTCTGCGCCTCTCTTTGTCTGTGGTACCTCTTACCAGAGTCAGATACTTAGTGTTCGTCAGATCAAAGATTGCGAGAAGGGGTCCAGTCAGGGTTGGTTTCATCCCAGAGCTCAGTTTTTTTTACCTGCACAAGTAATTATCAGTTAAACACAACTGGAAAACCATCTTCTTTTGAGTAAAGTTCAATCAAGAACGATATTAACAAACTTAAGAACAAGACTTTTGCTCACCTGATGTGAAGTGATCTGATCTGAGTAGACTCTTATATGCTCTAAATTCAAATGTTCAAATACTTTAATGTCAGATCTTGAAATTCGTGACAGCCATAGCTAGCTAGCAGTCAGGGTTGGTTTCATCCCAGAGCTCAGTTTTTTTTTACCTGCACAAGTAATTATCAGTTAAACACAACAGGAAAACCATCTTCTTTTGAGTAAAGTTCAATCAAGAACGATATTAACAAAACTTAAGAACAAGACTTTTGCTCACCTGATGTGAAGTGATCTGATCTGAGTAGACTCTTATATGCTCTAAATTCGAATGTTCAAATACTTTAATATCAGATCTTGAAATTCGTGACAGCTGTCTGGAATATTTAGGGGCGAAGAACACAGCTAGTCTTTGTCTTGAAAGCTCTTCGGTACGCGGTAACCTGAAGAATGATTTCCCTTTATCTCTGTTACCTCTGTTGCCGCAGCCAACGATCGCACAGAAATTGATCATATTTGTCTCTGTAGTTCGCTTCGGGATACCGGGCTGATTAAAGCATGTCGCGTCGGCACGTTCCTGGTCAAAGCGACACTGGTGGTAGCTTGAACTCAAACATGGCGGCACCGGACCGTTCAACGTCAAGTGGATGTATGGAATATTTAGGGGATAAGAAGAACACAGTCAGTTGCAGTTGAATGATTTTTTTATAATAGATACTCTAGTGTGTCATTAAAATAGTTTAAGAAGCACCAACCCTCTAAACTCGCCTCTGAGAGCGTTCCTCTTTGGCGCCAGATGCGAAAACCCCCTACAGCCTCGGCGCGAAGAATGTATGTCGATCAAGCTTTCTGCTCGCTAGGAGGCAAATCCACATATCCGTTATGACACAAGTCATAAACACCCTCAGTCGAGAGGCAGTTTCTTGGACAGCTCGCCGAACGGAGAAACGGATTGATTTGTTGGTGCCTGAGTAAGGTAAAGCTAAACAATACCAAGGGACTACTGGATGTTAGTTCTTGTTGTTCACAAAAACATTGCACGATGTCTTTTTTTGCTCATTATATTGGAATTGGGCGATAACATAAGTCATAACATATCCCTACTGGCACAGGCTACACTCCTATAGCTCCGGTGTAACGGTAACATGAATTTATACCGTTACGAACAGTTAGTCAAACACAGTCGGCGATATTTAGTTTGGACTATATCTCGCGAAGGGCTACATTTCGCACCTAGAAAATAACATATATCAAGAGCCTTTACAAAAAATAGACCTTTCGCTCCAAAAAACTTACCACCACTCGACGCTATTCTTCAATAAATGCCATCGATAGTTCGTTTCCGAACAAATCGCGATATGATGTCTGCCATTTTGGAAACTATTAATTCTCGCGATTTCCCGCATTGCCTTAGCATCCCAAGTGGGGGGGCACTTACCCTAACTCGGATAGGGGTGTGCCGCGGGACCTCGAAAACCTGTACCCGTTGTACTCGTTGAGAATGAGAAAAAGTATACTCCATCGTACAAGGTATTATGCGAATGTCTAACCCGTCGTAAAAGTCGAGATGTCGAAAAAAACCACCCACTTCGTGCGGCACATGTATACTATAAACTTAAGTGCCCCCCCCCGGGCTTAGCATTAGACTTCGTCACTGCGCATGGGCAATGCATGTGGTCTTGAACTTGTAAACAAACATGTGCTGGTTTCTGATTTTTACTGATCGAACTATAAATTACATTACCATGGATGCCCCCCGCCGAAAAGGGGTCCTTATTGCATTCTATAATTCCATCACTTTCGTCAGTTGTCTGAATCGATCTAAAAATATTCAATGCGTTGTTTCGAAAAAAGGTAAGACTTGCAACTTGTAAACTAAACTACTAGTACTAGTACTAGCCCTACAACTTACAAGAAATATATTTAAATTGCCGACACTCATACAGGCTACAGCCTAGCCCTACAAGACGTCTGCGTAGACGTCTTACCGTTTCTCGAAACAACGCAACGCAATTATTTTTAGATCGATTCAGACAACTACCAAACACCAAACATACACAAGTGATGGAGTTTCCCTGACAATTTCATCCCTTTTTGATTTCATCCATGGTAATTATTTCGAACTAAAAATAATTACCATGGTTTACAAGTTCAAGACCAAATCCCTGCCGCACGAAAACGGGATAGTGCTAAATCGGTCCATATAAACATGCCGCACGAAGGGGGTGGTTTTTTTGCATCTCGACTTTTACGATGGTTTAGACATTCGCATAATACTTGTACCACTTTTTCTCATTCTCAATGAGTACAACGGGTATGTTTTCAAGGTCCCGCGGCTTAGGGTAAGTTGGGTCTGAATCGATCGAGAAAATAGTGTCGCAGACTGCGTATCGCGATTTGTTCGGAAAAAATGGTGAAGAATACATGGAGTGGTGGTAATTTTTTTGGAGCGGAAGGTCTATTTTTTGTAAAGGCTCTTGATATGTGTTATTTTTTAGGTACGGGATATAGCCCTTCAACCCAAACGAGAACACGCCGACTGTGTTTGACGAGCTCTTCGTAACGTAGCCCTACAAGACGTCTGAGTAGACGTCTTACTTTCTCAGAAAACAACGCAATGGAAAATAATTGAGATCGATTCAGACAACTACCAAACACCAAACATACCCAAGTGATGAGTTATAGAATGCAATGATGTTTTACGGACAATTTATCCCTTTTCGGCGGGGGATTTCATTATTTTTTAAAGTCAGAACACACAGCAAACATGTTTGTTTTCAAGTTTAAGACCACGTACATCGCGCATGCTCAGAATGACGACTGATGCTAAACCCGGGGGGGGGCACTTAAGTGTATAGAGGTAGTATACATGTGCCGCGTGCCTGGGTATGTTTTTTCGGCCTCTCGTCTTGTACAACGGTTTATACATTCGCATAATACCTTGTAGGACGGGGTATACTTTTTGCCATTCTCAACTTGTACAACAGGTACGGTATGTTTTTTTTTCGACGGGTCCCGCGGCACACAACCCTATCCGAGTTAGGGCCAAGTGCCCCCCCGGGATGCTAAGGCAATGCAAATGAGGTGGCGGTAAATCACGCGACACAATATTTTTTCAAAATGGCGATCATGGTATCTTGACTTTTCGGAAATGATGTATCGATGGCATTTCTTGAAGAATAGCGTCGTGTTGGTATAAGTATTTTGGACCGTGAAGATTGTTTGTTGTACAGACTCTTGATATATGTTATTTTTTGGATGCGTAATGGAGCACCCAAAACCGTGAAGACCAAAACGTGTGCTTTAATGAAGCGCGAAAACCGTCGTATCGTAACGGTATAAATTCATGTTACCGTTACGACCGGAGCTAGCTACAGCCTTAGTTAGTCCGGTACCCACACCTAACTTTCATTCACTTGCGACATAGATGCTGATTGTAACTAAGTCTACAGCCTGTTTAGCCGCGCACGACGGTAATATAAATATATACCGTCGTGCCTGAAAGTATGTGGGTAGTGTGGCAATTTTTTTTATTTCGCGTCTCCGGGGCTTACCACCAAGTTGTGTACTTAAGTAAATATATATGTCGACAAATGAGATGAATATCCGCTTATGCCGGCTATTTTGGTTATCCACTGGCTCGTGATTATTAAGCAATCGTCAAATGAACTTTTAGAAACACAACTTTCATTCACGGCAGCCCCAGTTTTGGAGATATGACGTCACATTATGACGTTCCAGTCTCACTCGCCATGTGACTGCAGGTCCCGGGGGTTGGGGCACTTAAGTTTATAGAGGTAGTATACATGTGTCGGGGTATGGTTTTTTTCGGCCTCTCGACGGGTATTGTTGACCTAATAATTGTAGGATGGGGTATGCTCTTGCCATTTGTACCTTGTATGACGGGTACAGGTTTTTGAGATCCCGGGGCACACCCCTACGCAGGACAAGGCCAAGTGCCCCCTCCAGACTGTGAGAATCAATAAGTGTTATCTTTTTTTCAGTGTCAATGTGATATCGTTGAATACATATCGCCCTTCTAAAGTAGGTATTTACAAAAGATAATCATTGACAAAATGACACATATACTTAAATAATAAAATTCAGAAAGAAAAAGTTTGCTTGCGAAGAACCTTGTCTGCGCGTGCGCGCAGAAACTGATCTTGTCGTTCAAAATAAACATGAACTTTTCAAAATTTGTCTGGCCGAATTAAATCGCCTTTGACGAAATCTCACACGTAAACTAACTCAACTTGTTAATAAACATTCAATTATGTGGACAATAATTCTTCACATGTACATGTGTGTAATTATCGTGTATAATTGGAACTCGTGTATCGTTCACACGCATTCGGTTATGATCTTTGCACGACGTTAATAAACGCCGTGCACGGCTACAGCCTGTTTAGCTCCGGTCGAACAGTAATATAGATAAATACTGTTCTGCTTCAACATTTTGGGTGCACATTAAAACATGCGTTTGGCTATATAGCTGGGTTTGGCATCTAGAAAACTACATATTTCAAGAGCCTGTGAAAAAATATGTCCAATGGCACCAAAAGCTTACCACCGATTGATGCGATACTTGAAGAAATGCCATCTATATATCATTTCCGAAAAATTGCAGACCCAACACGCTGCTACTTCTAGATAATTCCCTGTGGTATCAGTCTATTAATTGGCTTAATAATTTGACTACTCCATGGTTTTTATTAGCCTTGCACAACATCTTATATGTATGCTACCACCCAACCAGGGCTAGGTTTTTATGTTTTCTTGGTAATACCTATCTACAATTCACACCCCTACCCATTAATCTAGAGACATATTCAACTTTGATGGTTGTAGTCAATGGTTGTGTGATGTTTCCAGAACATTCGTGCCCATAAAGAGAAAATGGCTACAAAATGTCCTTCGTGTAACGAGGCATCAGTAGAATGGCAAGGCACCAATGACTCGCAGCTCGTCTGCACTTCATGTGGCGTCATTGTACAGGAGGCATGCCTGATCAGTGATTCAGGATTGGCAGCACCAAGTGGGTCCAGTTCAGACTTCAAATACTACGCTGGAAGCTTACCAAAGCAATACACCTCGTGGAACACAACCACTTTCGTATCAGAGGGGCGCAAGTTGGGCAGGAAAGCGATTCACAGTTATTCTCTCCAGCTGAAATGTCCGGACGGAATCACATCCGAAGCATGCGCTTTGTATCAACAGGCGCTGGCCGATGTTATGTATCATAAGGCCGGCTTTGAGAAGAAGAAACAGGTGGCCGGGGCTTGTCTGTACGTGGTTTGTCGAAACCACCAGTGGTCTGTGAGCTTGGAGGAATTCAGCGCGGTATGTGGCTGCAGTAAACACACACTTCTTGGTACGGTCCTTCGACTTATCCGATGTCTCAACATGGAGATGAAGGCATTAGACATGAGTGACTTGGTTCAGACAATCTGTAAAAACTTAGCCGAGGATACTAGGAAACTTGTAGTTGAGTTGGTAAAGCTGTGTGAAGAAGTGCTCATTGCGGGTGGCAGGCACCGTTCTTGTTTAGTCAAAGCCCTTGCATTTATAGCATGGCAATCACAAAATCCTGTTGATCGCAGAAAATGTAAAATCACTGATTTTTTGAGAAAATTTGGAATCAATTCTGAAGGAATACAAACTGTACGTTGTAGGATAAAGGAAGTGACTATTCTTATATGTGCATTAGCTCAAGAACTACCGTGGGTTACTGCAGACTCTGTGGATGCGGGGAACTTCCTTTTTAATGTGGCTGACGTTACTCAGTATTACCATACCCTCATCTGCGATGCTCAGACCACCCTGACTCAATCAAGCCAAGAAGATACCCCTGGAACAGCCACTGGTGACGAGGCGGCCCCGACTAATGGTACAAGAACAGACTCCACAGTGAAAAGAGAGTGCCAATCACCAATAGCCCTGTGGTCGGAATCGGGGCAGGTTAACGAAGAAGATGTCAAAGTGAAAAAAGAAGAAGATGAAAGAATTGTAAAGGAGTGCCACAGGGCACTGGACTTGGTTTGTGCCAGCGACACAATTCCCGTGTTGAATTGTAAACGAGAACTTGATAGTGAACAGTTAGGACCTGAGGATATATCTGAAGCTGAACTGGCCTTTTATTTAGATATACCTGGGAATAAGAAAATGAAGAAATGAGATGTAATCGATTGTGGATTTGGTTTATTTATTTGAAAGACACTATAGCAACTGATGCATTATGTATATATGATACTCTGCATTATGGATCCTCCATATCATTTTTGGTGTTTATTAATATATTTATGTTTCTTAATTTGTACAGTGCTGTAATTTTTCTTATTACTTTGAACAGACAACAAGTACTCAATTTCAGAAATGAACATTTGAATTGAGTGACCCAAATTTATATGGCCAAAGCCCCACACAAATTAATGTCCATGCGCAGGGAGGAATTATGGTTTGCCAGTTTCAAATATTCCATAAGTTTATGTAACACTGTTTATATAATGGTATTTATTAAAGTAGCAACAATTGGTGAACAAATATAACCAATTCTTCATATCACAGAAAAAGTGCTGGAGATCACATTTCATGGACTGACTTGTGACCCGCTCTGAGGGGCCAAAACCTTTATCTACGAGGGAAAGAGCAAGGACTAGTGTATAGGCAGCAAAATGTTGGATACAATTTCATAACATAAAAGGATGGCGCAACTTATACCGAAGTAAACACAGTCGATATTAGAGTGATTTAAAACCAAGGAAGTAGTTCTACTTCATCAACAAACCATCTCCACACATTAAATCCACAAGCATCTGTGCAGGCAATGGGTAAATAAATGTTGAAGGTACCAACCAAGTCCTGTTCATATAGCTGTATGCTATTGTATCATCACAACACAAACAGGCAAAGAGATTCACCCAACTATGGGAGTTTATACAGATCACAGGTATAATACAGCAGGAGGGGTCACTAGGAGGGGGTTGTAGGAGGGGGTAGAGTTAAAGCTTGCTGAGCTGGGTCACCCAGAGGGGGTTGTAAGAGGGGGTAGAGTTAAGGCTTGCTGAGCTGGGTCACCAGGAGGTTGGGAAGCCCATAACACACCATGTTGAACCAGCCCCGATGCATCTTATTAACATCAGCAGCCAGCTCCCCATTGGCAGGGTCCGTCTGAGCCACATCATCCAGATTATCCCTTGATACGGTCGCATCTGTCTGAGCCTTAGCATCCACAGTAGCCTCCGCATCCACCTGAGCCTGAATCTCACGCTGCCTGTGGTCCGGGCTGATGAGGAGTCTTGTTGTCTGTCCGCTTGTCTTTCCACGTTCGAGAAAATCTACCACAAACCAAAACCCACAAACTTGATATGAATGCCACAAAAACAATCCCTTAATATACATTAAGATTGTCCTCTTTAAGTGGGGCTCCAAGCATATGACATGCTGGACTGAAGAAGTGGAATGTTACCTTGCATGGTCTGTTTAAACCTGGCAGCATTCTCTTTGAGTGAGCAGTGCCACTGATTGGCCATGACACAATTAACACCTGCCAATGACAGGAGAAGACTGGCTTCCACTGGCTTCTCTAAGGCCAACACATCATGTCTGTAACACATCACATCAGTATCACAGCCATATATATGCATCCTCACGACATACATATTGTCCAGACACAAATCGTCACAATTGACCAATTTAACATCTTTTAACGGCTGATACAAGGTAAAGCATGGGACTCACGTTTTGAGGACGTCTGTCTTGGACTGGCGTAAGGAGCTCTTGTTAGTCTGGGTCAGGTCTAGCAGCATGACGAACTGACAATCTGCAGCATCAGCAAAAATACATACATACCGTACAAACTACGTTACAACTTGAACAAACAAGCAGCCCATAAAGAATACACAACAGCGTGGACCTACAAACATCCCATATGCATGACTTAATGAGGGATTATACTGAGTTTACCTGGCAGATTGAGGGCAGCCAGTTTGTGAGGAGGCAGATAGCAAAGGAACCTCTCCATGCCATAGAAGATGAATGCTCCTCCTTCAATCATGTAGATCTCATATTCGCCGGGACTGGAACAACACATAATCGACTGCATGGGGGTGCGTTATAGCAGCGCGAGCACCCACATATAGGCCGGGTCAGACATGATTAAGACAGGTGTGTGAGTACGCACCTGGGGGAGTGGTCATCACCTTCCACACCGAGCCAGCGTGGTGTGAACTGCTGACTGTGAAGTTCCATCACTTCGTTCATCACAGATATAGGCTGACTTTCCTCCGTCTCAGCGCAGTCCAGGCAAGGGTCAACAATATAGCGGAAAGAGTGGGTGTCTAGGGACATGTAGCCCGACGTTACAGGCCGGTCCAATGGGATCTGTAAAACAAAAAATGAAGTTCACTCCTACCAGAAGACCTGCATTAAGCTGGCCTATCAAAATGGCAGTATGAATATGTATTTTGCATACGATTTTCGACTGCTTCTTGTTTGCATCACGTAGACCAGGGATGCGTGGTGGAGGCTTGTTCTTTTCTCGTTCTCTCTTGGCTTTTTCAGCAGCTTCATCTGAAAAGCACATTGAATTTATCAGCAAAATACCAGACAGAAAACCCAATGAAAATATTCCCAATTACTTCTATCTGAAATGGATGTAGAAGCTATGATTTGAAGGGAGGAGTTATGCTATGATGGGAGGAGCCATTATTTGATTGGAGGAGCTGTAACATAATTAGAGGAGCTGTGTCATGATGGGGCGAGCGATGATGTGATGGGAGGAGCAAGATATGATTGGAGGAGCTACGATGCGATTTGATCCAAGGGGAGGAGCTTCAGTACTATTTGGGAGGAGCTTACCCAGTTGCTCCACGTGTGTCCTGTGATGCAGCATCTGAAGTGAGATGTCGCGGGTCAGGGACACGATAGACTCGGCTTGGAAGCACTGGAGCGCCTCTAGTGGCAGCTGCATTAGGTGTGGGTCAGCCAGCAGTACCACATAGTCCTGTGGGGGGCCCTCATCCTTGGGGGCCTTGTGCTTAAAACCTGGCTCAATGTTGCTGATTGTAGTGGAACTGGGGGGCCTGTTTCAACATATATCAACACAGGATTGTGACAACTTTAGCAGCTTCAACAATACTTTGTGTAATATAACACAAATAATCAATGTGCTATAGTTTGCAATTGTTAAGGTAACTATTCCTTATGTTTTATGGCAGAAATGCAGATATTTGGTGTATTGAGGTTTGAGGGTGAGAGTTGCTGACCTGAGGGTGACATCGAGCTGGGAGGTGATTGGAGCTAGGTACTGCTCCAGTGCCTCCAGATGACCTAGAAACTCCTCATGTAACCTTCGCTCATCACCAGCTACCTCCTCCTCATACACGGCCTGTAGGGTGACCAGCAGTAAACAATACCAGTTACAAAAACTACTCAAGATTACATAGGCATACAATTGTATTGCATTAAGTGGGTAAGCCTTTTTGGGCAGCTTGTGACAGTTATTGATGCTGTGCAAAAATAGGATTAGCAAAACACACACAAAATACATTGACCTAATGGTTTAAAAAATAAGAAGCAAAAATTTATTACAGCAGATTTGAAATGGTTAAGAGGTGTTGGAGGTCTGAATAAGTTTGATTTGATAAAGCAGCCAAAAGTTAAAGGCAGTAACAAACATTTAAAGGGTTAGGTAATGTAATGATATTGAGTGTGAGTAGAGAGAGATGGATAGCTTGAGACAGTCATTGACAGAGAGAGATAAAGGAGGGAGAAAGAGTTACAGAGAGATAATAAGGGGAGAAGAGAAAGAGGGGGTTAGAGGCAGAGAGAAAGAAACAGAGTGTAAGACAATTAAGAGGGCAGGGAGAGTGATTTTGAGATATAAAGAGGAAGAGAGATTGGGGGAGGGAAACAATGAGAGAGAGAATGAAAAGAAAGAGAGAGAATGAATGAGAGAAAGAGTGAAAAAGTAATAGCCAGAGAGGGAGAGCAGGGGAGAACAGAAGATATATATAGTGGGAGAGATATAGAACAAGAAAGAGAGAGTGAGCATGAGAGAGGCTGTGTAGAGAAAGTGACCAGCAGGTGGAGATGGGACAGGTGGCAGAGTGAGGAGTGAGAAGAATCACAGAGGGAGGTGACCGCGTGAGGATGGTCAGCCAGAATGTTACGACAGTAGAGCAGCTCCTGTCAACCAGAAAACACATCAGTCACACTCACAGTTCCCATACACACGGGCTAATCTGATACACGTATGGTGCTGATTGAGAACAGGAACACGTGCAACACTTTAAAATGTGCAAAGCAGAAAGATAATTTTAACAGAAAGCCTACATATTAATTGTTTGGTGGAAAATCGACAAGGAATGAACCCAGCTCTAATCTAATAAGCAGCATTGATACGGGACTCAAGGAGTGGCTGTGAAGTGGGTAATCTGATCATGTCAAGGCAGTTGTCTTTCACCTTGGATCCCTGTTTCAGGTTGTCTCCCAGGTTGGAAAGCATCTTCTCTCTCTGTGCCTGCTGGGCCCGCTGGTATTCCTGCTTCAGCAGCACCTGTAATCAGAATATGAGGCTCACTTCTATCAGATAAGCCTTGTGATGATATGTACAACGACCTACATGACATCATAATCGACCTATGTGACATCATTGCTGACCTATGAGAAATCATGATTTACCTTCATGACATCATCACCGACCTACATGACATCATCACTAATATGCATGACATCACTGACCTACATGACATTATCACTGACCTACATGACACCATCACTGACCTATGAGAAATCATGATTGACCTTGATGACATCACTGATCTACATGACATCAGCGACCTACATGACATCATCACTGACCTACATGACATCATCACTGACCAACATGACATCATCACTGACCTACATGACACCATCACTGACCTATGAGAAATCATGATTGACCTTGATGACATCATCACTGATCTACATGACATCACCGACCTACATAAGATCATCACCAACCTACATGACATCATCACTGACCTACATGACATCATCACTGACCAACATGACATCATCACCGACCTGCATGACATCATGCCTCCACCACTTCCAGCGAGTCTCCAACTCCTCCAGCTGTTTGACGTCTGTCTTGATGCGCACCACTCTGGCTCTGGATGCAGCCTGGGTTACAGCTCCCGTTGTGGCCCCCTTCCCAGCGGCCTTGCCTCCACCCCCTGCTTGTCTGGGCTTATCTAACACAGCCCCATACAGGTAGGACCTGGCCACACAAGTCAGTCCATAGAGAGCACCATTATAACAATGCTGTGTGTGTGTTTATGGGTGATGCTTGTTTGACAGCTGGTTGCTATCAAAACAGATCATCATATAACTAACTCTAACCCCAAGTACACAGGAACTGGACAAATCGTGTTTTTCAAATGCAGTATTGCTCTGAGCCATTTAAATACCCAAACCTCAATGTTTGATAAATAGGAGATTTGTACACACTTATCTGGGGAATGCTGAAGTATGACAAGGTTGAAGTTATGGGGCAGCTCTCTGAGAAGATCCAAGTGTTGAGGACTAACGGCAAGGCGTTTCCATGCCTACACACATGCACCGTGTGCAGTCAGTATAATGTGGTCTGTACCATTGCCTGTTACCCCCAGGGGGCACTTAAGTGTATAGAGGTAGTATATATGTGCCGCGCGACGGGGTATGTTTTTTCGGCCTCTCGACTTGTACGACGGGTTTTTGGGCCTCATACTTGTACGACGGGGTATGTTTTTCAGCTTCAATCTGTACGACGGGTTATACATTCGCATAATACCTTGTACGACGGGGTATGCTTTTGGCCATTTTGACCTTGTACGACGGGTACGGGTTTTCGAAGTCCCGCGGCACACCCCTACCCAGAATAAGGCCAAGTGCCACCCCCCCCGGGCTGTTACCATAGTGATTGTAAGCATCGCACTGACCAGCGCCTGCTCCTGCAGCATGTGAATGATGCTCTTCATGGCTGGCCCCTCTTGGCTGTTGGTGGTTGTATTACCAGTCAAGAGCTGCTGTCTCTGGTGAAGGAGTGCTGCCTGCTGGGAGAGTGAGGGGTCACTGAGTGCATTCTTTAACAAGTCCTCCATGTAGAGAGACGCCTGGCAACTCTGTGTGCGTCAGAAATGAGAAATACATGTCATCATGCATAAATACAATAGTGAAGCATTTCATACGATGGAAAGGATCAATGGGTTTCTCCACGTCTGGATAGATGACACACTTGAAGACAGATGATATTATACATGGTTGAGATAAGGAGAAGGCTCACTTGGTGTAAAGCAAGGTAATTACTGGCCAGACCTGGGTCGTACTGACCCAAACACTCGACCAGCTGCAGCGACGCTTCACCCACCACATCCTCGTGACACACACGTAGAAACAAACCATGTCAATAGTGTACACCATACACTACATCCATCAAGTACACAACAAACTGATTTTAGGTCCATCAAGTAAACAATGCACTCATAGAAGGTCCATCAAGTAAACCATACACTCATAGTAGGTCCATCAAATAAACCATACACTCATGGTAGGTCCATCTAGCAAACCATACACTCATAGTAGGTCCATCAAATAAACCATACACTCATGGTAGGTCCATCAAGCAAACCATACACTCATAGTAGGTCCATCAAGTATACCATACACTCATGGTAGGTCCATCAAGCAAACCATACACTCATAGTAGGTCCATCAAATAAACCATACACTCATGGTAGTTCCATCAAGTAAACCATACACTAATAGTAGGTCCATCAGATAAACCATACACTCATGGTAGGTCCATCAAGCAAACCATACACTCATAGTAGGTCCATCAAGCAAACCATACACTCATAGTAGGTCCATCAAATAAACCATACACTCATAGTACTTCCATCAAGTAAACCATACACTCATGGTAAGTCCATCAAGTTAACCATACACTCATAGTAGGTCCATCAAATAAACCATACACTCATGGTAGGTCCATCAAATAAACCATACACTCATGGTAGGTCCATTAAATAAACCTTACACTCATGGTAGGTCCATCAAATAAACCATACACTCATAGTACTTCCATTAAGTAAACCATACACTCATGGTAGTTCCATCAAACAAACCATACACTCATGGTAGGTCCATCAAATAAACCATACACTCATAGTAGTTCCATCAAGTAAACCATACACTCATGGTAGTTCCATCAAGCAAACCATACACTCATGGTAGGTCCATCAAGCAAACCATACACTCATGGTAGGTCCATCAAATAAACCATACACTCATGGTAGGTCCATCAAATAAACCATACACTCATAGTAGTTCCATAAAGTAAACCATACACTCATGGTAGTTCCATCAAGTAAACCATACACTCATGGTAGTTCCATCAAGCAAACCATACACTCATGGTAGGTCCATCAAGATAACCATACACTCATGGTAGGTCCATCAAGTAAACCATACACTCATGTTAGGTCCATCAAGTAAACCATAGAAAAGCAACCTACTAGGTGGCCCTTGCTGATGGCCAAGTTCACAGCTTGTGTGAGCAACTCACTTGAATGAGCCATATATCTGACACAAAGCTCCTGTGATATCTGTCAACAAACAACATGTCACCATGATAAACACAGCTCCAGGCAACAAAGAACATGTTATCATTAAACACAGCTCCAGTCAACAAACAACATGTCATCATTAAACACAGCTCCAGTCAACAAACAACATGTCATCATTAAACACAGCTCCAGTCAACAAACAACATGTCCTCATTAAACACAGCTCCAGTCAACAAACAACATGTCATCATTAAACACAGCTCCAGTCAACAAACAACATGTCATCATTAAACACAGCTCCAGTAAACACGTGATTCTTCTCACCTTGATGGAGGTAATCTGGTTGGAGAAGCGGTCGTAATTCTTGGTGCTAGTGATGTCCTCATCCTCTTCATCCTCCCCTTCCTGATTAGCAGCCTCTGTATCTTGTATATGCTGTGCCACACTCAGCACCTCCTGGCAAAAGTACCCACAGCGACTTGCTTGAGATATACAAAAACCTCAGTCTTGTTTTAGTACAGTATGGTTACATAATAGGTCACATGACGTCCCATACTGAGATGGCAGACTGCCCACACCCCCTTCTGGGCATACGTACATGAGCAAAATGGCCAGGCACACACCAGTGACAACAGACGGTCACTTTTTTAGGGTATCTTTAACCTTGTTCTCCACTGCCGCCCCCATTATGCTCCATAGCTCAGCATAACGCTAGCCCATATACCCCTGTCCACCTAGCTTGGATTTAATTCTCGAGGGACCCCATAATGTGGGACACTGACCTGAACAACATTATTGCTGGTTATTTCCCCTTTTCACCTGTTTGACAATTTAATGCAGTGATGGGAATCCTGTGATGAAATATAGCATTACACACGATCCTTCTCCAGCATGTGGTAGATAACAAGTCCTGTTTGATATGAATGTACCAACCATATCATCTAGGTTCCAGTGCTTCGGCTGATCAGGACACTTGAGAAGGGCCAACAGGTGCTGGCAATGGCCCAGGATACTCAGTGCCTACCCACACACATACACACAAATAATGTTCAGTCAACTCTCAAAGTTGCCATCCTAGCAATAATTGTGGACTTCAACATCAAAAGTCACATTCTCCTTTAGTGGTATTTCATTGTAACTTCAGAACCCACAATGGAATGTGGGGTTACTACCATTGAGGTGCAGGACAAGCTAAAATACAAACGAGCATCGTGACTAATTGAGATTACCTTGGCCCTCTGTTTTGGGGTGTGTACAGACAGTAAGTGTGTAGCTACCAGCTCTGTCTGGACACAGTCAGCTGCTGTGCTGTAAACACACACCATATCACTCAGCCGACTTAGATACAAGGCAAATCGTGGCATATGGTGAAAATAACCTACCATTGCTGAGCTCCTTTTATACATTCACACTGACAAATCACAGGGTGTGACGTGGAGTGTAAGAAGTTTACCTGATGGAGTCATGCCACAGCTTCTCTGAACCAGAGTATTCTGGGGCCACATAAATCAACTCCTCCACAGCCTACATCACAGCAACACACCAGGAAAATACGTCTTTAAATTCCTCACAATCTAATAAAGGAATATGGCGGGTGTATTGACAGTGTGTGCAAACCAGGGAGTGAGGAACTGACCCTGAGAACGGCGCCTTTCTTCTGGTCATCCAGCTGTTTCTGATGAGTCTCTTTCACGTGGACCTGGAGCATCTCACAGAGCAGCTGGCCCAGCAGCAGCTTGGCTTCCACAGCCTCTCGTTGAACCGGCAGACTCATTGCCTTCATCTCATCACAAAAACATCCAACTCAACACATTTATCTTAACACCATAATGCACCATACATGTTTTCAAGGTGTAATTAGATACGCTAAATGACATTGCTTATCAAGTGTAGTACGACCAAAGAGCTTTTAGTTACGCTAAGGGGGCTCACTCCGACTGACTCTACGGTAACCATTGCCACAAGCAAACAGCTTGCAGATGCTCAATCAACAAATTCCCCACCCCCAATTAACCAACATATTCAACATGCTTTTATTACAGATCTTTTGCCCAGCAGCAAGCCTGACACCAGTTGGCTGTTAATGGGTGAGTGTGAGCCCTCATTGCGCAGCTGTAAACTCTTCAGTCGGACCATGATCTGCAAGTTGTACCTCGTGTATGGTGACCATTGTGTGAACATCGACCAGGAGCTCAGCTGACAGCTTGCATGTTCGCCTCAATTGCACTAGTGCCTGGCAAACACACGCATCAACATAAACAGGCAATCATAGCCCCCACTCAAAACAGCATACATGCCACAAAACACCAAGTACAAAATTACAACAAATCATACAATTTTGCAATACTTAAACAATGTTGATTGCTTGAATCAATGCATTTATATTTAATATATTTAAATGGAGGAGATGTTGGTTAATGCGGGTTGCTGCTTTGAAGCATGTACTGACATTGGTGTAGTAAGCGTGTTGCTCTTCGCATCGCTCACTCTGCCTGGCAATCTTGATAATGAGTTGAGCTTGCTCCTGCAGCAGCCTGACAGCATCCCTATGGTAACCGTGTGTCTCCAGCTGCCCTGCACTGCCTTCCAGCTTCTGTACATCACATACACACAGCATACTTCACTGTGTACAACCAGCAACAGACCTGTCAGGGAAGGTATGTATAGGATGTAACAGCTCTAAAGATATGATTTAACCCTGATTTATTACAATCAGTGAAAAATACCAACTTCGCCCATAAATCAAAGGAGCCATAGAGATATGAAGTTGAAATCAAGTTTATTTCTATTATTTCAAATCCATTGAAATCGTTATCTAAAATCTCTAATGTTATCTTCAATGAATCAAAGAATGACTGACTTTGGAGGCTGAGAGCAGTGCCTGGATTACGGCGGGTTTGAGTATGTTGTCGTGTTCGGTGAGGGTGATATGGGCCTGAATGGAGCCCAGCGTAGCCTCGAGACTGGCCAGGATGTAGGTGGTTATAGAAGCCTTGTTGGGGCGTTGCTGGGCCACTTGTCTGAACACGTTGAGTGCATGGATGACAAGGGCTCGGGCCTGGAGCATAGTTAACATCCCCAATACAAGACGGCTGGTTCATATAAACACTGATATAGATAAACAGTCACAGCCAAGTGATTCCAGTTCAAATAACCACATCCAAAACCAAAGGAACTCAAGTCATAAAACGCCCCTCCTCCCGAATGCATAAAGAATATTACAGTCACAACCAAGTGATACCAGTTCAAATAACCACATCCAAAACCAAAGGAACTCAAGTCATAAAACGCCCCTCCTCCCGAATGCATAAAGAATATTACAGTCACAACCAAGTGATACCAGTTCAAATAACCACATCCAAAACCAAAGGAACTCAAGTCATAAAACGCCCCTCCGCCCGAATGCATAAAGAATATTACAGTCACAACCAAGTGATACCAGTTCAAATAACCACATCCAAAACCAAAGGAACTCAAGCCATAAAACGCCCCTCTGCCCAAATGCATAAAGAATATTAGAAGGCATTTTAAGACTTGTGCCTGTGTCCCAAACAGTAGGTCATTAATAAATAATTGATTCTAATGCAATAGATCTTATATAAGCACTACATTACGTTATAGAGCTTTCACCTTTCGATAGCGATCCACCTCTTTGAGCTGGTAGTCTTCCTGTGTAGCCTTCACCATCAACATGGTTGTGTCAAACCAGCACATCTCATCACCGTTGTAGGTTTTCTGCAACAGCAAGATACACTGCATATGAACACCAAAGAGTCTACAGCCATGCTTGTAGGGCTCACTCTGAATGGCTGTATAGTAACCATTTCTAAGAGTGAACAGGATAAAAACCTTCTGGTGGACGCTACCATAAAATCAACAAGCGTTTAAATGGACTTTTGATTCATTGTCACAACCATCTGGTTAGTAGAATTCGGCCCGTTCCCTTATCAACCAACAAATTCCACAAGATATTTTATAGAGCTTGATGCTATTAATGGTTGCAAGTGAGACCTCATACCCTCCCTGTGCACAAACAAAGCTCAAGTGTCAAGAGTTACCTGTGCCTCAAGGCAGAGTGTGATGGCCTGCCCATACTGGGCCTCCATGTAGGAGAGTCTGGCCAGGAGGTAGAGGGTGCGAGCCTCGAGGGCTTTGTCATCAAACTCAACAGCTGCCATATGAGCCTCATGTAGGAGTTCGCGGGCGGGCTGGTACGCAGTCTGCACACAAACACTTCATTACACAACAACAGTACGTCCATAACACTTCCTTCTGTAACACAACAATTGGCCTTCCATACCACTTCATAACACAGCAATAGACATTCTATATCACTTCATTAGACTAAGTCCTTCCATAAAACTTAATCACACAATAAAAGACCTTCCATAGAAGTTGATAGGATAATTAGTTTTAATCACCGATCATAACAATATATGTGAACAGAGGTATAACATTTCACATGATAATGTCATACAACATGGGGGTATCTTAGAATGTCTGTCTACCTGGTTCAGAAGACACTCTGCTGTGTCAGTCCACACGTTACGGAACTCGACAGCACCGATGATACGTCCCAGGTGAATGGCTGTCTTCTCATCCTCCTCCTAGAATCAACAACCGCAATCATAACAAAACCAACCAATCAGTCGACACAAACAACAGAGTAAGAAATGTTAGGCTGTGACACCCTCACCTGCAGAAACAATATCTTGTCTTCTGTAATAATTCTTTAAGAGTGGCACGTCTGCAAATCTAAGCCTTTATTGATGTGCTAATAATCTACACTTGCAATACAAATATACTTTTTTGAAGGTGTCAATTACCTCAGATTTGTGCGAGGTTGACTTGGCCGTTGTCTTGTTTTCTGAAAACTTGACTAGGGATTCTTTGAGTCTCATCTCCTCTCTGTAAACCTGTGCTCGCTTCTCTGCCCATAAAGCCATATCCTCTCTTGATCTGATTAACACATACAAGGAACGGCATAAGGGAAGTTCATTATTTATCTTCCGGGTATGTGCACCAGGCACAGGGGGGAGGGGCTAACAGGCACTGGGGGGAGGGGCTAACAAGCTCAGGGAGGGGCAAAGCATTATCAGCATTATATTTACCTGGCTTGCTCATCCTCATTCAGTTTAAAGTCAGCCAGATGCTCATGGAAAGATGCCCCCTGGCTTAGATTCAGCTCCACACATACTTCCAGGGCCCTGCACAACAGGCATTGTAATGCTGGTTAGTTATCATAGACCATCTCTACCAACAATACATTATGTGTAGAGGAGGTATTGATGTCTCACCTGAGGTGTACCAGTGCTGTGGTGGCCCTGTGATCAAGCATGCCTCGTGACACCACATCAGAAAGGGCCAGTACAGGTAGAGCCAGGTGGTTGTAGCCAATATCTCGCACTTGCTGTGTCAGCAACTCCAGATAGAGCATTGTCAGGGTCTGCACACGTACAATCACAGTTAAACACATCCACTATACATGATTCTGTATCACGTCGACCTCAATATATGAATATAAATATGATCTTAATATTTATTTATTATTCTATTTACATATGCCTGCTGACTAATAGTTTTCAATGGAAGGATCATAACCACCATTTAATTACTCATTTGCATATCAACTGATTGACTCATCAATAATTCATTAGTTTCAACCATTAATCTGTACTCTCAAGCAAGATTTAACTTTACAATCATTAGTCTCATCAATGATCCCTCTTTCCAATCATTAGTTTAATACATGATTCTATAATATTTTCCCATCATAAGTCTCAACCATCATTCTACCTTTCAATCACAAGTCTCAACCATCATTCTACCTTTCAATCATTAGTTTCAACCATCATTCTACCTTTCAATCATTAATCACAACCATCATTCTATGTTCCAATCATTGATCTCAACCATCATTCTACTTCCAATCATTAACCAATCCCCAGTAGCATGACATAGCAAACCGAAGTTGTAGCTGCTCACCGGTTTGGTGACGGTGTGTTTATTGATTCCAGTGGTCTTCATGGCGCTGTGTTTGAATGCCTCGATAGCCTCTTCAGGAGCATCGTAACTGGCCCAGTCTTCAGTGGATGAGGGCACCGAATCAAGGGCACCTTTCCTTTTGGGTTTCTCTTTCACAACCTGCAATTCCAAGCGAAATAATTGATTTTATTTACCTCTTTCATTTGTCTAACCATGACTCTCATTTGATAGAATCACTTGGGAATGACTTAAGTGGTCACCTCTTTTGGTTCCTTCCCAGACTTTTTGGCTTTAGCAGAGGCTTTGCCAGTGGGCGGTTCTTCATGTGGAGGGTTCTTAGCAATCTCCTTCATCACCGGTCCGGAAGCTGCCATGCTTACCTAACAACACAGCATCTCAAGGTTAGTTAGAGGGCAATTGTGTATCACATGAATACAAACAAAGATATTCAGATCACCACCCTGTATGGTTATATTGAAGGTGAATTGCTATGACATACACGCCACATCTGCATGATGTAAGCATATGCCATGAGACAGGTATCATTGTATCCAGGTGACGCAGGACCCTCTAACTGAGCTCGTAGAGTGTGCGCCCTAAACAACGCCTCAAGTTGCCTCATGTTGTGTAGATCCTTGAGGGAAAGGGCTGGGTTGACAGGGGCTACACCTGGTGAGTTACACAACACTCATCAGCACAACAGCATTAAATCTGGCAGCATCCAATTATAACGTCAGCTATCACATTCTGACTCGATCGTCAATGTAAAATAAACCTACCAATAACAGCAGTTTTTGGTCCGCCCTCCCCCGTACTCTCTCCTGCTATGCTGGCCTCAACCTCTGAAGCCACGGGAGACTTCTTACCGCTGTCACCAGGAGTCGCTGGCGCTTTCTTATCATGAGTGGAGGGTTTTTTAGAGGAGGATTTCTTGGTTGCGGAAGCTGGTGGGGTTTTCCCCTTCTTTTTGCTCTTCTTGCCTTTAACTGAGAATACAATGTGTTGATAATATGACGCGTGCATAAGTGTCAAATAGCGATTACAGGTAAGGTGCATAGTAACACAGGTATTTGAAGATTGCACTATACAGAAATGTTTTGATAAAAACATAGAAAACGGATTGTTTCCTGCCAATGGTGTTATATTGACCATATGTGCAACACACAGTTCAGATACGCTGTGCCACAGCAAACCATGTGTAGAGTTCAAAGTGCAGGGTGAGTGCAAAACAAGTTTGAGCATAGTTAAAATGAAAGGAAATCATTTAGCAAGTGAATCACTGAGAGGGCTTGATTGACGTTACCGTTACAAGCTGTAAACATAATGCAGTAATATGCAATTGAACCCTGATGTCCTATTTAGAGTAACTAACAACTTAGCCCTCAATAGTCCATGTGTAAACTACTCGTGTACAACGTAATAGTCTGCATTCCTCATTTGGTCAAACTTCTTGCATTGTACATAATACTTTCTCACAGGGGCTCAGGTCCTGATGACAGGCTTCCAAACACTGAGTGGTCAGATCTATATATAGCACCATAGGATGTAGGGACCTTCCTCCACTAAACCTTTCTTCACTCACACTTGAAATGTCTTTCCCAGGGGAAATCATAGACTATTCTAATGTTTTTCTGAGTGAATATAAAGAGTTCTGATATAGAAAGTTAAACATCTGCACTTTGAAGTGTATGACATGTACCATGGAATGGATGTCACAGAAAATAATGTATGGATCAGTGACGTACAGTTCAGGCAAGGTGCAAAATAAGAAAGCATCAGGTACACTCAGCATAGGAAGCTATGTTCTCTAATGACACTACCTACCAGGCACTATATCATCAGGGTCATCATCTGTTAGGGGTTTCAACACGACACAGGCTAGCATGGTTATATCACAGCACAAAATGCAAGTCTTTAGCTACGGAAGCTGTTAAAGCAAGCAGTTAGAAGTCACATAACCATATTCTGTTTATAAAATACACACCATCTAACACAGCTCAGAACTCACCATCTTTCTTTGTCTGCTCCACTTCAAACTTCATGTTGAGGAGGATATCAATAGCCCAGTCTATCTGGTTCAGACAGTCTTCCAGTGGGAAGTCGTTGCAGTACAGCCACTGACCAAACTCAAGCAGGTAGTCCATCTTCTGCCACTCCCCACTCTCGCTCTGTGTGGTTCATAGATTGAGACTCGTATTAAGTGTTTTCGTACAATTAAGTCTCACTATGCGACAACAATGAGATTTTTCATGATACATTAATCGATCAGTTATAATCTTTGCTTCATACCTAGAAACTGCATCATAGATCTGGTGAAAAGCTCAAGCTTTTATCAGACAATTCATCGATTTCAACAAATTTCACATGGGTTATACGTAAACGGTTTACATTGAGGGCCTCGATGGCGTTCTGATAAGCGATGAGCTGTTCTGTGGGTTGCTTGGAGCAGAGAGCGATGCGTCGCCACATGTGGGCCACATAGTCCTCGCTTTCATCCTTAAACTTTTGGACACTCATTCCAACGCTGAGGCCGAGCTTGGCCTTGACGACCACCAGGTGTTTGTAGATGAGGAGGCGGTGGTTCGTGCGAGGCATGTTATGCACAGCCTGGTCCATGGCCTGCAAGCCTGCTTCCCATTCGCCCTGATACAGCAGTCACCATGACCCGTGAAAAGGTCACACCAGAATCCAATCAACAGGTCACACCATAATCCACACCACAATATATGTGTTTGTGTGTGTGTATGTGTATGTATGTTTGCATGCATGCATGTATGCATGTATATATATATATATACATCTGTATGCATGCATGTATCTATGTGCATGTGTGTATCTTTGTAAGTACGTAATTCCGTAAGTATGCAAATATGTATGCATGTATACATGTATCTATGTATGCAACTACTGGGAAGTGACATTTTTAGTTACCTTGTCAGCATAAGACTGGAAGAGGACTCCATAGAGGTATGCCCTCACAGTGAGGTCATCATCAGGACCTCCTATCATACCCTGTAGCTTGGCAGCCTCCACGAGTTCCTGCTTAGCTTCATTGGTGGACTGGTCAGCCTGGACACCGTCAGCGGGGGTTGGTTCCAAGGCCTCCCTGGCGGCCTTCACCTGACCCTCCATGTCTTCTCCCTCCTTCTCCTCATCCTCCTACAAACACAACAAATAGTCAACCATAGTTCCTCCCACAAACCAGTCATACGTTATCAACACAGCAGCTACAACTAGTCACATACTTATCAGGGAGAACTAGTGGACTAGTGGCATGTTTATAAGACCTTATCAGTGTGTCAGGGAGAACTAGTCCAAATCTTAGCAGACTTTGTCAGTGTTTCAAGGAGAACAAGTGATGTAACTGCATGCTTATCAGACTTTATCAGTATGTCAGGGAGAACGTGTCACCCTATCAGTGTGTCAGGGAGAACGTGTCACCCTATCAATGTGTCAGGGAGAACGTGTCACCCTATCAATGTGTCAGGGAGAACGCATCACCTTATCAGTGTGTCAGGGAGAATGTGTCACCTTATCAGTGTCAGGGAGAACGCGTCACCTTAAAAGTGTGTCATGGAGAACGTGTCACCCTATCAGTGTGTCAGGGAGAATGTGTCACCTTATCAGTGTATCAGGGAGAAAGTGTCACCCTATTAGTGTGTCAGGGAGAACGTGTCACCTTATCAGTGGGACAGGTCACCTTATCAGTGTGTCAGGGAGAAAGTGTCACCCTATCAGTGTGTCAGGGAGAACGTGTCACCTTATTAGTGGGACAGGTCACCTTATCAGTGTATCAGGGAGAAAGTGCCACCCTATTAGTGTGTCAGGGAGAACGTGTCACCTTATCAGTGGGACAGGTCACCTTATCAGTGTGTCAGGGAGAATGCGTCACCTTATCAGTGTGTCAGCCACTGACCTCATCCCTCTTGTATTTGGACTTGTCTGTGGTGTCGTTGATGGCCTGTAACAGAGTGTTGAGTGGATCGCGGAGAAGCTCGCGCTCTATTGGCAGGTGGATGAGGGGGAGAGAGGCGTTCCAGTAGTGTCGAGCTGCTGACATCACCAGCTCATAGTTCTTGGCATTCTTGGCATACCTGTCATCATCATTAGACAATCAACGAATCATCACCTGGATGAAGGAACTACTGGGGATGATACGTACAAACAAACGAACCAACAAACAAATACTAATATACACATTCATTCATTCACACTAACATATATACATAAATAATACACACACACACATAGGTGGGCATCCGTTGGCACATGCATACATGCAAATATGGTATATACTAGAAGAAGGTACATTGATCACATTTAGGGGTAATTAAGTAACAACAAAATGAGAATGACTGACTTGGCACTGTTGAGGAAGTGTTGCATGGCTTGACGACGTAGACTACTGGACCCCTGTGAGTTCTGAATCAGACTCTGTCCACAGATGGAGCTGGCAAAGCTCAGCTGCTCCTGTTCCACGGTATAGCTATGACTGCACAAACCAACATCACAACACCTTATAACCACAGTCAATGCAGTCGTTGAATAGAATATGTTGTGCTGTCAAGCCCAAGTTGAGACGAACGTCTAGATCCACCTGTCTTGTTTCTTGCCGTGTTTCCTGGTGCTCTTCTTGGCGAATTCGAGCGCCCTGGTAGAGCAATGTGAGACTACCGTGTGGTTGTGCACGCTGAATGCCAGTAGAGAGAGGCGCGTCCAAAGCTGGAGCTCGATGAGGTGATCCGACCACTCACAACTTTCTACCAGCTCAACACACTAGAAATACACATAGGTGAGAGTGATTAATGGTTCACGAGAAATGCTGAGAATCTGTGTTATGTCATTGGAATCATTACAGCATCAGATTACACGACACACAAAACATTTGTACCTCAAATTACAAAGTTCATTTTCAAAGTGTGTATGGTTATCAGCCTCTTATAAGCTGTATTGTAAAAAAGCTGTATAAGGAATCAACTGTATTGTATATTAACTGTATAATGATCCACAAGCTGCATTGTGTTAACTGTATAAGGAATCAACTGTATTGTATATAATCTGTATTGTGCACAAGCTGCACAATGCATCAGCTGTACTGTGTGTACCTGTGTAAGGTATCAGCTGTACTGTATATAAGCTATATAAGGTATCAGCTGTATTGTATATAAGGTATATAAGGTATTAGCTGTATTGTATATAAGCTATATAAGGTATTAGCTGTATTGTATATAAGCTATATAAGGTATTAGCTGTATTGTATACAAGGTATATAAAGCCTGTCTCACACAGAACACACGGCTTATACGGTTGGCCACCCGTGTAAACCGTACATACAACCGAACCAACCGTGGCCTTATCCAAGTTACACTCGGGCCATTCGAGTATATCCATGAAAGCCATGTATGATTTTTAAAACTTTTAAAAAACTGGCACGGGTGCCATGTCCGTGTATGATCGTATTAGCGATCGTACAAGACCGTGAGAGACCATGTGAGACCGTACGAGACCGTATATACAACCGCACATGAAGTCCACTCCACGAGTGAGCTCAACCATGTCAATATCGTATGTAAATCGTATGGAATCGTGTGAAACCGTTCCCAAGTCCTACATCCAACACCCGGATTAACACTCGAATGTCACACGATCACCGTACGATTCACACGAGTGTACACACGGTTTTATACGATCGCCATACGACCAATACGGTTTCATACGATCGCCATACGACCAATACGGTTCAAGAACGAATTATACATGGTCAAGTACGACCAGACACGGTCTCTACGTCTGTACAAAGCTCATGTATGATCATACAGCACTCAAACACAACAGAAATCACAACTACCTGCTGCCACCTTGAAACGACAGAGTACTTGCTACATAATGCCTCCAAAGAAGAAGAAAGGTCCCCAAAAGAATCCCCACCATGGAAGATTCTCCCAGCGAGAATACAAAAAGGGCCACTAAGGCCCTCCGACCACTTCAACCTGTTGACCCTGTCGACCCTGATGAGCTGGAGGACCCGCTGGCACTACCTGATGAGATACCCAGAGATTCAGACTCGGATGCCAGCTCGATGGGCCCTCCAGGAACTGCCGCACCCACGAAAAAAAGGTACATTTTACATTGCTTCACATTTTTTTTTATTTATATATTTATTTATTTGTAATTTTTATCTATGTAACATGGAGTAAATATTGATATCAATGATTCTCAGTATGTAGATATTATTTTTGCAAATTGACAACTGTACTATAATTGTTTTAACTTAAATAAATTAACAGTATGTTTATTCAGTTTATTAATTTTGTTTTCTTTTGTCTAACTGCAGAACCATCCAGCGCATCACCCGAAAACTGTTTAGTTCATGTAACAGAGTATCATATTGACCAAACATGACCCTTCTGTTGAGCCATTCTCTTGTCCAAACTTGCCTCCTTCTTCTTCTCCTTCTGTTGGCTTGTTCTTGTCTCCCCTCACGCCTTCTGGCCAAAATAATCTCAATGTCTATCAGTCTTATCAAGATTTCTAATTCCCTTATTCTGTCATCTGCCATTTTTATAACTTCTCTGTTGAAAGTTCGAAAAATTTATGAAGCCAAGCCATCAAAACGAGTCAATTTATATCAAAACATACACGAATGTGTGATAATTCGAGCATAACTCGAACAAAAGTCGGTGGGACCGTATGTAAACCCTGTAAATGTCCAGTTAATCGAGTAAAAGTCGTGTTTAATCGTACCAGGCCGTAACAGACCGTACTTGGAACCGTACAACAATCGTATGAAAATCGTGATCAAACCGTGACAAACCTTGCTTGACCGAGTATATCCGTGCTTTGTTCGTACATACTCGTGCTACATTCGAGTCTAAATCGTACTAACTCATCCCCAGGCACGGTTGGAGCTCAATACTCATACCAGTCAACCCGTGTATAACCCGAGTATACCGTATTGGAACCGTGTGCCCAACCGTGTTCTGTATGAGACAGGCTTAAGGTATTAGCTGTATTGAATACAAGTTATATAAGGTTTTAGCTGTATGGTATATAAGGTATTATCTGCAATGTATATAAGCTATATAAGGCATCAGCTGCATTGTGTATCAGTTGTATTGTGTGATAGCAGCATTAAGTATCAACAGTGCAGTATACCAGTGTACTGGACATGAACAGTAATGCATATCAGCAAGGTACCTGGGCCAGGTTGGGTCCATCTTTAAATTCATAAATGCCATTCTTCATGAGGGATAACATCTCCACGGCAACAATGGCTCGGGTCATGCCGTTCTGACCGGCGTCACTTGTCTGAAACACGTCACGTTAGTCCGTGTTAATACGCTTGTACATCTACAACATATATACAACTAAAAACCAACGCGTTAATTCACAGCCATAACCTCTTCAAATGTTTCCACTAATTTCAAAATAATTAAAGCATCATGTTTGTTCAAGACAAGATTGCACCACCATCAGGATCCTATTAAGAATAGTCAAGGCTACCAATAACAGAGCACTGACTGACCTCATCCTCTGTACCCAGTGACCTTGCGATATTCGACTGCAGCATCTGCTTTGTCTGTACCCATACCAGCAGCAACCGGTAACGGGTTGCTATGGGAACAACATCCAATGGATCATCCCCATTTGTCACCTTCATTGCATATTCACAAACCTTCACACAGACAAAATCATCTTTACCGAACCACAAACAAAATCTAAACATGAGATCAGATTATAAGTATCACATGTGTGTAGGAGTAGTTCAACCTGTCTGATTTTACCTCCACTGCCCTCTTGAGGTCCGGCAAGGCATCACCACTGACGGCCATTTGGGACCTCCCTGCTTTCACCACCCCTCCAGCAGCTGGCCCCCCACCCCGTACAGCCTTCTTTGCGGACTTGTCGAGACCAGGTGACTTGGGGTCTGGATCTGACACTTTCACCTCCTTGCTTTGTGGTTTTGGTAACCATGGGAGAATCAAGCCCGTTGCTAGTGCAGTGCATATGTCAAGCAACAGCACCGTTTCTCTGCACAGCAACACATTTGATCAGCTGTGCACCAAAGAAATATATGCTTTGCCTACGATAATCGGCAAATTTAAAGGCCAAATACTTGCATGCATACATGCTCTACTTTTACACTTAAAGGCCACCATCACTCACAACATCAGCAGCATTAACATCAAAGATCTGTAATTTCATTAAATTTTATAGATAACAGAAGACAAGAAAATATAATCTAACACAGCCATTTAGCAAATAGATCCCCTTAAATATGCTCGTTAATCATACCCAGCATGGCCAATCTTTTTCATGCCATCAACAACAGTCTGCAGAGGGTCAACGACCTCCTTGTGTCTCATCTGACTCAGCACGTGGTTGTTGTAATTCCATACATACGTGCCGGCACTACACACGATCCACGGCTCGTTGAGCTCCACACCCAAAGCCACAGCTCGGAGGAAGTGGCTCACGGCTTCACCGGTGAGATACTTGATCCAGTTACTGCAGGCATCAACCAAACTCGTCATGTTTTTCAATGCAACTGTAATATATCAACTAAACTCGTATTGTAGTTCAATGCAATTGTTATATATCTAGAAACCACTAAACTCATATTGTAATTTAATGCAATTGATATGTATTTAGAATCAATTATACTCACATATCTTATGCGATTGAAAGATATATAGAATCAACTGAACTCGCATTGAATTTTAATGCAATTATGAAGTATTTACTATCAACTAAGCACACGTTATATCTTGATGCAATTGTGTTAATGCGCACATTGTGATCACATGCATAAAATACATTATATCTATTAGTATTTAATTCTGGTTCATTTGAGGGTATTCCATTAATGATTGATTGGATATTGAACCTTTACATTACATGGATGAAGGTGCCTACCAGTATTCAATCCAGTCTGGGTCTTCCTCAGGTTTCTTTGCAACAAATCCTTTGGGTTTTTTACTCTTATCCTCAGGAGGGATAGGATTGTCTCCCAACTCAACCTTCTCAGTGCGGAGTAGATGAACCAAGGCCTTACAACAGCACACCAAGTTACCCATTGACAAAACATACCACTCATATCTTCATCAAACCAGCAGTCACATTTTCATCAGTAGAAACGGTATTGTGTAATAACATTTCAATCCTGACCATATTTTCATCAACAGCAACATTTGCCCATCTAAGACTTCTAACAACATCAGTCTCTTCCTTGAGTTTCCATCACAAAATATCATTCACTTGCAACTATATTGCCTTATATTTTGTTGTATATCAATCATATTCTCTCTCTCGTTTTATTTAATCCAAAATGATTTCATTCACTCTCGGGTGAGCCATAGGCCCGTTTAAGAAGCACCGATCTAAGATTACTAAGCACCAGTGAGAAAGGAGGATTGACCATGCAGGGGTGACTGACCTCTCCATTGACGAAGTTGACCTCGGCCATCATGCGAATGAGGTCCTTGTCGTAGAGAGGCACTGCCTTCTCAGCTTGCTGCTGCTGCTGCTGCTGACCATCATCCTGGTCTTTAGATAGACGGCTCACTGAGTTCTTGTCTTTACTGAGGTCCGTTGCTGACTTCTCTGGCTCCACGGCTTCAATGTCCAGATTGGACTTGGATTTGGTGGGCATCTTTGTGATAACACTGAGACATGAAATGTGCACATGGTTATAGACCAATGTTGGGACGGTCAGGGATGATGAACTGTAATTGAAGAGCTTATAGCTATGCAATGTGAACATGCCACCTGAGTGCTGCAGGCTTCAAGTCATAACCTCAATCCTAAAACCACACGGAGGTACAGTGACCTCACCTATAAGATATCTCCATTACTTTGACACAGACAATGGTTCCAAATTTTTTATTGAATGGTAGTGCCACCTGACTAGTGTTTTGCTGGAAATGCACTCTCAGCCTAGCCGTAAGCACTAGGCTGTAACTGAGTAGAGTTAACCCACCTGTCTTTTATTTCAGGTTCATTCTTCCAGCGGTTGTCATCGTACAGCAGGCAGAAGCGGGCAGCTACACGGCACACGTCCCAAACCTCTTGTTTGCGTGCAGTTTTGGCCAGATCTCCCCAGAGCCTTGCACGTTCCCGGTCATTCTCATCCCCCAGGCGACGCAGGTGGCCTTCTGCCTTCTTCACACACGTGTTGAACTGCACAGCTTTCCCTGCCAGCTTCTTTATCATCGTCATATGCCCCTTAATGGCAATCATCTCTGTAATAACAAGATCGACCGTAAACCAACCTGAACACCCAACAACAACTACCATCAATGTTGTACAACATGAAACATGATGGATGAATGGTCTGTTGTGTTGCGTTAACAGAAACTAAGACATTTTACTCAAAGTTGGCCGTTCATTCTCAGTGAGGTTTACTCACAGTTGACTTTGTTCTATTCTTGGTGAGGGATGCAGGTTTACGCACAGTTGACTTTGTTCTATTCTCAGTGAAGGAAGCAGGTTTACTCACAGTTGACTTAGTCCTATTCTTGGTGAGGGAAGCAGGTTTACTCACAGTTGACATCGTTTTACACTCAGTGAGAGAAACAGCTTTACTCACCCTTAGCTTCATTCTCACTGTCAAGGACTAGGAGAAAGGTATCAGGAGCCAGGGCCTGTCCAGCTCGGACAAGGAGTGAGCGCTTCATGCGCATCGTGCCCGAGTCAGCCTTTCTTGCCTGACAAGAACAAACAATGAGAACTAACATCAGAACACAGCTTCCAACATATAGCTTATCTACAAAGTGGGAATATGTGAAGACGTTGCCTGTTAATGTCATTGCTCACTAATCACACAACCAAAGGTCATGTCAGGGTTTGAACCCACAAACTCGTTACCGAGTTACCAGGTGCTTTCCACAGCTCGTGATTAGGTGAAGAAAACTCCACAACAGCACAGAATAAGAATGAATTCAGCGTATGAACCTGCTCAATGATCATAGCCGCCTGGTCCTCGGGCCTCTCCGGTTGTTTGTATAATTCAGCCCGCAGCTCTAGCTTGTGTAAGGCCACTTCCAGACGTTCACGGTACACCTGGCCATCATCCAGCCCCAGTGCCTACACACAACCAGCAGAGATAAGAGTACACCAACAGTGTTCTGGTGTCAGGCATGTGTATTCTGACATAACAGAGGTTTGAGGTTGCGCCACTTCATTCATTGGATACTTTGAGATATCTGTGGTAATTATAGCACACAAGATCGAAAAGAGTCGTTGGATCTCCATCTGACACAGGGGTTCTCATTCACCTTCAAGTTTCATTCACCAGTGACTAAATTTTGATCGTTTTTTTTTTTTTCTTTTTCTCACTCTAGTTTCAGTCATCTAAAACTAATTCCATCCCCCATTGGGTGAACCATTCACCCGTTTAAGAAGCACAGGCAGGTATGAGGTGATTGCTTTGTTGTGGAGTGTTATACTGACCTTGTTGAGGTGTGAGATAGCTACGGATATTTGTTCCTGATCCTCCTCACACTTGGCTAGCTCCATGTGCACTTGACATCGTAGCTGCACCAGCAGGCTACAGCCACGCAAAACATCCAATACAGGACAACGTATCACGGCCGCTCACTGTGACTATAATCTAATTAATAATGAAGATTTTATCTGGGTATGTGTTTTTCACTTTCAGCAAACGCTATGAAATATGACAATGGAAGGTGCTTTAGTAGATACCTCTGAATATTTTCCAGAGCAACAGCCACATTGGAGAGAGGTCTTCTAACATAGTGACGTAGGTTAGGTTGTTGCAGAGGTAAGCAGAGATTCCATAGCGTGACGCAGCCAGCCTGGATGCTGTTGGGGTCCCCGAGTCGTACTGCATTCGTCAGTGCTTCATCACAACGCTTGATGGCCTGAGTCCGTATCTGCACATCACACACAGCTCTGACCATCAACCCTATAGCGAATACGCAGTAATAACAGGTCGATGCCATTGTCTTTATGGGCTTTTTCCTGTTTTATGTTACAGGCATTTTGCCTTTACATATAATTACAAAGTCTTACAGACATTTTCCAGATGAAAAGAAATGTCTGATTTTATGACGATCTTCCAAATTATTTGTTATCACTGTAGTTACATGTGTAAAGGTCACAAAATTATGGACCAAATCCTAAGGCCAAAAACATGTGTGACCTTTACACGAGTAAATACAGTAATAGCTACTATCTCATTATTACAATGATGAATGGTAAACTGTGTGGTGAGCAGGACTTACTTCAATGATGCTTTTATTGTAGGACTCCTGACGATCCCCAAGCTGCTTCACCAACAAGTCGCAGTTCATAAACTCCACCTCCAGTAGAAAAGTGGAATTCTGGGTGAGACAAAAACAAGTCAACCCTGATGTGACGACAGACAACTTATAAAGGAAAATATTATCAGTTCATCTTTGAGGAGCCATACATACAGGACCTCATTGCTATATTTGGGTACCTTGACTTGCGAGGCACAGTCAATAAGGAGGTCTGCACATTGCTGTGCTATGTCAGCCAGGTTCTGCTGTAATGCCAGCCGTGCCAGCTCCAGTAGCAGGTAAGGTCTGGGCACACACAACCTGATTGTTGCCATATGGAAATAACACAAGGTTATTGGGTGACTTAGTAGTATACAGAAAGGGTGTTCTGAACCAAATATAATCCACAAATAATCCAAACAACTTTAATTAACATTTATAACAAGCTTCCGACCGTGACATGAAACAAATGTTGACCAACACACCAAATGCTGGGAGGGAAGACTATGTTTAAAAGACTATAATAGTGATAGAGGAGTGGGAAAGGAAATCACAAAGTTCTATTAAGAAAAGAAAAAATATTCCAATTCATAGATCTAAACAATATCACCAATCAGCAGAAATAAATCATTCACGAGTCTTACACTGAGGAGCTCCCCATGGGGTTCAATCAACAGATATAGGCATGTAGAGAAAGTGTTAAGCCTCAAGCCAGCTAAAGTCAGCTTACGTGACTTGTTCTACCTAATCACATGGGATGAGGCATTGTCACAGTAAGGAGATAAGGAAAATAGATACAGCTGATAGATATGATGGCAGCAGCTCCAGACTAAGTGAAGTATAAGCAGAGAGTAGGAATAGGATACCAATCGTCACATGATATCTGGGTCTATCAAGGCTATCATAGCTAATTTTAAAGGGCTGTTAAAAATAAAAGTAACTGTTAAGGTGCATTATGGTTGTATGGTCTAGTGTTATGGCGCGTAACAGGGGCTGGTTAGGGGATCCGAAAATGATATGCAAATTTTTAATGGCTTCAAACGCGCATCATTTTGGCAATTAATCTATCAGTAACTGGGACCTAGATTCCATGCAGCATGTAGGTATCAGCGCATACTTACTTTGACAGTCTAGGGTCAACATTTTTTCTGCCAGAAAATTCACATAATAAAAATAAATGAAATAAATTTACTAAGGAATGAGTTCAATAAAATAAATAAAACTGTACATAATATTTGTGTACGGTGCATATTATTACACGGCCAGTTGCATTGATCATTAACAGATCTTATGACTTGCAATAACCATCATCCAATTGTCTTGAAAAGGCTGTTCTCAATATGTCAACAGCAGCAGTACCTGTGTACTGCCGTTATGTAATCATGTGCCCACTTGAATGGATTTCAAGTCAAACCACAATTGTAAGGAGATTTTTAAAGTTCATCTATTATTTTGATGATAGTCAATAACACAAGAGCTCTCATCACAGACCATACTGCATTCTAGCTGGGCAGACATTGACGGTTAGCGATGAGAAACCTTCACATGTATGTATATGTATGTATATGCCATGGGTTGTGAGAATGATGAATATAATGTGTGTTGACTGACTTGTCAGTACTATCAGCAGGTAGTCTTCTAGCACCGGTCGGGGTGGGGGTTCTCCCTCGTGGCTGACGACTCGGACTCCTCCTGCAAACAATACAACTCCCAGATTGGAAACCATTCTCACATAAGAAGGTTAACTCTTTGTATGTAGAGGTGACCAAAAGGTGAAACTTGGGAATGTCAAGTAGATGTGTATTATAAAAAGAGAATGGTACAATATACAATTGATTTTTCATTATAACCAAGCCAACAACGGTTAATTAAGACAATAAACCAATGAAGCTGTTACAGAAACAAGACAAATGTGGAAAAGAAAAATAACCAGCGTATTGTTGAAATATGAAAGAAATTGATGCGCAAACTACATCATAGAGAGAATGTACAACTATATGTTAACAACAAAAGAATGTCAAAGGGTGATCAAGCCAAAGATGACTCACCCAGTGTCAAGGTCATCCCCACTGATGACCCCTACATTTGTCAGACATGAGTTGCTTGGCAATAAAGAAGAGGAAGAAGAAGAAGAAGAATGTGTGAGGGTGTGGAGGGGTGGAGGAGGGTTTTCCTCGTCCTCCACCAGCCCCATATCAATACTGCGACAGGTCACACAGGTCAGGTTAGTACAAAGGTCACATCAGAAATCCATGTTAGTATTGCAATTAGCATATATTAGAATCAGAAGAACATGAGTGATTAAGGTGTGATAGTGATGCTGTTATAGCGGGAGTAGCATGCTATACAACATTAAATGCAATACATTGGTGCATCAATTGGATGTGAGTTTATCAAGAAATCAATGACAGCACAGGTAATAAGCCATGCAATTATGTCCATCACAATCATAAAATTGGGTCCATCACAACCAAATAAATGGGCCTATCACATGCATAGAACTAAGTTGATCACAACCATACAATTGGGTCTATCAAAACCATAGACAAGGAACTGGATCTACTAAAACCATAGAACTGGGTCCATAGAACTGTTCATCCCAACAATAGAGTCATCACAACATTAGAACAGGGTCCATCACTGGAATAGAACATTGTTCCCTCTGTCAGACATCTGACTCCAGGTGACAAGTCATATATATAATGCTGTTAAATGAACATCTAGCTGCTTAGCGCACATAAGCCTGACACCTGGAACTGAGCACCTGTGATCACAACCAAGGAACAGGTTACAACACAACAATATAGGGCCTATAGCACCCAAATATGTCCCAACTCTGCCAACAAATACAGTTCTGACACAATGCAGACCTGTACTTCCTAACAGGTAGCATGAAACTTACTCATGAGTTGTGCACAAATGGATAATTGCTTGAGGGGCAGGGGCGGGGAAGAAATGATTGAATTAAGATTAGAAAACTGACAACAAAGCTCCTGAGGTAAACATGTGATGTACAGTGAAACTGATCTTGAATGGACACAAACGTGTCCGCTGATGTCACTTGCCTCACTTGGTGGGTAAAATGTATTGCAGAAAGAATAGTTAAACCAGGCAGAGTGACAGTCTGTCTACAGGCAGAGTCCGAGAGAAATTTACAAACAGAAACATACACAAATAGAAACACCCAACACCACTTCCAATCCATACTCAGAAATCTAAGATATGTACAATACATATATGGTTATAAACTGTCCGTTCTGTCTATATGGGATCATTCAAAAATTACATTACACTAGGGGTCAGAGTGTGCGAGCTGGTGTGATTGCGCTAGTGCTATAGTGCATTGAGAGGCGTGCTGTCAAAATCAGCCACAAAAGTGTCACAATTTTTGAACGGCCCCTTTACACTTATATGACAGGGAAGTGGCTGATGCTTAGCTACCTTTCATCAGGAGAGTTACTTCTGCTCCCGGCCTTGCCCCCTCGGTCCTTGCTTTGTGAGGCTGTTGCTGTGGTGCCTCCAGGGGCAGTCTTATCCTCTTGGCCACTCAGAACATTTAATATTTTCCGCATTTCATCCTCAAAATCTTTTTCTGTTTCTTGTTGGTCTAATGCACTGCATATTTCACCACAGCACAGAACAAATACATAATGTTATCATAATACAACATACTACATTTACCGCCATCTAATAGGTATTGATTAGCAGTCTTGAAAATGTGTGGCTCATGGTTTTGAAAGACCTCGACATTGGTAGATATACTACATATATATTCTTCAATAGGCAGTATTTACAGCTTGAGGCGAGAGATTCGGTAGAAAATGTTGAGTTCTGCGGATGTTTTGATGTCTTTCTGTAACTTTGTAGGCTCTACCAGCTGATGCCTCACCTGTTAATGACATATCATATAGCAATTAATGAACATCTTCCCTCTACATAGTAACATAATCATGTACCATCCTCAATATTTAGAGATTTTTTTTCTAAAATTTGCAATCATCTTTGTCCCATATTGATCTAATATACCATATTTTTACCTTGAACTCAAGACAACACTATATACATTAATTTTATATTTGACTGTAGACGACTAACCATCAGTCCAAACACAGTCTTATATAGACTGGGTACATGCTGACGAATGAAGCTGGAGGCTGCGGTGGCAATGTGAGATGCATCACTTCGATGGCCAGCATCTACATGGCACTCCATGAGAGCACTGGAGAGACCACATACATAACACATGTCAGTAGCTCCATGAATGAATTGCTAATCTCTGGTCAAAGTATAACAGAGAAACTCTATCCACATTGATATAATTGGCCAGATATGTAATTACACCTTTATAGTATATTATACCACCAAAAAGTGTATCATTCCACTAAGTCTACTAAAAAGCACATGATCAGAAGTAGAGTTGAATTACATCATGAGCTGGGCTCTCCACTCGTAGTCCTTGTCATCAATATCGTCCAGAGCCTTAACCACCTGATGCAGGCTGCGTGCCAAGTACTGCCGATAACCAGTTTTGAGGAAGGGGCGGCTGAACTGCCAGTAGATGACAGAGGCATTGTACACCAAGAAGTGGTACCTGATCATAAATAAACACCGCCATCAGCATGTTTTCCATTGTGATCCAACGACACTTGATCAATGTAATTTGGGGTAAATTAAATTGGAAGTCTATTATGAAATACCTTGGTTGTTCTTTGGCCATGTTGATAGCTTTGATGAGGTATACTACAGCCTTCTCTAGTTGGTCCTTGTACACATCAAACATATAACTGAATGCAGCAGATACTATAGTATTTTACATATAAGATAAAAAGCTTTTTTGTGTATTCGAATGAATGTTGCTCCATCATAGTTCAATCAAACCAAGCTGCTTTCACATCAACATGGTAAATACACAGTCAATGGTGATCGTTCAGCTTCTCCATCAGAACAGTAAATGACCCAATCTAATGTAACCATTTTGTTTTGAGAATGTCATCAGAAAATGAAGACAAAGGTGGCAGTTCAACTCACCGTATTTTCTGCTGAGGTCGGGGCCAGTAGTCTTGATTGACACAGATATGCACGGCATAAAAACTGATTACTTGGCTGAGTTTTCATGAAGAATATCTTCAGAAACTCCTTTGTTAGATCGGACTGACCATGCTGAAAATAAAACAAAAATGGTAGCATTCACTGAAAATCCAGAAATGTATGCTCAATGAAATAAGTAGTAGATATGCAGTGGAAGGAATATATATATATGATTGAAGTGGAGATTGCAAGACAATACTGAATTGGATGCTTGCCATTTGAAATGCTATTTCTGCACCCAAGACCAGAAGATCTTGTCCAAATGGCTCAGGTCCATCACGAGTAGGCTTTGTTTCAGCAACATTTCGCATGTATTCATATGCCTTCTGCAAAGCTTTAACACCAGGTTCTCCTGAAAAAGCAAACAAATTAAAAAAGTTTTTAGTTTGAATTTTTTTCATCAGCTTATAGCTCTAGCTGATGGTTCAGTGTTAAATTCATCATGGCCATCAACTTCTATGGGCATGGGAACAAATGAAAATACTTCATCTGCTTAAAACAGTTTGAACAGATGATTATATAAACTGAGTATTTCATCAAATATCCCGGGGGGGGCACTTAAGTGTATATAGGTAGTATATATGTGCCGCGCGACGGGGTAAGTTTTTTCAGCCTCTCGACTTGTACGACGGGTTATTGGGCCTCATACTTGTACGACGGGGTATGTTTTTCAGCTTCAATCTGTACGACCGAATATACATTTGCATAATACCTTGTACGACGGGGTATGTTTTTGGCTATTTTGACCTTGTACGACGGGTACGGGTTTTCGAGGTCTCGCGGCACACCCCTATCCAGAATAAGGCCAAGTGCCCCCCCCCCGGGCAAATATCATGGTAATTAATCTGGTTTTGTACATTTGCCATTCTGGTATACAGGTTCTCATGAGATTCATAATTAATTTATTCATAACTGTATTTGTGTATGGACCTAGCCCTGGTCGGTATATTTATAGATATACAATCAAGCAACAGATGAGAACCAAAATAGTACAGGACTTGAGACATTTATCCCGATTCTCAATCCATTTAGATACGAAGGTTCAGAAGATTGATATGAAGTGCGTGATGCTTGAATCATATTTTTTGCTGGTTTTTTGGACAACACAATTGCAGGACAGTTTATAACTATAGCACCGTATGACAGGGGCTACAAGACGTCCTGCAATCTGGACAGATGTGTATATGGACTATTGTACATGGTGTAGCTAAAATTATAGGGATAGCTCAACAATTGACTCTACTGGACAAAGCCGCCGATATTGGTCGTTGGGCTACTCGAACAGCAGACTGGGCGTATCATACACATGAGGCTCTCGAACCAGGTTCCAGAGAACTGCCAACGAGTGAACGACCAATTAAATGTGTGCTTTTTTAAGTGATGTGAAATAACAATTGCTCTCACCCGTGTTACTCTTAGCAAAAGTCAGCAGATTTCGGATATTTGTATCCATCTTAAAGGACTTGTTAACTAATTCAAGCAATCATCAACACATCCAATTTCATAAATTCATAACTGTATAACAGATCAACACCAACACCAGCTAGCAGACGTCACCGAATAACTCATTTCAAGTAAGTATTTAATATAACGAAGCGTAAAAAATAGTGCCACATATTATTGTAGTTATTTTAAATTTCGTTAACATTTTTTCTGCCTGTGCTTTATCGACATGATACAAATAAAATTTATATCTAGATTAGGATTCAAATTATTATTATCTAGACGTGATGTGAATTATGTTGGAATACTATAACTTTTGCTTAGCAACACAGGTCAACAGGTCATGCTTTACATAGTTCAGCTATGATAATAAACACGAAGAATTTGGTTCAGGGAATGTGATGTTTAATTGAGTTCATCAACCTATGGCGATGATTTTGTACATGAACTGATTAAATAAATGTGGACGGACAAATACATTTGTTGGGTAAACTATTTAACTGCCATTTTTACCATGGTCTCTTGAAAATGAAATTATTGAGCGATAATAGGGCAATTGAAATGGGTGGGATAAATTTGGCATCAATGTGATTAGTTTCGGGTGAACTCGACTATCACTGTATCAGCCATCCTGAACGCGGTTCAGGTACCAAGCCTACCATACCACTGTTCGGCTACACCTCGCCTCGGCAAGATGTGTGAAGTTTCTTTGATGCTCGACTCTTGACATATAGGGATAGGTTTCATTACACTGTCATCTCATTAATGTCCCAAATGCCAAGCTTATGGAAACTGTACTCAGACAACTGGAACGATTGATATATGGCAATATAGCTATTGTTTCCTATGTGTTTATATCAATGCCCACAAATGACATAATCAGTGGCTGAAGTGTCTTCAAGACAAGGCTGTTCACTGAACTTCTGTATGAGATTCCCTAACAGTCACAAATGTTGTGTACCTAGTAGCTCCATTTTGTCCCACTTCATCCATATGAAAATGCCATCCATGTTTGGCATTTAGATTAATCATTTAATCATTAACTGGACAACAAATCCACATGATGCAGAACTTTTTTTTGTGGTTTATTCCCACACCCACTTGGTACAGGCCTCTTTTAATCCACCACCCCCTTTTATTTGGCACCTTCATACCTATATTTGTTATTTATTGTTCATCTTAATTTGTGTCATTTCAGTCTATCTACTGTGGGTTCCAATATCACCATGTCATCTGACAAAGCTAAGAGTTGGAGTGCTGGTAGTGTAAGATCTCTTCCTGCTTCTTCTTCTCGAAGTCCTGCCTCATCAGCCACGGACAGAAGAGTAGCATCTGGTGGTTCTCGCTGTAATCCACCTTCTTCAAGACAATGCTCAACAGGCGACTTGTCCAGAAATGGAGAAAAGCGTGTAAATTCATCAGGAAGTACAGGCAGCAAGAGCAGTTCAGCAGGCAAATCTGGTCGTCCATCTGATGTTCTGAACCCTAAGACAACAGATCCTGTGAGTAACTTGTGATATAGTGGTATTGTCTTAGAGATACAACTCAAAGTCATGATCATTGTCTTCAACTAGCTAAACTTATAAAAAGAACATTGTTGTGGAGTGGCACTTACGTTTAATGCCATCCAAACATCTGGAGAATTGAGCTTACTTTTTACGCAGGTTAAATAGCACCAATGCTTGACTTTGTCATCAAAGATAAAGATGTGAAATGTGACCAATAAGTACATTTACCATAGTGTTATTGAATTTCTGACATTGTCAAAGGAGGAATATGAGAAACTAGTTAAATTGTGTGGATTATTTCAAAAAGACTTCATCATATGCAGTTTACCAAAGAGCATCTCTTTAAATATATATCTATGCTAGGGTTTTTATATATAATCAGTATTCATTTAGATAAGTTATTTATTTTGAATGCTAAGATATTTCAAATAATGATAGACATTTCTTGTTTGATTTGTTTCCTCTGTCAGTTTGCAAAGTCAGGATCGGACTCCTCATTTTCTAGTGCTTACAAAAGTGGTGCTATTCCTTGCAGGTTTGTCACTGAAAAGTGCCCTCAAGGGTATTGGAAGTTGTGTAAATTGAATTTGTTTTTCTTGTGTTGAACTTACATCACTTTCCCCTGTGATTTTGGTTTGGTTGTTGCAGATTAGCTCATGGTTCTGTGCGCCACAAACTGTCATGGAGCCTAAATCCTGAAGATGTTGTATTCGACCCTACATTAATCTTATTAGCTGAGGTATATCATGTACTTCACTTCGGTCTTCACAACTTAACTCTCTATTTCACAACTTACCTCTTTATTTACCATAGAAAGTATAAACTTGATTTCCTGTCAATGAAAATCTTGTGTGCTTGTTGTTAACTGTCAATCTTCTGGTGTTAAAAATCCAAAAGGTCTGTTTTGATATGACAGGGAATTCGCGAGACTGTTCACCCATATACGTTTGTGGCTAGAATGGGCTTCAAAGAATTGTTAGAATGTAGCAACGCAACGGAGAAAACTCTACCCTTGGTTCCTAAGTTAGTGCAGGCTCTGAGACAAGCTCTGGTAAGATCCAGATCTGAAAGTACCTTGTTAAACACAGCTTTTATGAGATAATGTAGCAGCTTCCTTGTTGATGATAGATAATTTCAGTTTTGGTTGACAAATGCAACGAATTATAAATATTATTTCATGAAGTAGTCTGTAAGTAAGACTTCTGAGATACTTAACAGTTGTTTATATGTATTATGAGATCTATGACCAACTACTCATTGCATTGGGTTTGTGTAAAGAGTCACAAAGATGGGTGTGTATTTGAAGCTGGATTGGATGGATTAGGTCAGCTGAGTTCAGCCACAGGAGTTCACCTCAACGCTCACCTCAAAACACTTCTTCAACCAGTAAGCATAATCTTAATTCTAGCAGATCTTGTTTCTTTCTCCCGCCAAGTTGGTTAAGTCAATCAAGCTTTTCGTATTGCTTGGTTTGGTGGGGGGGGGGGGGGGGGGGGGTTTCCTCTTATATGTGACCAGTGAGCATGCTCGTTCTTACAGACAATCTTGTTGTTTTGGGGAATGGGTCGCTTCTACGATCACCTTAATTAATCATTCTTGTAATAGATCTTCTTCTTATTTTCTGGTAATAACGATGATGAATCAAGAAAGAAGTAGAGAGGGAATTATTACCACCAGACTGTTTTCATCTCAGCTTTTTATGTTTAATACCAGTGTTGATGCTAGATTAACATTAATTGACTTACGTTTCACATTTCTAGCCTACTATTTCACAATACTATGTAAATTCCTAGGTTTCAAAGCGAACTCTAGACAGAAAATACAAGGACAAAATCGTAGACACTTTACATATATTGGAACAAAATGGTGGAAAGGTGGGTACAACTTTAGATCCATTAAAATAAAAATCATTCCCAAACTATATCAAACATTTGTGATCAACTACTTGGTTGCTATTCATTATTATTTTTTGTTTTCATTTACAGGAGTCATTTCAGACAATCAAGTCCAAAGTGCCAACATATTCCTCTATCTTTACATAGTGTTCTTAGTATTATAATGGTCACTTAACCAAAGGCATGCATATTGGTGTTCATATCATGGTTGCTAAGTCATTCTGCAGTAGACTTATTTACTACACTTATATTTTAGCTCAAATTCTACGCTGCACATATAATGAAATTGTGATTTAATGAATCGTTTATTATGTAACAATGTGGTGCAAATGAAAACCCAGATGTGCATTTGTTGTGAATTCATAGATAAGCTGTTACAGCTTGTGATTGTTATATCAAACTTGATTTATATGTAGTGTATATTGATTATCCAGCACTTGTGTTTGTCATTTTGTTGTCAGAAAATTCGTAATAATATTTCATGAAAATATTTAGGCGTTATTTCTGTTATTAAATGGAGGGAATGATGTACAGTAATGCTAGATTATTAGAGGCACCTCAATAAACCAGTCAATATATCAATATATTACTGTTGTTTGGTAAAATATATATGAATATATATATATATATATATATATATATATATATATATATATATATATATATATATATACATGTATTTATATACATATATTTTTTTTTATATTTATATATGTGTATCTATATATTATATATGTATGTATATATGTATATATATGTATGTATATAAATATGTATATATACCCTGTATATATATATATATATATATATATATTTATATATCTCTATTTATTTATATATCTTTGTATCTATGTCTATATATCTCTATGTCTATATATATATGCATGTATATATATCTATGTATATATATCTGTATATATGTATATATACACTATATGTGTATATATCTCCCATATATATGTGTCTATATCCCTATATATATATATAGATATAGATATCTACAGATATGTATATATATCTCTATGTATATATATATATATATCTTATATATATATCTCTAGATATATACGTCTATAAACACACCCACTTATAAATATACACATATATATGCTATTTATAGATAGCTGCTCGGCGCTCGGAAGCTTGGCATCGGAAACCGTGTGTATACATATATATATATATGTGTGCGTGTATGCGTGTTTGTGTATATATACCCGCTTTGATTGCACCGGGACATCCAGTGCACACTGTCGCTGAGACATAAAGACAGTATATACACGGACCGAGAATAGCTGGTAACGCGCACTATTATAAGATCACAAGCTGCTGCCGCTTAGATGTTTTGACATGACCCCTAAACCAAGTCAATACACCGCGAAAGCGATGAATGCTGCCGCTGATTGATTACGTAAGGTTTGGCCTGTTTTGACATGACCCCCTACCCAAGTCGATGCAAACCCAGCCAAGGCTCTGGTCGATTACGTAAGGTTTGGCCTACTTAAACACGAACTGCTGTTAGCCTGCCGCTAAGCTGCTGCAGTAGAAAACCTTGAAACTAATCGTCCTTTTTACTGTTTTTTGTTACTGTGAATGCTAAAAATACTGTTACAATCATTATCACGAGGCCAAGTTCTAAATACTGACAAAATTTCATGTCCGTAAATACAGCCGTTTCAGAGATATCAGCGAGGAGAGAACTCGTAGCAAAAATCGCGATAGGTACTCTAAAATATATGTCATTATACAAAGTACAAAAGGTAAAAACAAGTATTTTTTTCGCCTATTCCATGCTACGATAATTGCTTGTTACAACCATATAACTCATATGTTCGTAACTGCAGTAGTTATGGAGGAGATAGTTACAGAAAATGGGGGAAAAAATCGACGAAAAATCGATCCCATAAGCCTCCAACACTGCGCATGCGCGTCAAATTGGATCGCCAGTTGTGTCTCCTCAACTTGATCTATCATTCCCCAAATTTCATGTTGATATGTTTAACCGTTCCGGAGAAAAGCCCGAAAAACCTTGACTGAAAAAAGAAAAAAAAACAAAAAAAAAAATATATATATATATATATATATATATATACACATATATATATATGTATATATACGTACATGTGTATATGTACCTATGTATATATGTTCGTACGGATGTACGTATATACGTATGTAATGTATGCATGTGGGGTAGGGGGGCACTTAAGTGTATAGAGGTAGTATATATGTGCCGCGCGACGGGGTATGTTTTTTCGGCCTCTCGACTTGTACGACGGGTTTTTGGGCCTCATACTTGTACGACGGGGTATGTTTTTCAGCTTCAATCTGTACGACGGGTTATACATTCGCATAATACCTTGTACGACGGGGTATGCTTTTGGCCATTTTGACCTTGTACGACGGGTACGGGGTTTCGAGGTCCCGCGGCACACCCCTACCCAGAATGAGGCCAAGTGCCCCGCCCCCCTGGGATCTGAAGTGTCTCTCTGTGTCAACCCCGGTTCTGAGTCGCAAGGAATTTAATGCGGTGGAGGATTCTCCCAAAAATATCACGCCACTCTGCTCTACTTTCTCAATCAGTCTCACGTAAGTGGCCTCTCTTTTCTCTAAGTTTACAATTTCGTTGTTTCTAGACGAAACACCCATCAACATGCGTAGATAAGTATAGATAAAGTCGGGGATTAGGGTAGGAACCTGTAATGGCAGAGATCAGGGTATTCTGTAATCAAGAGAATCCCTTCAATAACAATATTTCAGGGCCATAAATATGTAGACCAGATGACGCTGAGCAATCTCTTTCATCCGTGGCCAGCGTCACGTCAAGTACTCACACAATTGACTACAAGTTGGATGTTCATTGATATCAGTAGCTACACTCTCGATCCCATTTGGTTATAGTCATGAATGCAATAAGTTTGAATAAGACAAGCTACAGAGGTTTTGGGTTATGAAATACGACCCGACATCTAAATCATTGTTTGTAGAATGTTTGTGGCTAAGTACTCACTGCGGATATCCGCATAACCTTGGCGACTTATCCTTTGAGTGGAGTTCGGTTTCGTTCACGACCTCACCATGAACGTGGTTTAATCTACACAGACGACCGTTGTAAATCAACGAGTCGCCCTGCTTAATACATCGAATCGTTCAATAGTAAGTGCTTTTTGATTGATGTATTGTTCATTTTTCACACCGCAAAGAAAACCCAATCTTCATAGACCGTTATTTTGTAAATTCACTTAAACAATTTATAACATTGGAGTTATACGCATATTTTGACTATAATTCAGCGTTTCAGTGTATTCAAAAGACTTTTCTCTCCTGAAGGGGCCGTCACTTGAATGATGAAAATAGGAGTGATTTTGTTTATCCTCGCCCTCAATACGATGCGCGCAGGAGGCTTTGTATGGGTAAGGCGCTTATGTAATACATGTGATTTATGAGTTCTGTGGATCAGCTACACATTTCCCAAAATCCACCGTCTGCTCGATATTTCTGTACAGCAACTATTATTTTGTAGTGATATCCATAGGCGCTCGGTTCTCGTAATTATGAATCCGAGAGGCTAGATAAATTTTTGTTTATGGATGGATCATTTGTTTTCACCCCTACTGAAACCTAGTGACAATTATAGCCCTCCGCGGGCTATTTACCCACTTATCCTGCCCTTTTTTTTATCCATGTCAATCATGGTTTCGATACCTTTCGTGATGGTTTCCTTACCTTTCGTTATGATTCTATACCTTTCGATGTAGTTTCCATACCTTTAGTTATGTTTTTGATACCTTTCGTTATAGTTTCCTACATTTCGTTATGATTCCTTACCTTTCGTTGCGGCTCCATACCTTTCGTTATGTTTTCCACACCTTTCGTAATTTGTTTTCTTATCTTGCTTTATGGTTTCCTTACCTTTTGTTATGGTTTCCTTACCTTTCGTTGTGGTTATTAACCTTTCGTGTTGTTTTTCTTATCTTTGCGGTTCCATACATTTCGTTATGGTTTCCATACCTTTCGTTATGGTTTCCATACTTTTCTCAATGGTTTCCATAACTTTCGTTATGGTTTCCTTAACTTTCGTTATGGTTCATACATTTCGTTGTTTTCCACCTTTTATTATGTTTTTCTTATCTCTCGTTACGGTTTCCATAACTTTCGTTATGATTTCCCTAACGTTCAATATGGTTTCCACAAGTTTCGTTCGATGGACGAGACAGCTGGTAGTATCAAACCCAATGATGAATAAACATCTTATCAGCGGGATGAGTTTCGCCAAACGCATAGCATCGGACCCTCACTGTTAGTGTCTCATAGGTATAGCAGAGGGTAAGTTTGTAATGGGTGAAATGGCGACCTCGCCGAATGTGGGGGATGTCGCAGAACTGTTACAAAATGGTACCAACAAGACCGAAATTAGACCAATGTTTTGGTGGTCGTCGTAAATTGACTGCATGGATTGACTGTGTGGATTGTAGAAGTGGTCGTAAATTTACTGCATGGAGGTTATGTGTGGATTGTATAAGTGGTCGTAAATTGACTACATGGAGGCTGTGTGCGGATTGTAAAAGTGGTCGTAAATTGACTACATGGAGGTTGTGTGTGGATTGTAGAAGTGGTCGTAAATTGACGACATGGAGGCTGTGTGGATTGTAGAAGTGGTCGTAAATTTACTGCATGGAGGTTATGTGTGGATTGTATAAGTGGTCGTAAATTGACTACATGGAGGCTGTGTGCGGATTGTAAAAGTGGTCGTAAATTGACTACATGGAGGCTGTGTGTGGATTGTAGAAGTGGTCGTAAATTGACGACATGGAGGTTGTGTGTGGATTGTAGAAGTGGTCGTAAATTTACTGCATGGAGGTTATGTGTGGATTGTATAAGTGGTCGTAAATTGACTACATGGAGGCTGTGTGCGGATTGTAAAAGTGGTCGTAAATTGACTACATGGAGGTTGTGTGTGGATTGTAGAAGTGGTCGTAAATTTACTACATGGAGGTCGTGTGTGGATTGTATAAGTGGTCGTCAATTGACTACATGGATGTTGTGTGTGGATTGTAGGGTGATAATGATGATGACGACCCTTACCCATGGCCAGAAGGAAGCCCCCCACAGCAGCCCCAACAGGATACCTCCCGGCCCACCCCTCCCGCCAGAAACACACCAACTGTAACCTCAACGGAACCACGCCACTGGGCAGAATCTCATCGATCACTGCTTGTAGATATTTTCGATTACGGGCAAACGTTGGTGATTAAAGCTCAAAGCTTTAGCGAGTACTGGAACAGTGTCGACGCCGTGGTCGACATGAAAACGGTAAACGAGAGCTTTTATGGAGTAATTAGGCAATGATTTACCAATTCGGTCTTAAATCTACTCTGTTATAATCTAATAGAAAAAAATAATAATGCAACGTTTTGATTCGCTGGACAATAATTGCTTGCTAACTATCAAGCGAGGTGCTCAACTTGCTTGCGGTGGCTTGTGGATCGTTTTACCATAGGCGTGTATATAAGTCATGAAATTTAATTTTGATGACATCGCAGAGGTCGGTGGGCTTCCTTTATCCTTATCGTAAATGGGCTTGCTACGTTGTACTCGATATGATCCCACCCATTCACGACGAAGACAACCCATCTCTGGACATCGGATCACGGAACCCTAGCTTGACGGACTTTGATTCAAAGGGTCGGTGTCGACGGGTGAATGACGTTTCCCTGCTCCCGCGGGATCTACAGACGCGATGTCGACGCAAGGTTGTATTCCTAGTCCAAAACGACACGGAATGTCACGGGGTTATGGAGGTAATGGAATGGCTTCCCAAGGTCATAGGGTCATGGCGTATGGGGGCGTGAGTGTAAAGTTGGGTATTTGTGTAGTGGGGGTGGGTACATAAGCGTCTTAATCCTTGATGAAGGTAACAACTTGTCTGTACAATAAAAACTTAAAGTTAAATATAATGCTTAATCATTGTAGCCAAACGCAAATATATATTACCGGTTGTATTGGGTTTTACACCACCAGTTCATATTCACCGATACGCCTTCTACTTGTTGGCGTGAATACCGTGGTATGTTCATCGACAAATACGATGAACTCTCTCGACATACTTAATGGCTATTGAGCTTCGATAAGACTGTTGCTTGAATTCCATTGAACACTGCTATTTTAGGACGGTTTTAATGAGAAAATGTTATGTTAAAAGAAAATAAACATGTTAACATATGTTACAAACGTTATATACGCATGCTGTCTTGTTTGACACAAGCATAATAAAACCTTATTTAACGGTGGAAGTTGTGGCTCAATCGATTGTACTTAATGAAGTGAGCAATTATTGTGACAGAGATGTGATAAATGTTGACAAATGGCGAATAAAATATATACATACACACACACACACACACACACACACACACACACACACACATACATATATATATATATATATATATATATATAAATATACAAATATATATATATATATATATATATATATATATATATATATATATATATATATATATATATATATATATATATATATATATATATAAAACACCAGGGAATCCTATGTGTCTACACAATGCTGGATATAACACATATTCTTGTTTTGCATATATCATTTAAATAATCCGGTGTCGTTTGCCATCGCTTGAAATGTGAAGGCTCTTATCACATGCCAGTAAGGCTATTTCACATTCTGCATGAAATAAAACTAATTAATTATTTATGTAAAAACATTTAATCTTCTGTTAATTGTTTGAAATCAAGATATATATGTAACTGCATTGAGATATGCTTGTCACTGTTAGAGGATTTGGAGGAACGCGGATTTCCCGATCGAAGTCTTGCTCCCTTAAATAACCCTATCCTCTTGTCGCAGGTTGTTATAACTAGGTCCTTTCGTAGGATGATGTCTCTCAGTCAGGTTGTTGTATATTAGTGCGACTTAGTCCTTTCGCAGGTTGGTGTTACTAAGCGTTACTACTCTCAAGCACGTTTCGCATATCCATCATCGCCGCCATGATGCCCGCAGCCAGTTTCTGAGAGTCTGTCTCCTTGCATTGCCTCCAACTTGTGATGTTGAAATTAACTGCGAACGAAAGATGTCAACATCCGTAGATTGTAAAAAATATTTCATATTTCAAGAATCAATTGAAACTTCTACGTTACACTTTTAATATGTAGCGTAAAATAGCAATTGCGACCTACACATATTGTCGCCCACGCTGCAATAAAGCAAACCATAGCCTTCCTTGTGCATGGGCCCAAATCCTCCCGCTATAGATTCTGGCAAAAAACCCGAAAGAGACCCTATGTTGGTAGGAACTTGGCTGGTTGATAAAAGGGTGGGTAGATTGTATGCCTGAAAACCAAGAAGAGCGATCTCACACGACCAGTCCATGCATTTTGAATCCCGTGTAATTGGCTATTAATATTGATTTATGAATACATTTGACTTAAGTTTCGGATTCATTACGTTGCACAAACGTACTGAGCAACAACCGGGTGAGAAAACTACAGGTGGTGTAATTATGCACTAATTGCGTTGTCCTGCCGTACCTTATCCGAGAAGATCTCCGGCATATCCATGCCTAGTTCACGGGCAGCACACTGCAAACCCAACAGGTGGCGCTCACAGCCGCCACCTGCCGTGCATTCGAGTCGAACTTGTGACTGGTAACTGAAGCAAGAACGCGGTTGTCATTGGTTTACAAGAAATAAAATGAAACGGGGACTTTTCGTCACTTTCAGCAACTAGTTGTCCCCGTTTCATTTTATGGCCCTAGGGCACATTACCAAGTGCCATCGCTTTCTTGGCGCAAACCTGTCGACCCACAAAGCTCATCAACATAAGTACGTATCAGGATCTCTTATGATAATAATCCCGAATGATATCCGATGATTAAATCTGCTAACAAATTATTGGTCGTTTTGAGAGAATTTAACGTCGAGCGAAATCAAACCATTGTCATTAGTACATCAGAATTGGTCGAAACAAAAATAAATTAAATGTTATCTTGAAACGACAGTGAACTGTCATGTTCTACCTAACAGCCTGCCTCAAGGATGCGATCTTCTCAGCGTCCGCAGCATCCGGTCGTTCCATGACCCGGACGAAGCTATAAGAAGCAGACGACACCGGATTGATGTTGTCTGTGCGACCGAGCGCGAACAGGCGATGTGAGGCAGGCTCGTACGTCTTACTGACGCGTCTGTGAAGTCGCCAATATGCCAACTGGATAGCCATCTGAAACATGAAGTGCGCAACCTTATCAGTTATAAGATGCTGTCACCAACTGCAAGGACCTCGCTTAGACGCAGGAGTTCATTTGGATTAGAGAGCGTGGCGAGGACGCAATGGCTCCATTACTTGAGTTACGAAATCGAATCACTTGTAGAAGGAGGAGGAGGATAGCTGCGGAGGGGAATGGCTGAGGAGGGGATGGGCGAGGAGGGAGATAGGAGGGGGATGCTGAGGAGGGGTGAGTGATGAGGGGAATGGTTTAGGAGGGGGATGGTTTAGGAGGGATGGGTGAAGAGGGAGATAGCTGAGGAGGGAAATGGCTGAGGAGGAATGTGTAGGGCTAGTATTAAATTGCTCGGATTACCTAGTGTCGCAAGTATCAGTATTATTCGCCTTTCGACCACATTTAACACATCCTCCCTAGAATGTGTTGCTTGGACGGATCGAATCGGGGCAAATGAGTATGGAATGTGTCCAGATAGATTGGGTTGGAGTAGGTATGGTGGGGTAGATGTATATACACACATATATATATATATATATATATATATATATATATATATATATATATATATATATATATATATATATATATATATATATATATATATATATATATATATATATATATATATATATATATATATATATATATCTATATATATATATATATCTCTATATATATCTATATATATATATATATATATATATATATATATATATATATATATATATATATATATATATATATATATATCATTACACGTCTCCTTTGGCGTGAGGTGATTGTATCGTTATGTGAACTACCTGGATAAATCCGTCGGGGGATATCTTGGCCGATTTCATCCATTTCTTGCCGAACTCCGAACCCTTAACAACGATGTCAAGGTCATCGATCTGGGCCAGAAAAAAAAAACAGAGACGGATGACCGTGGGTAAACACGGCTGATATTATATCCATAACATTTATAAGAACTTTAAAATTTCGCTTGGAATAAATGAAGAATGATGACTATACCCGCTTTAAGTAGTCGCCGTAAGCTGTCTCAATGATTTCCCGCATCTCGGCGTCCAATTCCCAGTTCAATCTTCATTGATTAAGTAGTGATCCATGAAATCAAAGTGAAAATTTTATTTCTAATAAACAAGTAATAGCACTGGCCAGGTAGCGTACAAGCAAATACTCGTTTTGATTAATGTTTAGAAATTTTCGAGTCTACATTGTCTGTAAAAGCTTACGAGGTCTTTGTCTTATGGTGCGACGTCTTGTCTAGTTTTACTAATGCAACTTTCAATGCAAAATGCCCATTAAATGAGTGGCAACACGAATAAGATCGCTTCAGAGAGCCGCCCACGAAGAATTGTTTCTTTGCAAATTTTTATGAGTATGTCATGTTTAAAAGGTTTAAATCGAACAATCCTGTCAAATTCTGGAAACAATGTGATCGGTATGCGATCTGATTCCCGCAATTTATGGTGTCTAAAGTCCTGATATTGTACAGCAGTGTCGGTCTGGCACCTCGTGACGTCACATTGTAAACCCTTTAAACTTGCCACAAAATTAGGGGCCGCTCAGAGGACATGGCGTGGCTGGCTAACGGGAAGTTTCGTGACGTATTTACCTCATGGGCGGGGCCAGATGCCGACACACCTCGCCCGGCTTATCCATAATGTCACCATCGGGTCCATACTGGTCGTTTTGAAGAACGTGTTCAAACATGATGGCAAAATGCTACCGATGGAAACACAACACAAACCGTGAAAAAGTTTAAAAAGGCAGACTGGATTATAGAATCAACAGATGCATTGTTGACGCACCGATGCGTCAGCCCCGCTGTGTTCCATATTGGTCCCGCCCATCGTGGAGTTCCCGAAACAATCGGCTGTCAGACATTTGTCGAACCACCTGAAGGAATATACCACGCCATCAAGCCTAGTGGATGGAATACCGCGTATCAATAAAGAAATAACGCGCACTTAATTTGTTTATAAATATAAGATCTCAACAACATAACGTGTCGGTAATCATAACGGTCCGTTCAAACTTAACGTAACGCCAGGGGGAATTGGGATGCGGCTAAAAAGCGAACCCCTAAACTTCTCACTGCATTTCATTTGGGCCTCGTCTTATAGATGAGCTCAAACAGCGAAACATGTTACCACCAGCATTTGGTCGAAACATTAATCTATCCAATCAACAGCATAAATCAGTAAAATTACTTCTCACCTGTCCGCACCTGTTCCTGCGAGAGTCATCTTAGCTTGGTGGGAAACGTCCTGAAACAAGCAACTGCTATGTCATTAGTGCGCTTTTGTATTGTTTTATCATTTGTCATATGAAAAACTGCTTCTTGTGTTGGTTGATAAATATTGGTTGATTCAAGCATGTTTATATTCAACTGATATGTTAAACAATGAAAGCTTACCCTGGGTTCCGTATCCCCCAGCGAGATCATAAATATAGCCTCTTCGATGTCTTTTAGGGAGGCTGAGTTCGTAGCACTTTTCATCAACATTTGGCGATGCTGCAGTCATCGAAATGAATAATGAGAAAACACATTCACTAAGGCTACAAAACGTCATCTCAGCCAGTGCTTCTAATACTGGTGATTGGTTCACCCAAAGGTGCATGGAATAAGTTTGAAGTATATGAAATTAGATGGAGGTTAAGACAAAAACCATAAGGAAATCTAGTCGCAGGTGAATGATATATTGCTTTAGAGACATGAAGGTGAATGAGACTGATAAAGTTTAAGAAGCACTGTTAAATTGAATTCATTGGATGCAAGATAATGCCATTGAGGTTCCCGGTAAGTGATGCAGGTCTTACCCGAGCCCATGTGTTCCTCTTCTGCGTTGTAAGCGCAGCGATCTTATTGACGTCACTCACATCTGACATCACGACAAAAGTTCGTCAATGGTCTGGGAAGTGGATATATTGGCAGTTACAGTGACCTTGAGTGACACCTCACCTCGAGTCGCATCTTGAATCAGCTGGAGCTGCTGACGTATTTCCTTCTTGGTCAGTCGCTTTTCTCTCCCCCGGCCGTCAGGGGCGTACACGTCAAGCCGGAAATACTCACCTCTCCTGTACACGACAACACTCAATAATACAAAAGGGAACTAAGGTCAAATTTAAATGTGAAACAATTTATCGTTTTGCCATCTTGCCTGAGAATGACGATGTGTTTACTGTGCTCTGTTAGTACCAGGGAATCGACGTGCTCGCCGGGAATTCGACTTGATGCGAACATATATCTGAAAATAACAGAATTTCTTTTAGCGGTGTTGTAAACAAAGCTGTACTGAAATGCGTACCCGATGTACAATGTTCACCCGATATTTACAGGAACCACACCCGTCATCGTCAGTATATATCTGTCTTTGTCATAAAAACCCTGTCATTGTCAGCATATATCTGTCATTGACAGGAAATATCTGTCATCGACAGGAGATATGTCATTACGAGCATATACCTGTAATTTTGAGCATATTTCTGTGATTGGCAGCATATACATGTCATTGTCAGCATATATCTGTCATTGTCAGCATATACTTGCATTGTCAGAATATATCTGTCATTGGCAGGAAATATCCGTCATTATGAGCATATACCCGCATTTTCACCATATATCTGTCATTGTCAGCGAATATCTGTCTTTTTCAGCATAAATCTGTCATAACGTTTACAGTATCGGTTGACATTCACTAAACACATGTGCTAAACACCAGAATTATCTACAGTTATCTATCGCTTTATCTGAGACATTCATTTTCAGCGGCAACATACATTTTCATCATTTCTAGGCAGCTACACAGACATTGTTTTAATACACTGTCAGATTAGTGTAACACTGTCTGTGTGTGCTGACACTATATGTGTGTTCTGGCACTGTAAGCGTGCTCTGACACTGTCAGTGCAGTCTGCCATCTCTCCACGAACCTGACACTGTCCATACAGACAGGCACCATATTGAGAATCATGTCCGGGGGCAGCGTCTTCTGATCCACCATCTCGTAGTATCTGAACGACAATCAATGAAGTAAAGCACACACAAGAACTGACGGTTGACAGTGAGAGAATTCACCAATTACATTGGTAACTTACTGGAGGAGGGCTTCTGCGAAGTTCGATAAACGCGCCAAGCCATTGCGCGAGAGTTCGGGAGCCGTGGAACTCATCATGTAGAAATTGACATCAACTACAAGGAAGACAAATCCAGCAAACGCTGTATGCATATGACCATCATAAGAGCCCCCTCGAACATTATAGATATAATGATGCTATGGTTGTACTCATCCCCTGCTTCAACAGACGGCTATTAGCAAATAAATGGACTGCAGAGATTGCATGATCCAAGCTTCTGTCGTGATACTGGTAAATCTTATTCCATGCTGCCACACGGACGCAGTAGAATCATAATCACCCAATTTATCGGAAAAAAAAACTTTCCAAAAATAAATTGTCAGACGCGGGATTCGAAACGGCACTTCTTGTCGCATTTGAATCAGTTATCAATCGCGATTACTCAATGAAGATAGTCCTATTTGCATTGCGCAATAGCGGCATTCGCGGCGTCCCAAAACACCCTATTCCACCATGCTCAAGCTTCAACTGGTCACATTGTATCTATATTCTATGTCTTTACATATTTCATATTCAAAAGTGATAAATTTCACTAACGACGATGTCAAAGTAAATGTACTATATACTCAGCCATAAAGAAAGTTGTGGCGTGGAGAACTCACTGGCTATTGACTCTCGTCTGGTAAGGTAGGCCTGGAGCAGCCACCAGTCCGCCAACCAACTCTGTAACTTCTTGCTTCTGAAGACGGCAAACAAGCCACATTGGCACAGAAAATAGTCATAAAATGGGATTGGGGTTATTAAAGTCAGCTCGCTCCCTTCATCTATGCGAGATGCTCAACCTATTCTTAGTGGGTGCCGAGAACCACACAAATCATCATTGGTCCGCACTCAACTTGAATATGACTATTTTGTAAACTTATACTGCCATCATCGGACAGTAAGCGTCTACATCATTTCACCTTTGTCGCAAGTAATTTTGAAGAACCGGCGCTTCCTTTCGTTTGAACGTTTCCAAAAGTCCCCTCGTGTGTTCCAACTCCTCAGGTGTTAAGAGGGGTTCTAGAGTGGCCAGGTATCTGTAGGATCAGGTGGATGAACGGGTATTAGGGCGTGCACAGCAGCTCACTAGCTACTGGTATTATGAATGATAATCATGGGTAGTGAATATGACTGATGAATTTATCAGCATATTAGCACTACTGATGCAGAGGTGTGACACAGAATGTAGTATTGTTAACTATGTAGTGTATATCAATGAAGAAGCCATGATAGATGCAATGTGACATAAGACTGAACCACACGGACATCGCCAGCGTAGGCTTGTTGTGAAATTCAGACATGGCGGTGACAGGGCAGTCATCCTAAATGGGGATGCGCATTAAGAGCAGTTTACCTTCTGCACGTATCCTCTACTTCCGGAAGAGGGAGTTTGGGCAAGAGAGCTTGGAACTCGTAGAGGCTGTGGGGCTGAGGTCCAACGAGCAGGCGCAACAGTACAGCCCACACCTGTTTCACGCACACGGCACGCATGTAATATATCTATATATGATACATATAATATATATATATATATATATATATATATATATATATATATATATATATACATATATATACATATTTATCTGCATATATATGCATATATATACATACATATATATTAATATATATATATATATATATATATATATATATATATATATATAGATATTTATCTGCATATATATCATATATATATGTAAATACATACATATGTATAAATGTATATATATGTATATATATATATATATATATATATATATATATATATATATCTATATATATATATATATATATATTTATATATATCTATATGTTTTTATTATAGGTATATACATATACATGTATAAATGTATATATATGTATATATATACATATATATATATATATGTATACATATATATATATATATGCATATATATATATATATATATATATATATATATATATATATATATATATATATATATATATATGTATATATGTATTTTATATATATATATATATATGCATACCATATAATATATATATATATATATATGTATATATATATGTATATATATATCCATATATATATATTTATATATATATAATATATATATATATATATATATATATATATATATATATATATATATATATATATATATATATATATATATATATATATATATATATATATATATATATATTTATATAGATATGTGTAGCATATTAGGAATCAGTCACGCTTTCTATGCGTTTGATTTTTGCCACCTAGAACAGTAACATATCGCCTGTCCGACATCTCTCAGTCAGCCGTTATCTATGTGAACCCCTGTGAAGAATGCAACAGATATAAACGTTATGTACCGACTACTTAGCATTCTGTCTTATCTCATACCCCTACATAATATACGACCATAATACAGAACCACGACTATAGTATTATAGCACAACATTCTTGCGTACACTCAATGTAAAATGATTGCTCTGGTGTTAGTTGAAACCACAGCAGAAACGTTCGTACATAACATAAGTCCTGCTGCAACGGTTAGGAATAACATCCATGCACAGCAACAAAGGCGAATACACGTAACAACAACAACAACGTTTACGGTCTATAACCAGCCCATAACTCGTACAACTGTATATAACCTCTGTATAACACGGGTTGCTATATATAACCACTGCATAACACGGATTACTGTATAAAACCACTGTATAACACGAATTGCTATATATAGCCACTGCATAACACTGATAACTGTATATAACCCCTGCATAACACGGATTACTGTATAAAACCACTGCATAACACGGATTACTGTATATAACCACTGCATAACACGGATTACTGTATATAACCATCCCATAACGCGGATTACTTTATATCAACGCCCCATAATACGGAAAATACTATATTCCACCATAATGATACGAAGGAATATGTATATCCACAGATGGATGCATTTACCCAGGCTGACACCATCAAATGTCACCAGAGTTGCGGATGAATGGAGATCATCTTTTCAAGAATCCGGTTGAATTCATAAAACCTTTACAACATACCAGGGATTGTTAAGTATAACATTCTCAGACATAAGGACGCACATAACCACCAGCTTAATGCTTGCGGATGAAAATAACCACTGATCTCGCGCATGCGGACATACATAACCACACACACACGTTATCTAACTTTTACCATGCCATATTAAGTCAACAATATTAAACGACTCACCTTTGTTTTCATTGACTTCTGGTCAGTAATCCAGGTTTGATTGGTCAGCAATTGCTTGATGGCTATTCTCCTGGCCGACTGTAACGTTGTCATGGCTGTTACCCCCGCCCCAAACCCCAGTGTCCCACAGCCCGCCACAGCCTGCCAGCTAGGCACGTCTACTGGGGAGAGAGCTTGGATTAATTCGGGCCCATATCGAGCTGCGATCCCTGCACCAATCACCCCCGCCGTGACCTTGTTGAAGAGGACATTGACAGTCCGTGACGTCACGGTAGGGCTGGGATCTTTCCTTCCCTCCCCCGCCATGTTTCAGGACCCTTGTAACTGCAAGGCTGTCCGTAACGTCACGAGGATCTTTGCAACCGCTATTTGTATAAACATCAGCCATATATATATATATATATATATATATTTTACATACAAACTGCAATGATAAAATGATTACATTCTCGCTCTAGGTATACTGAGCAGCATTCTGGAAACCAGAAGTCACCGGAAACTCTTCTCACTGTTTGCTGCTTAGCGTGACATATATATGGATGTATACATTGGTTGGCATACCACGGATAAAGGTCTCAACCCTTATCGGTAAATTTTATTGGGTTTACAGAGCTAATTTGGCGTTGTCTTTTCCTTCAACGCATGCTTAGCTTTCAGTACATTACCTATTAAGTCATCCAAACATATAAGTATACTTGACAGTGACCACAATTCTCAACTTAGGTTCCGAGCACTTTGAATTACGTCCACAGGGTATATGAACTCACTGAAATCGAACTCTGGGTTGCCGAGATATGAAGGTTTACTAGCTATCACATTTCAAAACAAAACATTAGTACTCCGCAAGAAGTCGAAGCTTGTGGTATAAATATGTGTGCACTAAAAGCAGGAAATAAACAAACGGGTCTGGTCAAAATACCTGGCTTTGCGTCTGATAGATTTCTCCCACGAGTAACTTGACCGCATCAGCTTTGTCCGGGTCAGAGAGGCTTACTAATTGACCGGACAGCTTGGGGCGCTCCGCTTGTGTTGCGTCGCGTACTTTCGACGTTGGCATGTATCGTTATCGATCAAGAAAGAACAAAGTTCACATTTGTTCGTGGTAATGTGGGAAATGTGTCAAGTATATGTCAGTGATGTATTATAATTCATCTTGACAAGTTGTAACTCAACCGACCCAACACTCTCTTCTATCCACGCCACAGTTAATGTAATAGGCATAGTATGGGTGAGTTATTTGATAAAGTGCGTAATGTGCTACCTGATCTATCATTACTCAGGCTTTATTTACTTGCCACTCAGGCTGTACTTACTCACCAATCACTCATAATATCCTCTCCACTCTTTCCGCAAATGCTCATCTCTAACCCAGTTCATATTCACCACTCACTCATTACAAACTCGCCACTCACTTAGTTCATGAATACCACTCAGTAGTAAATATACAAGCGGTTCTGGGACACAAACTCTCCCATGTATACTACTGACCTCTTGGCAGCTTATACAAGATTTTTGCTCACCCTGACCTCGCTGCACTAATACCAATGAAGGACGGAGCGCTTAACTGCGTCGCCAAGATCGTACTCAAGATATTTACCCTAAGGGCGCCTCGGCCCCGACCCCCAAACGGGGCCGAGGGGCTAGTTTAGTTTATTGGTAAACTAGTGTGCCCATAGGCCAGGGTGTCTACACCGTTCGCAGCTATCCACCGCTTTGAATCAAAGGGGGAGAGAGACACCGTGTTGACGTGCAGCCCATAGAGCTTATGACCCTCACTACGAAGCATGTTCATCCCATGGCGGAACTGTTTTTTTGTGAAGAGAGACTCCATGTAATGAGCGTGGCGTAGATGCTTCTTCGCCACCACCTTCTTCACGCCCTTGGCTCTTTTTATCTCGCCCTCGTCAGACATCAGGATAGAGTACATCTTAAGGCGCAAACCCACGTACTCCTTGATGGGCACGCCATCATTTTACCCCAAACCTTTTTGTTTTTGTCACTGTGCAGGGCATGAGAAGGGTCAAAGTTACTAGTGTCAAAGAGATTCCCATCCTCCCTCATATCAGCATAGACGTCAGTGTAAAGCAGGTTAATATTGCTGTCATATCTAGCCTTCATGGTATTGTAGTAAAAGTCAAGTGCTTGGAGAGGTCCAGAATGCAAATACCAACGTAGACCGGATGGTTCAGCACCAAGCGAGTCTTGTGCATATACAGGGCAGCCAGATCATCGTCAAACACTTTTTGTCGAGTATTTTTTCTTTTTCCGATGAGCGCACAATCTTAACGTCGACTCGCCTCCGGTGATTCTCCATCGTTTTACCAAAGATGGAGTTGTTCATAAGTTTATACTGGTGGCGGCCTTATGCAGATCTGTATTCATCCTAATGTAAGGCTCCATCCAGGGACTCTGGTCAAAGACAAGTGCACGATGAATCTTGGTAAGTCCCATCCCCAAAGACAGATACAGCTTGAGGTTCCTGTAGTGTACCACATACTTCTCCTTGTTCCACAGGTTGGGCATTTCGTTTTGCACAAGAAGCTGCTCCGGCGCTAGGGGGTAATCGTTGTGTTCGTCATGAAGCGCAGCAGGATACTCCAAGTCAACCTCAACTAAATACCCCGTTTTAGCATCATCGGGATGGTCCTGGATCTCTAGGTTCCACCCACTCAATACCCGAAGTAGGTAGGGCTTGGCTCATCGCCCACCCATACAGGTTGTTGGCATCGAGGTACTGGATATAGTTCGCTGGCTTATCCTGCTCAAAGCCCTCCACGTATGGGTAGTTCGCTTTAGCGTGGCGATGTGATACCATGCTTATCCCCCCGCGCAGCCCTTTCTCAATAAAGAGGTGCTTGTCATAATCGGTGAGAAGCTTGAGTTCCACCCCTGTGCTCTTAAGAAGCGCATCCCACGAAAGGCCAGGACTGGTATAGTAGTGTGCTGGATCCAATCCGTACTGTTTGAGGCATGTTTTGCGGAAGACCTCAAACACATCAGCTAAGAGCAACACATCTGTTTCGCAGGTACAGGTCATGGTAGTCACCCATGTTCTTACACCCGAACACGCTCCAGACGCTCTGTGCATGGGCATAGTCTGCAGCAGATATGCCTTGCTCCGAGAGCTTGCTGTAGAACTCCTGAATCGGCGGCAGAAGAGAATCAAACTTATCCCAGCCGTCCATGAACTCATAGGGATACACTCCCTTGTGCAGTAGCAGCCGGCGTTTCGTCTGGTCAGGCTCATATTCCGCCGCGAGCGCAAAGGCGTCTGGGTTGTTAGCAGACACCAGCTTATCAAGCGAGGCCAGGAGAAACTGTGCACTATCAATTAAGCGCAACTGTCCAAGCGACAGGGAAATATATTTCTCCATATTGTTTGGGATACAGTTGATGTTCCCCTCCACTTTGCTCATGGCCTGCATCAAGAGATGGGAGTCATAGCTCCGCAGGTTATGGAACACCACAGGTACGGGCGTTGTTTTAGGGTTCAACGCAGCTTTAGGTTGCAGGCGTTGTGGGCCGGTCCTCTGTACATACCAGTTATATGGCAGTGGTCGCAGACGGAGTCGCCCCTAGTTACTTTTTACACACATGACAATGAGTAGCCTCTTTATGCAATCTTTTGTCCTCTCGCGTCATGCGCATGGGGACAGTCTTGGACAGAACTGCTTTGATTTTTTGCTCCTCCTGCTGCAGAGCCTGTAAGAACTTCTCCTCAGCATCGCTTCCTCTGTAAAGCACAGAAAGTTCGGTCTTACTGTCACAACGAACAACCACATAACCGTAACCACACGGCTCATGTTCCTGTGTTCTCTGAGTGTTGCTCTTAGTAGCATCAAGAGCAGGGCCAGGAAGTTTCACCGTAAGTGCCTCAAAGTCGGCGTAGATGATAAATGGTGTGGTGAGCTGCTTCTGCCAGTTCTGGAAGGATAAGATGTTTTTTCCTTCCTTGGGCATGTCTACTCGGACGGCAGTTTGCCCTATCCCCACACACTCAGGCTTGTGCTTGTTGAGCAGTTTCCCGTGGTAGAACCATGCAAGCATCGCTTACAGAAGAACTTACAGTGTTCGTATTTACTCTGATCATACAGCAAACGGTTCAGATATTTGATCAGAATGTAATGCAACTTTTCATCCTCCTCAATTAACATGAGGTTTATGCATGTACCAGTGTGTTTACCGATACGGTGAACGATGGTGGCCTTCCCATCCCTGCCAAACACGTTCAAGGCCACGTTAGCATGCTTTTCTACCTTTTCAATCTGCGAGATAGGTGTTGGATATTCTACGCCTTTACCTTCCAAAACAGGGTTAACAGCCACTTAATGTTATAGTTTGATCGTCGCTCTGGGTGTATAGAAACCGGTTGTAGAGCCGCTAGAATAGACCATAGATAGTTGGCAATATCAATCCACAGAGTTGTGACGGACTCAAACTCCCAACCGGAACCTCTATTAGTCCACTTCTCCAACCGCTCTTGGATATTAGCAGCACTCTGGTCCAGCACATGGTTAATATTTTCTGAGGAGAGAACCACCTGCTAATTATTACGCAACACAAGCTCAACATACTCAGTGCTGCCATCATCAGTGTGCTTGGAGAGTGCTACTTTCGAGGCAAACTGACACATGATTCCACCTAACTCTTCCAGCTCATCAGCCAAAACTTTATGCATCTTCTGACGCATCCCATTTAAGAACATCATAAGGGCCGAGCTAAGGGGGTGAGACTCAGGAACATTCATCACCCATCCACGCAAATAGGTTTTAACAGCCAACTTAGTCTTCTTGAAGGCAAGACGCTCTGTGGGGAAAGGGGACTGGCTTGCGAGGACTGGTCTGCGTGGGGCAGGAATTGGTCTGCGCGGCACAGGGGTAGGGACCACCTCTTGCAGCTCTAGGGCCTTCAACTGTGCCTCCTGCTGTTCCAGGGCTGACTTTGAACGGGCATATGGTGGACGCTTCCCAGTCTTTGCCTCCAAATCTTTGCGTACGGCCTTTGCTCTCTCTCTGCATGAGTCATTGCGTGTACCATATGTTTTCCATTAGTCCAAAAGGGTGTTTTTTGATACACAAAGACAACAACTATACAGCGAGCGGACAGCGGCACAGGATTTCTATTTTTATACAGTGGGGAATCCCCATTCAGTGACGTCGGCTGCAGTCTGTTGTGAAGCAATTTTTTCTTTTGACGAAGACGACTGTGGTTGACTTTATCGAACCCACAATCCATACAAAATCCTACCTTATTATTTTGTATAGCCTTCTGACAACACGTACAAAGACAATTAACGACACCATGTTTTATCTTATATCTATGTGAGTTGCAAAACTCTTGTGTACAGGGCCTGTTACAGGGGTCTTTCTTTCTGAGTAATATCCATGGGCACTTATTGTCATATACTACCATTGTTATGTATATAGATCTCTAATGTCTAATTGGTAATACCATCTGGTGGCAACTGGGTATCAGACGGTACCACAAGCAGCTCCTCCTTTACAAAGCCACAGAGAGGTCCATCCGTTCATAGTAAAGTACAGGCTCACCAGATTTAGTGACAGAGATTCCAATCCAGTAAACATCGAGTGACCACACAGGGTCAGTGGCCCGCTGGCGCTGATCTTGCTCTGCCTCATCAGGCTGGTAGAGGTAGCAAACGCCAACATCAGAGGGAAGCTTTTGCTCTTTGACCCTCAGCGGGTGCCCTGGTACGAGTGCAGAGGTCTTTTGTGCAACTCATTTTGCCTTTATACCATCTTTAGGTTTTTTCCTTGTCAAGCAGGTCACCTCATTATTTGTCACAGAGAATAGAGCCTGTAGTCAAAAAACCCACTCAGTAGATCGTTTTCCAGTATCCTTTAACTGTACGGCATACTGGTGACTAAAGAGTCGCTCAGCCAGTGTTTGGTTAAAGCCTTCTACTATAGCCTGATCTCGATGGATATTCACTCGGCCACGCCTGACAGATACTCCATGTTTTGCTAGCAGCTGATTCATTGCTCCCATAAACTCCCGTCCGGGGTCGACCTGAAGTAGTTTAGGCCAATGCAGTGGCCCTCGCTTGTATATCCTTTTGAGCACACCTGCGACCTCCTTAGTCTCTTTTGTTGACAATGGCTCAGCCGCTTTGTAGCGTGAGGCCACATGCATCAACCATTAGGGCATACTTGTAAGTCAGGCGCTTCACAACGTCATGAGGAAGAAATAAGAGATAGGCTTGGTGAACCTCATTAGGGACAGGGACATCAAACTTTGGCCTGGGAATGTGTTTTGGCACTGGCAGATATATTTGCCATATAGCTTGCTTTGTTAGCCACCCCCTGGCAACTTTCTCAGAAACCCTCGCTTCCGTTGTAAGCTTCTTGATAGCTGTAATGCCTTTAAAGTAGCCCTTAGGACTATAGTAGATCTTTTGCATGCGACGATCCATATTCAGTAAATGCTCGAGTCTCCAAATGACCTACTTAGCAAGCCTGTACGCAAACAGCCCAGTCGCAGCCATACCCAGTATAATGAACGCCATCTCACGCCCTTTTTGACCATCTGAGGGCTCGTAGAAGTCTGAAAGCTGCGGCTCAGAGCCCTGCGGGTCGACGGTTTTATTCGTAATCAGGGAGTACTCACGCATAGCCTCGTCCGCATCCCTAAAAGAAACCCTGGTAGCGCAGTTGCTCATTGATGAAGTCTAAACGCTCAGTTCTCTTCTTGGCCCATGCTGCCTGAGCAGATTGAATCTGCACGATTGCCATATCATTGTGTTTACATTCCGCGTCCACTTGGCTGCCTTGTAATTTAGAGAATAAAAAGTTGCTCCCAGAGAATGCAAGGGCATTAACAAGAGCACCTCCAACGAGTAACGCGAGTGTGGCCATTACTTCAGTATATCAACTGGTAAGATTCCTTGTTTAATTAACATATCCTTTGTGGCAATGGCTAGTGATACATCGGCAACAGCCATAGCCAGGTCCCGTGGGGTGAAATCAAGACGTGGCACACCACCACCCAGAGCCATTTTAGCAAGCTTGGCATAACCTATTGAAACAACTGCACCGTAGTACAAAGCGTTGACGAGCATTTTTCCATCAGTAATTGGTGTTGTCATCTTACCCCATATAAAAAGGATCCTTTAAATGAGCGTCTGAAGGCTTTTTTACCACAACCTATTGAGGGTATGAGGCTACCATCTGGTGCTTGTAGCAATACAATGCGAGTCCAAACATCCCAACAACCAAAGGCGCAGCCCATGTTGGCCACGCCCACCTTTCCGGAGGTTTGCTGGTTGATATTGGCTCGACAGCTTCGTCTCTAACCTCTCTAAGCGCGGCCTTAGCCTCTCGGATTTCTCTCAGAAGCTTATTTTGATTGGCTTTCCAAGCTGCAGCACCCTTTCGTCCTGCCGCAACCCTTTAGCCTTTTTCGTAGTGGTTATTGACGTTATTTCCACCTTGATTCGTGTTCGCATGTTTAATTACTTAATTTATTTGTCCAATCGACAGCTCTTAGTAAGCACCTGTTAAAGCTGAGTTAAGCACCTGTTATAGCGTAGTTACGCACCTGTAATAGCGTAGTTAAGCTCATACTATAGCGAAGTTAAGCTCATGCTCTAGCGGAGTTAAACACATACTATAGCGTGCAAGTGGTGTCTTCCTCTCAACCAGCCCCTGTTGTTTCGGTGCTTGTTTTTCCAAATTGACAGTGCTTAAATGTTGTTAAAGCCGCGGTTAATGGAGCTAAAAACATACCATAGCGATGATATAGCTCGCAAGTGGCAGTGCTTAGCGGATGTTCAACAAACGGGTCAGTCTCTAGGTCTGTAATTAGCTTTGGCTGGTGTTCTGGTGGGATTGGTAGAAACATACAAGCAATACCTAAGTATAGCTGTAGCAATGATTGACCTAGAGTGCGCGTCATGCTAGCGCCTAGCCGAGCCTCATATCTCACATACAGCTTTATGATTTCTCCATCAGACATTGATTCAACCTGATCAATTGTAAGGCGCTCCAAACCAAGGTACTGACGGGCCTGACTGCCGGCTATGACGGCAGCAAGCCTATCTCTCTTAGAAGACATAGCTACACCAAGGGTGCAACTAGGTTCCGCTCCCCCAGACTTTGTCTCCACTAAGATAGTCATGTCCTGTTCAAGGAGTTTTCAATAATGGTATCAGGATCCATGAATATACGTATACGCCCAGATGAGGAAACCTAAATTGGTTACTGAGGCAGCGGTTGCTATCAAGGACAATATCACTTCAATCGACGGCATATGCAGTAGGCTGATCAGTCTTCAGCAGCAGTTTTGCTGCTTGGTCTTTGCTAGTAGTTGGCGTCACGGTCCTTGGTGTGAAAGAGCACCATCCAGCGAGTCTGCTTACGTAAGTCCTTCAGCACAGAGTTGTACTTTTGGGTGAGGACCAAGACACTTTGCTGCGCATGGCGGCTGCTAAAGGCCAGTTTGGATAACATGTCTTTCTTCTTGGTTAGGGCCTTTGTTGCCAAACAGTCATCAATAATGTTGAGGGTAGGCTCGCCCTTAAAAGAATGGTAGAAAGCCCTCAGGTGGTCATGGAGCTGCTCTCCTGGATCAACGACGTAGACCTCTGAATCATCCCACACATATGACCACGTATGATAGGCCTCGTTGTAACGTATGGTAGGGCAGAGGATTACAATATGCACCAAAGAAGGGCCCTTCAAGTAGGTCGAGGATGAATGCGGTTTTCCCACATCCTGTCTGCCCACAAACAATTGCCAAACAGGGACCATTTTCCACGGCCCTGCCACTACCGTGCAGCTAGTCGTCTGCACTCGTCCTTAAGTCGAGCCACAGAGAATACTTACTGGTGAGGTACTCTCCTAGGGAAACAATGATAAGTCTTTTGCAGCTATTGCTACACTGGGGTCTCGTTTACTCGTTGCTGCAAAGGCCTTCTTCACTTCATCCCACTACTGGTAGCCACGCATGCCTTGGGCATAGAGTTGGTGTTGAATGCCCCAATGGTCACCTCAACTTTTGTAATCTTTGGGTTGTAGAAGGACTCTGTCTTCATGGCGTATGAGGCATTGGCTGGGTCTTCAAAGAGCAGTAGGATGCCCTTCATGCTGCGTGCCGGCACGTTCGGCAGGGGTTCGCGTATCCGGCGTGTGGGTTTAGTTTGCGTCCATAAGTACTCGTCATGTTGAACTTCTTATCTACAGGTATATCTTTAACACACAAGCGTGGAGTTTGATAACCCAACATTTAACGATGCAGCGGAGGAGGGTTACAACCCTGGAAGAGAGGATGAGGATTGGCTTGATGAAATAGAGGATGAGACTCCCGCCCGGCCACTCTCCCACCTGTTACAGAAGGGGACATTGGGATGGATCGGTCTATGCCACAGGACGGCCGACTCGTTATAGGCGCTGTAAATGATTATACGATGTATTGGCTGAAAAAGGCCACACACCCGCCCTCGGCCGCGATTATACTAAGTTTGGACTTGTTAGAGGACAGTTACGTTTGAAGGACTACCCTGACTTAATTATTACACATTCTCGTACTAAGGCCCCACTTTCACTTCAAACAATAGCTAGTAAAGGTGCGGGGCCTAAGGCCGTCCGTGATGGTTTGGGGTTCACTGGGTGGTCCTGAAAAGCGGTGTCATGAAAGGAAGCAACAGCCTTCCAAGGCGTTGACCAAGCAGCTGCTAAAGCCGCAGAGAATTTAGAAATGTGGGGCCCTGAAGCCATTTCCGGGACGTGGGGTGGCGCGGAAGAAACAAGCTTTATAGAGGACGTTCATAATACCATCCAAGACCTCGGTACACAAACAGACAATGAACTACCCCTCAGAGAGCTTATAGGGCTGAACAAGGCTATGCAGACCCAGAGGGCTGAGCTGGTCAACAACCTAGCTAAGATAACTGAGATAGCAAGGGATATGGTAGCTCGTAAGGCCAAAATGGCATGGTTGGATGAGAAGGGGAGGGGTGATAGTGACTCATGGAGATTCCAAGCAACTAAGCTCGTAGATCTGCAGGAACTGCACCGTGTCCGTGTTGAGGCTGGATCTGTAAACCGCAAACATCTGCGAACCCAGATTAACCGCATCAGGGAAACGATCGATAGAATTCTTAATGAGGACAAGACGCTAGCTGAGCGTGTACGCACCCTGTTCCGGAAGCAGGGCATAGCAATCGCCTCCGTCCTCACTGTGATTGGATTGGCAATCTTGACCCTGGTAGTTGCTTTGACGGGAGGAAGGAGCACTAGTGCAACCCCTGCACCAACGCCAGCTGATAAGCCCGGTGTAAAGGAATGGATTAAAAAAAAAGCTGAACTCCTTGGCAAACGTCCTGAAGGGCCTGGCCAGTAAGGCAGCAGCTGCCCTTCCAGGAATCATTGGCTCCATTGTATCGTGGCTGCTTAAGTCAGCTGCAAAGGTGGCTGGTTGGATAGCAGAACATGTGTGGGCCGCAGCTGTGGCAGTAGGGTGAGTTATCCTCCTGATACTCCGTGACTTACTACATAGCAAACCAAAGCACAGCTAAGCCTATAGCCATTCCGCCTACAATAAGAGCCGTTTTCTCATCCTCGTGCGCCCCACGCAGACTGGTCTCGGCCACGCCGACAGGGGCTGGCCCTGGAGATGGGACTCCCATATTTGTATCTGGCGGAGGGTCAAAGCTTCCTCTCTCTGGAACCACAGGAACTGAGTTGACATCAGCATTGCTGCGATCTGCTGCTCCTCAGTCGCGATGGTAATCAGATTGTTCTACCAAGCAACGTTTTCAATGTCGAGGCTCATATCAGACGGAGCCATGTACAGGCCCGTTCCAAACACATAATCAACCTTTGAGGATGCATTCTGGAGGACGTTCTGATACCGTCAGATGGATGAAGGAATGTCCACTGGGGAGTTGATGGCATCCTCAACATTGGCCTGAAATTGTTTCAGAGCATCAAAGGACGTTCCAACACCTAGCATCTTTGAGCGGGTCTGCGCCTGAGCACTAAGAATGGCACAGACATAAGTCCTAATGCTGTCGTTAACTCGCTCAACACCGGTCTGTGTAAAGCACTCAGACGTGTCCAGTATGAAGGTACTCCAGGCCTCGTCTGCTTCAGGTCCCTGTGCTAGATGTAGAACAGCACCCATTTTCTCCTGAAAGGATTGTAGGTTATTCGCGTGGGCAAAACCTGGCTTTGTATCCTGTAGGATAGTGTAGGGTCATAACGAACGTTTCGAACAGCAACCTTGACAACAGTCCCGTAACCATACACATCATGGGCATATAAGATACGAAGGTCACTATTAGCTATGGTTGCCTTCTGGCGCCAGTCTGTGTTTGGTTGAGTCTCTCATATGCCCTCTTGTCATATGTATTGTTGTAGGGGTCATAGGCATGATCCTGAGGAAGAGGCGCTTGTAGTTCTGCCAATAGGCGACGCACTGTGTAATAAAGGTGAAAGGTGTAGAGAGCTTTCACGAGTGGAATCCCAGCCTCAAGGTGATCGTGGGATGACACGCCGCAGCCGGCGGTTGCACACCACACTGCAAAGTTAACCTGGTTCTGCCAAAACTGCATTGGATTTGTCAACCAGTCTTTTACTACTTTGTCCGCTGTTACCGGCGGCACCTTATAGTTACTGAATAGATCAGGAAAGTTTGCTGTGAATGTACCGCCATTGTGAACGACTTGAATTGTTTGTCGGGTTAGTTTATCTCCCACACCATATGAGGCTGGATACACCCCACCCGTTTTATATGTAGCTTTTCTATTGAAAGCGGCGACGATGTGTCCCTGCAAAATCCTATTGACAATAGTGCAGGTGATCTATGTGTTGGCCTAAGGTCAATCACGTATACTGTAGGTTGGTATAACATTGAATCAAATGTGCCCCTTCTATGGCTGCCAGATGGTTCTGGGCCAGAGGGGTTAAAACGTTCCAGTCTCCCGCCTGGCCTCTGGAGCTTCAAGCGTATACAGGAGGAATTTGAATTTATAAATCGGGATATTTTAGGTCCTAGTTTGGAGGTTGGTGATTCAACTGGGATTGTTACCCTCTCAATTCATTCTGGGTCTTTACGATGTGACGGTGTGTTACAAATATTAGGTCTTGATACCAGTCTGGGTGGAGGATGGATTCCTTCAGGTCTTCACAAAGGCGTCCGGCCCGTGAACTTTAGCATCTTTAACCCACTTTATGTCCACCTCAATCAAGTCAGTACCACGCACAACATGCTTGATGGTGCGCTCACTACGCTTGTTGAGGTTGTGGACTGTGAGGACGGCTCTTTCGGTGATATTATGACCACAAACATTGCTAATCCTGTGTCAAAACGTGTTACTGTCGGAGCTGTGAATGAGTTGAAGGTTCAGATAAGGGGTAATAAGGGACGTATATTGAACAATCACGACTTTCCTATTGGTGTTGTTGTTCAATTCATGGAGCTCAATGGAAACAGGATCAGGGCGCCGACCTCGCTGAATATGCAACAAAGACCTATGTAGACTCACAAAAAATGGATAAAAGCGGCGGTACTATGACTGAAGACCTTGAAATGTGAGACCCAATATCGCCTGAAGATGCTGCTAATGAAAAGTATGTTGATGACAGACACATACAGCATCTCAGGGACCTGAGAGAACACATAACCTCCTAAACAAAACCGCTCATTACTATATTGGCAGAAGCAAGTGGCGCTCTTCGGTTAGGATATGAGAGGTCGTTTGGTGATGGGGCTAGGGGTCGAGACTCACGAGACTCAAGCTGTGGATATACCATGTTATCCAATGGTAGGATTATTCGTATGGGGTTGTCTTCTGGTGTTGGTGCTGATAATGGTCCTATAGACGTGTTTCCTGTTATAAATGGGACACTTCAGTTGGTAGGAATAAGTAAGTCTGCTGACCAATGGGCTACTGTAGTATCTTTTGACCAGCCTTTACAGCTAGAACAAGGCAACGTTATTAACTTTTATACAACCACTCAAAACAGAGGGGCGACTTGGTCTGTAGTATCACTCCTTATTGAACTTGACTTATAGACATGTGCCTATAACGGTAGTATGAAACAATACCCGCCCATTCCTCCGGAGCCGCCTGATGAGAATCCAGGCCACTCCTATTGGCTGAATGAGATCAGTCTCAAGAAGCAATACCTTGAGAAAGAAATTGAAAAAATATGGTGCTATGTACAGAAAAATATAGGTGTGCAGGAAACTCGGTGGACGCAGTAGACACTGCTTAAGTTGCTGTTGGTATATGTCTTGGCGCAAGTGGTGCAGGTGTAATGTCTACAGTAGTTGCCATTTCTATTGCCACAGTGTTGGGTGCTACTGGGGCCGCTTGTGGGCTAGTTGTTATTGCTTGAAAATTCGTCAGTCGGCGGTTGACCGTCAAGGCAAAAAAGCATGACCAGATCTGCATTCTCGCTCAGTGCAAATTGAATACCATTGCTGACATTGTATCAACAGCACTTGAAGATGGTTATATCTCAGATCATGAGTTTAAGCTCGTTTTAGCTGAGTTCACAAAATATAGCCAAATGAAGGGCGAAATTAAGGCTAGATCTGTAAAAGCATGGCAGACTGTTTCAATTGATGAAAAAGACGAAGCATCTTTACCATTGAGTGGGCTATGAATGACGCGCCTCAACACATAAACATTTTACACAATGTAAAAAAGTGTAAAAGCCCCTTGGTATGACACTGCTCCCCAGTTTCAGCAGAACTACAGAGGCCCGGGATTTCCCCTGCGACTCCACTAAAGATTGGGCTGTATGTTATCTGGCCAGGCTTACTACCCCACGTGACTCATTCCTATCCTCTCCACTATAGGGGGATGAGGGTGCTATAACTAGGAATAAGTACTGGAAGTAGGAGCAGATGTATATAGAATAGAGGTCCCGGGTAACCTCTTCACAATACACAAATGCAGTGGCACTTGACAACTTGAGCACCTGCAGTGTCATAAGCATTAGAGCTTGAGCGTAGCACAAATATGGGTGTTCACTAAAAAATGTTATCACTCTCTAAAGCTAGTCAAGGTCCCCTAGCCTGATGGCTGCGGGAGCTGTTTACATGTTACTGATGTTCATTAGTCTCGCCTTCAGGTCTAGGGGACCATAATATCTTGAACTGGACAGGCATCCCAGATTTGGGATGCTCCAATCACAAGCCGTGTCTCTCGGTCACTCTCGGGTACTTTTGAGTCGTTGTCTCTCATTGGTCAGTTCTACAATTTCCGAAGAACTTGTCCAACTGGCCGAGTGATTTTTATGAGCCAGGCACACTACAACACTCCGATTTGTTGTTTCACGCTGAGTGGCACCGTTAATCACACATTCGGCGAGAGAAGCAGACACTGGTTCTTTTTAACTTACTATCACGTAAACATACTATCGTGCAGCTAAGCGATTAAAGCGCTTGTTGTGGTGCCAATTTGAACTTTTGAGACGCCCCATAATTCCAGAACACATTCAATGTGTTCTCATTGGCAGCAGACCACTACAATGTCCAGACGTCACATAGAACCGAGGGTGCGTATCACAAGCCAGTTCCATGAGCCAGACACGTGCAATTAAGGTCAATCCGGGTCACAACCTTTGCGTTGATTAGTCACGAAGATTAACGAACGTGTCTAATGAATATTCGGACGCGCCACTTTTAGAGCTGGTCGTGTCGTAGACTCAAGGGCGAGAAGCGTAGCGGAACCCCTGGAGTCTGGGACGCAGACTACTCTAGAGCGTTAAATTGAGGATGCCACTTGGATAGACTGCCTCTCCCAATACATGGTTAAAATGGGTTGTTTTAAGATGTTTTAGATTTCTGGTAATTACATTTATAGAGACTAATTAGTTTAAATATGCTGTGTACACCCCAAACATAGTGCCCAGCTGTGCGAATCATAGCGTGCACACTAATCATAGAACGAATGAATCACAGCCGCCAATCATAACGTGCATACATGAATCAGCCTATTGAATAAACGAGGGTATAAGATATAGAAATGAACACAGAAGAGCGTATTACTAAACTTGAGGGTGGTGTAAAGGAGTTGATATTAGATACAGAGTAGATGCAAGACGAACAAATATATCTGGAGTGCAAACTGAGTGATATGGAGACTAAGTATGATGACCTTGTGGAACTGGAGGACATGGTGAGAGATCAGGAGGTTAAGAACAATGATCTTATGGAGCGAATGGAACACCTAGAGGACCTTGTTAGCAGGTTGTGAACGGCACACTAGTTTACCAATAAACTAAACAAGCCCCTCGGCCCCGTTTGTGGGTCGGGTCCGATGCGCCCTTAGGGTGAGCAAATATCTTGAGTATGATCTTGGCGATGCAGTTTAGCGCTCCGTCCTCCATTGGTATTAGCGCAGCGAGGTCAGGGTGAGCAAAAATCTTGTATAAGCTGCCAAGAGGTCAATAGTATACATGGGAGAGGTTGTGTCCCAGAACCGCTAGTATATATACTACTCACTCACTCAGTTCATAATGACCACTCACTCAGTACATGAACACCACTCACTCAAATTATATTCACCAATCACTTAACTACGCTAAGACGGCTAACTCTTACTAGCTACGTGGTATGATCATGAGTGAAACACATTCCTGTCGTCAGGTAGCGCTACTATAAAATCAACAAAATCAGATGGGGCTGTTGAGCCAACCTCTCGGCTTGAGGCTTATACGTAACATATGGAGTCTTCTGATTGGCCGACCGCTCTCCTAAATGATCATAATATTCCAGATGATTTCGAGAGACGCTATGACAAACCAGTGCACTATGCTCAACTGGCGAGAGTAAGCCCTCCTAGCTCAGCTATAAAATCTTTGGGGCTACTCATATTAACAGACCTGAGATACTGAGCCGTTAACTCACAAGTTACACATGATTTAGTTCCATTTTAGTCTTTAAATGCTTGATACTGATGCTTTTGAGTGACCAGTGAGAAAAATTGATTATACGTAATGGAATGCATTTATAAAGTATCAGAAATAAAAACATGCTTCTCGTAAACAAATACAATCCGATCATACACTTGATCTACATTCATGTTGGAAAATATTCCATTTGAATTTGATAATATTGGTAGCTCCATTCAATCCCGACTTGCGTATGGGCGTTCAATTTCAAAATATATATGATTGTTAAATAACGAATGACAAAGCCATTTAATGATTCTCGAAGAAGTTGGTTTAAATGTAAAACTGTCGTAATCTTAAAACTAACATTGAAAATGTGAACAAATACGAAGCATGTTCTGTCAGGAAACTTCATTTTGATATCATCATCTTCACGAATTCTGAAACCAAAATACATTCTAAATTAATTGACGAATTCACGTTAAATCGCCGAGGGCGTTATGACAGACTACTTCTGTGAGGCGCGCAGATTTCTTTCCCAGTAAACGTAAACACCGGAGAAGGTATATTATCTACCATACAGAACAAACAGCTGAGGAAAAATAGGCTTGATCGATCAACAATATTCAAGAATCTAACCCTCGTAATTGACTTTGCCATCGCCATCTATATCCGCCTCTCTTATCATCTCTTCGACCTCCTCATCCGTTAGTTTCTCCCCTAATGTCGTCATAACGTGCCGGAGCTCGGACGCGCTTATATAACCATCGCCATTCTTGTCGAAGACCTTGAATGATTCACGCAGTTCCAGCTCCTCGTCGGCGGGGTTTTTCATTTGCCGCGCCATCATGGAGAGGAACTCCTGGAAGTCGATCGTACCATTTCCTACACGCACACAAACGCACGTCAATAGCCGCTTGTATCAATAACGCTTTATGTCATCTAGAGTTATTCGGATTAGCTTACTGTATGAAACATTGTCAAAGATTTTTTTAAGCCCTCATCCCTATTCGAACTCGTGATGAATAGGCTAAAAGCTAGCAGCTCTAATGAAGTTTACTGCTGTATCTCTAGGGCCGAGAGATTCGTGTTTTCCATGGCGAACAGGAGAGTAATATTGAGACATGACCGACAGCAAGGCTGACGCCGCGGCTGATGTTATGAATGAGGTCATGAATGACGGAATGAATGAGGTTATGAATGACGCTTTGAATGACGTTATGAATGACGCTACCAATGACGTTATAAATGACGATATGAATGACGAAATATATATCGACATGGCTGATGACACCGTCGGCGTCATTTGAATTGGATGATGGCACAGCTCAGCTGTACACAGCCAAGAGTATGAGTAAACTAGACGTGACTTTCAAACAGAACTACTGTGGCGCCGTACCGTCAAAGTCCACCTCATTAATCATATCCTGTAATTCGGCTTCTGTTGGGTTCTGTCCCAAGGAGCGCATCACGATTCCCAGTTCCTTTGAGGAAATGTTGCCGTCACCATTTTTGTCAAATAATGAAAATGCTTCTTTGAATTCTGCAAATAAACATGCAAGCCAATCCATGTAAGATAAGCAACCGAAGACGATTAGTCGTTTTATGGATAAATTTCATTTAGTCAACTGGCCTGGTGTTTAAAGCACGATATGCTGTGAACTTCAGCAAGCGATGAATATTTCGCTAAGGCACAGACGTGGGGTTTTGTATGAACCCTATGTACAGGGTCAAACCAACTAACAAGAAGCTTGCTACAGTCTCATAGCATGGGTTTAGTAATATTAACAGCGGATTTTGTGGAATAACCGTAACATACGCGTAATGCGTTATTACCTTCAATCTGCTCCTCTGACAATTGCCGCTTGTCCACCTGGAACAGCATCAACTTGAGAGTACATAGGCCATTAGGGCTAGAGCACATCACGCCATATCATAAAAAACAAGGCCTGCATACCCTGCTCACATATACCAGCCATGTTAGGGTCCTTTTTCGTCTCACTAAGAAAGCTATTGAGGATCTCATTACGGATGACAAATGACCTCGGAGGGCATGGTAGGATCAGCATAAAGGACCGACATGCCGTCAGAGACGGGACCATGCGCGTGGACGGAGAATATGCCAGCCCATACATATGCATATATATATATATAGGCATATATATATATATATAGAGATATAGAGAGAGAGAGAGAGAGATAGAGAGATATATAGATATAGAGAGAGATAGAGAGATAGAGATATAGAGAGAGATAGAGAGAGATAGAGAGAGAGAGAGAGAGAGATATATATATAGAGGGAGGGATATAGAGGGTAGAGAGAGAGATATATATAGAGAGATCTATAGAGAGAGAGAGAGAGAGAGAGAGATAGAGAGAGAGATCTCTCTCTATAGAGAGAGAGATCAGAGAGAGAGATCTATATATCTATACTCTAGACAAATATATATCTATATTAAATATATATTATTCATAGATATATATCTCTTTAAGTATATATATTTATATATATCTCTATAAATATATATATGTACATATACATATACAAATATAAATATATATATATATATATATATATTTATATATATATATTTATATATATGTATATACTTATGTGGTGGAGTTATACTGAGTTATGACTATATATACAAGCAGGCTGGGTCTATGCGAGTTGCGCGGCCGGTTATGAATTATTCACCGCCACTGTGTTGTGATAGCACTCATGCAAGGAGTGGCTGCGATCGCCAACCATCGGTCACCACAGCTCTAGGGAAATAATCGTAATTGCAACTCAATAAACAACAGATATGGATATGTACTTGCAGAGATGGGTTTGTGTCAAGTCAGGGAGGACCTCAAGAGTTCATGTTATATATGAATATATATATATATATATATATATATATATATATATATATATATATATATATATATATATATATATATATATATATAGAGAGAGAGAGAGAGAGAGAGAGAGAGAGGAGTAAGTCACGCTCTGTATACTTTTGATTTTTGTCACCTAGAACAATTACATATCGCCTGTCTATATATATATATATATATATATATATATATATATATATATATATATATATATATATATATATATATATATATATATATATATATATATATATATATATATATATATCTATATATATATATATATATATATATATATATATATATATATATATATATATATATATATATATATATATATGTGTGTATTTACAGCTTGGCCCCGATAACTGCATAACTCGCGCCCATGTCGTGGGCCCGCATTATTAGCTGACAATAGCGAGTTATTATAACAATATAGTAACAGAAACGGCGTCATTGTCATCCGCCATCCGTAATAGCGCGCTTTCACAACTAGCTTCCTTGGGCGAGGTGTTGACGCCACGGGAATGAGGTGAGAAAACGTTTGGCGCTGGGGGGGGGGGGGGCGAATATAAACCAGCTCGCAACTTAATAAAATCTGCTCATTTTGCATTTCCCATCGACCATCATCTCTAAAAAAAAAATCAATATAATAAAATTCATTTGCATTCCTTATCCGCATAGCAATCGAACCGACAAGTTTAATCTGCTAAAGATAGGCGGATGATGCGCCATGCGTACTGAGGTACATATTTAGCAGTTTCATTCCTGTTATGTTAAGCACTCACCATTTTCGTCGAGTACCTGGTCCAACTGTACGGGATCAGAGGTAACAGATACGCTTCGTCAATTAATAAATAACTCGCTTTTGGATGTTAGCACACACACGAGCGGGTTTCATCTCCCTGTGGTTCGTAACGCCCCTTGCTACAGCTGCTGCTGGTGCGGCTGCTGCTGCTGGTGATGATGATGGTGGTGATGGTGATGGTGGTGATGGTCGACGAGCTGCTGGTGTTGCAATAATAACGATAATGCCGTGGACGGGGCGCATGCGGGACGTAGACACTAACACATGCAGATGAGTTGATAATGGTGGGGGTGTGGGGGACTCGTGCGGATCTGTTAACCCCGCTCCAATATCACTCATCGCGCTCAGCCAGTGGGGAATGTATTGCCACAGGTGGGAGCCGTTCAGGGATGTCGCTAGCTTCAGTTCACCCGCTCGGCCACTCGGATGCCATACAGGTTATGCTGCTTTTTAGGATATCGGTCCACGATTGTGTAATATAACGAGCTTTAAGCGAAATTGCCATTTCTGTGAGCCAAACCTTATAGGAGAAGTATAGATCGGAACATCATACTTCATAATTTGTTTTAGTTGGGGAGCGTTGGGGGTTGCGGGTTGTTTGGATGTTTCGGGGATTTAGGTCATGTGGACCTTATACGGGGTTGGCAGACATGCAGACTCCTAAGCCCGTTTTTTTTAGCCTCATGGTATCGCCCACGTGGTATCAAGGGGGAGAGAACAGCAGGTCACTTGGGGTCACCCAACGCATGCATTGCGGACCGCGTTCCTGGGCGCATTGCCGCGGGCGGCGTTTGAATTACGCAGCGTTCGCAAAAATGCAGGCTACAATATTCTATCAATCTCGTGAAGGGCGAATTCTAACATGAACTTTGCTACAGCGTCGGCGAAAAGACTTACGGGCAGCCCTGATTCCTATGGCCTTATCATGCAACATTTTTTTGGACACTTTGGCCATACAATAAAACTGTTTGGGAGCCTTATCTCGCCGGCCTTATCGTGTAAAATGTTTAGGATCCTCGTAGCTATGGCCTTATCAATTAAACGGGTTTTGAACCCTGTTATCTATGGCCTTATAATTTAAACGAGTTTTTGAACCCTGTTATCTATGGCTCTACAATTTAAACGGATTTTGAACCCTGTTATCTATGGCCTTACAATTAGAACGGGTTGTGAACCCTGTTATCTATGGCCTTACAATTAGAACGGGTTGTGAACCCTGTTATCTATGGCCTTACAATTATAACGGGTTGTGAACCCTGTTATATATGGCTTTATAATTTAAACGGGTTTTGAACCCTTTCATCAATGTTAATGTGTGTAAGACCCTGATATTGAATGCCTAATTAATTTGACGGGTTAAGGACCTGGATATCTAAGGCCTTATCGTACATCAAACAGACGGGTCGGTATCCACATTTTTGGTTTATAACCCAGATCTCTCTCGCCTCAGCATGTCTCTTGGTTTATAACCCAGATCACACTCGCCTCAGCACGTCTCCTGGTTTATAACCCAGATCTCTCTCGCCTCAGCACGTCTCCTGGTTTGTAACCCAGATCTCTCTCGCCTCAGCACGTCTCTTGGTTTATAACCCAGATCACTCTCGCCTCAGCACGTCTCCTGGTTTATAACCCAGATCTCTCTCGCCTCAGCACGTCTCTTGGTTTATAACCCAGATCACTTTCGCTTGTAGGACCTTGATCTTTGTAGCCATATCATTTTGACGGGAGTAGGACCTGAATTTTTGTAACCATATCATTTTGACGGGAGTAGGACCTGGATCTTTGTGGCCTTATCATTTTGACGGGAGTAGGACCTGGATCTTTGTGGCCTTATCATTTTGACGGGAGTAGGACCTGGATCTTTGTGGCCTTATCATTTTGACGGAATAAGGACCTGGATCTTTGTGGCCTTATCATTTTGACGGGAGTAGGACCTGGATCTTTGTGCCTTATCATTTTGACGGGAGTAGGACCTGGATCTTTGTGGCCTTATCATTTTGACGGGAGTAGGACCTGGATCTTTGTGGCCTTATCATTTTGACGGGAGTAGGACCTGGATCTTTGTGGCCTTATCATTTTTTAGGACCTGGATCTTTGTGGCCTTATCATTTTGACGGGGGTAGGACCTGGATCTTTGTGGCCTTATCATTTTGACGGAATAAGGACCTGGATCTTTGTGGCCTTATCATTTTGACGGGGGGTAGGACCTGGATCTTTGTGGCCTTATCATTTTGACGGGGTAGGACCTGGATCTTTGTGGCCTTATCATTTTGACGGGGGTAGGACCTGGATCTTTGTGGCCTTATCATTTTGACGGGGGTAGGACCTGGATCTTTGTGGCCTTATCATTTTGACGGGAGTAGGACCTGGATCTTTGTGGCCTTATCATTTTGACGGGAGTAGGACCTGGATCTTTGTGGCCTTATCATTTTGACGGGAGTAGGACCTGGATCTTTGTGGCCTTATCATTTTGACGGGAGTAGGACCTGGATCTTTGTGGCCTTATCATTTTGACGGGAGTAGGACCTGGATCTTTGTGGCCTTATCATTTTGACGGGAGTAGGACCTGGATCTTTGTGGCCTTATCATTTTGACGGGAGTAGGACCTGGATCTTTTGGCCTTATCATTTTGACGGGAGTAGGACCTGGATCTTTGTGGCCTTATCATTTTGACGGGGGAGTAGGACCTGGATCTTTGTGGCCTTATCATTTTGACGGGAGTAGGACCTGGATCTTTGTGGCCTTATCATTTTGACGGGAGTAGGACCTGGATCTTTGTGGCCTTATCATTTTGACGGGAGTAGTAGGACCTGGATCTTTGTGGCCTTATCATTTTGACGGGAGTAGGACCTGGATCTTTGTGGCCTTATCATTTTGACGGGAGTAGGACCTGGATCTTTGTGGCCTTATCATTTTGACGGGAGTAGGACCTGGATCTTTGTGGCCTTATCATTTTGACGGGAGTAGGACCTGGATCTTTGTGGCCTTATCATTTTGACGGAGTAGTAAGGACCTGGCCTTATCATTTTGTGGCCTGGATGGCCTTATTTTGACGGGAGTAGGACCTGGATCTTTGTGGCCTTATCATTTTGACGGGAGTAGGACCTGGATCTTTGTGGCCTTATCATTTGACGGGAGTAGGACCTGGATCTTTGTGGCCTTATCATTTTTTTGGACGGGCCTTATCATTTTGACGGGAGGTAGGACCTGGATCTTTGTGGCCTTATCATTTTGACGGGAGTAGGACCTGGATCTTTGTGGCCTTATCATTTTGACGGGAGTAGGACCTGGATCTTTGTGGCCTTATCATTTTGACGGGAGTAGGACCTGGATCATTTTGTGACCTGGATCTTTGTTATCATTTTGACGGGAGTAGGACCTGGATCTTTGTGGCCTTATCATTTTGACGGGAGTAGGACCTGGATCTTTGTGGCCTTATCATTTGACGGGGATCATTTTGACGGGGTAGGACCTGGATCTTTGTGGCCTTATCATTTTGACGGAATAAGGACCTGGATATTTGTGGCCTTATCATTTTGACGGGGTAGGACCTGGATCTTTGTGGCCTTATCATTTTGACGGGAGTAGGACCTGGATCTTTGTGGCCTTATCATTTTGACGGGAGTAGGACCTGGATCTTTGTGGCCTTATCATTTTGACGGGAGTAGGACCTGGATCTTTGTGGCCTTATCATTTTGACGGGGGTAGGACCTGGATCTTTGTGGCCTTATCATTTTGACGGGAGTAGGACCTGGATCTTTGTGGCCTTATCATTTTGACGGGAGTAGGACCTGGATCTTTGTGGCCTTATCATTTTGACGGGAGTAGGACCTGGATCTTTGTGGACCTGGACCTGGATCTTTGTGGCCTTATCATTTTTTGTGGCCTTATCATTTTGACGGGAGTAGGACCTGGATCTTTGTGGCCTTATCATTTTGACGGGAGTAGGACCTGGATCTTTGTGGCCTTATCATTTTGACGGGAGTAGGACCTGGATCTTTGTGGCCTTATCATTTTGACGGGAGTAGGACCTGGATCTTTGTGGCCTTATCATTTTGACGGAATAAGGACCTGAATCTTTGTGGCCTTATCATTTTGACGGGGTAGGACCTGGATCTTTGTGGCCTTATCATTTTGACTGGAGTAGGACCTGGATCTTTGTAACCATATAATTTTGACGGGAGTAGGACCTGGATCTTAGTGGCCACATCATTTTGACGGGAGTAGGACCTGGATCTTTGTGGCCTTATCATTTTGACGGGAGTAGGACCTGGATCGTTGTGACCCTATCATTTGGACGGGAGTAGGACCTGGATCTTTGTGGCCTTATCATTTTGACGAATGTAGGACCTGAAGTTTATCATGTTGGTTTATGACGGTTTTTTTTTATTTTGACAGATGTAGGACTCTGAACGTTGTGGTCTTATCAGCTGCTCTAAGTTAACAAGATGACCTACATGCGTCGCTACACACTGCTCATGGGCTGTGATTAATTGACAGCATCCTTAACGCGCGTTCCAATATTCGATTCATTTTACTGCTGTGTATAACGGAATATGAGCAGTTACAAGCGGTTCTGATGTTGTCCGCGTGTGGCTCTGCCTGGGGCATGTGCCCAGTGCGCAGACACTGAACGGGCTAATCGATGATCATGTCACGTAGGACAAGATGGCTTATCGTGTAAATTGCAGTTTCAGACGCAAGCTGTATGATATTAAACCAAAATCGATACGTGGAATGTCGTTGGTTGCGTAGAGGTCGTCGGTGTGATTTAATGAAGATTTCAATAGGTTTCGAGAGGAAGGGTTAGACTTAATTTGATTCGTCAAATATCTGGTGACATCGCCCCCCCGTTGTGTACAATAGCTGTCGGAATACAAATACGACTCATACGTACTATACAGTATATTAATGGTTGCTTATATTTGCTACCTTTGTCTCTGATACTCGATTATAAAGATTCTGGTAATAAGAACCCCCATATCATGTCTTGCGTCGCCAAATGTCAGTTCGTTTAACAACTGATGCCAGCCACCTAGCGGATGGGATACATAGAAAGTAACCGGGAGATGATAAAAGCGAATGTCTTGTCAGAATGTTTGTCTGACTACTGTATCTGGTTTCATCCATGTTGATTGAATTCTGTAAGCTGCCGTTGACTGTATGCAAACATTAAACCCTCTCCTTCTAAATTCGTTGTTTGCAATAAATGAGCCCAGAGCGTGCACGAAGATATCAGCGTGTAATGTAATCAGATATGGTCTATATAGAGATAGTCGCGTATTGCCATGCAGTGGCACCCCTAGCGGCTAGTATGCCAAACAAAATTGACACTCTTCGACTGCTTGGTTTTGACGGGGAAAATCGAGTAATAATCTAAATGATTGTGACAATGCTTGTGAATATAGTCTTAAATATGTGAATTTATATTAACAAAACCCACTACTGCGAGTAAAAATAGCAAATATTGGAAGCCTCCGGTATCAATAAATGAAGGGTTTTAATGGGCGTTTGTGTCTGACTCTAACAGTAAGGCCTCGGGTACTCGCGTCATGAATTTGACGTTTTTGTAGCTTTAAACGGTCGATGGTAAGATAAGAAGTATTTTTTTCTTATAATTATGATTTGTATATATATACATTCATAGTGTGCCCTCGTTTGCTTGGAGTCATGTATTGTGAACTGACGACGGTTCATTGATGACCTTTGCAGGCTAGCCCAACATAGTCTAGGCGATATTTATCACGCAAGATGGGTTCGTTAGAGCAAATTCAGTCGGAGGTATTCGTCTTAGATGGTATACGTTGTACAGTAGGCTCATGAAATAACCAGCTTCAAAGGGAATGGTCATCCAATCAGCAAATGGGAGAGTATTCAAGACCAAAATATCGCTGATGTGTTGCCAAAGGAAGTCTGATTAATCCATGTTAGATTTTTATCCTAATTGCTTCAGTGGTGGCGAGTTTGGCACAACCATCTAAGTTCGCACAGCAGCAGTTCTTAAAATAAAAAAATATAATGCCAAACATCGAGACATTACTGCTCATTTTTACTAGTTCATCTGTTTAAGTTTTATCTGCAATTTTAGAACCACAAGTTTTGCGTCCAACGCAATGGCAAACATTGTATTTCTCGCGGTCGGCACTACACATCATTATGGATCGATATTCGGGATGGCACTATTTTTGGTTATCCACTGTAGCATGGTCTTCGAATAAAGAATTTACTTGACATTGATTGTGCCTTTCAAGCAAACAAAAGGTAGGGTCCTTTGGGAAACGAAACAAAACATGTAGATTCCTGCATCATTTCCGTGAATTGGCGCAATATACTGCAGCACAATAAGAGCTATTTCCCAGCCATTGAGAACGACTCGCCATGTTGACCACGTTGAATTTTAGTTTGTCATATTGGCCGATCAAGGGGAAGCCCGGGGGGGGGGGGGGGGGGGGGAGGGAGCGGGGGGGCCAAAAGGGTACAAGGTATTATGCGAATGTATGGTACAGATTGAAGCTCAAAAACATACCCCGACACCTCTGCCACCGCCACACCAGTTTACGCAGAGCTGAATATCTTGAAGCTTATTAACTATATTGTGGCACATATGTACTACCTCTATACCATTACCTTGACGCAGAGTGATAAAATATTGGTGTTACTTTGAAGTGATATACCTTGATGCATTTTATTAACAGGGTAAACATTAAAACAAACGACACTGAAGTAGCAACTTAACGTCATGACTAAGCTGGCTCTCAGTGTTAGACGCATTATGACCGAGACAATTCGATGCTGACACCATATCTATGAAGAGCTATTTTGCCGTGAGTTTCTTGATAAAATCTGAAACACAAACAGACAAGCCACAGCATTTGAAAATCAATGCGCTATTGAATAAAGTTGTATGATTTGACTTGGCCATAGGCGATTTGGATGGCGGGATAGACACAGGCCATTATGATGGAGCTTTCGTCAGTGGCACAGAGATGGGGTGAGTGCTATTGACCATTATGATGGTTGGTTCGTTGTAGGCCGTTATGATGGATATCTGGCTAATTATAAATGGGGTAAATAGTAAGAGATAAGATTGACCTTATCTAGCAGCCACTTTCTAGGATACATGGAAAAAAGGAGGGAAGTTGATTTAGATGAAAAGGAAAAAGATCAAGAAGGCGGAAAAAACGAGAACAAACATGAGCGATTATCGCACGACATGTCATCACCAGCCGATTGACTGAACCAGGCCAGACTAGCCAGTCTAGGCGAAATCCGGACCAAAGTGGAGTGTTTTTCAAATAGCCTAATAGACTATTTTCAAATAGCCTATCAGTCGTTTGCTACGACACGCGGAAATATATAGTGGGCCTATTGCCCCCCCGAGGCTCACAGATAAAGGGAAGTGTGGTCATTTATGATGCAGATTTATCGAGATGTAACGACACATCTCTATTCCCAAACCATGACTAACAAGTACGTTTCACCTGACACATCTGTATCGTATCGCTCGTATTATGATCCCATGACAGATATATGTCAGATAACCCAAACAAATGGGGAGCTGAAATAAGTTAACAATCCTGGCCTAAATGGTTCCTCATGCTAACATGAATCCATTTTAATGTTGCTTGGCATTGATAGCTTGGTTTTGATAGATGGACGTTCCCTTACAATTTTCAACCTAATCCCACCGTAACAGTTTTCATGATGTCACTGAATGGCGCTGCCCACGTTACCAATAAGACTTTCGGTATATACCCCATTATAGAAGATGATACCAGCTTAGTCACAATATACATAGAAGAGCTCCCATAACGCAGGTCACTTCATTCAGTGACGTCACGAAAACAGTCCAGGTGACAGCATCGCTTAGAAGCTATTCCTGTCAAAACGATGATCGTTTAAAAGAAAATCATCTGGCAATTTGTGAACGCTATCGAGACCAAGTCGAAGCATTGCTTGCATTCCAAATCTGCATATCCGGTCTGTATATTTTGAATCATCAGTTACATGTAATGTGTGGCAAATATTTGCTATTGAAACCAACCGTACCTGTGCAATCAATCTTGCCATCCCCTCCCACCTCAGCTGCCTTCAGCATCTCGGTTATTTCATCATCATCGATTGGTTCGCCATATTCTTTCAGCACGGCCTGCAGAATCAACATAATGACCTTTATTGCATTCACTAATAACAATAGAAAATATATCATCTATTTGAACTAAAAATCAAATGTGATACCAAGAAATGACCCTGGCAATCGTTCTTTAAAACCCATGTAAATAACTGAAAAAAATTACCCGGAGGTCTTTAGCATCGAGGAGACCCATGCCTTCTTTATCAAACACTTTAAGCGCTTGATCGAATTCCTCCTCGAGTTCGTCGTCCGTTTTGAGGCCGTGAGCGCTGACCGAGCGGAAGAAATCTTCCATGGACATATGACCGGTGTCTACCAGGCGAGCCAGACAATGAACAGAATCAAGCAGCAGCTATAGCAATAGTTGGTTCGACCCAAAAATGACAACAGGATGTTAGTTATACTTTCCAATATGCTGTTTGAGCAGTTGGTATTAACACGGTCAAAGACATGTGATGTATTAAAGCGGTAGGGCATGGGTCTCCTGTAGTAGTGACAGTAGTAAGGGCATAGGTCACCCGTAGTGGCGACAGTAGTAAGGGCATGGGTCACCTGTAGTGGCGACAGTACTAAGGGCATAGGTCACCCGTAGTGGTGACAGTAGTAAGGGCAGGGGTCACCTGTAGTTGCAACTGTAGTAAGGGCATGGCGACTGTAGTAAGGGCATGGGTTACCTGTAGTGGCGACAGTAGTAAGGGCATGGGTCACTTGTAGTGGCGACAGTAGTAAGGGCAGGGACCATCTTCAGTGGTGATGACAGTAAAGGCAGGGATGAGTTTTGCGTTAATGCGTGGGCGATGCTGTAATGCTGTAATGCGTAGGCGATGCTTTAATGCGTGGGCGATGTTGAAATACATGGGCGATGGTGTAATGCGTGGGCGATGCTGAAATGCGTAGGCGATGCTTTAATGCGTGGGCGATGCTTTAATGCGCTGGCGATGCAGTTATACTGGCGGTTATTGATTACCATCCACTACTGCGTCTTGGATGAGCTGCTGAACCTCAGCCTGGGTTGGGTTTTGACCCATAGTGCGTAGAGCGTTGCCTAAATCCCCAGACGACATCTTGCCGTTGTCCGTCCTGTCAAACATCTCAAACACCTCCTTCAGTTCTACAAAATAAACACTAGGTACACTGGTCCACAAATGGTATGGCAACTCTGACACATAGTGTTTGTAGGATCTGTGTAACATTCAAAAAGATAGAACGGATTCCACTATTGGAGTACTTCAAGCGCTCACCAGCTAACTGCGTTTCTGTGAAGTTGTAGAGCTTCACCCAGGTTTTGTCTCTTTCGGCTTCCGGGTCTGCGATGCCCGCCCTGGCGGTGACGGGTTCGCTGGCACCAGCAACCTGCTCCACGTCATGAACACGATCGTGTCACATTGAAGAGAACCGCTCATTATAAGTGTCACGTGGGTCAGTAATCACTGACGCGCTGGTCAGTGTCAAATAACAGGCAGGTCCGTGATCTATGTCTTGAGGGTCAGGGAACAACATCACGAATGTCAGTGATCCATGTTACGAAGGTCAGTGATCAATGTCACGTAGATCAGTGAACAATATAATGTCGGATGTTGGTCCATGTCACGTAGGTCAGGGACCAATGCCAGGGATCAATAACGTAGGCTAGGGATCACATGGGACAATGATGGGACAGTGATGAATGTACGCAGGCCGGGGTAAAGGTCAGGGATCAATGGGGATGTAGGTCGGGGATCATTGTCATATGGGACAGTGATCAATATTACGAAGGTCAGGGATCAATGTCACATTGGACAGTGATCAATATCACATTGGACAGTGATCAATGTCACGACAGTCAGTGAACCTTGTCATGACGATCAGTGAACCATGCCACGTGGATCAGTGATCAATATCAAGAAGGTCATTGATCAATGTCACGTAGGTCAGTGAACAATGTCACGTGGGATATTGGTCCATGTCACGTAGGTCAGGGACCAATGTCAAGTTAGGCAGTGATCAATATTACGTAGGCCAGGGATCAATATTACGTAGGCCAGGGATCAATATTACGTAGGCCAGGGATCAATGTCACATGGGATAGTGATCAATATTACGAAGGACAGAGATCAATGTAACGTAGGCCAGGGTTCAATGTCACATGGGACAGTGATGAATGTTACGTAGGTCAGGGTTACATGTCACGTTGGCCAGGGATCAGTGAACCATGCCACGTGGATCAGTGATCAATGTCACGAAGGTCATTGATTAATGGCACGTTGGTTTGGGATAAAAATACAACATCGATCATTACTAAATTATTAAAATACCACTAGATATCGCGACATGTATATTAAGTGGAGGTACAACACGCCATGGAACATCTGACAAGAGGTAATTTACCCCAAAACTACGCCCTTAATAATTCGATATCGGGTGCACATGAAAATACAACAGGCCGGCAAACAGGATGCACCTTAATCAAAACATACTTCGCAGAATAGTCGATGGTTAGTAAAAGGATATAAATTCTCAATGTATAAACGGATTTGCATTGAACACAGATCGATACAATACCCTCTCTAACATACTAACGCTGGAAGCGAACGATCGGCGTGGGTAAGAATCGATATCGTTGGCGTGTATTCTGGCTGTAGATCAATGGCAGTCTGTCCATACCCATTTCTCTTATTTATTCACTAGCATCAGAACCTACAGCAGTAAATCAATGCGATCCTGCACCACGACGATATTACCCTTCATTATAGTCTAGTGAAAAGAGGTTGTTTTCCGTCTCAAGGAAAATAATCTATTTAACAAGAGTTTCATGACAGCTCGTTGTTGAAATGTATTTTGTAACCTGACTCGATATAGGCCTCTGAAAGACATATGCCCGGTGGCGTTTCGCTGCACTGCAGGTATATTTTCATAATACTCTCGTTATATCATCAAAGGCACGTGAAATAAAGGGTGGATGATTGAAATTGGTATTACCGTCATGTGGGAGATAATCCTTGCGCATGTCAGGCAATTGATTACCGGAACTAAGGCCGATTTGAGGCAGGTATTTGGACTAGCTTTAGTAGTCTTCTGTGGCGACAGTGCAATATTCGAAATAATCTGAGTGGCCGGCACGAATCTATACTAACATAGCTCATGGATCCCGAAATGGTCAATACCAGTTACTTTAAGCCTATTACTTGATCATTAACGGTTTAAACCAGCAATACCACATAGTTCCAAAGCTACTGTGTGATTTTAATATGCGCGTTTGGATGGTCCGAACTGCTGTGGGTTTTGTGGAAGCACTATAGTGTAGCTAGAATAAATGATTAATGATAAATGATTAATGGGCAGAATAACTGTGTTGTGTGAGAGTGAATGTATTCTGTCTGTTGTCTAGTGCTAGTGGTATGTCACCGCTCAAGGCGATCATATTTTGCACGGTGAGTGCGACTGACGGTAAGTAGGGACGGACATGTTGGCGGTTAGTTCGGACGGAGCAGTAGTGTAATGTACGGCCGGAGCGGTTGTTGGTAAGCAAGAGCGGAGATGTTGGCGGTTTGTACGGCGGAGGCGAAATTGACCATTTATTTGAACGGTCGGAGAAAGTGGCGGTTTTACGGACGGAAAAGTTGAAGGTATATACGGACGGAAAAGTTGACTGTATGTACGGACGGAACGGCGGACGGTAAGTACGGACGGAACGGCGGACGGTAAGTACGGACGGATGCGTCAAACACGACCTACCTCTTGTTGATCGGCATCATTGTCAGGGTCCATGACGGCCAACACTCATAGTAATATACCTGACAGGTGTAACTAGGCTTCCTGATCACCTGTCCTAACCGCTCCACAATGAGTACCGAGCCCGAGCATTTGGATCAACGGATCACAATAATATTCTCAACCCGCAATGCTGCACATGCGCAGACCCGAAACTCCAGTGTACTCGTCAGTGCCCTGCGGTCGATAATGGTTAGGGATTAGACGGTTATAACGGTGTTATCAAATGAATTATAGGCTAAATTATTCAGGACTTGCCAGGTATGGAAGGTGCAATAACATATTGGAAAAATCATCAAAATACCTCATGCGCGCAAAAGATAACATGGCAAATGAAAGCAAATGATGGAGGTTTTAATTATTTGAGCACCTGTCCCAGCGGCTATGATCTGGTCATGATTGTGCCCGAACGATCCCGAATATCCACGAGTGTAGATCGTGGTTGTTCCTCAATCAAACGCCACGATTTCATATTTTTTATTTTTATTTCGACTTCGCTCACAGTGTTTCTATGCTGGATTTACGAGTATTCACGGTAACGGTACGAATCTTTATTAATAGGTCACCGAATCATCGCGATTCGTTGACATTTTTACAGTACTGATACATTTGGGTTAACGATACAGACATTTGATGTTCGGTTTTTCTTACGATTGTATTAAAGTAAAGGACGATTACTCTAAACAAAGCTAAGAATACCGACGTTAACATTCAAATGATCGCGTTTCACTAATGACAGTACTAAGATTAACGAAGAATATTCTCGATGGACTTAAAAACACATAAGCCCGATTCATAACTGGCAGCATGGATATAATTCAGAGCGTATAATTTAACTGGAAGGAGATATAGCAAACCAGGTAGCGGTGGGATTATAAAGAACGTGACATCAATGACAATCTTATATACTCACCTGCTCACCATTCTTGTATGTGATATGCACCTCCATGTCAGAAAACAGTTCAAGGCGATGATCTTTGATCTGACTTCTTACCGGGTAGGCTAATTTACAACTGGGCATGATTTCTATACGATGTTGTTTTATTCTCGTTCTGTGGAGCTGATGCTGGCAACACAAGCTGTTGCTGGATAATATAATTTAAAACTCGACACGCAATAGATTCATTTGCATTGTATTATTCATACCTGGGATGTTTAACAGGTAAATGTCCGTCTAATCAATATCTATTACCGAAGCTGAAGAAGGTGATGGTAACTTTGACAGATTATTAAGTGATGATGACAATGATGATGATGGTAATAGAAGCGACGATGATGACAACGCGTTCACAACTGAATCGATACATTAGCAGCAAGTTTCGATCATCACCATAATATCTAGATTTAAGGCAGCCGATATATCAAAAGACATTTCGACGACATTTGGTATGGTAAGCAATATATAACCGATTATGGTAAGCAATACATAACATGGAGGGATATATCTAGGTCCCAAAAATCCTGACACCTTAACGATTCACAATTGTCTAACACCAATCTTTATAATACAAAGTTATTGCTACATGCATGCAAATTGATTATTAACAAAGCCCTTAGCTTCATAAAAACATCCTATGCATAGGTACATGTATTTGCAGTTCGTCCTGTTTTCAGCAAGTAGAGCGTCTTATAATTATCTTCATGATGACATTAGAAGAGAACTGCTTTCAGCTGTAATCATCTTGAGCAGATTCTGATTGGCAAACAGAAATTGAGAGTGAGTTCCGCATTCTTTCTGTAATCGACTCGAATAGTATGCATTCAAGCAAAACAAGGAAACACACAAGCTCGCCATGGACTCTGAGATACAACTCCAGCCCGCCACCTGACTGGTTTCATTATATTCATACTTGTTTGTCATCCTATTGGACGTGTTCAGTGCTTATTGTTTACACAATAGAGGCTTTCTATATGACAATGCAACCGCGCCGTAAGAAGTCCTTATTATGCATAAGCGTTCTAGCTGAGTATGACTTCATTTGCTCAGAAGACAGAATTCACAGTCTTTTGTTTGCTAGAATTCGGGTGGAAATATTTATGCCACTCAGACAACTAATAAAATGTCAAATGTGTTATCCATGACATCTCATGTGTGAAAGTATTAAATATATGACTCATACATTGACGTTCTCATTGGAGAGGTGTTACGGGTAATAATCGTTTTCGTGAATTCCACATTGCTTGGGATAGAGAAAGTGGGAGTCCATTAATGTCAGGATTATATATCGGATAATGCAGCGGACCATATTCAATAACCCATGATATTGACACATGCCCGTACTGGTCATAACGTTCTAATAAATGACCCTTTTCATACACGGACTCGTCACGTTTGTGCGGGCTTCATCATCTGTGCTGACTCGAGTACAGTGAAAATGATGACCTGATTACAAACCGCATTAGATGGTTCTGTGCAATTACAATTAGCCAGTAGCCATAGGTCGTTTATAACGCTTAAATGATAGCATGAAACAGTTCAGAGAACCATGCTAATGTCAGGCTATTAATAGCATCAATAAAGATGGGTGAATGTGGGTGGACATATGTCTGGTCCTGTAAACGGAACAAAATAAGTGAAACTTAAGCGTTGGGTATAGGTCACATCCTGGCTGACGGACGAAGGTTAGTGTTGGACATGTGTGGTGAAGCGATGGGAACACAAACTCTCCAACCACTAGGTTCATCTATGATGTCCAACGTATATCGGATAACGCATTTAACATGAGATACAAAAATCAGTTTAGCGCCATCTTTCAGACTACAATATGTTGCGGCCTGGTATGGTATGAACGCCACCTCGCGGCAGCCGGACTCTGGGCACCACAACATCATCGTTGCCATGGCCACACATTGCAAGGTACACCGAAGCAGCCACACATAGAGCACAGAAACATGAGTCAGCAATATCCGATAAATGACATTGCCATTGTTAATTAAGTCGAGGTAGGTTTATGTGCAATCTCTGCTTATTGGCCATGATTCTTGCTTCCCCATCATTCATGAGCTCACTTCACCTCATTCGGATGGGAATCAAATTGGAATTAAAATCTTGATTTGGCCCCACATGTTTCGCTGCGGTCAATGAAGCAGCCAAGTCAATAAGAGAATCAGTCGAATCAACTGGTTACCAACTCAATTAAAGACTCAGACAAATCAATTGGTAACTAAGTTCATTAAAGAATAAGACGAATCAATTCGTAACCACTTCAATTAAAGAATCAGCCAAATCGATTTGTAACCAAGCCAATTAAAGAATCAGCCAAATCTAATGTTGAACATGTTTGTACACCAAAAAGTAATATGACGGCTCTCAATTCTTCAGTAAATACGAAATATTTGCGTATCGATACCCATGGTTTTTCCCATTATGAAGAGTACTGGCCAGGTTTAGGAAAAGAAGTAGCCAATCACCCACCGGTCACGTGAAGGCTGAGGTAAACAATAACAGGAGCGAGCACGTGTGTCTGGCCTACCCACTCTTAGGCTCGGCAAGCCGATTTGAGCATCTTAAGAGGTCAACTATTGAGTGACAGCAGCTGTTCGACTTACGCCACACCTAGATCTCATTGAAGCTGAAGCTGGTTGAAAAATATGGTCGCTGTCGTTAGACTGGTCAATTATGCCCCTGGAACCGCAATAGAGAAAGTATTATTCATGACGCCTTGACATTCCTCGAGCGTCATATGTTGCATTATCACGGAGGATTCGGGTACAGCACTACATGTTCTGTGGTTTTAAACATTAGCTAACTAAATCCCTTTGGCGTTTAGAAGGAAAGCTCTTCCTCTGTCTCATCATACAATTCACTTATACACTTAGATGCATCTTACAGGCAATCAAAGGTTTATTACGGTCAGACTCAAAGGTCAGGTCATAAAATATTAACGAGCTCAGTCTCATTGTGTGGGCCACAAAGTGTTAACTATTATCATACTCAACAAACAGACCATAAAGGGTTAACTACACACGATTAAACATGCTGGCCATCATCGATGGGTCCCAATTATTCAGGACATGGAGGGGCAGATACATCAGTCCCATGCAGGATATGTAGGTGCAATAAGTTGTTTGCCTCATCATAGGGGTTCAACCTCATCATACATTTCTTTGAAGGGTAAAGCCTCATCATACATTTCTTTGAAGGGTAAAGCCTCATCAAACAGGCCACCATGGTTCCAGTCTCATTATACAGACCACTCTGGTTCCAGCCCCATCATACAGACCACTCTGGTTCTAGTCTCATTATAGAGAATACTCTGGTTCCAGCCTCATCATACAGACCACTCTGGTTCCAGCCTCATTATACAGACCACTCTGGTTCTTGTCTCATTATACAGACCACTCTGGTTCCAGCCTCATCATACAGACCACTCTGGTTTTAGTCTCATCATACGGGTCACGCTGGTTTCAGCCTCATTATACAGACCACTCTGGTTCTAGCCTCATCATACAGACCACTCTGTTTGCAGTCTCATCATACAGACCACTCTGGTTCTAGTTTCATCATACAGACCACTCTGGTTCCAGCCTCATCATAGAGCATAGAGACCACTCTAGTCTCATCTAGACCACTCCTCATCATACAGACCACTGTGGTTCCAGCCTCATCATAGAGACCACTCTGGTTCTAGCCTCATCATACAGACCACTCTTGTTCAGCCACATCATACGGACCACTTTGGTTCCAGCCTCATCATACAGACCACTCTGATTTAGTCTCATTATACAGGTCACTCTGGTTTCAGCCTCATTATACAGACCACTCTGGTTTTAGTTTCTTCATACAGTTCACTCTGGTTCCAGTCTCATCATACAGACCACTCTGGTTCCAGCCTCATCATACAGACCACTCTGGTTCCAGCCTCATTATACAGACCACTCTGGTTCCAGTCTCATCATACAGACCACTCTAGTACTAGCCTTATACAGACCACTCTGGTTCTTGTCTCATCATACAGACCACTCTGATTCCAGCTTCACCATACAGACCACTCTGGTTCCATCCTCATCATGCAGACCACTCTGGTTCCAGCCTCATCATACAGACCACTCTGGTTCCAGTCTCATCATGCAGACCACTCTGGTTCTAGTCTCATTATACAGACCACTCTTGTTCCAGCCTCATCATACAGACCACTTTGGTTCCAGCCTCATCATACAGACCACTCTAGTTCCAGCCTCATCATACAGGTCAATCTGGTTTCAGCCTCATTATACAGGCCACTCTGGTTCCAGCCTCATTATACAGTCCACTCTGGTTCCAGCCCCATCATACATGCCATCAAGATATCGAGCCTCTCGACACTGGTCATGATGTACTGCCTATCCCATCATGTCATGGAGAGGTCAACATGCTCCCCATCCCATCATACAGGCAATCGAGGGGTGTATCAATCATCCCATCATGCAGGCCATTGAGATTCAAATACTGCACATCCCTTCATACAGGCCATGAAGAGGTAAATAATCACCATTCCATCATACATGCCATGAAGAGGTAAATAATCACCATTTCATACAGGCCATCAGGTAAATATCACCACCCACATACTGGTAAATAATCACCATTCCATCATACATCAGAGGTAAATAATCATCATTCCATCATACATGCCATGAAGAGGTAAATAATCACCATTCCATTATACATGCCATGAAGAGGTTAATAATCACCATTCCATCATACAGGCCATAAAAGAGGTAAATAATCACCACCCTATCATACATGTCATGAAGAGGTAAATAATCACCATTCCATCATACATGCCATGAAGAGGTAAATAATCATCATTCCATCATACATGCCATGAAGAGGTAAATAATCATCATTCCATCATACATGCCATGAAGAGGTAAATAATCACCATTCCATCATACATGCCATAAAGAGGTTAATAATCACCATTCCATCATACATGCCATGAAGAGGTAAATAATCACCATTCCATCATACAGGCCATGGCGAGGTGAGTACTCCTCGTCCCATCATACATGTGATGGAGAGGTAAATACTCACTATCCCATCATATATGTTATGGAGAAGAAAATGCTCCTTATCCTTTCATACATGTCATGGAGGGGTAAATACTACCGATACCATCATAAAGGACATGGAGTGTTGAGTAGCAACTCAACAAAAGTTTATCGATGTATCTATTGATGTATTTCGACCTAGTTTGCAGTCGATATATGAGCTATAAAGTTACCCCGAATAAATGCAGTATGTTTTATTTCATTAGTCGGAGTGTCACATAAATTGTAATGACGTTAATTTATGACATTCTCCTCAGTTAATAGTGAAAAGGACCAATTTTATATCTCTGATTGTAGATACATTAAGTTCTATTGTATCAAATATTTTCAAAACAATCGTCCGTTGTTTCATTTATAAGCAAAGACGGTTGATATTGTGTTTATCTTATCATATATCGCGTCAAAGTGGCAGTTATTGCCTCATTCTACTCTATATGTGGATAGTGTAATGAATCGTTCAGTCTCTGGATGATAAACAATTTAATATTGTTTGCCTTTTTTCATGTCAAGCAAAAGGTGCAATGCCTGAGTAAGGTGGTGATGAAGTAGGTAATTCGCTCCTAAGGTATATTCGTTCAGTATATTGTATAGGCTAGTTTGTTGAGAAATCATAGTGCATACTCCGTGGTTAGTCCAGCCTTGCAGAGATATGTTGTTTAGTTATTATAATAGTCATTGCAGATGATTGGTTTTGAAGATAAAGGTAGACAAGTGCAGAATCAGCAAATTGCGGTATCCGTTAATGTCAGGAATGCACTGACCCCTTTAAATAACGAGCCTTTTACCGAGCACGATGAAGGGCGGCACGGAACCCAATGGTGATTAGAGGATCGATAACGCAGTGCACGTCTTGATATATCCGTACAAATTAAATATCAACACAATCATATAAATTCAAGGGTATAGGCTCGCTGCATGGTGATTATTTACCTCTCCATGACATGTATGATGGAAGGTGAGTATTTACCACAATCAACGGAAAAGTAAAGTAGGACATCAATGTTGTTGACAATGGTTTATTGCACTCATAGAGCTAGATAAAGTACGTAAAGCTATCAGCGTTGCAGAGGTTTTATTCACAGCGTCAGATCTCTAACATTAAGTCTAGACACTGTGTATCTTCAGGTACTTGGGAACGACTGAAAGTCTGCCATGACCAAGAAGCAACGCAAAACAAATAACAAGGATGAGCATGGGATCACTGTTGAGGTTCTCATATTGAATCCATCTTAGAGCACTCCCTCTGAAAGGAAGCTACTACCTTTGACACTATAAAGTGTTGAGAAGCAACCCAACAAAACTTACTTACAATCTCCTAAAAACGTATTAAAATCGTATTAAAAAAAAAGTAAAGCATTCTAGGTCTATGCCATGAACATAAATGAAGTATCCACCTCACTATACCAATCGTTGATTACTGAAAATGGTAGGCCTCCACGTGTATACATCGCTGACACCCACAGCTGGATTAACAATCTGCTGGAAATGAGGTGACTGTCGGCTGGATGGATGAGGTAATTATTGTGTGCTCTTCATGAAACATCAGACCAATAGACGTGTATCATTTAAACATTGATAGATTGTGGTAACTTATTGATGGCTTGAACCCCCAGGGACTCAGCACGCTTAATTATAGCAGTCATATTAGTCTGTAACATGCACGTGGATTGCTATGGAATAGAAAATCGATGCGTGTGCCGTTGAAGAGCAGACAGCTTAATGGTAGCCAATAACATAAACCCAAATGTGATAATGATTAGACTTCGTGGAGGTATGATTATCTCCCTCAGTCAATAATTGTTATATGAAACGTGTTCAGAGACTTCTTATTGGAATAAATTATAAACATACGACGCACACTTCGTCAAGGATATTTTGAAGTTGAAATATACTTAACCCTTACGTCTCTAAGTCGCCATTTTGTTCGCACAAGGCCGCAACGTAGCATATTAGTCAAGTCTTTTGTATCTTGCATGAAGGTTGGGAACGTCATTGGAGTTTATATATCAGTATATAGCAATCAAAGCTTTTTAAAAGGTAAGGGACGATTAATCTAAAGAAAGCCAAGAATACCGACGTTTACATGCAAATGATCGCGTTTCACTAACAACAGCACTTAGAATAATGAAGATTATTCTCGATGGACTTAAAAATACATAATGCCGAATTATAACTGGCAGCATGGATATAATTCAGGGCGTATAATTTAACCGGAAGGAGATATAGCATAAAATGTAGCGGTGAGATTATAAAGAATGACAATCTAGTATACCCACCTGCCCACCATTCTTGTATGTGATATGCACCTCCATGTCAGAAAACAGCCAGGCGATGATCTTTGATCTGACTTCTTACCGGGTATGCTAATTTACAAATGGGCATGATTTCCATACGACGTTGTCTTATTCTCGTTCTGTGGAGCCGATGATGGCAACACAAGGTGTTGTTGGATAATATAATTTGAAGCTCGACACGCGATAGTTTCAATGTATTATTCATACCTGGGATGTTTAACAGGTAAATGTCCGTCTAATCAATCTCTATTGCCTATGCTGAAGAAGATGATGGTAACTATGACAACGATAATTATTAAGTGGTGATGACAATGATAATGATGGTAGTAGAAGTTTCGATCATCACCATAATATCTAGATTGTTGGCAGCCGATATATCAAAGGACATTTGGTATGGTAAGCAATACAAAACCGATAATGGTAAGCAATATATAGCCGATCATAGTAAGCAATATATAACCAATCATAGTAAGCAATATGTAACCGATCAAAGTAAACAATTTATAACCGATCAGAGTAAGCAATATATAACCAATCATAGTAAACAATACATAACCGATCATATTAACCGATCATAGTAAGCAATTCATAACCGATCATAGTAAGCAATTCATAACCGATCATAGTAAGCAATTCATAACCGATCATAGTAAGCAATTTATAATCGATCAGAGTAAGCAATTTATTACTGATCATAGTAAGCAATATGTAACCGATCATAGTAAGCAATTTATAACCGATTTTAATAAGCAATATATAACCGATCAGAGTAACACATAACCGATTTTAGTAAGCAATACATAACCGATCTGAGTAAGCAATACATAACCGATCATGTTAGGCAATACATAACCGACCCTAGTAAGCAATACATAACATGAAAGAATATATCTAGGTCCCTAAAATCCTGACACAATAACGATTCCCAATTGTCTATCACGGATCTTTGTAAGACAAAGTAATTGCTACATGCATGCAAATTGATTATTAACACAGCCCTTATGGTCATAAGAACGTCTTACACATGTGTTTGCAGTCAGTCATGTTTTCAGCAAATAGAACGTCACATATAATTATCTTCATGATGACATTCGAAGATAAATGCTTTCATGATGGAGCTGATGCTGGCAACACAAAGTGCTGTTGGCTGATTATAAATTTGAAACTCGAAACGCAATTGGTTCATTTTCTATATATTATTCATACCTGCTTTCGCAGGCAAATGTCCATCTAATCAATCTCTATACCGATGCTGCAGAAGGTGATGGTTGTTACGACAGCAATTATAAAGTGATGATGACAATGATGACGATCGTAATAGAAGCGACGATGATGACGACGCTTTCACAACTGAATCGATACATTAGCAGCAAGTTTCGATCATCACCATAATATCTAGAGTTAAGGCAGCCGATATATCAAAAGACATTTCGACGACATTTGATATGGTAAGCAATATATAACCGATCATAGTAAGCCACACATAACCGATCATAGTAAGTAATACATAACCGATTATGGTTAGCAATACATAACCAATTATGGAAAGAAATACATAACCGATCATAGCAATACATGAATGATTATAATAAGCAATACATAACCAAATATGCAATTAATACATAACCGATCATAGTAAGCATGTATCGCCAATCTTTATAAAACTAATGAGACATATTTTATTGCTACATGCATGCAAATTGATTATCAACAAAGCCCTTAGCTTCATAAAAACGTTTTACGTATAGGTACTTGTATTTGCAGTCAGTCATGTTTTCAGCAAAAAAACCCGTCAAATATAATTATCTTCATGGTGACATTAAAAGATATATGTTTTCAGCTGTAACCATCGTGAGCAGATTCTAATTGGCAAACAGAAATTGGGAGAGCGTTCCGCATTACTTCTGTAATCGGCTCGAACAGTATGCATTCATGCGAAACTAGGAAACACACTAGCTAGCCATGGACTCTGGGATACAACTCCAGACCGCCACCTGACTGGTTGCATTATATTCATACATGTTTGTCATCCTATTGGACGTTTTCAGTGCTTGTTTTTTTCATTATAGAGGCTTTCTACATGATGCTGCTACCGCGTCGTAATAGTCCTTATTGTGCATAAGCGTTCTTGCTGAGCATGACTTCATTTTGTCAGAAGGCAGCATTCATAGTCTTTTGTTTGCTAGAATTCGGGTAGAAACATTCATGCCAACCAGACCACTAATAAAATGTTAAATCCATGATTATGTAGCATTTAGCAATATCGTTTCTGAAATCAAGCGGCCCAGCAGTATGTTGTATATAACGCCCTGAACCCTTAATACGAATCTACATTGTCTTAGTTGTTAATTAAGTGTCCAGTATTCCCATCATAATTACACGTTACAACGGCGGGTGTTTACATAAGGTGAAAGGCTGCATTTTACATCTCTTTTGATTTTATTCAGTATTCCAAAGAATGCAGCTTTCATCACGAGTTGTTGAATTAATGACTCAAGATTCACTTGGAATATCTACCAGATGTACTGGGTGTAACATTTACTGGATGTAACATTTACTAGATGTAACATTTACTTGATGTCACATGCACTAGATATTACATGCACTAGGTGTTACATGCACTGGATATCACATTCATTACGAAGTGTTAAATATATGACTCATACATTGACGTTCTCATTGGAGAGGTGTTACGGGTAATAATCGTTTTCGTGAATTCCACATTCCTTGGGATAGAGAAAGTGGGAGTCCATTAATGTCAGGATATATATCGGATAATGCAGCGGACCATATTCAATAACCCATGATATTGACACATGCCCGTACTGGTCATAACGTTCTATTAAATGACCCTTTTCATACACGGACTGTGATATGTTTGTGTCCACAGTTCATTACGCTTTATCCTTCCACCAACGCTTGCTCGGTTTTTAATAGATTAGAAAAGTTTTTGTTAAATAATTGTCCCTTCCAGGTCACGTTTGTGCGGGCCTCATCATCTGTGCTGACTCGAGTACAGTGAAAATGATGACCTAATTACAAACCGCATTAGATGGTTCTGTGCAATAACTATCAGCCCGTAGCCATGGGTCGTTTATAACGCTTAAATGATAGCATGAAACAGTTCAGAGAACAATGCTAACGTCAGGCTATTAATGGCATCAATAAAGATGGGTGAATGTGGGTGGACATATGTCTGGTCCTGTATGCGGAACAACATAAGTGAAAATTAAGTGTTGGGTATAGGTCACATTCTGGCTGACGGTAAGTGTTGGACATGTGTGGTGAAGCGATGGGAACACAAACTCTCCAACCACTAGGTTCATCTATGATGTCCAACGTATATCGCATAACGCATTTAACATGAGATACATAAATCAGTGTAGCGCCATCTTTCAGACTACAATATGTTGCGGCCTGGTATGGTATGAACGCCACCTCGCGGCAGCCGGACTGGGTGGATACTCTGGGCACCACAACATTATCGTTGCCATGACCACGCAATGCAAGGTACACCGAGGCAGCCACACATAGAGCACAGAAACATAAATCAGCAATATCCGATAAATGACATTGCCATTGCTAATTAAGTCGAGGTAGATTTATGTGAAATATCTGCTTATTGGCCATGATTGTTGCTTTCCCATCATTCATCTGCTCACTTAACCTCATTCGGATGGGAATCAAATTAGAATCAGCCAAATCATGATGACGAGCTTCGTGACACTGGTCATGGGGGGGGGGGGGGGGTAACTTTATAGCCAATATATGAACCGCAAACTAGGTCGAAATACGTCGATAGATACATAGATAAAATTTTCTTGATTGGCTTCTCGGGAGTATTTACCTCTCCATGACATGTATGATGGGATGGTGAGTATCTACCCCAATCAACGACCTGTATGATACAATGTGGAGTATTTGAATCCCAATGGCCTGCACGATGGGATATGGAATATGCCCCTTGATTGCCTGTATGATTGGATGGGGTGTTGACCACTCAATGACATATATGATTAAATGGGGAAAATTTACCCCTCCATGAAATGTACGGCATGTGGAGTTCTTAATCAAAGAATCAGCCAATGTTGAACATGTATGAACGCCAAAAAGTAATATCACGGCTCTAAATTCTTCAGCAAATACGAAATAGTTGCGTAAATATACACATAATTTTTTTCCATTACAAAGAGTACTGGCCAGGTTTGGGAAGAGAAGTAGCCAATCTCCAACCGGTCACGTGCAGGCTGAGGTAAACAATAACTGGAGCGAGCACGTGTGTCTGGCCAACACACTCTTAGGCTCGGCATGCCGATTTGAGCATGTTAAGAAATGAACTAGTGATTGACAGCAGCTGATCGACTTACACCACACCTAATTCTCATTGATGCTGAAACGGGTGGTTACAAAATTTGGTCGCGGTCATTTCCTCGGTCAATTATGCCCCTGGAACCAAAATAGGGAATGTGTTATTCATGACGCCTTGACACTCCTTATCGTGATACATTATCACGGAGGATTCGGAAACAGCTGTACATACTCTGTGTTTTTGAAAACAATAACTTAATAAATCCCTTTGGCGATTAGCAGGAAAGCACTTCCTCGGTCGGATCATACAATTAACTTTCTACACTAGATGCATCTTACAGGCAATCAAAGGTTTATTACGCCCAGTCTCACTGGTCAGGCCATAGAATATTAACGAGCTCAGTCTCATCGTGTGGGCCACAGAGTGTTAACTATTATCATACTCAAACATACAGACCATAAAGGTTTAACTACACACCATGCAACATGCTGGCCATCGAAGGGTGCCAATTTTTCAGGACATGGAGGGGCAGATACATCAGTCCCATGCAGGATATACAAGTGCAATAAGTTGTTTGCCTCATCATAAGGGTTCAACCTCATCATACATTTTTTTGAAGGGTAAAGCCTCATCATTCAAGCCACTCTGGTTCCAGCCCCATCATGCAGGACATCAAGGTGTCGAGCCTCGTGCCACCGATCATGGGGGGGAGTGGGGGGGGGGGGGGGGGGGGGGGGGGGTGGGGGGTGGGTGTAAGTACTCCCCATCCCATACATGGAGTGGTAAATTGTCCCGATCCCATCATACATGTCATGGAGAGGTAAACACTCCCCATCCAATCATACAGGCAATCGAGGGGTGTATTCCGCATCCCATTATGCAGGCCATTGAGATTCAAATACTCAACATCTCATCATACAGGACGTTGATTGGGGTAAATAATCACCACCCTATCATATATGTTATGGAGAAGTAAATTCTCCCCATCCTTTCATACATGTCATGGAGGGGTAAATACTATCATATAGGACATGGTGTGTTGGGAAGCAAATCAACAAAAGTTTATCTATGTATCTATCGATGTATTTCTTCCTAGTTTGCGGTTCATATATGAGCTATAAAGTTACCCCGAACAAACTCAATTTATGTTATTTCATTAGTCAGAGTGTCAAGTATATTGTAATGACGCCAATATATGAGACCTTCCCCTCAGTTAACAGTGAAAATTACCAATTTTATGTCGCTGATGGTAGATATCAAATATTTTCCAAACAATCGTCTGTTGTTTGTTTAGCTTATGATATATCGCGTCAGAGTGGCAGTTACTACCTAATTCTACTCTGTATGGTGTAAGTGTAATAAATCAATCAGTCTGTGGAGGATAAACGATTTAATAATGTTTGTCATGTCAAGTAAAGTATATTCGTTCAGTACATTGTATAGGCAAGTTTGTAGAAAAATCATAGTGCATACACCTTGGCTTGTCCAGCCTGGCAAAGATTGGTTGCTCAGTTATTATAGTAGTCATTGCAGATGATTGATTTTGTAGATAAAAGGTTGCAGAAACAGCAAATTGCAATATCTGTTACCGAGCACGACGAAGGGCGGCACATCACGAACCCAATGGTGATTAGAGGGTTGATAACGCAGTCCATGTCTTTATATATCCGTACATATTGAATATCAAAACAATCATATAAAATCAATGAGCCACTACGGAGCAGCAAGCCTACTGCTAAAGTAGGACATCAATGTTGTTGACATTGGTTTATTGCACCCATAGAGCACGATAAAATACGCAAACTATCAGCGTTGCAGAGGTTTTATTCACAGCGTCAGATCTCTAACATTAAGCCTAGACGCTGTGTATCTTCAGGTACTTGGGAACGACTGAAAGTCTGCCATGACCACAAAGCATCGCAAAACAAATAACAAGGATAATCATGGGTTCACTGTTGAGGTTCTCATATTGAATCCATCTTAGAACTCTACCTCTGAAAACAAGCGACTACCTTAATACTATAAAGTGTTGAAAAGGAATCCAACAAAACTTACAATTACGTCAGAGCGGGAAGATCCGACAAACACTGATATGTTCCTTAACACCTTGTACATGATATGTGACGGAGTAATTACCTCCGAATCAATGTCCTTAAAACGTATTAAAACCCAAAAAGGAAAGCATTCGTTCGATGTCTATGCCTTGAAAATAAAGTATCCACCTCACTATACTTATCCCAAACGTTGATTGCTGACACCCACAGCTTGATTAACAATCTATTGGAAATGAGGGAATGTCGATGGATGAGGTTTTAATTGGGTGCTCTTTTCGAAACACCAGACCATTACCAAAGATAACACAACATAGACGTGTATCATTTTTACATTGATAGATTGATGTAACTTAATGATGGCTTGAACCCCCAGGAACTCAGCTCGCTTAATTACAGCAGTCATATTAGTCTGTAACATGCACGTGGATTGCTATGGAATAGAAAATCGATGCGTGTGCGATTGCAGAGCAGACAGCTTAATGATAGCCAATGATAATGATTAGACTAAGTGGAGTTATGGAACTTGTGTTCATTGGAATAAATTATAAACATACGGCGCACTGGAGATTTTGAAATTGAAATATATTTTGCCCTTACGTCTTTAAGACGCCATTTTGCCCGAGGCCGCAACGTAGCATATTAGTTAAGTCTTTTACATCTTGCATGTGGTTTGGGAACGTCATTGGAATTTATATATCATTATATAGAAAACAAAGTGCGCTTTCGAAAAGGTAAGAGACGGTTACTCTAAAGAAGGCCTAGAATACCGACGTTTACATACAAATGATAGCGTTTCACTAAGGACAGTACTAAGTTTAATGAAGAATTTTCTTGATGGACATAAAAACGTACAGACCCGACTCAGCACTGGCAGCATGGATAAATAATTCAGAGCGTATAATTTAACTAAAAGGAGATATGGCAAACCAGGTAGCGGTGGGATTATAAAGAACGTGACATCAATGACAATCTAATATACTCAACTGCTCACCATTTTTGTATGTGATATGCACCTTCATGTCAGAAAACAGTTCAAGGCGATGATCTTTGATCTGACTTCTTACCGGGTAGGCTAAATTACAAATGGGCATGATTTCCACACGACTTTGTATTATTCTCGTTCTGTGGAGCTGATGCTGGCAACACAAAGTGCTGTTGGTTAATATAATTTGAAGCTCGACACGCGATAGTTTCAATGTATTATTCATACCTGGGATGTTTAACAGGTAAATGTCCGTCTAATCAATCTCTATTGCCTATGCTGAAGAAGATGATGGTAACTATGACAACGATAATTATTAAGTGGTGATGACAATGATAATGATGGTAGTAGAAGTTTCGATCATCACCATAATATCTAGATTGTTGGCAGCCGATATATCAAAGGACAGTTGGTATGGTAAGCAATACAAAACCGATAATGGTAAGCAATATATAGCCGATCATTGTAAGCAATATATAACCAATCATAGTAAGCAATATGTAACCGATCAAAGTAAACAATTTATAACCGATCAGAGTAAGCAATATATAACCAATCATAGTAAACAATACATAACCGATCATATTAACCGATCATAGTAAGCAATTCATAACCGATCATAGTAAGCAATTCATAACCGATCATAGTAAGCAATTTATAATCGATCAGAGTAAGCAATTTATTACTGATCATAGTAAGCAATATGTAACCGATCATAGTAAGCAATTTATAACCGATTTTACTAAGCAATATATAACCGATCAGAGTAACACATAACCAATTTAAGTAAGCAATACATAACCGATTTAAGTAAGCAATACATAACCGATCATGTTAAGCAATACATAACCGACCTTAGTAAGCAATACATAACATGAAAGGATATATCTAGGTCCCTAAAATCCTGACACAATAACGATTCCCAATTGTCTATCACGGATCTTTGTAAGACAAAGTAATTGCTACATGCTTGCAAATTGATTATTAACACAGCCCTTATGGTCATAGAACGTCCTACTTGTGTGTTTGCAGTCAGTCATGTTTTCAGCAAATAGAACCCGTCACATATAATTATCTTCATGATGACATTAAAAGATAAATGCTTTCAGCTGTAACAAACGTGAGCAGATTCTAATTGGCAAACAGAAATTGAGAGGGCTTTCCGCATTCTTTCTGTAATCGGCTCGAACAGTATGCATTCATGCGAAATTAGGAGGCACACTAGCTCGCCATGGACTCTGGGATACAACTCCAGCCCGCCACCTGACTGGTTGCATGATTTTCATACTTGTTCGTCATCCTATTGGACGTGTTTTCCTTGCCTATTTTTTGCATAATAGAGGCTTTCTACATGATACTGCAACCGCGTCGTAATAGTCCTTATTGTACATAAGCGTTCTTGCCGAGTATGTCGTCATTTTGTCAGAAGGCAGCATTCATAGTCTTTTGTTTGCTAGAATTTGGGTAGAAACATTCATGCCAACCAGACCACTAACAACATGTCAAATGTTAAATCCATGATTATGTAGCATTTAGCAATATCGTTTCTGAAATCAAGTGGCCCAGCAGTTATGTCGTATATAACGCCCTGAACCCTTAATACGAATCTACATTGTCTTAGTTGTTAATTAATTGTCCAATATTCCCATCCTAATTACACGTTACAACGGCGGGTGTTTACATAAGGTGAAAGGCTGCATTTTACATCTCTTTTGATGTTATTCAGTATTCCAAAGAATGCAGCTTTCATCACGAGATGTTGAATTAATGACTCAAGACTCACTTGGAATATAATATTAACCAGATGCAACTGGGTGTACCAAATTTACTGGGTGTAAGTAACACTTTAATAGATGTAACATTTACTAGATGTAACATTTACTTGATGTCACAGTTGTAACATTTACTGGATGTTACATGCACTAGGTGTTACATTACTGGATATCACATTCATTACGAAGATGTTAAATATATGACTCATACATTGACGTTCTCATTGGAGAGGTGTTACGGGTATATAATCGTACATTTCGTGAATCCACATTCCTTGGGATAGAGAAAGTGGGAGTCCATCAATGTCAGGATATATATCGGATAATGCAGCGGACCATATTCAATAACCCATGATATTGACACATGCCCGTACTGGTCATAACGTTCTATTAAATGACCCTTTTCATACACGGACTGGGATATGTTTGTGTCCACAGTTCATTACGCTTTATCCTTCCACCAACGCTTGCTCGGTTTTTAATAGATTAGAAAAGTTTTTGTTTAAATAATTGTCCCTTCCAGGTCACGTCATTTGTGCGGGCCTCATCATCTGTGCTGACTCGAGTACAGTGAAAATGATGACCTAATTACAAACCGCATTAGATGGTTCTGTGCAATAACTATCAGCCCGTAGCCATGGGTCGTTTATAACGCTTAAATGATAGCATGAAACAGTTCAGAGAACAATGCTAACGTCAGGCTATTAACGGCATCAATAAAGATGGGTGAATGTGGGTGGACATATGTCTGGTCCTGTATGCGGAACAACATAAGAGAAAATTAAGTGTTGGGTATAGGTCACATTCTGGCTGACGGTAAGTGTAAGTGTGGACATGTGTGGTGAAGCGATGGGAACACAAACTCTCCAACCACTAGGTGCATCTATGATGTCCAACGTATATCACATAACGCATTTAACATGAGATACATAAATCAGTGTAGCGCCATCTTTCAGACTACAATATGTTGCGGCCTGGTATGGTATGAACGCCACCTCGCGGCAGCCGGACTGGGTGATACTCTTGGCACCACAACATTATCGTTGCCATGACCACGCAATGCAAGGTACACCGAGGCAGCCACACATAGAGCACAGAAACATAAATCAGCAATATCCGATAAATGACATTGCCATTGCTAATTAAGTCGAGGTAGATTTATGTGAAATATCTGCTTATTGGCCATGATCGTTGCTTTCCCATCATTATCTGCTCACTTAACCTCATTCGTATGGGAATCAAATTAGAATCAGCCAAATCATGATGACGAGCTTCGTGACACTGTTCATGTGGGGGGGGGGGGGGGGCGGGGGGTAACTTTACGTGAACCGATAGATACATAGATAAACTTTTCTTGATTGGCTTCTCGGGAGTATTTACCTCTCCATGACATGTATTATGGGATGGTGAGTATCTACCCCAATCAACGACCTGTATGATACAATGCGGAGTATTTGAATCCCAATGGCCTGCACGATGGGATATGGAATATGCCCCTCGATTGCCTGTATGATTGGATGGGGGTGTTGACCACTCAATGACATATATGATTGAATGGGGAAAATTTACCCCTCCATGAAATGTACGGCATGTGGAGTTCTTAATCAAAGAATCAGCCAATGTTGAACATGTATGAACGCCAAAAAGTAATATCACGGCTCTAAATTCTTCAGCAAATACGAAATAGTTGCGTAAATATACACATAATTTTTTTCCATTACAAAGAGTACTGGCCAGGTTTAGGAAGAGAAGTAGCCAATCTCCAACCGGTCACGTGCAGGCTGAGGTAAACAATAACAGGAGCGAGCACGCGTGTCTGGCCAACCCACTCTTAGGCTCGGCATACCGATTTGAGCATGTTAAGAAATGAACTAGTGATTGACAGCAGCTGATCGACTTACGCCACACCTAATTCTCATTGATGCTGAAACGGGTGGTTACAAAATTTGGTCGCGGTCTATTTCCCCGGTCAATTATGCCCCTGGAACCAAAATAGGGAATGTGTTATTCATGACGCCTTGACATTCCTTATCGTGATACATTATCACGGAGGATTCGGAAACAGCTGTACATACTCTGTGTTTTTGAAAACAATAACTTAATAAATCCCTTTGGCGATTAACAGGAAAGCACTTCCTCGGTCGGATCATACAATTAACTTTCTACACTTAGATGCATCTTACAGGCAATCAAAGGTTTATTACGCCCAGTCTCACTGGTCAGGCCATAGAATATTAACGAGCTCAGTCTCATCGTGTTATCATACTCAAACATACAGACCATAAAGGGTTAACTACACACCATGCAACATGCTGGCCATCGAAGGGTGCCAATTTTTCAGGACATGGAGGGGCAGATACATCAGTCCCATGCAGGATATATAAGTGCAACAAGTTGTTTGCCTCATCATAAGGGTTCAACCTCATCATACATTGTTTTGAAGGGTAAAGCCTCATATTCAAGCCACTCTGGTTCCAGCCCCATCATGCAGGCTATCAAGGTGTCGAGCCTCGAGCCACCGATCATGGGGGGGGGGGGGGGGGGGGGGGGGGTGGGGGGGGGGGGGGGGGTAAGTACTCCCCATCCCATACATGGAGTGGTAAATTGTCCCATCATACATGTCATGGAGAGGTAAACACTCCCCATCCAATCATACAGACAATCGAGGGGTGTATTCCGCATCCCATTATGCAGGCCATTGAGATTCAAATACTCAACATCTCATCATACAGGACGTTGATTGGGGTAAATAATCACCACCCTATCATATATGTTATGGAGAAGTAAATTCTCCCCATCCTTTCATACATGTCATGGAGGGGTAAATACTATCATATAGGACATGGTGTGTTGGGAAGCAAATCAACAAAAGTTTATCTATGTATCTATCGATGTATTTCTTCCTAGTTTGCGGTTCATATATGAGCTATAATGTTACCCCGAACAAACTCAATTTATGTTATTTCATTAGTCAGAGTGTCAAGTATATTGTAATGACGCCAATATATGAGACCTTCCCCTCAGTTAACAGTTAAAATTACCAATTTTATGTCGCTGATTGTAGATATCAAATATTTTCCAAACAATCGTCTGTTGTTTGTTTAGCTTATGATATATCGCGTCAGAGTGGCAGTTACTACCTAATTCTACTCTGTATGGTGTAAGTGTAATAAATCAATCAGTCTGTGGAGGATAAACGATTGAATAATGTTTGTCATGTCAAGCAAAAGGTGCAATGCCTGAGGCAGATGATGACGAATTAGGTAATTCTCTCCTAAGGTATATTCGTTCAGGAATAGAAAATTGATGCGTGTGCGGTTGCAGAGCAGACAGCTTAATGATAGCCAATGATAATGATTAGAATAAGTGGAGGTATGAATATCTTCCCTTGTCAATAATTGTTTTATGAAACGTCATTGGAATTTATATATCATTATATAGAAAACAAAGTGCGCTTTCGAAAAGGTAAGAGACGGTTACTCTAAAGAAGGTCAAGAATACCGACGTTTACATACAAATGATAGCGTTTCACTAAGGACAGTACTAAGTTTAATGAAGAATTTTCTTGATGGACTTAAAAACGCACAGACACGACTCAGCACTGGCAGCATGGATAAATAATTCAGGGCGTATAATTAAGCTAAAAGGAGATATGGCAAACCAGGTAGCGGTGGGATTATAAAGAAGTGACATCAATGACAATCTAATATACTCAACTGCTCATCATTTTTGTATGTGATATGCACCTTCATGTCAGAAAACAGTTCAAGGCGATGATCTTTGATCTGACTTCTTACCGGGTAGGCTAAATTACAAATGGGCATGATTTCCACACGACTTTGTCTTATTCTCGTTCTGTGGAGCTGATGCTGGCAACACAAAGTGCTGTTGGCTGATTCTAAATTTGAAACTCGAAACGCAATTGGTTCATTTGCTATATTTCGCAGGCTAATGTCCATCTTATCAATCTCTATACTGATGCTGCAGAAGGTGATGGTTGTTATGACAGCAATTATAAAGTTATGATGACAATGATGACGATCGTAACAGAAGCGACGATGATGACGACGCTTTCACAACTGAATCGATACATTAGCAGCAAGTTTCGATCATCACCATAATATCTAGATTTAAGGCAGCCGATATATCAAAAGACATTTCGACGACATTTGATATGGTAAGCAATATATAACCGATCATAGTAAGCCACACATAACCGATCATAGTAAGTAATACATAACCGATTATGGTTAGCAATACAAAACCAATTATGAAAAGAAATACATAACCGATCATAGCAATACATGAATGATTATAATAAGCAATACATAACCAAATATGGCAATTAATACATAACCGATTATGGTAAGCAATACATAACCGATCAAAATAGGTATCTGTTAGTGGCCACAGTCAATTGCACTTAATCCTTCTATCAACACTTGCTCGGTTTTAAATAGATTAGAAACGTTTACCTCTTTAGGTGACGTTTGTGCGGGTTTCGTCATCTGTGCTGACTCGAGTTGCACATTCAGTACAGCGAAAATAATGACCTCATTACAAACCGCATAAGATGGTTCTGCGCAATTACAATTAGTCAGTAGCCATAGGTCGTTTGTGACGCTTAAATGATAATGCTAATGTCAGGTTATCAATGGCATCAATAAAGATGGGTGAATGTGGGTTGACATATGTCTGGTCCTGTTTGCGGAACGACATATGTGAAACTTAAGCGTCGGGTATAAGTCACATCCGGGCTGAGGGACGTAAGTAAGTGTCAGACATGGGCAGTGAAGCGATGAGAACACAAACTCTTCAACCACTATGTTCATCTATGATGTCCAACCTATATCACATAGCGCATTTAACATGATATCCAAAAATCAGTGTAGCGCCATTTTTAAATCTGAAATGTGTTGCGGCCTGGTATCGTATGAACGCCACCTCGCGGCAGCCGACTGGGTGGATACTCTGGGCACCACATCATTATCGTTGCCATGACCACGCATTGCAAGATAAGTCA
>CM067351.1:54067251-54110591 GCA_034190875.2 Urechis unicinctus | reverse complement strand
AATGTGTGTGTGTGTGTGTGTGAGTGTGTGTGTGTGTGTGTGTGTGTGTGTGTGTGTGTGTGTGTGTGTGTGTGTGTGTGTGTGTGTGTGTGTGTGTGTGTGTGTGTGTGTGTGTGGGTGTGTGGGTGTCTGAGTGAATTTGGGTGTGTATGTATACATAAAGTCGATTTGTGCAACTCTCCGGGGTGAAAACCGTAATATCTTCCAAAGTGTCAGCATCAACAAAGTGTCATCAACACGAGAGCTGCTTGTGGACTTGCATTGTGTAGTTTGGCTTCAAATGAAACCGAACAGCCACAATGCAATTGTATTTTGTAACAACACACAGATATGAATCCTAAAAAGGGCGGAAATCCGTTCGAGAAATTAAAACGAAGGATTACATCAGATATAGGCCTTATATTTGCTTGCATCTAATGCTTATTAGATATACTTGTGCGTCAAGCCTAATGGTTATACCAGATACATAACCTAGAAAGAAAGAAACATCACATGCCGTATATTACCAAGAGCATCGTCATTGTAACATATAGGGTATATCCCATAAGACGTGTTATAAAGTCAAATACAATGTACGGCTTAAGTATATCAGATAGTTGTCCTGTTTGGTTGTGAGGTTTAATGCCTTCGTCCTCTTCGTCGGTGAAGCTGACGTATATCACAACGGGCTCACTGTCTTTTTAATCATGAGCGTTCCTGTCCCAACAAAAGTGTCATCCCCAAATGGTCATAACAGCGTATGTATGAAGGCGGAGTGTAGCTAGGTTAATATATACTCCCCGACACTAGGCTTCGTGGTATTGATAACATACTTGTGGCCTTAATAGTAGATAAGTGGGCAGATACTATAGCAACGTCACATCTGTGCTGCAATGTTCTATGTCATCGCAACCCATCACTTGTAGTCTCGATAATTTTGCAGGGCGATAAAGCATCAATGAATAATACGACCTGCTACTTAATGTGCAAGTCGCGTGTGGATTAAGTCCGAAAGTCACCTAGGATAACATACCCTAAAGACGAACACAGAAGCCACATGCAAACCACAATCCGACTGGTAATACAATCTTCTTGACACACGCAATTGGATGCCCGTTCACGTGATTATATGCATCATAAACATGGAGATGAAAGTGTTGTCCAAAACGTCATGTAGTTATTTGTAACAATCGATCGCTCTACCAATGTGAGTTGCTTGTTCATTCTTCAGTTTAAGTCGATGCTGTGTAGTCGATATTGAATGGTCAATTCTTAATCAGTGTCAGATTCAGCATTCATATTCATTGCCATGTTGTTCTGCATAGGCCATAAATGCCAGGAAAAAGGTGTGCGTGTCCGAAAACCCAATGAAATATGTAAAATAGGTCATTCAATTCACTCAGCCAATATACTTTAAAGGCGAAATTCCTGCTGCCTGATCAATCACCTAACGCACTGAATATTATGACCGACATTAATGATTACTTTCCTGCAAGAAACCAATTGATCTGAAAACTTTGCGATGATAAATGTGTGTGTGTGTGTGTGTGAGTGTGTGTGTGTGTGTGTGTGTGTGTGTGTGTGTGTGTGTGTGTGTGTGTGTGTGTGTGTGTGTGTGTGTGTGTGTGGGGTGTGTGGGTGTCTGAGTGAATTTGGGTGTTTATGTATACATAAAGTCGATTTGTGCAACTCTCCGGGGTGAAAACCGTAATATCTTTCCAAAGTGTCAGCATCAACAAAGTGTCATCAACACGAGAGCTGCTTGTGGACTTGCATTGTGTAGTTTGGCTTCAAATGAAACCGAACAGCCACAATGCAATTGTATTTTTGTAACAAACACACAGATATGAATCCTAAAAAGGGCGGAAATCCGTTCGAGAAATTAAAACGAAGGATTACATCAGATATAGGCCTTATATTTGCTTGCATCTAATGCTTATTAGATATACTTGTGCGTCAAGCCTAATGGTTATACCAGATACATAACCTAGAAAGAAAGAAACATCACATGCCGTATATTACCAAGAGCATCGTCATTGTAACATATAGGGTATATCCCATAAGACGTGTTATAAAGTCAAATACAATGTACGGCTTAAGTATATCAGATAGTTGTCCTGTTTGGTTGTGAGGTTTAATGCCTTCGTCCTCTTCGTCGGTGAAGCTGACGTATATCACAACGGGCTCACTGTCTTTTTAATCATGAGCGTTCCTGTCCCAACAAAAGTGTCATCCCCAAATGGTCATAACAGCGTATGTATGAAGGCGGAGTGTAGCTAGGTTAATATATACTCCCCGACACTAGGCTTCGTGGTATTGATAACATACTTGTGGCCTTAATAGTAGATAAGTGGGCAGATACTATAGCAACGTCACATCTGTGCTGCAATGTTCTATGTCATCGCAACCCATCACTTGTAGTCTCGATAATTTTGCAGGGCGATAAAGCATCAATGAATAATACGACCAGCTTCTTAATGTGCAAGTCGCGTGTGGATTTAGTCACAAAGTCACCTAGGATAACATACCCTAATGACGAACACAGAAGCCACATGCAAACCACAATCCGACTGGTAATACAATCTTCTTGACACACGCAATTGGATGCCCGTTCACGTGATTATATGCATCATAAACATGGAGATGAAAGTGTTGTCCAAAACGTCATGTAGTTATTTGTAACAATCGATCGCTCTACCAATGTGAGTTGCTTGTTCATTCTTCAGTTTAAGTCGATGCTGTGTAGTCGATATTGAATGGTCAATTCTTAATCAGTGTCAGATTCAGCATTCATATTCATTGCCATGTTGTTCTGCATAGGCCATAAATGCCAGGAAAAAGGTGTGCGTATCCGAAAACCCAATGAAATATGTAAAATAGGTCATTCAATTCACTCAGCCAATATACTTTAAAGGCGAAATTCCTGCTGCCTGATCAATCACCTAACGCACTGAATATTATGACCGACATTAATGATTACTTTCCTGCAAGAAACCAATTGATCTGAAAACTTTGCGATGATAAATGTGTGTGTGTGTGTGTGTGTGTGTGTGTGTGTGTGTGTGTGTGTGTGTGTGTGTGTGTGTGTGTGTGTGTGTGTGTGTGTGGGTGTCTGAGTGAATTTGGGTGTGTATGTATACATAAAGTCGATTTGTGCAACTCTCCGGGGTGAAAACCGTAATATCTTTCCAAAGTGTCAGCATCAACAAAGTGTCATCAACACGAGAGCTGCTTGTGGACTTGCATTGTGTAGTTTGGCTTCAAATGAAACCGAACAGCCACAATGCAATTGTATTTTTGTAACAACACACAGATATGAATCCTAAAAAGGGCGGAAATCCGTTCGAGAAATTAAAACGAAGGATTACATCAGATATAGGCCTTATATTTGCTTGCATCTAATGCTTATTAGATATACTTGTGCGTCAAGCCTAATGGTTATACCAGATACATAACCTAGAAAGAAAGAAACATCACATGCCGTATATTACCAAGAGCATCGTCATTGTAACATATAGGGTATATCCCATAAGACGTGTTATAAAGTCAAATACAATGTACGGCTTAAGTATATCAGATAGTTGTCCTGTTTGGTTGTGAGGTTTAATGCCTTCGTCCTCTTCGTCGGTGAAGCTGACGTATATCACAACGGGCTCACTGTCTTTTTAATCATGAGCGTTCCTGTCCCAACAAAAGTGTCATCCCCAAATGGTCATAACAGCGTATGTATGAAGGCGGAGTGTAGCTAGGTTAATATATACTCCCCGACACTAGGCTTCGTGGTATTGATAACATACTTGTGGCCTTAATAGTAGATAAGTGGGCAGATACTATAGCAACGTCACATCTGTGCTGCAATGTTCTATGTCATCGCAACCCATCACTTGTAGTCTCGATAATTTTGCAGGGCGATAAAGCATCAATGAATAATACGACCAGCTTCTTAATGTGCAAGTCGCGTGTGGATTTAGTCACAAAGTCACCTAGGATAACATACCCTAATGACGAACACAGAAGCCACATGCAAACCACAATCCGACTGGTAATACAATCTTCTTGACACACGCAATTGGATGCCCGTTCACGTGATTATATGCATCATAAACATGGAGATGAAAGTGTTGTCCAAAACGTCATGTAGTTATTTGTAACAATCGATCGCTCTATCAATGTGAGTTGCTTGTTCATTCTTCAGTTTAAGTCGATGCTGTGTAGTCGATATTGAATGGTCAATTCTTAATCAGTGTCAGATTCAGCATTCATATTCATTGCCATGTTGTTCTGCATAGGCCATAAATGCCAGGAAAAAGGTGTGCGTATCCGAAAACCCAATGAAATATGTAAAATAGGTCATTCAATTCACTCAGCCAATATACTTTAAAGGCGAAATTCCTGCTGCCTGATCAATCACCTAACGCACTGAATATTATGACCGACATTAATGATTACTTTCCTGCAAGAAACCAATTGATCTGAAAACTTTGCGATGATAAATGTGTGTGTGTGTGTGTGAGTGTGTGTGTGTGTGTGTGTGTGTGTGTGTGTGTGTGTGTGTGTGTGTGTGTGTGTGTGTGTGTGTGTGTGTGTGTGTGTGTGGGTGTGTGGGTGTCTGAGTGAATTTGGGTGTGTATGTATACATAAAGTCGATTTGTGCAACTCTCCGGGGTGAAAACCGTAATATCTTTCCAAAGTGTCAGCATCAACAAAGTGTCATCAACACGAGAGCTGCTTGTGGACTTGCATTGTGTAGTTTGGCTTCAAATGAAACCGAACAGCCACAATGCAATTGTATTTTTGTAACAACACACAGATATGAATCCTAAAAAGGGCGGAAATCCGTTCGAGAAATTAAAACGAAGGATTACATCAGATATAGGCCTTATATTTGCTTGCATCTAATGCTTATTAGATATACTTGTGCGTCAAGCCTAATGGTTATACCAGATACATAACCTAGAAAGAAAGAAACATCACATGCCGTATATTACCAAGAGCATCGTCATTGTAACATATAGGGTATATCCCATAAGACGTGTTATAAAGTCAAATACAATGTACGGCTTAAGTATATCAGATAGTTGTCCTGTTTGGTTGTGAGGTTTAATGCCTTCGTCCTCTTCGTCGGTGAAGCTGACGTATATCACAACGGGCTCACTGTCTTTTTAATCATGAGCGTTCCTGTCCCAACAAAAGTGTCATCCCCAAATGGTCATAACAGCGTATGTATGAAGGCGGAGTGTAGCTAGGTTAATATATACTCCCCGACACTAGGCTTCGTGGTATTGATAACATACTTGTGGCCTTAATAGTAGATAAGTGGGCAGATACTATAGCAACGTCACATCTGTGCTGCAATGTTCTATGTCATCGCAACCCATCACTTGTAGTCTCGATAATTTTGCAGGGCGATAAAGCATCAATGAATAATACGACCAGCTTCTTAATGTGCAAGTCGCGTGTGGATTTAGTCACAAAGTCACCTAGGATAACATACCCTAATGACGAACACAGAAGCCACATGCAAACCACAATCCGACTGGTAATACAATCTTCTTGACACACGCAATTGGATGCCCGTTCACGTGATTATATGCATCATAAACATGGAGATGAAAGTGTTGTCCAAAACGTCATGTAGTTATTTGTAACAATCGATCGCTCTACCAATGTGAGTTGCTTGATCATTCTTCAGTTTAAGTCGATGCTGTGTAGTCGATATTGAATGGTCAATTCTTAATCAGTGTCAGATTCAGCATTCATATTCATTGCCATGTTGTTCTGCATAGGCCATAAATGCCAGGAAAAAGGTGTGCGTATCCGAAAACCCAATGAAATATGTAAAATAGGTCATTCAATTCACTCGGCCAATATACTTTAAAGGCGAAATTCCTGCTGCCTGATCAATCACCTAACGCACTGAATATTATGACCGACATTAATGATTACTTTCCTGCAAGAAACCAATTGATCTGAAAACTTTGCGATGATAAATGTGTGTGTGTGTGTGTGTGTGTGTGTGTGTGTGTGTGTGTGTGTGTGTGTGTGTGTGTGTGTGTGTGTGTGGGTGTGTGGGTGTCTGAGTGAATTTGGGTGTTTATGTATACATAAAGTCGATTTGTGCAACTCTCCGGGGTGAAAACCGTAATATCTTTCCAAAGTGTCAGCATCAACAAAGTGTCATCAACACGAGAGCTGCTTGTGGACTTGCATTGTGTAGTTTGGCTTCAAATGAAACCGAACAGCCACAATGCAATTGTATTTTTGTAACAACACACAGATATGAATCCTAAAAAGGGCGGAAATCCGTTCGAGAAATTAAAACGAAGGATTACATCAGATATAGGCCTTATATTTGCTTGCATCTAATGCTTATTAGATATACTTGTGCGTCAAGCCTAATGGTTATACCAGATACATAACCTAGAAAGAAAGAAACATCACATGCCGTATATTACCAAGAGCATCGTCATTGTAACATATAGGGTATATCCCATAAGACGTGTTATAAAGTCAAATACAATGTACGGCTTAAGTATATCAGATAGTTGTCCTGTTTGGTTGTGAGGTTTAATGCCTTCGTCCTCTTCGTCGGTGAAGCTGACGTATATCACAACGGGCTCACTGTCTTTTTAATCATGAGCGTTCCTGTCCCAACAAAAGTGTCATCCCCAAATGGTCATAACAGCGTATGTAGGCGGAAGGCGGAGTGTAGCTAGGTTAATATATACTCCCCGACACTAGGCTTCGTGGTATTGATAACATACTTGTGGCCTTAATAGTAGATAAGTGGGCAGATACTATAGCAACGTCACATCTGTGCTGCAATGTTCTATGTCATCGCAACCCATCACTTGTAGTCTCGATAATTTTGCAGGGCGATAAAGCATCAATGAATAATACGACCAGCTTCTTAATGTGCAAGTCGCGTGTGGATTTAGTCACAAAGTCACCTAGGATAACATACCCTAATGACGAACACAGAAGCCACATGCAAACCACAATCCGACTGGTAATACAATCTTCTTGACACACGCAATTGGATGCCCGTTCACGTGATTATATGCATCATAAACATGGAGATGAAAGTGTTGTCCAAAACGTCATGTAGTTATTTGTAACAATCGATCGCTCTACCAATGTGAGTTGCTTGTTCATTCTTCAGTTTAAGTCGATGCTGTGTAGTCGATATTGAATGGTCAATTCTTAATCAGTGTCAGATTCAGCATTCATATTCATTGCCATGTTGTTCTGCATAGGCCATAAATGCCAGGAAAAAGGTGTGCGTGTCCGAAAACCCAATGAAATATGTAAAATAGGTCATTCAATTCACTCAGCCAATATACTTTAAAGGCGAAATTCCTGCTGCCTGATCAATCACCTAACGCACTGAATATTATGACCGACATTAATGATTACTTTCCTGCAAGAAACCAATTGATCTGAAAACTTTGCGATGATAAATGTGTGTGTGTGTGTGTGTGTGTGTGTGTGTGTGTGTGTGTGTGTGTGTGTGTGTGTGTGTGTGTGTGTGTGTGGGTGGGTCTGAGTGAATTTGGGTGTGTGTGTATGTATACATAAAGTCGATTTGTGCAACTCTCCGGGGTGAAAACCGTAATATCTTTCCAAAGTGTCAGCATCAACAAAGTGTCATCAACACGAGAGCTGCTTGTGGACTTGCATTGTGTAGTTTGGCTTCAAATGAAACCGAACAGCCACAATGCAATTGTATTTTTGTAACAACACACAGATATGAATCCTAAAAAGGGCGGAAATCCGTTCGAGAAATTAAAACGAAGGATTACATCAGATATAGGCCTTATATTTGCTTGCATCTAATGCTTATTAGATATACTTGTGCGTCAAGCCTAATGGTTATACCAGATACATAACCTAGAAAGAAAGAAACATCACATGCCGTATATTACCAAGAGCATCGTCATTGTAACATATAGGGTATATCCCATAAGACGTGTTATAAAGTCAAATACAATGTACGGCTTAAGTATATCAGATAGTTGTCCTGTTTGGTTGTGAGGTTTAATGCCTTCGTCCTCTTCGTCGGTGAAGCTGACGTATATCACAACGGGCTCACTGTCTTTTTAATCATGAGCGTTCCTGTCCCAACAAAAGTGTCATCCCCAAATGGTCATAACAGCGTATGTATGAAGGCGGAGTGTAGCTAGGTTAATATATACTCCCCGACACTAGGCTTCGTGGTATTGATAACATACTTGTGGCCTTAATAGTAGATAAGTGGGCAGATACTATAGCAACGTCACATCTGTGCTGCAATGTTCTATGTCATCGCAACCCATCACTTGTAGTCTCGATAATTTTGCAGGGCGATAAAGCATCAATGAATAATACGACCAGCTTCTTAATGTGCAAGTCGCGTGTGGATTTAGTCACAAAGTCACCTAGGATAACATACCCTAATGACGAACACAGAAGCCACATGCAAACCACAATCCGACTGGTAATACAATCTTCTTGACACACGCAATTGGATGCCCGTTCACGTGATTATATGCATCATAAACATGGAGATGAAAGTGTTGTCCAAAACGTCATGTAGTTATTTGTAACAATCGATCGCTCTATCAATGTGAGTTGCTTGTTCATTCTTCAGTTAAGTCGATGCTGTGTAGTCGATATTGAATGGTCAATAATTCTTAATCAGTGTCAGATTCAGCATTCATATTCATTGCCATGTTGTTCTGCATAGGCCATAAATGCCAGGAAAAAGGTGTGCGTATCCGAAAACCCAATGAAATATGTAAAATAGGTCATTCAATTCACTCAGCCAATATACTTTAAAGGCGAAATTCCTGCTGCCTGATCAATCACCTAACGCACTGAATATTATGACCGACATTAATGATTACTTTCCTGCAAGAAACCAATTGATCTGAAACTTTGCGATGATAAATGAGGCAATAAAATGCCATATTCGAACGATATATCATTCGCAGCATCTTTTCAACAGTGGTTAGTATCTGGTGTATATGCTATTTGCAAGAGAACAACACGATCGTGGGAATTGTGATTTCGATGATTCCAATGTGTACCATTACCATACCAGATAAGATAGACTAAGGAAGAGCATTCCACTGTGCCATGACATAGCCACCTTGACTAAACAATACAATGGCTAGGCAACTACTTATCATCAAATTGAGTAAACCCTCCCCTAATGGGTTCCTCTTTAAATAGACACAATATGCAGTCCCTACCCAAATCCTCGGTGACAACCCCATGTCTGATGCTACGCGGAGTGTCATGGCTTCGTGTCAATGTGTATTGCAATGCGTGGCCATAGCAACTTTATTGCTGCGGTGCACATAGCATGAGGTGGGCCATAGATGTGGGAGAGTATGTCTTCTCATCTCTATACTATCCATGTCCTAGCTTAATGTCTCCAGACAGGCTCAGACCGATTCCCAAAGCCTATTGCCCCATATTCATGTTTCTTACACAGGGTTAGACACATGTCCAAAGATTAAGTTTCAACTATCTATGTCACTCAGACAGGATCTAACCCTTTGAAAATGAAATCATCTTATATGTTTTGGAAGCAGACAATTTTAGCGGAAATGGTAAAACCCCAATCAGGAGGAAACTTGTGTCACAACAAAGTTACACTAACGTATTTAAGACCAAATAAGCAAAGGTGGAATGATTAGGTGTATATGACCAGGGCACATACAGATCCTATTCCGTGTTGGAAATGCGCCCAAATTAATTGACAATTGTGATAGATACGGGCATGTGTCAATATCTTGGCTAATTGACTTCCGTCCGTTGCATCATCCGGTATATCTTCTGATATCAACGGACGTCCACTTTCACCATCCCGAGGATCGGAGCAATCAACGAAATAGGTAATCAACTGAAGAACCTCTCAGACCATGATCACTTAGTAATGTATGTTACGTCCAGTGAAAGCTATATGTAGTTAGTGCTGCATCAAGCGTATGCTTAATCCTGTGAATGTTACATCTAGTGAATGTTTCATCTTAGACCCTACTAATGGTTTGTACTTTTTTCTCAAAAATTAATTATAACACTACAATGAGCCTTTGCACCCAAAACGTTAAATATCTTTGCGCAATTGTGCCGAACCGTCACCTTTTGATCTCCCTATGTAGTATAGTTTATCTAAACATTGTCCTATAAGCCTGCTGCTCAGACGATTATGGCGGTGACACTAATCAGAGTATCGTCTTGGGTCAGTTGATAATCTCTTCTCATCCTCATTGGGCTCCTGAGGCTAGAGCTTCACAATATCATCACAAACAACATCATATTTTAACTTCCATTAGCAGGTCCCAAACGATGATAGGAAGTTTTACATAATTATTATTATTAACTAGGTGAGACAATAAAACTTTCCATTAGTCTAGAGCATTCTGTAGCACATCTACTGTTTCTTTGGCAATATTTGTTTTTGAATTCAAGAGCTGACCACTTTCATGATTCAAACTCATTTGACGGCGGTTATCAAGTCGATACAACTAAGCTATCTGAATCCATCAAGGAGTAAATGATACACGTCTACGCTGAGTGGGCAATATAGTGGCTTCTTTGGGAAGAGATTATCGTGGTTTCTCGTGATACTTGACGCACAAATGACACCACCCATCGACCAACGTACACACATTTCAATCCCATTTTATATATCAGGAGTAGGTGTCAGTGATGGATAAGAACAGAAACCGTCCCTTTTCAGCAATCCACCATTAATATTAGTTTGCGAATAATTAATTAGACGGCATAGATTAGACTTAGTTTTGTATTGACTTTTAATCTTATATCATTACCAACGCGCAAAATAAACATGGCAACGTTTGTCAGATCACCCATCTCTTACAGTTTTGCTTTATTGCTTCTCCATAGGATAAAGTGCCAGTTGTCTTCGGTAGAATATTTATGTTTATGGGTTATTTGAGAATCTCGCCCGTGAATCTATGTTCATTATCTGATATGCAATATGACCTGTTACTTATTTCTGTAATGCTTCTTGGTCAATACCTAGAGTATACAAGTAAAAACATAACAACTCAATGTATATACAATGAGGAAGTAGCCGACACACTAAACTAATCACAGCTGTAGATTGTGGCAGGTCCAAACGTGTATCAATCGCTAACACCCACTGTTGAATCACCATTAATATAGACGTGTATCATACACTCTTTGATGGATTTGGGACGCTTCTAGGTGGTTGTAATAACGACGTAAATGCAGCTTCCTAATTAGTATGAAACATGCACGTGGCTTGCGATCAAAGTAATAAAACAAGAAACAATATTTCACATTTAAGTATTTTAGACGCAATTCGATTCAAACGAGGACGCAATGTATACTGAGTAAATTACACTAGTTGGGCATGTAGATTGAAGCAGTAATTAATGTACATATACATGTTAATATATATCTATATTTATATATATATATATATATATATATACATATGTATGTAATAAATAATATACATCTAAATATATATATATATCTATATATATCTCAACATATTTATATATTTATATATATATATTTATATATATATACATATATATATATATATATATGTGTATATATAAATATATTTATATGTATATATATGCATGCCAGATTATATATAGATATAGATATATAAATATATATATATATATTGTATAAATATATATATATATATATATATATATATATATATATATATATATATATATATATATATATATATATATATATATATATATATATATATTTACATTAATTATTATTAATGCGTTTAGGCTTGAGATATAAATTTGTAGAAGAAGAGCAACGGCAGCCGCAGGCATCGAATAAAAGGTAATCGACGACGAATTGGTTATGACCAGACAGTGGTTCATTTACCATGACCTTAGTTTATATCCATTTCTACAGCAAGGTTTATGTCCAGTAGATAGACCTCATTAATAAAATGTAAATGATATTCATTATCGAAATTATCTCGCGACTTATATTGGCACATGCCACAAAGTTGAAACTGATACTTATTCTCATTATATTGCAATGCAGTTTGGTGCGTATTGTAAGTAATGTACCATACTGTCAGCTGTTGTGTGGTTGGTGCCCTAGGAGACCAGCCAACTCAGGATGGGATGGTAAATGGTTGTCCGCTGACACTTGCTACTCTGAGATCAGAGCGTAAGATAAATGATTAAAAAGAATCAACATCGCAAGTCGTGCTATAGTGACGAAACGTTCGTACTTTGAATGTCATCAGAACCCAGGCATTAAAGCATTAAAACTAAACCGTGCGTGTTTTCATCAGAAACTTCAATTAGGGTATCGTGCGCCAAAAACGTGCAACATGAAAGCCACGATACAACACGCAATGCATACTCGTTTGCAAAGACATAAGCTGCATATATATATGAAGAAGATCAGTATTTAGGATGCCATTTCTGTTGGTATCAAAGGACAAAAACTCATTTAGCAGGCACATGGTTGAACAGTTAATCGAATTCAGTTTCAGCGTAAGTGATAATTGTCATCGCCTGATTGGTAAAGGAACAGAGGTTATCACATTAATGCCAGACGAAAACTCACTGACACGTGTGAAATAATCCCACTCAATCGATGTGCCTAAAGTGGATTGAATCATAATATTTCACCTTGCGCTTACACCAATATCTTCACTTTAGATATCGGCTCCATTTTATCAATTATGTGACAGCATTTATCATCCCAAAACCCGTCAAATTCGACAGCTAAGTTCACCGCAGCGATGAAAGAGATAAAAAATGTTTTAACATTAAAAATACTCAATATTTTCACATGCGCCAATTCGCATTTATCTGAAGGGAATATCACATAAGACTTTGCAGATGAGAATAAATCAGCTGCAATCACAATATAACCTTAAATGGAAAACTTTTCGGATATTGTGAGTAATGGATGACTAAATTTTTAACGAGGTTAATCTCATAGCAGATGCTTGACATGACAACAGAGCAATAATGTGAGGCCTTACAGGTCATCTACCATGAAAAGGTGATGGTACAGAAACATAAAATTGCTAAAACACAAAGTTAGCTGGATCTTAGGCAAACACATACATACATACATACATACATACATACATACACATACATACATACATACATACATACATACAGACATACATACATACATACATACATACATACATACATACATACATACATACATACATACACAGACAGACAGACATACATACAGACATACATACATACATACAGACAGACATACATACATACATACATACATACATACAAGATACATACAGACACATACAGACATACATACAGACAGACTACATACAGACAGACATACATACATACAGACATACATACATACATACATACAGACATACATACATACATACCTACATACATACAGACAGACATACAGACATACAGACATACAGACATACATACATACATACTACATACATACATACATACATACATACATACATACATACAAACACCACACACACACACACCCACACACACACACACACACACACACACACACACACACAGACATACATACATACATACATACATACATACATACATACATACATACATACATACATACATACATACATACATACATACATACATACATACATACATACATACATACATACATACATACATACATACATACATACATACATACATACATACATACATACATACATACATACATACATACATACATACATACAGACATACTACATACATACATACATACATACATACATACATACATACATACATACATACATACATACATACATACATACATACATACATACATACATACATACATACATACATACATACATACATACATACATACATACATACATACATACATACATACATACATAAATAAATGTTGACGTATCTGTTCCAGCAGCTCTAAGGGTTCACAGCACTGATCTCAGGGAGCTGGCTGGCTTTGTGTGAATACCATGACTGATGCGTCTAATGTGAAGTCACCACGCCAACACTACCACGAGTTATGTCCTGTTGTGACCGAGGGGTTGAAGAACAGGGTAAGTTCGTAAATCCTTTCGCTGTAAACCCTGACCCATGCAGTGTGTTCATTAAATGAATATAGAAGTATTCGGAGTCTCTGGTCTTGACTTATGCTGCAGGGATTGTTTTTGCACCAATAACCAGAATAGGATGATGATATATTCGGCGGTGCGATGGCGTGTTGACATTGTTAAGTGTTGGCCCTTATTAAGATTTAACAACGTAGTATCTTTAATAAATATCCCTTCCGTAACACCAATGTGAACTAAATGATACTCCTTGTGCTAGAAATAAATGCACAACCGAGCGGAGTTGCACATCCTCCGTTCAATGCCTGTGCTTGCGGTGATTACTCTCTTTACATTTTTCTCATAATCTCATTACCAAGCACACATATGCTTGAACGTTTTTCAGAAACTGATTCTGTGATGATAACTTCATTGTATACCATCTACTTAATGCTACAGAACTTAGCAATGTTTGTCGGACCATACCGTCTATGGCGTCACTGTAAGACAATTATTATCTAAAACACATCATGTGGGTAATGTTGAAAAACAACTCTTTTATCATCTTTGAGAATTTGACTCGTGAATCCATGTTCATATAAGTGTAGATATCGGTACCCATTACGACATGTGGCGTTGTTTTGGGTGCTTCCTTGTCACAGAAAATACTGGTAATTCCTGAGTCACTGCCAACGAAAACTGTCTAGGTATAATGTTAGAAATCTGTCAATGGACGCTAGCTGTCACAGTGAAATCTATATGTACAATACCCTGTACATGTGATGCTTCAGCAATAGACTTGCTGTACACACTCTAGGTATAGCATCGCAAGCCTTGTCCAGAGTAAACACTGATTGACGGAGCATACGCGATAATGCGTCTTTCAGCTGAATGTATCAAACAGCAGTCAGCAACTGAACGCTACTGGTGCTCAATTCAAGTTGGCGTGGAAAGGTCAAATAACTACTTGCATCTGAGACTGGGTGGTTTCATTCTACATATGACGGCCATTATCACCCAGACAGGTGTGACACCTTCTACCGCTTAATAACCCCCTTTCCATCCCTCCTCTTACCCCTCACTCACACACACGCTCAAGCCACAGAAGCATTGATTCATTTCGGCATTATCATTGTTACATTTGAAGCAATGCGACTCATATTATATTTTCTAAATATACGCGCCTTAATGGATCACTATTTATTTGTTCAGCATACCAGTTTTTTTATAGAAATTGATGGGTACCTTTTCCGGGGCTTTAGGCTTCCCAGGAATTATTATAGGTCGATGCTTATATTCCAAAACGTGGCCTTCTTGATAGAGCGTAAAGCTTGTCTTCTGCCATAACATTCAATCCTCTCTTTGCATCGCCATACAGAACAAAGTGGGTGAACCTCTCTAAGGCTTATAATGCAGGTCATATAAGAGTAACCGACCGACAACTCGCAGCGATATCTCCACTGCCTGGACTTTCATTGTATTATTATTTGGGGAGCTAATACTCTACAAGATCTCATGAATTGATGCTGGTCGTTGGAAAAATGTTGAATAACCGTGTGATGTCCTAACCTATCAAATAACATGCAACTGATCAGAAAACATAATGAAGGTTGGTTTCAGTATATACTATTCACAAAGTGACTGAGGCAATATGTCCCCATTTGTTCATGGTCATTAGTATTCGTTGTTCTAATATTTATATGGGATTGAATTAATGCGCAGCGTTTGAGACCCATGTAAAGCGAAGTCGCTGTGACTCCAATCAGCTGCTGTTCTGATGTAGCAATAGCTATTACACGCGTACGTGTAACGAAAAGCGGTAAGAAATCGGTGTTGTCGTGTGTGTGGCGTGGTGAGTGGGGTGGGGAGGAGTTGGTGAGCAGCGGCTAATTAAATGCTAGTGGATGTAATATGACGATGAAACCCCCGCACAATCAGTGGCACAACATTTCTACGTTTGCATGGCGTAAACACCAGAGCTGTAACGTCTGATATACTGCAGATTATTCTGTCATACTTGCTCTGTTGAACCTCAGGATTGATTAACCTCAGGATTGATTAACTCCAGACAATAAGCGACGTAATTGCCGGTTGTACAAGTTATAGGGGACTTTACCGACGTCTCAACAACAGAACCATATATCCCTGACAAGCAGACAATAGTAGGTGTCTATCACGGGGCAACTACCCTGACCCTGGTTGTTGACAATCTGATATCACCATCTAGAACGCGGATATGTAAGATAGAGGGTTGTTAATAGCGTGCCCGCAGTGATAGGTGCCTCTGGTAAACAACCCTGTTATGATGTTGGACGCAATAATTGTAACCGAAAGTCCTTAATGAACTGATCCCAAACATGTTCCTGCCTTTCCTTTTGTATCTTGCCGTCCTGTGGTTTTGAATCGAGTACAGTGAAAGTAATTCTGTTTTACACCGTATGGTTCTGTGTTTATCGTCTCGTCCTCAAAGGCTGTATTGGTCACTGCTTCTATATTAGCTTTCCCTCCTGCTTCTATCCGCGTATTGGTTATGTTAGTGTCCATCTATGACATACGTCATGTACTAGCCAATAGGAAATCTTTGAGAAGCTCATGTGGTAATGGTGCACATATGAATCATCAATATCTCAATTCCACCAATTAAAGGTGTTGTAATGTTGACAATAGCATGCCCAAGATTGTGAATAGTGGTACTATTAGATCTTTAATTAAAGCCAGACGAGTTGTGTTTCGTTTGATCACGGAGTTGGTGGCTCCGATCAGTGGCAGCAAGGGTTCAGACTGCTGTTTTCTAATCGCACGTTATCATATTACGTGTTCACAATAATGTAATCATTACTGATTGTACGGAAGAAAGAGTCAGTATTTTAATCAGGACATCAGGAATGGCGTTTGTAGTATTAGCCATGGCTATGCAATGGACAGCGTAGGCGCTGTCTTGGCTATTATTGGCATGAGTCGTGGCCCTGATGGGGCTGGTATGTTCACTGCAATAGTCACTGAGTAAATAGCTTTAAACTTCTTAGCATGCCTCGAATAGCCATGAATCTTTAAGGTTTGACATACTGACGAGTGAAAGACCTCCTGGAAAGATGTTCTCGAAAGCATGAAATAAGTATGGCTTCTCATTCATATTTATCGTCGTATTAAAGGATAACTCGCAAACTCAACCCTTAACGACCAATGAGTTGTATGTTTTGTACATTCCCTACCTCACAGTTGCCTCTGACCTATCCCCACAATAGACCATTCTTAACAAATGGGGATGGGACAATGAAGTATTGTCACAGAACGGAAGGTAAGTGTATATTATAAGAAGGGCTTCAGGAAAACTTACCCTTCTAAAGTGTTAAGGTTGGCGATATGATGGGTGTTTACGCTTAAGGAAGATAATTAAATGGAACTAGGGACGGCTTGCTTAAACGAAAGACTAAGGGCTTCTGTAATTAAAGTGCTTTTTATAAAAACCATTTTCCGTGCACGACAAAAGAATGTCTCGGCTTCAGGCAACAATACGATTTGACAACCTCGCTATGCTTACGATACTTAACTGTGAAGGCCTTTGTGCAAGATTCGAACTGACATCGAGCGTAATCATAACGCAATTCAAGCTGGATCGCGCTTGTGACGGTCACGTCGGCATAAATAGCATTTCTGTAAACATAGGCATAGTCAAACAAAGTTCCGACAACAAATGTAGCTTAACGAACCCGCTTATGTAATTGAAGTACTCACTCCTACAAGTTTATTTGTTTGCTTCATACTGACTTGACAGTGTTATACCATATAAATGTATGCTTTATAGAGAATACTCACCTACCTCACATGTCAATAACCTCACCACGACTATTTAACTTACCATCACACTCTAAATGACTTTGAAATAAGTTTGAACGAGGTAAGGTATATATATATATATATATATATATATATATATATATATATATATATATATATATATATATATATATATATATATATATATATGTATATGTATATATATATATATATGTATATATATATATATACATACTATATATATATATTTATTGCGGTGTTTCGATATATATATATATATATATATATATATATATATATATATATATACATGTATATATATATGTGTGTGTGTGTTGTGTGTGTGTGTGTGTGTGTGTGTGTGTGTGTGTGTGTGTGTGTGTGTGTGTGTGTGTGTGTGTGTGTCTGAGTGAATTTGTGTGTGTATGTATACATGAAGTCGATTTGTGCAACTCTCCGGAGTGAAAATGATTTTTGTATTGTGTGCATTTTGACACTATGATAATCATGTTAAACACAAATATATAGCACATCTTTTGCATGACGTCTTTCAAATTTCAGCACCAAATCACACACCCACGCCCTAGTACGCACATCTATACACACACACACAATTGGGCACTTTCACGGTGCGTATAACGTTCATCATCGCCATGGTCGTATCGTGATAAATAACCAGTTAAAAGGTCCAGAAAGGAGAGGTTGCTAGCAATGATTATTCTAACCCTGGTACAGATTACAACCCATTATTCAACTCGTTTTTCCTCTTTACAGCGTACGCGGGATGTGGCAACCGATATAAGCAGTTCTTTGTTTAACTGCAGTGTCTGCGCACAGCTTAGGGCAAGTGTAAGTTAATTCTCCCGGCATTGTTTCTATTCAACATTATATACGCGAAGATAAACAAATCATGTGCAGCAACGGAACATTTCTAATGCTTTTTCTGCTCAGTTGATGAATATTTCAAATGTATTTGTTTTTTGCATTTATTGGTTGGTATTTCAGTCTATCATTGGTCGTTAACCACAAAAAAACAGCAGTGTGGAGGTTTCCATGTCACTAGGTGTAGAAAGTATCGCAGAGCAGAAACTGTTATTATAAAAACTTTCCCCACATTATTGTTGTACATTAACCGTAATAACTTCCCAAAGTGTCAGCATCAACAAAGTGTCATCAACACGAGAGCTGCTTGTGGGCTGGCATTGTGATAGTTTGGCTTCAAATGAAACCGAACAGCCACAATGCAATTGTATTTGTGAAACAACACACAGATATGAATCCTAAAAAGGGCGGAAATCCGTTCGAGAAATTAAAACGAAGGATTACCTCTGATACAGGCCTTATATTTGCTTGCATCTAATGCTTATTAGATATACTTGTGCGTCAAGTGCAATGGTTATACCAGATGAATAACCTAGCAAGAAAGAAACATCACAAGCCGTATATTACCAAGAGCATCGTCATTGTAACATATAGGGTATATCCCATAAGATGTGTTATAAAGTCAAATACAATGTACGGCTTACGTTTATCAGATAGTTGTCCTTTTTGGTTGTGAGGTTTAATGCCTTCGTCCTCTTCGTCGGAGAAGCTGATGTATATCACAACGGGCTGACTGTCTTTTAAATCATGAGCGTTCCTGTCCCAACAAAAGTGTCATCCCCAAATGATCATAACAGCGTATGTATGAAGGCGGAGTGTAGCTAGGTTAATATATACTCCCCGACACTAGGCTTCGTGGTATTGATAACATACTTGTGGCCTTAATAGTAGATAAGTGGGAAGATATTATAGCAACGTCACATCATGTAGTTATTTGTAACAATCGATCGCTCTATCAATGTGAGTTGCTTGTTCATTCTTCAGTTAAAGTCGATTCTATGTAGTCGATATTGAATGGTCAATTATGTATCAGTGTCAGATTCAGCATTCATATTCATTGCCATGTTGTTCTGCATAGGCCATAAATGCCAGGAAAAAGGTGTGCGTATCCGAAAACCCAATGAAATATGCAAAATAGGTCATTCAATTCACTCAGCCAATATACTTTAAAGGCGAAATTCCTGCTGCCTGATCAATCACCTAACGCACTTAATATCATGACCGACATTAATGATTACTTTCCTGCAAGAAACCAAACTTTGCGATGATAAATGAGGCAATAAAATGCCATATTCGAACGATATATCATTCGCAGCATCTTTTCAACAGTGGTTAGTATCTGGTGTATGCTATTCGCAAGAGAACAACACACTCGATCGTGGGAATTGTGATTTCGATGATTCCAATGTGTACCATTACCATACCAGATAAGATAGACTAAGGAAGAGCATTCCACTGTGCCATGACATAGCCACCTTGACTTAACAATACAATTGCTAGGCAACTACTTATCATCAAATTGAGTAAACCCTCCCCTAATGGGTTCCTGTTTAAATAGATACAATATGCAGTCCCCTACCCAAATCCTCGGTGACAACCCCATGTCTGATGCTCCGCGGAGTGTCATGGCTTCGTGTCATTGTGTATTGCAATGTGTGGCCATAGCAACTTTATTGCTGCGGTGCACATAGCATGAGGTGGGCCATAGATGTGGGAGAGTATGTCTTCTCATCTCTATACTATCCATGTCCTAGCTTAATGTCTCCAGACAGGCTCAGACCGATTCCCAAAGCCTATTGCCCCATATTCATGTTTCTTACACGGGGTTAGACACATGTCAAAAGATTAAGTTTCAACTATCTATGTCACTCAGACAGGATCTAACCCTTTGAAAATGAAATCATCTTATTTATTTTGGAAGCAGACAATTTTAGCGGAAATGGTAAAACCCCAATCAGGAGGAAACTTGTGTCACAACAAAGTTACACTAACGTATTTAAAACCAAATAAGCAATGGTGGAATGATTAGGTGTACATGACCAGGGCACATACAGATCCTATTCCGTTTTGGAAATGCGCCCAAATTAATCGACAATTGTGATAGATACGGGCATGTGTCAATATCTTGGCTAATTGGCTTCCGTCCGTTGCATCATCCGGTATATCTTCTGATATCAACGGACGTCCACTTTCACCATCCCGAGGATCGGAGCAATCAACGAAATAGGTAATCAACTATAGAACCTCTCAGACCATGATCACTTAGTAATGTATGTTACGTCCAGTGAAAGCTAGTTAGTGCTGCATCAAGCGTATGCTTAATCCTGTGAATGTTACATCTAGTGAATGTTTCATCTTAGACCCTACTAATGGTTTGTACTTTTTTCTCAAAAAGTAATTATAACACTACAATGAGCCTTTGCACCCAAAACGTTAAATATCTTTGCGCCATTGTGCCGAACCGTCACCTTTTGATCTCCCTATGTAGTATAGTTTATCTAAACATTGTCCTATAAGCCTGCTGCTCAGACGATTATGGCGGTGACACTAATCGGAGTATCGTCTTGGGTCAGTTGATAATCTCTTCTCATCTTCATTGGGCTCCTGAGGCTAGAGCTTCACAATATCATCACAAACAACATCATATTTTAACTTCCATTAGCAGGTCCCAAACGATGATAGGAAGTTTTACATAATTATTATTATTACCTAGGTGAGACAATAAAACTTCCCATTAGTCTAGAGCATTCTGTAGCACATCTACTGTTTCTTTGGCAATATTTGTTTTTGAATTCAAGAGCTGACCACTTTCATGTTTCAAACTAATTTGACGGCGGTTATCAAGTCGATAAGAACAGAAACCGTCCCTTTTCAGCAATCCACCATTAATATTAGTTTGCGAATAATTAATTAGACGGCATAGATTAGACTTAGTTTTGTATTGACTTTTAATCTTATATCATTACCAACGTGCAAAATAAACATGGCAACGTTTGTCAGATCACCCATCTCTTACAGTTTTGCTTTATTGCTTCTCCGCAGGATAAAGTGCCAGTTGTCTTCGGTAGAATATTTATGTTTATGGGTTATTTGAGAATCTCGCCCGTGAATCTATGTTCATTATCTGATATGCAATATGACCTGTTACTTATTTCTGTAATGCTTCTTGGTCAATACCTAGAGTATACAAGTAAAAACATAACAACTCAATGTATATACAATGAGGAAGTAGCCGACACACTAAACTAATCACAGCTGTAGATTGTGGCAGGTCCAAACGTGTATCAATCGCTAACACCCACTGTTGAATCACCCTTAATATAGACGTGTATCATACACTCTTTGATGGATTTGGGACGCTTCTAGGTGGTTGTAATAACGACGTAAATGCAGCTTCCTAATTAGTATGAAACATGCACGTGGCTTGCGATCAAAGTAATAAAACAAGAAACAATATTTAAGATACAATACATAGCAGTCCAGTGTAGTACCATCCTCCAACTGGAGTGAACAATGGGCTCATTCAGATTGGTGGGCTTTACAAAATCGTCTGAGGCAGACGCGACGCATAATCGTCAAGGGAAGAGAAAATGAAGCAGTCGAGTTATATGATCAGTTGATCACTGTTCCTTTTTGTCATCTCCTCTAAATCATAGTCCTGTGTATACTCTCGACCAAAGAGCCACTCATAAATGGTTCGTACCCCGTTGAAAGGATTACTATTTTGAGCAAATAAAAATCGAATAGTCGACCAAATGATCTTCAATCATTTTCTAATAACTCCCGCTTACATGTGACATCCTATATATACTAACATCCTCGAGCATGCTTCATTTTCACAGCTCAATAATGCGCTAGCTTGCATAAGGATATTGACATAACCGAATATTGATATATTGATTTGTGACAGTCACTGTGAGCCCCTTTGCATCGAAACGCAATGCTTCACCTGCCGAGTTTGTTTTAAGTTGTGAAAGAAGTGGTTATACGAAGGACCAAGAGACATCCAGCTGTTTTTTCAGTCCACAAGTTCACACCCTTTGCAGCATCAGGCAACATGGTTATTAGATACTTGTGGACAATTCGACAAAAAAGGCAGTTATCATTGAAGACACAGGAGAAACATCCAATGTCTGTGTTAGTATGGCGCAGGCTCTGGTAATTATAGTTCATTTTAGTCGTTACGTTGGGGTGCACAAGTAATCATAACCCTTATAACCCTTGTCCAGCAGCCAGTATCGACCGGTCTTCATAATAGAGAGCCCTTACACATTGGAGAATTTATTGAATGTCTAGAGATTTAGAAGAGAGTGGTAAATCTGGGTAAATACCATATCTTTTTTTTTTACTTCATTTGCCTTCTATAACGTGAACAAATGATAAAAGACATCTTATTGTTAGTGTAGAATAGTAACTAAATCGCATTTTTGTCTGAATACGAGACTTGTTTTTGTTTGCACGTATCATGTTTTTATTTGAAATTAAGGAAGTGTTTCGGTCTTTCTTGTTATCAAGTTGACCCTACTTTTGTGATCTCCTCATGACAAGACCCAACTTGTCGCCATCCTATGTATGAAGCCATTTTTTTTATACTTAATGTACCCGCTTTTTTGTGTCCAGCTGCCACGATTGAGCAGTCTTTATCATAGAGGACCTTTACAGCTTTATACAATAATTTCAGTGAGCGCCAATGGTTATGGTGGGGCCGGGATATCAATCTGAGCAAACACAATGCATCTGATCGTACAACTATTACGTTTTAATATCACAGGAGATATAAACTGCAGTCTGTCACTCTGTGTAAGTATCCGCTTATGAACCATGCAATTATAGTGTGAACATTGGACATTACAGTTTCCGACGTGATTTACCACATACTGCTGGGCCAGCGTCACCTTATCTCAAGAACGAAATTACTTAATGCTACATAAACATAGATTGCACATTAGACGACATAATTTGGTCTAGATGACATTAAAATTGGTCAGAGTAGTTCATATTGCGATTGAGAAAATTTAGAATCAAATCCACACATCCTCTATTACACAAATGAAACACAACGGGTCATATTAAATGAGGCGGTAAACAATTATAAAATATGTTAGTATTGTCCAATATATATATATATATATATATATATATATATATATATATATATATGTATATATATGTATATATATATAGAAAGACAAAAAAAAATTTTTTTCTTCATAATAACTCTCATTCGATGCTGCTCCAATCTTAAGATACCGGGCGAAACAGGACTGCTGTATATCGTCCATCCAACAAGAAATTCCCAAACAATCTTTCTCATCAGAAAGGATCAAACATAAAGTTATTATAATATGTATTCCATGCGAGCAACATGGCGTCTTAAAGACGTAAGGGTGAAATATATTTCAATTCCAAAATCTCCTTGACTAAATGTACGTCGTATGTTTATAATTTATTCCAATAAGCAGTTTCTGAACACAAGTTTCATATACCATTATTGGCAGGGGGAGATAATCATACCTCCACATAGTATAATCATTATCAAATTTGGGGTTTCAAGCCATCAATAATACACGTCTATAATGTGTTATCTTTGTTAATGGTCTGGTGTTTCAGGAAGAGCACACAATAATAACCTCATCCATCCAGCCGTCATCCCCTCATTTCCAGCGGGTGTCAGCAATGGATACACGTAGAGGCCTGTCATTTTCAGGCATCAACGCTTGGTATGAGTATAGTGAGGTGGATACTTCATTTGTTTTCATGGCATAGACATGGAATGCGTTACTTTTTAGGTTTTGATACGTTTTAAGGAGATTTATTCTAAGGTAATTACTCCATCATATATCATGTACAACTTGTTAATGAACATACCAGTGTTTGTCGGATCATCCCGCTCTGACGTAATTGTAAGTTTTGTTGGTTTGCTTCTTAACACTGTATAGTGTGTCAAAGGTAGTCGCTTCTTTTCAGAGGGAGTGCTCTAAGATGGATTCAATATGAGAACCTCAACAGTGATCCCATGCTCATCCTTGTTATTTGCTTTGCGTTGTTTCTTGTTCATGGCAGACTTCAGTCATTTCCAAGTACCTGCAGATACACAGTGTCTAGACTTAATGATAGAGACCTGACGCTGTGAATGAAACATCTGCAACACTGATAGTTTTACGTACTTTATCTTGCTCTATGGGTGCAATAAAATAATGTCATAAGCATCGATGTCTTACTTTAGCAGTAGACTTGCTTTTCCGAAGTTGCAGCGATCCTATCCCCTTGAATTTATACAATTGTTTTGATATTCAATATGTACGGATATGTCAAGACGCGGACTGCGTTATCGGCCCTCTAATCACCATCGGGTTCCGTGCCGCCCTTCATCGTGCTCGATAAAAGGCTCGTTATTTAAAGAGGTCAATACATTCCTGACATTAACGGATTCCGCAATTTGTTGATTCTGCACTTGTCTACATTGTATCTATAAAATCATCTGCAATGGCTATCACAATAAGTACAAAACATATCTCTGCGAGGCTGGGCAAGCCAGGCTGTATGCACAATGATTTCTCTACAAACTAGCCTATACAACATACTGAACGAATATACCTTAGGACCGAATTACCTACTTCTTTATCAATCTGTCTCATGCATTGCACCTTTTGCTTGACATGAGAAAAGGCTCACATTATTGAATCGTTTATCCTCCAGAGACTAATTGATTCATAACACTAACCCCATTCAGAGTAGAATGAGGCTATAACAGCCAATTTGACGCGATATATCATAAGATAAAGACAAGAAACAACAGACGAAAATATTTTACAAAATAGGACCAACTTATTGTATCTTCAATTAGCGAAATACAATTTTATCATTTGCACTATTAACAGAGGGGAATGTCTAATATATTAACGTCATTACAATTCATGTCAAACTCCGACTAATGAAATAAAATACATTGAATTTTTTCAGGGTAACTTTATAGCCAATATATTAACCCGCAAACTAGGTCGAAATACATCGATAGATACATAGATAAACTTTTGTTGAGTTGCTACTCAACACTCCATGTCCTGTATGATGGTATCGGGAGTATTTACCCCTAAATGACATGTACGATGGGATGGTGAGTATTTACCACAATCAACGACCTGTATGATGGGATGTGGGGTATTTGAATCTCAACAGCATGAAGCTATTACAGAGCAGGGAAATCGAAATATGCCTTTAATTTCGTCAATAATGGACGGATTTTCACGGAATAAGTTTTAAAAGGTCTTTCATGGTACCAGGGTATGCCAAAAAAAGTTAGATATTTTTTTGGCCAAAATTGGTCATTTTGATTTTTTGGCCAAAATTACCCCAATCGGTGAAATATTTTTGTCACGTCATAACCAATCAATATTTCCTAATGAAATTTTCAGGAGTTATGGTTGAATATGTTGATACCCGATTACAATTAGTTTCAGTGATATTGCACTTCCGGTATTGGCGATATAAGGCCGGAAGTAGGGCTATATAGCACCGATATTGGCTATCTGCTATTTTCAATGGATCTTTATAAAACTTACCAAATTTGTTGATAGTATCAAGATCAATAAGTCTGCAAAATTTAATAAAGATATATCAATTACTTTTGGAGTTAAAGCGTTTTGAAACATCGGATTACCGTCATACCAACTTTTTACGAGACATGGGTTTGGTTAAATGCCTCTCATTTAAATGTTAATGCATATTTTTGAATGCAATCAACGAGGCTGTATAGCTGAGATGTTGCCTGATAATAATATATATATATTGTTAAAGGTTTATTGTATCGATAATTGAGATATAGGTCATACCCTCACCTGGTTTAGCCCGCCAGTCGAAGCGGTTTACCGGGGTGTGGCCGCTTATAAAAGCTACTTGGAGCCACAGGTGAGAGCTGGGTGGCAGGTGGGGACCAAAGGTGGACAAACTACTCATTGAAGAGTACGACATGTTAACCACCAGAGGTGCTACCCCTCCCTGGCCACCCCATACACCCCCCCAAAAAAAGGCATGCATGTTTCAACAGTTAAATAAGGTACAGCAAAAACATATAGACATATATTGAAAAATATACATTAGACAATATATAAAATACAATAAAATAGGGAATGGATGGGAATATTTACGAGACTACGTTATCAAAGTGTACAGTCCCACTACTCGGCGGCTACTGCATACAATGACAGTGAGTGGGGGGGGGGGGAAGGAGAGAAACAAAAAGACATGCATCACACAATATATACAACACAAACAAATATATGCATCACACAATATATACCACAATATCAATGTGATACAGTCCCACTACTCGGCGGCTACTGCACACAGTGATACATGATATCGCATGAATATAATATAATATGGGGGGGGGGGGGGGGGTAGAAGTCTTATTTAATGCTCTTGACCCACCTGGCCGTTTTGCTAACATTACCCCATTGGGGGTATTGCTTACGTATAAAAGCTTCGATTGTTACCTGCGATTTTACCTTCAGGTTGGAGCGGGAACGGAGGTGACGAGCACGTAGCTTGCATTGGGCTTCCCTCCATGACGCCAGTAAAGCCTTGGCCACCTCGGGGGAGCAAACGATCCTGCCCTTTTGGGGCAATTCACTCGCGCTCATCACTTTCAAAACCGCTGCCTGGCCGGGGGGCTTGTCATCCATTGATGGCGGGAATTTTTTGAAGAGCTGTTCCTTCAGGATCTTTTGAACCTCCCGCTCTGACAATTCTGATACGGAGCTCTGAGAGGAGGCCCCAGTTGATGTTTCTGACTCGGGTGAGCCAGACCTTGAAGCATTTGTATCTGGGGGGCCAGACATTGGTGCCTTGGGATCTGGTGAGCCAGACCTTGATGCTGCTGAGGTGCTGGGTACAGGATGCTGTGAGGGAACTGATTGCACAAGCTTATGCACATTAAGAAATGACGACCTGGATTTCTGAAAGAACAGATCAAGGTCAAGGGCTGCTCTTGCATCAGTGGCACTGCATCTCGGGAGACCGTGTTCCCTCTGGAATGACGTCATAAGCTTGGACAAGCCTGAGTAGGGCTCCCCGGTCGACATTGTGAGGAAGACTTTGTTGCGCTTCCCTATTGGCCGAAACCTCTTGATGAACATCAGCATCAGATCACGTTCCTTCTGTGTCAGGTAGAAGGTGGCGGGCTGACATGCGCCTGTTTTGTGATCTGCAACATAAATCTCAAAGCGCTTCTCTATCTCAGGACCAAGGTCCACTGGTTCTTTACAACCCTCCTTCACTTCAGAAACAGTCATACCAGAAACTGCTCCTGGTCTCTGATATTTCGACAGAGCAAGCATGTTGACCAAATACCCCATTAGAAAGCGGTATTCACTGGCATTGGTACATTTTTGGACCCCGTGAATCTTAGTACCATACTGACTCAGCAGCTCATCCAGCTTTTTTTCAATTTCATCATTGGTCACAGAGTTAACAACATCCCTAGGATGCAACAAAACGCCTTGCCTACCTTTCACGATGACCTTCTGTGTCATCGCCCTAGAGATCTTCCTCTGGTTCTTGGTGATGGCTTCCTTCAGCAAGTTGAGGAGCGAGTGCATGTCGGTGTGCAGGGGTCGGTCGTCATGAACGCGTGTGACATAGAATGAGAGGAAATTGTTCAAGCCATGGAACTCGTTGGCCATGGAGGTGGCTTGCAACCCGAGACCACGACCTGTATAGTCGATATCACTGCTCAAGTGATAGTAGTACTCCATGATTGTATCATGGTGTGGCTGGCGGAACATGTTGACACTGGGTTTGTTCAGACCCAGTCCTGTACGGGAATGCACCCAGTACATCATTTTGTTAACCGATTGGAGCTGGTTGCGAGAATGGGCTGCGGGCGTGCCCGTCCTACGCATGTGCTCGAAGAATTCATGCAGAAGGTCCCCAGGCTGCATGGTGAACTTCTTGTTGAAGCCTGCCCTTGTCCGAAGTTGACGAATTTTGCCCACAAGGGATCGTCCACGGTAGGCGTCGCCTCTCAATTTTTCAGTAGCTTCTGCAATATCATCTGCAGACTCAGAATCAGAATCAGATGCAGTATCAGAAGAATCTGAGCTGGACTCACCTTCACTGCATCGCAGCCGTTTTGCTTTCCTGCGGCATTTGCCAGGGGATTGGTTACCACTGGTTGATGGGAGGCACTCGTCGGGGAACTTGGCGCTAGAGACACTGGGGGTTGGTAATCACTGGTGGAAGGGAGTGGCTCTTGTGCATCTGGAACAGCAGAGTTCAACAGGTCGATGGGGGGTTCATCCTTCATCACGGATTGCACCACAGCTGCTGCTGCTTGCCTGGTCTCCTCTTCCAGGTCTGGTGTGATTTGAGAGACAGCTGTCTCGCTGGGTTTGCTGCGACCATGTTTACCCTGCTTTTTGACAACATTGGGCAGATGGGCATCGACCACAACTTTATGGCCTAAGCCCTTCAAAATGTCTACCACCGCGTCAGTGGTATATAGACCCTGACCAGTATAGCATTCATCGCCAACCTCCACATCCAGTTTGGTAACTATAAAACTCAAATTGATGGAATATTGTAATTGACTGACCTGAAGTCTGTGTTCGTTCAACAAATTGGCGCGCTCCGTGGGATGAGTGTAGTTATGCACGTTAATCAGGTGAAGGTCCAGTCGCAATACAAGTGCAGAGCAAATGGGGCACTCTTCATGCCCTCTAACCCCCTTTGGTGCCAGCATGGTAACTTCGCGTTCTTCCTGCAGTTGAGGCAGGGGGGGATTCTGGGCTGGCAATGGGATGGCCACGGAATCATGGCTGGCAACGGGATTATTACATTGCCCAGCTGTCACCGCGGGACACTCCTTCATTGAAGGGGTAAGTCTGTAAAGTGCACGTAGCACTTTGGGCATGGGGATGTTGGATAAAGCGCGTTAGGTTTTGCGCGCATGCTGATCAAAATCCGTTGACGCTGCTCCTCGATTTCAAATGGCGTGCTAATTTGGCCGTGATTTGGCCACATACAGGACAGGTTTTCTCCCTGTTGGCTTCTTGTTGAGACATCATCTTTGCTGTAGAGGTATATATATCAACAAAGAACAAGAAAAATAACTTATCTAAACTTAACTAAACTTAACTACAGTTTGTACGAACCCCTGGAATAGCATCCGTCAAATGGCGCCAAATGACAACGTGATGGGTGCATGAAAACCACATATGAGACAGCAAATAATCAAAATATATTTACACAATTAACTAATTTGGGTAGCGGAATCTATCTGCTTCCACGAGCAAAAAATTACAATGTTCTTCTACGACAAAGCATGGCTGCGCCTTAGAGTTTAGCGTGGAGCATGTAAAAGCGGCCGCGACTCACGGGCTTTAGGGGCGGATGCGACCCGTTCAGAGCCCGTGGTGATCGGCTTAGAAAGGGTCCAATTCAACGGCTTATATCTCCAGAAATAATTAAAATATTTTTACGCAATTAACTAATTTGGGTAGCGGAACCTATCTGCTTCCACGAGCAAAAAATTACAATGTTCTACGACAAAGCATGGCTGCGCCTTAGAGTTTAGCGTGGAGCATGTAAAAGCATTAGCTGCAGGAAAAACTTGCGATCGCCGCCATTATCAGAGGGGACTTTGTACCGACCAATTGCTCTACCCGAATAACGAAAAATCCGGGCCTCCTAGCTCTAAAGGGAAAAATCTGATAGACCATGACTTTCGCTCGACACTAGGGAAGTGCCGTAGTCTGAATGAAGTATAACTTCCGTTATATTTAAGATAGAATTACCAAATTTGCTGGAAAATAAGTAGAAGATATTGCAAAATACGAATACAAAGTTTGAATTATGTGAAATTTATAATCGCGAAGTTATAAGCATTCTACGCATAGATATTTTGCGTGATTTGCTATGTAAGAGTAGATAGGAGAAATGTATGCGACTTACTATTTGCGTCGAAACTGAGGGCGAAGATGCTGAATATATATGAATCTGCGATGGTCGTATGCTTAGTATTTCGGAGCTGCAGTCGGATTGTTCTTCAAGAAGAATGAGATAATATTGCTGATATCCCCACTCCTTATATAGGGGGAGATCCAAGCTTGAGGTCATGACGCGATAAGCCGCGAGTAGGTGCCAACGCGCGGACCGCCTGGCCTTCTCACGGCTTTTCTGAGGGGGACATTGAAAATCACGCAAAAATGTCTATGCGTAGTATGCTTATAACTTCGCGATTATAAATCTCACATTCAACAAACTTATTATTCATGTTGTGCCATATATGATACATAGTTCCTGTGAATTTTGTGAAGATATCAAGCTTTATTATGAATTTATACTCAATACCGCTAACCACCCTATGCGATGAATCATCCGTATATGCTCTATATATTACGCGACAGAAATCGACCATATCTCCGCGATTATTAATCTCAGATTCATCAAACTTTTTGTGCGTGTTATTTAGTTTATGGTTATTAGTTGCTTTGAATGTTGTATGTATGTGTTGTTTAGTTGTTGAGTTATACACATTCATAATTGAGATCCATAATACATGGGAAAATCCTATACACTCTTAAATGGACATGTTAGCTGGTAGCGCCTGGCAACGAGCGCGTTAAGCCATGGTCGCATCCTGTGTTGTCACACCTACATCGGCCGATGGGCTGTACTTCCATGTTCGTTCCATTGAAGTCGTGACGCGATAAGCCTTTAGTAGTGCCGACGCGCGGCGACCGCCTGACCTTCTCACGGATTATCTGAGGCGGACATAGAAAATCACGCAAAAATGTCTATGCGTAGTATGCTTATAACTTCGCGATTATAAATTTCATATTCATCAAACTTATTATTCATGTTGTGCAATATATGATACATAGTTCCTGTGAATTTTGTGAAGATATCTTGCTTTATTATGAATTTATACTCAATACCGTTAACCACGCTATGCGATATATAATCCGACATCATAAATCACGCAAAATGTCTATGCGTAGTATGCTTATAACTTCACGATTATAAATTTCAGATTCATCAAACTTATTATTCCTATTGTGTTATATATCATACATAGTTCCTGTGAATTTTGTGAAGATATCTTGATTCATTTTAAACTTATACTCAATACCGCTAACCACGCTATGCGATAAATCATCCGACATAGCAAATCACGCAAAATGTCTATGCGTAGTATGCTTATAACTTCGCGATTATAAATCTCACATTCAACAAACTTATTATTCGTGTTGTGCAATATATCATACATAGTTCCTGTGAATTTTGTGAAGATATCTAGCTTTATTATGAATTTATACTCAATACCGCTAACTACGCTATGCCACCCTATGCGATGATATCATCACGCAAAATATGCTCTATATATCGCGACGCGACAGAAATCGACCATATCTCCGCGATTATTAATCTCAGATTCATCAAACTTTTTTTGTGCGTGTTATTTAGTTTATGGTTATTAGTTGCTGTGAATGTTGTATGTATGTGTTGTTTAGTTGTTGAGTTATACACATTCATAATTGAGATCCATAATACATGGGAAAATCCTATACACTCTTAAATGGACATGTTAGCTGGTAGCGCCTGGCAACGAGCGCGTTAAGCCATGGTCGCATCCTGTGTGTGTCACACCTACATCGGCCGATGGGCTGTACTTCCATGTTCGTTCCATTGAAGTCGTGACGCGCGATAAGCCTTTAGTAAGTGCCGACGCGCGGCGACCGCCTGACCTTCTCACGGATTATCTGAGGCGGACATAGAAAATCACGCAAAAATGTCTATGCGTAGTATGCTTATAACTTCGCGATTATAAATTTCATATTCATCAAACTTATTATTCATGTTGTGCAATATATGATACATAGTTCCTGTGAATTTTGTGAAGATATCTTGCTTTATTATGAATTTATACTCAATACCGCTAACCACCCTATGCCTATTCGATATATAATCCGACATAGCAAATCACGCAAAATGTCTATGCGTAGTATGCTTATAACTTCGCGATTATAATAATTTCAGATTCATCAAACTTATTATTCGTGTTGTGTTATATATCATACATAGTTCCTGTGAATTTTGTGAAGATATCTTATTTTATTTTAAACTTATACTCAATACCGCTAACCACGCTATGCGATAAATCATTCAATCCGACATAGCAAATCACGCAAAATGTCTATGCGTAGTATGCTTATAACTTCGCGATTATAAATCTCACATTCATCAAACTTATTATTCGTGTTGTGCAATATATGATACATAGTTCCTGTGAATTTTGTGAAGATATCTAGCTTTATTATGAATTTATACTCAATACCGCTAACCACCCTATGCGATGAATCATCCGTATATGCTCTATATATACGCGACAAAATCGACCATATCTCCGCGATTATTAATCTCAGATTCATCAAACTTTTTGTCAACAAACTGTTATTTAGTTTATGGTTATTAGTTGCTGTGAATGTTGTATGTATGTGTTGTTTAGTTGTTGAGTTATACACATTCATAATTGAGATCCATAATACCCATGGGAAAATCCTATACACTCTTAAATGGACATGTTAGCTGGTAGCGCCTGGCAACGAGCGCGTTAAGCCATGGTCGCATCCTTGTGTTGTCACACCTACATCGGCATCGGCCGATATGGGCTGTACTTCCATGTTCGTTCCATTGAAGTCGTGACGCGATAAGCCTTTAGTAGTGCCGACGCGCGCGGCGACCGCGCGACGACCTTCTCACGGGATATATGAGGCGGACATAGAAAATCACGCAAAAATGTCTATGCGTAGTATGCTTATAACTTCGCGATTATAAATTTCATATTCATCAAACTTATTATTCATGTTGTGCAATATATGATACATAGTTCCTGTGAATTTTGTGAAGATATCTTGCTTTTTATTATGAATTTTATACTCAATACCGCTAACCACCCTATGCGATATATAATCCGACATAGCAAATCACGCAAAATGTCTATGCGTAGTATGCTTATAACTTCACGATTATAAATTTCAGATTCATCAAACTTATTATTCGTGTTGTGCAATATATTATACATAGTTCCTGTGAATTTTGTGAAGATATGTTGATTTATTATAAACTTATACTCAATACCGCTAACCACGCTATGCGATAAATCATCCGACATAGCAAATCACGCAAAATGTCTATGCGTAGTATGCTTATAACTTCACGATGATAAATTTCATACTCATCAAACTTATTATTCATGTTGTGCAATATATCATACATAGTTCCTGTGATTTTTTTGTGAAGATATCTAGCTTTATTATGAATTTATACTCAATACCGCTAACCACCCTATGCGATGAATCATCCGTATATGCTCTATATATACGCGACAGAAATCGACCATATCTCCGCGATTATAAATCTCAGATTCATCAAACTTTTTGTGCGTGTTATTTAGTTTATGGTTATTAGTTGCTGTGAATGTTGTATGTATGTGTTGTTTAGTTGTTGAGTTATACACATTCATAATTGAGATCCATAATACATGGGAAAATCCTATACACTCTTAAATGGACATGTTAGCTGGTAGCGCCTGGCAACGAGCGCGTTAAGCCATGGTCGCATCCTGTGTTGTCACACCACACCACAACGGCCGATGGGCTGTACTTCCATGTTCGTTCCATTGAAGTCGTGACGCGATAAGCCTTTAGTAGTGCGACGCGCGGCGACGCGCGGCGACCGCCAGACCTTCTCACGGATTATCTGAGGCGGACATTGAAAATCACGCAAAAATGTCTATGCGTAGTATGCTTATAACTTCCCGATTATAAATTTCATATTCATCAAACTTATTATTCATGTTGTGCAATATATGATACATAGTTCCTGTGAATTTTGTGAAGATATCTTGCTTTATTATGAATTTATACTCAATACCGCTAACCACTCTATGCGATATATAATCCGACATAGCAAATCACGCAAAATGTCTATGCGTAGTATGCTTATAACTTCACGATTATAAATTTCAGATTCATCAAACTTATTATTCGTGTTGTGTTATATATCATACATAGTTCCTGTGAATTTTGTGAAGATATCTTGATTTATTATAAACTTATACTCAATACCGCTAACCACGCTATGCGATAAATCATCCGACATAGCAAATCATAGCAAATCAAAATGTCTATGCGTAGTATGCTTATAACTTCGCGATTATAAATCTCACATTCAACAAACTTATTATTCGTGTTGTGCAATATATCATACATAGTTCCTGTGAATTTTGTGAAGATATCTAGCTTTATTATGAATTTATACTCAATACCGCTAACCACCCTATGCGATGAATCATCCGTATATGCTCTATATATTACGCGACAGAAATCGACCATATCTCGCGATTATCGCGATTAAATCTCAGATTCATCAAACTTTTTGTGCGTGTTATTTAGTTTATGGTTATTAGTTGCTGTGAATGTTGTATGTATATGTGTTGTTTAGTTGTTGAGTTATACACATTCATAATTGAGATCCATAATACATGGGAAAATCCTATACACTCTTAAATGGACATGTTAGCTGGTAGCGCCTGGCAACGAGCGCGTTAAGCCATGGTCGCATCCTGTGTTGTCACACCTACATCGGCCGATGGGCTGTACTTTCATGTTCGTTCCATTGAAGCCGTGACGCGAAAAGCCTTTAGTAGTGCCGACGCGCGCCGCGGGGCGACGCGCGGCGACCGCCTGACCTTCTCATGCACGGATTATCTGAGACGGACATAGAAAATCACGCAAAAATGTCTATGCGTAGTATGCTTATAACTTCGCGATTATAAATTTCATATTCATCAAACTTATTATTCATGTTGTGCAATATATGATACATAGTTCCTGTGAATTTTGTGAAGATATCTTGCTTTATTATGAATTTATACTCAATACTATACCGCTAACCACCCTATGCGATAAATCATCCGACATATGCGATATATAATCCGACATAGTAAATCAAAAATGTCTATGCGTAGTATGCTTATAACTTCGCGATTATTAATTTCAGATTCATCAAACTTATTATTCTTATTGTGTTATATATCATACATAGTTCCTGTGAATTTTGTGACGATATCTTGATTCATTTTAAACTTATACTCAATACTGCTAACCACGCTATGCAATAAATCATCCGACATAGCAAATCAAGCAAAATGTCTATGCGTAGTATGCTTATAACTTCGCGATTATAAATTGCACATTCAACAAACTTATTATTCGTGTTGTGCAATATATGATACATAGTTCCTGTGAATTTTGTGAAGATATCTAGCTTTATTATGAATTTATACTCAATACCGCTAACCACCCTATGCGATGAATCATCCGTATATGCTCTATATATTACGCGACAGAAATCGACCATATCTCCGCGATTATTAATCTCAGATTCATCAAACTTTTTGTGCGTGTTATTTAGTTTATGGTTATTAGTTGCTGTGAATGTTGTATGTATGTGTTGTTTAGTTGTTGAGTTATACACATTCATAATTGAGATCCATAATACATGGGAAAATCCTATACACTCTTAAATGGACATGTTAGCTGGTAGCGCCTGGCAACGAGCGCGTTAAGCCATGGTCGCATCCTGTGTTGTCACACCTACATCGGCCGATGGGCTGTACTTCCATGTTCGTTCCATTGAAGTCGTGACGCGATAAGCCTTTAGTAGTGCCGACGCGCGGCGACCTTCTGACCTTCTCACGGATTATCTGAGGCGGACATAGAAAATCACGCAAAAATGTCTATGCGTAGTATGCTTATAACTTCGCGATTATAAATCTCATATTCATCAAACTTATTATTCATGTTGTGCAATATATGATACATAGTTCCTGTGAATTTTGTGAAGATATCTTGCTTTATTATGAATTTATACTCAATACCGCTAACCACCCTATGCGATATATAATCCGACATAGTAAATCACGCAAAATGTCTATGCGTAGTATGCTTATAACTTCGCGATTATAAATTTCAGATTCATCAAACTTATTATTCATGTTGTGCAATATATGATACATAGTTCCTGTGAATTTTGTGAAGATGTCTAGCTTTATTATGAATTTATACTCAATACCGCTAACCACCCTATGCGATATATAATCCGACATAGTAAATCACGCAAAATGTCTATGCGTAGTATGCTTATAACTTCGCGATTATAAATCTCATATTCATCAAACTTATTATTCTTGTTGTGCAATATATGATACATAGTTCCTGTGAATTTTGTGAAGATATCTTGCTTTATTATGAATTTATACTCAATACCGCTAACCACCCTATGCGATGAATCATCCGTATATGCTCTATATATTACGCGACAGAAATCGACCATATCTCCGCGATTATTAATCTCAGATTCATCAAACTTTTTGTGCGTGTTATTTAGTTTATGGTTATTAGTTGCTGTGAATGTTGTATGTATGTGTGGTTTAGTTGTTGAGTTATACACATTCATAATTGAGATCCATAATACATGGGAAAATCCTATACACTCTTAAATGGACATGTTAGCTGGTAGCGCCTGGCAACGAGCGCGTTAAGCCATGGTCGCATCCTGTGTTGTCACACCTGCATCGGCCGATGGGCTGTACTTTCATGTTCTATGGCCTGAATGATGGGATGGGGAATACACCTCTAGATTTTCTGTATGATTAGATGGGGATTGTTTACTTGACATGTATGATGAGACTGGGAAAATTTACCACTCTAGGACCTGTATGGGATGGGGAGTACTTACCCCCCACATGACCAGTGTCACGAGGCTCGACATCTTGGTGGTTTGTATAAAGGGGCTGGAACCAGAGAGGCCTGTATGATGGGGCTGGAACCAGAGAGGTCTGTATGATGAAGCTGGAACCAGAGTAGCCTGTAGGATAAGGCTTGAACCAGAGTGGCCTGTATGATGAGGCTGGAACCAGAATGGTCTATAGGATAAGGCTTGAACCAGAGTGGTCTGTAAGATTAGGCTGGAACCAGAATGGTCTGTATGATGGGGCGGAACCAGAGTGGTCTGTATGATGAGACTGGAACCAGAGTGGTCTGTATGATGAGGCTGGAACCAGAGTGGTCAGTATGATGAGGCTGGAACCAGAGTGGTCTGTATGAAGAGGCCAGAACCAGCATGATCTGCATGAGGGAACTTGAACCAGAGTAGCCTGTATGATGAGGATTTACCCTTCAAAAAAATGTATGATGAGGTTGAACCCCTATGATGAGGCAAACAACTTATTGCACATACATATACTGCATGGGACGGATGTATCTGCCCCTTCATACCCATGTCCTGAATAATTGAGACCCATCGATGGCCAGCATGTTGCATCGTGCGTGGTTAACCCTTAATGGTCTGTGTGTTGAGTATGATAATAGTTAACACTCTGTGGCCCACACGATGAGACTGAGCTCGTTAATATTCTATGGCCTGACCAGTGAGACTGGGCGTAATAAACCTTTGATTGCCTGTAAGATGCATCTAAGTGTAGAAAGTTAATTGTATGATCCGACCGAGGAAGTGCTTTCCTGTTAATCGCCAAAGGGATTTATTAAGTTATTGTTTACAAAAACACAGAGTATGTACAGCTGTTTCCGAATCCTCCGTGATAATGTAACACGATAAGGAATGTCAAGGCGTCATGAATAACACATTCCCTATTTTGGTTCCAGGGGCATAATTGACCGGGGAAATGACCGCGACCAAATTTTGTAACCACCCGTTTCAGCATCAATGAGAATTAGGTGTGGCGTAAGTCGATCAGCTGCTGTCAATCACTAGTTCATTTCTTAACATGCTCAAATCGGCATGCCGAGCCTAAGAGTGGGTTGGCCAGACACACGTGATCGCTCCTGTTATTGTTTACCTCAGCCTTCACGTGACCGGTTGGAGATTGGCTACTTCTCTTCCTAAACCTGGCCAGTACTCTTTGTAATGGAAAAAAATTATGTTTATATTTACGCAACTATTTCGTATTTCCTAAAGAATTTAGAGCCGTGATATTACTTTTTGGCGTTCATACATGTTCAACATTGGCTGATTTTTTTATTAAGAACTCCACATGCCGTACATTTCATGGAGGGGTAAATTTTCCCCATTCAATCATATATGTCATTGAGTGGTCAACACCCCATCCAATCATACAGGCAATCGAGGGGCATATTCCATATCCCATCGTGCAGGCCATTGGGATTCAAATACTCCACATTGTATCATACAGGTCGTTGATTGGGGTAGATATTCACCATCCCATCATACATGTCATGGAGAGGTAAATACTCCCGAGAAGCCAATCAAGAAAAGTTTATCTATGTATCTATCGACGTATTTCGACCTAGTTTGCGGTTCATATATTGGCTATAAAGTTACCCCCCCCCCCCCCCCCCCCCCCCCCCACATGACCAGTGTCACGAAGCTCGTCATCATGATTTGGCTGATTCCCGTCCGAATGAGGTTAAGTGAGCAGATATATGATGGGAAAGCAACAATCATGGCCAATAAGCAGATTTTCCACATAAATCTACCTCGACTTAATTAGCAATGGCAATGTCATTTATCGGATATTGCTGATTTATGTTTCTGTGCTCTATGTGTGGCTGCCTCGGTGTACCTTGCATTGCGTGGTCATGGCAACGATAATGTTGTGGTGCCAAGAGTATCCACCCAGTCCGGCTGCCGCGAGGTGGCGTTCATACCATACCAGGCCGCAACATATTGTAGTCTGAAAGATGGCGCTACACTGATTTTTGGATCTCATGTTAAATGCGCTATGTGATATACGTTGGACATCATAGATAAACATAGTGGTTGAAGAGTTTGTGTTCTCATCGCTTCACTGCCCATGTCTGACACTTACTTACGTCCCTCAGCCAGGATGTGACTTATACCCGACGCTTAAGTTTCACATATGTTGTTCCGCAAACAGGACCAGACATATGTCAACCCACATTCACCCATCTTTATTGATGCCATTGATAACCTGACATTAGCATTATCATTTAAGCGTCACAAACGACCTATGGCTACTGACTAATTGTAATTGCACAGAGCCATCTTATGCGGTTTGTAATGAGGTCATTATTTTCGCTGTACTGAATGTGCAACTCGAGTCAGCACAGATGACGAAACCCGCTCAAACGTGACCTAAAGAGGTAAACGTTTCTAATCTATTTAAAACCGAGCAAGCGTTGATAGAAGGATTAAGTGCCATTGACTGTGCCCACTAACAGATCCCAGTCCGTGTATGAAAAGGGTCATTTAATAGAACATTATGACCAGTACGGGCATGTGTCAATATCATGGGTTATTGAATATCGTCCGCTGCATCATCGGATATATATCCTGACATTAATAGACTTTCACCTTCTCAGTCCTAAGGAATGAGGATAACGTCAATGTACGAGTCATATATTTAACAGTTCGTAATGAATGTGATATCCAGTGCATGTTACGCCTAGTGCATGTAACATCTAGTGCATGTAACAAGTAGTAAATGTTACATTCAGTAAATGTTACATCTAGTAAATGTAACATCCAGTAAATGTTACAACTAGTAAATGCTACATCTAGTGAATGTTACATCTAGTTAATGCTACATCTAAAAAGTGTTACATCTTACACCCAGTAAATTTGACGTCTAGTAAATGTTACAGCAAATGAATGTTGCATCTAGTTAATATTATATCTAGTGAATGTTACTTCTAGTTAATGTTACATCTAGTGAATGTAACATCTGGTAGATATTCCAAATGAATACATCATCTTGAGTCATGTATTCAACAACTCGTGATGAAAGCTGCATTCTTTTGAATACTGAATAAAATCACAGGCTTTCACCTTATGAAAGCATCCGCCGTTGAAACATGTGGTTAGGATGGGAATATTGGACAATCAATTAACAACTAAGACAATGTAGACTAGTAATAAGTGTTCAGGGCGTTATATACGACAAACTGCTGGAACACTTGATTTCAGAAACGATATTGCTAAATGCTAAATAATCATGGATTACACATTTGACATGTTGTTAGTGGTCTGGATGGCATGAATGTTTGTACCCGAATTCTAGCACACAAAAAAAGATTGCTGTCTTCTGAGCAAATGACGACATACTCGGCAAGAACGCATATGTACAATAAGGACTATTACGACGCGGTTGCAGTATCATGTAGAAAGCCTCTATTATGCAAACAATAGGCAAGGAAAACACGTCCAATAGGATGACAAACCAGTGTGAATATAATAAAAACCAGTCAGGTGGCGGGCTGGAGTTGTATCCCAGAGTCCATGGCTAGCTAGTGTGTTTCCTAGTTTCGCATGAATGCATACTGTTCGAGCCGATTACAGAAGTAATGCGGAACGCTCTCCCAATTTCTGTTTGCCAATTAGAATCTGCTCACGATGGTTACAGCTGAAAACATATATCTTTTAATGTCACCATGAAGATAATTATATTTGACGGGTTTTTTTGCTGAAAACATGACTGACTGCAAATACAAGTACCTATGCGTAAAACGTTTTTATGAAGCTAAGGGCTTTGTTGATAATCAATTTGCATGCATGTAGCAATAAAATATGTCTCATTAGTTTTATAAAGATTGGCGATACATGCTTACTATGATCTGTTATGTATTAATTGCATATTTGGTTATGTATTGCTTATTATAATCATTCATGTATTGCTATGATCGGTTATGTATTTCTTTCCATAATTGGTTATGTATTGCTAACCATAATCGGTTATGTATTACTTACTATGATCGGTTATGTGTGGCTTACTATGATCGGTTATATATTGCTTACCATATCAAATGTCGTCGAAATGTCTTTTGATATATCGGCTGCCTTAACTCTAGATATTATGGTGATGATCGAAACTTGCTGCTAATGTATCGATTCAGTTGTGAAAGCGTCGTCATCATCGTCGCTTCTATTACGATCGTCATCATTGTCATCATCACTTTATAATTGCTGTCGTAACAACCATCACCTTCTGCAGCATCGGTATAGAGATTGATTAGATGGACATTTGCCTGCGAAAGCAGGTATGAATAATATATAGAAAATGAACCAATTGCGTTTCGAGTTTCAAATTTATAATCAGCCAACAGCACTTTGTGTTGCCAGCATCAGCTCCACAGAACGAGAATAAGACAAAGTCGTGTGGAAATCATGCCCATTTGTAATTTAGCCTACCCGGTAAGAAGTCAGATCAAAGATCATCGCCTTGAACTGTTTTCTGACATGAAGGTGCATATCACATACAAAAATGGTGAGCAGTTGAGTATATTAGATTGTCATTGATGTCACGTTCTTTATAATCCCACCGCTACCTGGTTTGCCATATCTCCTTTTAGTTAAATTATACGCTCTGAATTATTTATCCATGCTGCCAGTGCTGAGTCGGGTCTGTACGTTTTTATGTCCATCAAGAAAATTCTTCATTAAACTTAGTACTGTCCTTAGTGAAACGCTATCATTTGTATGTAAACGTCGGTATTCTTGGCCTACTTTAGAGTAACCGTCTCTTACCTTTTCGAAAGCGCACTTTGTTTGCTATATAATGATATATAAATTCCAATGACGTTCCCAAACCACATGCAAGATGTAAAAGACTTAACTAATATGCTACGTTGCGGCCTCGGGCAAAATGGCGTCTTAAAGACGTAAGGGCAAAATATATTTCAATTTCAAAATCTCCAGTGCGCCGTATGTTTATAATTTATTCCAATGAACACAAGTTTCATAACCTCCACTTAGTCTAATCATTATCATTGGCTATCATTAAGCTGTCTGCTCTGCAATCGCACACGCATCGATTTTCTATTCCATAGCAATCCACGTGCATGTTACAGACTAATATGACTGCTGTAATTAAGCGAGCTGAGTTCCTGGGGGTTCAAGCCATCATTAAGTTACATCAATCTATCAATGTAAAAATGATACACGTCTATGTTGTGTTATCTTTGGTAATGGTCTGGTGTTTCGAAAAGAGCACCCAATTAAAACCTCATCCATCGACATTCCCTCATTTCCAATAGATTGTTAATCAAGCTGTGGGTGTCAGCAATCAACGTTTGGGATAAGTATAGTGAGGTGGATACTTTATTTTCAAGGCATAGACATCGAATGCTTTCCTTTTTGGGTTTTAATACGTTTTAAGGACATTGATTCGGAGGTAATTACTCCGTCACATATCATGTACAAGGTGTTAAGGAACATATCAGTGTTTGTCGGATCTTCCCGCTCTGACGTAATTGTAAGTTTTGTTGGATTCCTTTTCAACACTTTATAGTATTAAGGTAGACGCTTGTTTTCAGAGGTAGAGTTCTAAGATGGATTCAATATGAGAACCTCAACAGTGAACCCATGATTATCCTTGTTATTTGTTTTGCGATGCTTTGTGGTCATGGCAGACTTTCAGTCGTTCCCAAGTACCTGAAGATACACAGCGTCTAGGCTTAATGTTAGAGATCTGACGCTGTGAATAAAACCTCTGCAACGCTGATAGTTTGCGTATTTTATCGTGCTC
>CM067351.1:54012202-54059329 GCA_034190875.2 Urechis unicinctus | reverse complement strand
ATGCATGTGTGAATGTATGTGTTTGTCTAAGATTCCGCTAACTTTGTGCTTAAGCAAAATTTTGTTTCTGTACCATCACCTTTACTTGACCTGTACGGCTGCACATTTACTGGTCATGTCAAGCATCTGTTATGTGATAAACCCGTAGAAATGTAGTCTTCCATATCTCACAATATCCGGAAAGTTTTCCATTTAAGGTTGAATAGTGACTGCCGATTTATTCTCATCAGCAGAGACTTGAGTTATATTTTTCTCAGATAAATGTAAATTGGCGCATGTGAGAATCTTGAGTATTGTAAATTTTGAATATTTGTTGATTTGTGTTGCAAAGACACTGGCAATTATGCGTAAAAATGTTGTATTGTTAAACTTGGCATTTATTCCTTCTTTCATAGCTGCGGTGAACCTAGCTGTCGAATATGTCGGGTTTCGGGATGATAATTGCTGTCACATAATTCGATAAAATGGCGTCGATATTTTAAGTGAAGACATTGGTTTAAGCGTAAGGTGACATATTATGATACAATCCACTTTAGGCACATCGATTGAGAGGGATTATTTCGCACGGGTCAGTGAGCTTTCGGAGAATACAGCCATGTATACCTCAGTCTGGCAGTAATGTGATGACGTTTGTTCCTTTACCAATTAGGGAATGAGAATTATTACCGACGCTGAAACTGAATCTGAAGAAACCATTTCATATTGCTAACATGGCGTCAACTCGATTCGATAAATTAGTATGCCTATCGTGCTGTTCGACCATGTGCATGTTAAATGATTTATTGTCCTTTGATACCAACTGAAATGGCACCCCGAATACCGATCATCTCCATATATATGCAGCTTATGGTTTTGCGAACGAGTAAGCATTGCGTATTGTATTTCGGTTTTCATGCTGCAGCTATGCACTTTTTGTGGCGCACGATACCCTAATTGAAATTCTGATCAACACACGCACGGTTTCGACCTAATTGGATTGTCTTACTATGTTTCAATGCTTTAACGCCTGGCAAATATATTGAGATTACTTATCTGGGTTCTGATGACATTCAAAGCACGAACATTACGTCATTATAGCACGACCTGCGATGTTGATTCGTTTTTAGTATTTATCTTACGCTCTGTTCTCGTAGTAGCAAGTGTCAGCTGACAATCATCAACCATCCCATCCTGAGTTGGCTGGTCTCCTAGGGCACGAACCACATCAAATTTTGTCTAAAATACTTAAATGTAAAATATTGTTTCTTTGTTTTAGTCACTTTGACAAAATGTTGCTTCAAAAAGCTGTATATTTATGACATATTATTTCGATAATACATATCACTTATATTTATTAATTATATATGATATCTGGATATTATCCTTGGTGTATAAATATAGATAAGGTAGATGGTATATGAACCACTGTATGGTTACAACATATATCGTGGTATATTATCCTTTATTCGATATATATGGCTGCATGCTCTATTATACAGATATATATATATATTCATTCATTAATATAATTATATGTATATATATATATATATTTTTACATTTATATATATTTATATATATATATATTAATTTATACATATATATATTGATAAATTGATATACATATATGCATGTACTACTAATTACCGCTTCAACCTATATTCAACCTATAGTGACTCGAATTATGTCTAAAATACTTAAATATAAAATATTGTTTCTTTGTTTAATTCTCTGTGACAAAATGTTGCTTTGAAAAGCTGCTTTGATTTCAGCACGTTTAAAAAAATTATTCTAGAACATTTGCAGTGTTGAGACCTCCACCTAGTCGTGATTATTACCATGCATAATTGGTCATACTAACTATGATTACACCGTTCAATTGACATCATAAAATTATTAGTTCAATTACCGTACTCAAAACAATCGTTTTTTTTACGTTAATCGCTGGCCACGTGCATGTTTCATACTATTTAGAAAGCTGCATTTACGTGTTTATTACAGCCACCAAAAAGCTCACCAAATCTATATTAAGGATTATTCAACAGTGGATATTAGCGATTGATACACGTTTTGGCCCTTCCACAATCTACAGCTGTGATTAGTTTAGTGAATTGGATGCTTCCTCTTAGTATAGACATTGAGTTGTTATGTTTGAACATTGTATACGCTAGGTGTTCATATGTTTTCGAAGATTGTTTTGAGATTTGTGTGATGTTGCTTCACCGTTTCTTCGTAAAGTAGAGATTGCCTTTCCTCAACCGAGCCTTTACATTTCAGTTATTGCATTACGGTTCATAATGTACATTAATAAATCTGCTATGATGGCAACAATGGCAGTTGTTTGTGTGACTGACAGAAGTCAGACAAAAACATTCTCGCCACCTGGATCTCTATCACGACATCCAAGGTGAAATCCTTGTTTACGAGCCATTATACATTCTCGTTTTGAGAATACAATGACGCTGGCACAATGGGAAGTCGTAAGGGACGACATAAACCTTGAGAGTGTCCTAGGAATTGCAGATGCTTACACAGGGTGAATGGCTGCCGATTTATCGTCTGTGATGTTATTAGGTGATTACATTTTGTTGTTAAATGCAATGGCTTGTTTTTGTTTGTATTCTTGGTAATAATTTGCTGAGACTGAATTGCATAAATGTGAGGGAACTCGGGCCCATGTAAGGCATGCAAGAAGGCGCGATGTGCAAATAGTTTTACGAGATAATACTTTCATTCATGATCACAATTTGCAAGAGAGACTAAGCATGATGGAAATACCAATGTTCCACTCGTGTTTGTTGGTTTTTGGTCAATAGGCTGCGCTGTGATGTTGTTGTTTAGCAGTCGAGCAATATACAGTGCAAACGTGGCATTAATGTAGCTTTCAATTGATGATGTAGGTAATTCGCTCCTTAGGTATATTCGTTCAGTATATTGTATAGGCAAGTATTTAAAGAAATCCTAGTGCATACACCCTAGCTTGCCCAGCCTGGCAGATATATGTTGTTCAGTTATTATAATAGTCATTGCAGAGGATTGGTTTTGTAGATACAAGGTAAACAAGGTAGACGGTATCAGTTAATGTCAGGAATGCATTGACCCCTTTATATAACGAGCATTTTAAAGAGCACGATGAAGGGCGGCACTGAACTCGATGGTGATTAGAGGGTCGATAACGCAGTCCACGTCTTGACATATCCGTAAATATTAAATATATACACAATCAACACAATCATAAAAATTCAAGGGGATAGGATCGCTGCATGGTGATTATTTACCTGTCCATTACATGTCTGATGGAATTGGTAGCATTTACCGCTCCATAACATATATCATGGGATGGTGAGTATTAACCTCTCTATGACATGTATGGTGGGATGGTGAGTATTTACCACAATCAACAGAGAAGCAAGTCTATTGATAAAAATGTACATCAATGCAGTCGACATGTTTATTGCACCCATCGATAAGGTACGTAAAGCTATCAGTGTTGCAGCGGATTCATTCACAGCGTCAGGTCTCTAATATTATGTCTAGACAAAGTGTATCTGCAGGTACTTGGAAATGACTGAAAGTCTGCCATGACCAAGAAGCAACGCAAACAAATAACAAGGATGCGCATGGTTTCACTGTTGAGGTTCCCATATTAGAGCGCTCTCTCTGACAAGAAGCTACTAGATTTGACACTATAACGTGTTAAGAATCAACCCAACAAAACTTACAATTACGTCAGAGCGCGATGATCCGACAAACACTGATATGTTTATTTGAAGGGTAAAACCTAATCATACAGGCCACTCTGGTTCCAGCCTCATCATATAGGCCAGTATGGTTCCAGCCCCAACATACCCCTCGCGACACTGGTCATGTGGGGGTCAGTCCTCTCATCCCATACAGGTCATGGAGGGCAAAATGTTACCCATCCCATCATACATGTCAATGAGAGGTTAACACTCCACATCCAATTATACAGGCAATCGAGGGGTGTATTCTTCATCCCATCATGCAGGCCATTTAGATTCAAATACTCCAAATCACACCATACAGGTCATTGTCTGTGGTAAATACTCCTGATTCCATCATTTATGTCTTGAAGAGGTCCATAATTACCATCCCATCATACATGTTATGGAGAGGTAAATTATCACCATCCCCTCATACATGTTTTAGAGAGGTAAATGCTATCAATTCCATCATGCATGTGATGGAGAGGTAAATAATCACCATCTTATCATACAGGCCATCGAGAGGTAAATTATCCCCATCCCATCATATTACTATGAAGAGGTAAATGCTCCCATCCTTTCATACATGTCATGGAGGGGTATATACTCCCGAAACCATCATATAAGACATGGAGTGTTGAGTAGGAACTCAAAAAAACTTTATCTATCGATGTATTTCGACCTACATTGCGGTTGATATATTAGCTTTAAACACTGATATGTTCATTAACACCTTGTACATAGTATGTGATGGAGTAATTACCTCAGAATCAATCTTCTTAAAACGTATTAAAACCCCATAATTAACGCATTCTGTCTATACCATGAAAATGAACAAGTATCCTCCTCACTATTATTATGCTAATCGTTGATTGCTGAAAACAGCTGGCCTCCACGTGTATCCATCGCTGACACCCACAGCTGGATTAACAATCTGCTGGAAATGAGGGGATGTCGGCTGGATGGATGAGGTAATTATTGTGTGCTCTTCATGAAACATCAGACCAATAGACGTGTATCATTTAAACATTGATAGATTATGGCTTGAATCCCCAGGGACCCCCATCACGCTTAATTATAGCAGTCATATTAGTCTGTAACATGCACGTGGATTGCTATGGAATAGAAAATCGATGTGTTCCGTTGAAGAGCAGATAGCTCAATGGTCGCCAATAACATAAACCCAAATGTGATAATGATTAGACTTCGTGGAGGTATGATTATCTCCCCCAGTCAATAATTGTTATATGAAACGTGTTCAGAGACTTCTTATTGGAATAAATTATAAACATACGACGCACACTTCGTCAAGGATATTTTGAAGTTGAAATATACTTAACCCTTACGTCTCTAAGTCGCCATTTCGTTCGCACAAGGCCACAACGTAGCATATTAGTCAAGTCTTTTGTATCTTGCATGTAGGTTGGGAACGTCATTGCAGTTTATATTTCAGTATATAGCAATCAAAGTTTTTGAAAAGGTAAGGGACGATTAATCTAAAGAAAGCCAAGAATACCGACGTTTACATGCAAATGATCGCGTTTCACTAACAACAGCACTTAGAATAATGAAGATTATTCTCGATGGACTTAAAAATACATAATGCCGAATTATAACTGGCAGCATGGATATAATTCAGGGCGTATAATTTAACCGGAAGGAGATATAGCATAAAATGTAGCGGTGAGATTATAAAGAACGTGACATCAATGACAATCTAGTATACCCACCTGCCCACCATTCTTGTATGTGATATGCACCTCCATGTCAGAAAACAGTTCAAGGCGATGGTCTTTGATCTGACTTCTTACCGGGTATGCTAATTTACAAATGGGCATGATTTCCATACGACGTTGTCTTATTCTCGTTGTGTGGAGCCGATGCTGGCAACACAAGGTGTTGCTGGATAATATAATTTGAAGCTCGACACGCGATAGTTTCAATGTATTATTCATACCTGGGATGTTTAACAGGTAAATGTCCGTCTAATCAATCTCTATTGCCTATGCTGAAGAAGATGATGGTAACTATGACAACGATAATTATTAAGTGGTGATGACAATGATAATGATGGTAGTAGAAGTTTCGATCATCACCATAATATCTAGATTGTTGGCAGCCGATATATCAAAGGACATTTGGTATGGTAAGCAATACAAAACCGATAATGGTAAGCAATATATAGCCGATCATAGTAAGCAATATATAACCAATCATAGTAAGCAATATGTAACCGATCAAAGTAAACAATTTATAACCGATCAGGGTAAGCAATATATAATCAATCATAGTAAACAATACATAACCGATCATATTAACCGATCATAGTAAGCAATTTATAACCGATCATAGTAAGCAATTCATAACCGATCATAGTAAGCAATTCATAACCGATCATAGTAAGCAATTTATAATCGATCAGAGTAAGCAATTTATTACTGATCATAGTAAGCAATATGTAACCGATCATAGTAAGCAATTTATAACCGATTTTAATAAGCAATATATAACCGATCAGAGTAACACATAACCGATTTAAGTAAGCAATACATAACCGATCTGAGTAAGCAATACATAACCGACCCTAGTAAGCAATACATAACCGATCTGAGTAAGCAATACATAACCGACCCTAGTAAGCAATACATAACATGAAAGGATATATCTAGGTCCCTAAAATCCTGACACAATGACGATTCCCAATTGTCTATCACAGATCTTTGTAAGACAAAAGTAATTGCTACATGCATGCAAATTGATTATTAACACAGCCCTTATGGTCATAAGAACGTCCTACACATGTGTTTGCAGTCAGTCATGTTTTCAGCAAATAGAACGTCACATATAATTATCTTCATGATGACATTCGAAGATAAATGCTTTCAGCTGTAATAAACTTGAGCAGATTCTGATTGGCAAACAGAAATTGAGAGGGCTTTCCGCATTCTTTCTCTAACCGGCTCGAACAGTATGCATTCAAGCGAAATTAGGAAACACACTAGCTAGCCATGGACTCTGGGATACAACTCCAGACCGCCACCTGACTGGTTGCATTATATTCATACTTGTTTGTCATCCTATTGGACGTGTTCAGTGCTTGTTTTTTTCATAATAGAGGCTTTCTACATGATACTGCTACCGCGTCGTAATAGTCCTTATTGTGCATAAGTGTTCTTGCTGAGCATGACTTCATTTTGTCAGAAGGCAGCATTCATAGTCTTTTGTTTGCTAGAATTTGGGTATAAACATTCATGCCAACCAGACCACTAATAAATTGTTAAATCCATGATTATGTAGCATTTAGCAATATCGTTTCTGAAATCAAGCGGCCCAGCAGTATGTTGTATATAACGCCCTGAACCCTTAATACGAATCTACATTGTCTTAGTTGTTAATTAAGTGTCCAGTATTCCCATCATAATTACACGTTACAACGGCGGGTGTTTACATAAGGTGAAAGGCTGCATTTTACATCTCTTTTGATTTTATTCAGTATTCCAAAGAATGCAGCTTTCATCACGAGTTGTTGAATTAATGACTCAAGATTCACTTGGAATATCTACCAGATGTACTGGGTGTACCATTTACTGGATGTAACATTTAATAGATGTAACATTTACTAGATGTAACATTTACTTGATGTCACATGCACTAGATATTACATGCACTAGGTGTTACATGCACTGGATATCACATTCATTACGAAGTGTTAAATATATGACTCATACATTGACGTTCTCATTGGAGAGGTGTTACGGGTAATAATCGGTTTCGTGAATTCCACATTCCTTGGGATAGAGAAAGTGGGAGTCCATTAATGTCAGGATATATATCGGATAATGCAGCGGACCATATTCAATAACCCATGATATTGACACATGCCTGTACTGGTCATAACGTTCTATTAAATGACCCTTTTCATACACGGACTGTGATATGTTTGTGTTCACAGTTCATTACGCTTTATCCTTCCACCAACGCTTGCTCGGTTTTTAATAGATTAGAAAAGTTTTTGTTAAATAATTGTCGCTTCCAGGTCACGTTTGTGCGGGCCTCATCGTCTGTGCTGACTCGAGAACAGTGAAAATGATGACCTAATTACAAACCGCATTAGATGGTTCTGTGCAATAACTATCAGCCCGTAGCCATGGGTCGTTTATAACGCTTAAATGATAGCATGAAACAGTTCAGATAACAATGCTAACGTCAGGCTATTAATGGCATCAATAAAGATGGGTGAATGTGGGTGGACCTATGTCTGGTTCTGTATGCGGAACAACATAAGTGAAACTTAAGCGTTGGGTATAGGTCACATCCTGGCTGAGGGACGAAGGTTAGTGTTGGACACATGTGGTGAAGCGATTGGAACACAAACTCTCCAACCACTAGGTTCATCTATGATGTCCAACGTATATCACATAACGCATTTAACATGAGATACATAAATCAGTGTAGCGCCATCTTTCAGACTACAATATGTTGCGGCCTGGTATGGTATGAACGCCACCTCGCGGCAGCCGGACTGGGTGGATACTCTTGGCACCACAACATTATCGTTGCCATGACCACGCAATGCAAGGTACACCGAGGCAGCCACACATAGAGCACAGAAACATAAATCAGCAATATCCGATAAATGACATTGCCATTGCTAATTAAGTCGAGGTAGATTTATGTGAAATATCTGCTTATTGGCCATGATCGTTGCTTTCCCATCATTCATCTGCTCACTTAACCTCATTCGGATGGGAATCAAATTAGAATCAGCCAAATCATGATGACGAGCTTCGTGACACTGTTCATGTGGGGGGGGGGAACTTTATAGTCAATATATGAACCGCAAACTAGGTCGAAATACGTCGATAGATACATAGATAAACTTTTCTTGATTGGCTTCTCGGGAGTATTTACCTCTCCATGACATGTATGATGGGATGGTGAGTATCTGCCCCAATCAACGACCTGTATGATACAATGCGGAGTATTTGAATCCCAATGGCCTGCACGATGGGATATGGAATATGCCCCTCGATTGCCTGTATGATTGGATGGGGTGTTGACCACTCAATGACATATATGATTGAATGGCGAAAATTTACCCCTCCATGAAATGTACGGCATGTGGAGTTCTTAATCAAAGAATCAGCCAATGTTGAACATGTATGAACGCCAAAAAGTAATATCACGGCTCTAAATTCTTCAGCAAATACGAAATAGTTGCGTAAATATACACATAATTTTTTTCCATTACAAAGAGTACTGGCCAGGTTTAGGAAGAGAAGTAGCCAATCTCCAACCGGTCACGTAAAGGCTGAGGTAAACAATAACAGGAGCGAGCACGCGTGTCTGGCCAACCCACTCTTAGGCTCGGCAAGCCGATTTGAGCATGTTAAGAAATGAACTAGTGATTGACAGCAGCTGATCGACTTACGCCACACCTAATTCTCATTGATGCTGAAACGGGTGGTTACAAAATTTAGTCGCGGTCATTTCCTCGGTCAATTATACCACTGGAACCAAAATAGGGAATGTGTTATTCATGACGCCTTGACACTCCTTATCGTGATACATTATCACGGAGGATTCGGAAACAGCTGTACATGCTTTGTGTTTTTGTAAACAATAACTTAATAAATCCCTTTGGCGATTAGCAGGAAAGCCCTTCCTCGGTCGGATCATACAATTAACTTTCTACACTTAGATGCATCTTACAGGCAATCAAAAGTTTATTACGCCCAGTCTCACTGGTCAGGCCATAGAATATTAATGAGCTCAGTCTCATCGTGTGGGCCACAGAGTGTTAACTATTATCATACTCAAACATACAGACCATAAAGGGTTAACTACACACCATGCAACATGCTGGCCATCGAAGGGTCCCAATTTTCCAGGACATGGAGGGGCAGATACATCAGTCCCATGCAGGATATATAAGTGCAATAACTTGTTTGCCTCATCATAAGGGTTCAACCTCATCATACATTTTTTTGAAGGGTAATGCCTCATCATTCAAGCCACTCTGGTTCCAGCCCCATCATGCAGGCCATCAAGGTGTCGAGCCTCGAGCCACCGATCATGGGGGGGGGGGGGGGTAAGTACTCCACATCCCATACATGGAGTGGTAAATTGTCCCATCATACATGTCATGGAGAGGTAAACACTCCCCATCCAATCATACAGACAATCGAGGGGTGTATTCCGCATCCCATTATGCAGGCCATTGAGATTCAAATACTCAACATCTCATCATACAGGATGTTGATTGGGGTAAATAATCACCACCCTATCATATATGTTATGGAGAAGTAAATTCTCCCCATCCTTTCATACATGTCATGGAGGGGTAAATACTATGATATAGGACATGGTGTGTTGGGAAGCAAATCAACAAAAGTTTATCTATGTATCTATCGATGTATTTCTTCCTAGTTTGCGGTTCATATATGAGCTATAAAGTTACCCCGAACAAACTCAATTTATGTTATTTCATTAGTCAGAGTGTCAAGTATATTGTAATGACGCCAATATATGAGACCTTCCCCTCAGTTAACAGTGAAAATTACCAATTTTATGTCGCTGATTGTAGATATCAAATATTTTCCAAACAATCGTCTGTTGTTTGTTTTGCTTATGATATATCGCGTCAGAGTGGCAGTTACTACCTAATTCTACTCTGTATGGTGTAAGTGTAATAAATCAATCAGTCTGTGGAGGATAAACGATTGAATAATGTTTGTCATGTCAAGCAAAAGGTGCAATGCCTGAGGCAGATGATGACGAATTAGGTAATTCTCTCCTAAGGTATATTCGTTCAGGAATAGAAAATTGATGCGTGTGCGGTTGCAGAGCAGACAGCTTAATGATAGCCAATGATAATGATTAGAATAAGTGGAGGTATGAATATCTTCCCCTGTCAATAATTGTTTTATGAAACGTCATTGGAATTTACATATCATTATATAGCAAACAAAGTGCGCTTTCTAAAAGGTAAGAGACGGTTACTCTAAAGAAGGTCAAGAATACCGACGTTTACATACAAATGATAGCGACAGTACTAAGTTTAATGAAGAATTTTCTTGATGGACTTAAAATCGCACAGACACGACTCAGCACTGGCAGCATGGATAAATAATTCAGAGCGTATAATTTAGCTCAAAGGAGATATGGCAAACCAGGTAGCGGTGGGATTATAAAGAAGTGACATCAATGACAATCTAATATACTCACCTGCTCACCATTTTTGTATGTGATATGCACCTTCATGTCAGAAAACAGTTCAAGGCGATGATCTTTGATCTGACTTCTTACCGGGTAGGCTAAATTACAAATGGGCATGATTTCCACACGACTTTGTCTTATTCTCGTTCTGTGGAGCTGATGCTGGCAACACAAAGTGCTGTTGGCTGATTATAAATTTGAAACTCGAAACGCAATTGGTTCATTTGCTATATATTATTCATACCTGCTTTCGCAGGCAAATGTCCATCTTATAAATCTCTATACCGATGCTGCAGAAGGTGATGGTTGTTATGACAGCAATTATAAAGTGATGATGACAATGATGACGATCGTAACAGAAGCGACGATGATGACGACGCTTTCACAACTGAATCGATACATTAGCAGCAAGTTTCGATCATCACCATAATATCTAGATTTAAGGCAGCCGATATATCCAAAGACATTTCGACGACATTTGATATGGTAAGCAATATATAACCGATCATAGTAAGCCACACATAACCGATCATAGTAAGTAATACATAACCGATTATGGTTAGCAATACAAAACCAATTATGAAAAGAAATACATAACCGATCATAGCAATACATGAATGATTATAATAAGCAATACATAACCAAATATGGCAATTAATACATAATCGATTATGGTAAGCAATACATAACCGATTATGGTAAGCAATACATAACCGATTATGGTAAGCAATACATAACCGATTATGGTAAGCAATACATAACCGATCAAACCAAATAAGCAATACATACCCGATTATGGTAAACAATACATAACCGGTCAAAATAGGTATCTGTTAGTGGGCACAGTCAATTGCACTTAATCCTTCTATCAACGCTTGCTCGGTTTTAAATAGATTAGAAACGTTTACCTCTTTAGGTGACGTTTGTGCGGGTTTCGTCATCTGTGCTGACTCGAGTTGCACATTCAGTACAGCGAAAATAATGACCTCATTACAAACCGCATAAGATGATTCTGTGCAATTACAATTAGTCAGTAGCCATAGGTCGTTTGTGACGCTTAAATGATAATGCTAATGTCAGGTTATCAATGGCATCAATAAAGATGGGTGAATGTGGGTTGACATATGTCTGGTCCTGTTTGCGGAACAACATATGTGAAACTTAAGCGTCGGGTATAAGTCACATCCGGGCTGAGGGACGTAAGTAAGTGTCAGACATGGGCAGTGAAGCGATGAGAACACAAACTCTTCAACCACTATGTTCATCTATGATGTCCAACGTATATCACATAGCGCATTTAACATGATATCCAAAAATCAGTGTAGCGCCATCTTTAAATCTGAAATGTGCTGCGGCCTGGTATCGTATGAACGCCATCTCGCGGCAGCCGACTGGGTGGATACTCTGGGCACCACATTATTATCGTTATCGTATTGATACACATGGTTTGGTTCCATTGTGAAAAGTACGGGCCTGGGTGAGGAAGAGAAGGAGCCAATCACCAATCGGTCACGTGAAGGCTGAGGTAAACAATAACAACCAACTCTTAGGCTCGGCAAGCCGATTTGAGCAAATTATGAGGTCATCTAGTGATTGACAGCAGCTGATCGACTTACGCCAGATCTCATTGGAGCTGAAACGGGTAGTGGAAAAATATGGTCGCTGTTATTAGACTGGTCAATTATGCCCATTATCACGGAGCATTCGGGCACAGCTGTACATGCTCTGTGTTTTTAAACAATAACTAAATAGATCTCATTCCCTTAAGCGTAAGGAGGAAAGCTCGTTCTTTGTCTCATTATACAGCTCACTCTCTTCACTTAGATACATCTTACAGGTAATCAAAGGTTTATTACGCTCAGACTCACTGGTCAGGAATCTTAACGAGATCAGTCTCATTGTGTGGGCCACAGAGTGTTAACTATTATCATACTCAACACACAGACCATTAAGGGTTAACCACGCACGATGCAACATGCTGGCCATCGATGGGTTTCAATTATTCAGGACATGGGTATGAAGGGGCAGATACATCCGTCCCATGCAGTATATGTATGTGCAATAAGTTGTTTGCCTCATCATAGGGGTTCAACCTCATCATACATTTTTTTGAAGGGTAAATCCTCATCATACAGGCTACTCTGGTTCAAGTTCCCTCATGCAGGCCACGCTGGTTCCAGCCTCATCATACAGACCACTCTGGTTCCAGTCTCATCATACAGACCACTCTGGTTCCGCCCCATCATACAGACCATTCTGGTTCCAGCCTAATCTTACAGACCATTCTGGTTCCAGCCTCATCATACAGGCCACTCTGGTTCAAGCCTTATCCTACAGACCATTCTGGTTCCAGCCTCATCATACAGGCCACACTGGTTCAAGCCTTATCCTACAGGCTACTCTGGTTCCAGCTTCATCATACAGACCTCTCTGGTTCCAGCCCCATCATACAGGCCTCTCTGGTTCCAGCCCCTTTATACAAACCACCAAGATGTCGAGCCTCGTGACACTGGTCATGTGGGGGGTAAGTACTCCCCATCCCATACAGGTCCTAGAGTGGTAAATTTTCCCAGTCTCATCATACATGTCAAGTAAACAATCCCCATCTAATCATACAGAAAATCTAGAGGTGTATTCCCCATCCCATCATTCAGGCCATAGAACATGAAAGTACAGCCCATCGGCCGATGCAGGTGTGACAACACAGGATGCGACCATGGCTTAACGCGCTCGTTGCCAGGCGCTACCAGCTAACATGTCCATTTAAGAGTGTATAGGATTTTCCCATGTATTATGGATCTCAATTATGAATGTGTATAACTCAACAACTAAACAACACATACATACAACATTCACAGCAACTAATAACCATAAACTAAATAACACGCACAAAAAGTTTGATGAATCTGAGATTAATAATCGCGGAGATATGGTCGATTTCTGTCGCGTAATATATAGAGCATATACGGATGATTCATCGCATAGGGTGGTTAGCGGTATTGAGTATAAATTCATAATAAAGCTAGATATCTTCACAAAATTTACAGGAACTATGTATGATATATTGCACAACAGGAATAATAAGTTTGTTGAATGTGAGATTTATAATCGCGAAGTTATAAGTATACTACGCATAGACATTTTGAGTGATTTGCTACGTCGTATTGTATATCGCATAGCGTGGTTAGCGGTATTGAGTATAAGTTTATAATAAATAAAGACATCTTAACAAAATTTTTCGTGATTCGGGTAGAGCAAGGGTCGGTACAAAGTCCCCCTGATAATGGTAGCGATCGCAAGTTTTTCCTGGCGCGGCGAGTTAATTCCCCGAGGTATATACGGCGAAAAGTGGTACGCTGGAGCGAAAAGTAGGGTCAATAATGGCCCTTAGGGCTAGGAGGCCCGGATTTCTTCGTGATTCGGGTAGAGCAAGGGTCGGTACAAAGTCCCCCTGATTATCGCGGCGATCGCAAGTTTTTCCTGCTCGTGGAAGCAGATAGATTCCGCTACCCAAATTAGTTAATTGTGTAAACATATTTTGATTATTTGCTGTCTCATATGTGGTTTTCAGGCACCCATCACGTTGTCATTTGGCGCCATTTGACGGATGCTATTCCAGGGGTTCGTACAAACTGTAGTTAAGTTTAGTTAAGTTTAGATAAGTTATTTTCTTGTTCTTTGTTGATATATATACCTCTACAGCAAAGATGATGTCTCAACAAGAAGCCAACAGGGAGAAAACCTGTCCTGTATGTGGCCAAATCACGGCCAAATTAGCACGCCATTTGAAATCACATCGCTTGCCCGAGGAGCAGCGTCAACGGATTTTGATCAGCATGCGCGCAAAACCTAACGCGCTTTATCCAACATCCCCCTGCCCAAAGTGCTACGTGCACTATACAGACTTACCCCTTCACATGAAGGAGTGTCCCGAGGTGACAGCTGGGCAATGTAATAATCCCGTTGCCAGCCATGATTCCGTGGCCATCCCATTGCCAGCCCAGAATCCACCCCTGCCTCAACTGCAGGAAGAACGCGAAGTTACCATGCTGGCACCAAAGGGGGTTAAAGGGCATGAAGAGTGCCCCATTTGCTCTGCACTTGTATTGCGATTGGACCTTCACCTGAATGACGTGCATAACTACACTGATCCCACGGAGCGCGCCAATTTGTTGAAGGAACACAGACTTCAGGTCAGTCAATTACAATATTCCATCAATTTGAGTTTTATAGTTACTAAACTGGATGTGGAGGTTGGCGATGAATGCTATACTGGTCAGGGTCTATATACCACTGACGCGGTGGTAGACATTTTGAAGGGCTTAGGCCATAAAGTTGTGGTCGATGCCCATCTGCCCAATGTTGTCAAAAAGCAGGGTAAACATGGTCGCAGCAAACCCAGCGAGACAGCTGCCTCTCACATCACACCAGACCTTGAAGAGGAGACCAGGCAGGCAGCAGCATCTGTTGTTCAATCCGTGATGAAGGATGAACCCCCCCCATCGACCTGTTGAACTCGCTGTTCCAGCTGCACAAGAGCCACTCCCTTCCACCAGTAATTACCAACCCCCAGTGTCTCTAGCGCCAAGTTCCCCCGACGAGTGCCTCCCATCAACCAGTGGTAACCAATCCCCTGGCAAATGCCGCAGGAAAGCAAAACGGCTGCGATACAGTGAAGGTGAGTCCAGCTCAGATTCTTCTGATACTGCATCTGATTCTGATTCTGAGTCTGCAGATGATATTGCAGAAGATACTGAAAAATTGAGAGGCGACGCCTACCGTGGACGATCCCTTGTGGGCAAAATTCGTCAACTTCGGACAAGGGCAGGCTTCAACAAGAAGATCACCATGCAGCCTGGGGACCTTCTGCATGAATTCTTCGAGCACATGCGTAGGACGGGCACGCCCGCAGCCCATTCTCGCAACCAGCTCCAATCGGTTAACAAAATGATGTACTGGGTGCATTCCCGTACAGGACTGGGTCTGAACAAACCCAGTGTCAAACATGTTCCGCCAGCCACACCATGATACAATCATGGAGTACTACTATCACTTGAGCAGTGATATCGACTATACAGGTCGTGGTCTCGGGTTGCAAGCCACCTCCATGGCCAACGAGTTCCATGGCTTGAACAATTTCCTCTCATTCGCGTTCATGACGACCGACCCCTGCACACCGACATGCACTCGCTCCTCAACTTGCTGAAGGAAGCCATCACCAAGAATCAGAGGAAAGATCTCTAGGGCGATGACACAGAAGGTCATCGTGAAAGGTAGGCAAGGCGTTTTGTTGCATCCTAGGGATGTTGTTAACTCTGTGACCAATGATAAAATTGAAAAAATGCTGGATGAGCTGCTGAGTCAGTATGGTACTAAGATTCCCGGGGTCCAAAAATGTACAAATGCCAGTGAATACCGCTTTCTAATGGGATATTTGGTCAACATGCTTGCTCTGTCGAAATATCAGAGACCAGGAGCAGTTTCTGGTATGACTGTTTCTGAAGTGAAGGAGGGTTGTAAAGAACCAGTGGACCTTGGTCCTGAGATAGAGAAGCGCTTTGAGATTTATGTTGCAGATCACAAAACAGGCGCATGTCAGCCCGCCACCTTCTACCTGACACAGAAGGAACGTGATCTGATGCTGATGTTCATCAAGAGGTTTCGGCCAATAGGGAAGCGCAACAAAGTCTTCCTCACAATGTCGACCGGGGAGCCCTACTCAGGCTTGTCCAAGCTTATGACGTCATTCCAGAGGGAACACGGTCTCCCGAGATGCAGTGCCACTGATGCAAGAGCAGCCCTTGACCTTGATCTGTTCTTTCAGAAATCCAGGTCGTCATTTCTTAATGTGCATAATCTTGTGCAATCAGTTCCCTCACAGCATCCTGTACCCAGCACCTCAGCAGCATCAAGGTCTGGCTCACCAGATCCCAAGGCACCAATGTCTGGCTCCCCAGATACAAATGCTTCAAGGTCTGGCTCACCCGTGTCAGAAACATCAACTGGGGCCTCCTCCGTATCAGAATTGTCAGAGCGGGAGGTTCAAAAGATCCTGAAGGAACAGCTCTTCAAAAAATTCCCGCCATCAATGGATGACAAGCCCCCCGGCCAGGCAGTGGTTTTGAAAGTGATGAGCGCGAGTGAATTGCCCCAAAAGGGCAGGATCGTTTGCTCCCCCGAGGTGGCCAAGGCTTTACTGGCGTCATGAAGGGAAGCCCAATGTAAGCTACGTGCTCGTCACCTCCGTTCCCGCTCCAACCTGAAGGTAAAATCGCAGGTAACAATCGAAGCTTTTATACGTAAGCAATACCCCCAATGGGGTAATGTTAGCAAAACGGCCAGGTGGGTCAAGAGCATCAAATAAGACTTCACCCCCCCCCCCCCATATTATATTCATGCGATATAATGTATCACTGTGTGCAGTAGCCGCCGAGTAGTGGGACTGTATCACATTGATATTGTGGTATATATTGTGTGATGCATATATTTTGTTCGTGTTGTATATATTGTGTGATGCATGTGTCTTTTTGTTTCTCTCCTTCCACCCCCCCCCCCTCACCCCAGTAGCCGCCGAGTAGTGGGACTGTACACTTTGATAACGTCGTCATTGTATGCAGTAGCCGCCGAGTAGTGGGACTGTACACTTTGATAACGTAGTCTCGTAAATATTCCCACCCATTCCCTATTTTATTGTATTTTATATATTGTCTAATGTATATTTTTCAATGTATGTCTATATGTTTTTGCTGTACCTTATTTAACTGTTGTAACATGCATGCCTTTTTTTTGGGGTGTATGGGGTGGCCAGGGAGGGGTAGCACCTCTGGTGGTTAACATGTCGTACTCTTCAATGAGTAGTTTGTCCACCTTTGGTCCCCACCTGCCACCCAGCTCTCACCTGTGGCTCCAAGTAGCTTTTATAAGCGGCCACACCCCGGTAAACCGCTTCGACTGGCGGGCTAAACCAGGTGAGGGTATGACCTATATCTCAATTATCGATACAATAAACCTTTAACAATATATATATTATTATCACGCAACATCTCAGCTATACAGCCTGGTTGGTTGCATTCAAAAATATGCATTAACATTTAAATGAGAGGCATTTAACCAAACCCATGTCTCGTAAAAAGTTGGTATGACGGTAATCCGATATTTCAAAACGCTATAACTCCAAAAGTAATTGATATATCTTTATTAAATTTTGCAGTCTTATTTATCTTAATACTATAAACGAATCTGGTAAATTTTATGAAGATCACATGCAAACTCTACGATTGACAGTCCATTGATGGAAGGCACATAGCCATTTTCGGTGCTATATAGCCATATTTCCGGCCTTATATAGCCAATACCGGAAGTTCAATCTTGCTGAAACCAATTGTAATCGGGTGTAAACAACAACAAAATGTCTCGTAAAAAGTCGGTATGACGGTAATCCGATATTTCAAAATGCTATAACTCCAAAAGTAATTGATATATCTTTATTAAATTTTGCAGTCTTATTGATCTTGATACTATCAACAAATTTGGTAAGTTTTATAAAGATCCATTGAAAATGGCAGATAGCCAATTTCGGTGCTATATAGCCCTACTTCCGGCCTTATATCGCCAATACCGGAAGTGCAATATCACTGAAACTAATTGTAATCGGGTATCAACATATTCAACCATAACTCCTGAAAATTTCATTAGGAAATATTGATTGGTTATGACGTGACAAAAATATTTCACCGATTAGGGTAATTTTGGCCAAAAAATCAAAATGACCAATTTTGGCCAAAAAATTATCTAACTTTTTTTGGCATACCCTGGTACCATGAAAGACATTTTAAAACTTATTCCGTGAAAATCCGTCCATTATTGACGAAATAAAAGGCATATTTCGATTTCCCTGCTCTGTAATAGCTTCATGCTGTTGAGATTCAAATACCCCACATCCCATCATACAGGTCGTTGATTGTGGTAAATACTCACCATCCCATCATACATGTCCTTTAGGGGTAAATACTCCCGATACCATCATACAGGACATGGAGTGTTGAGTAGCAACTCGACAAAAGTTTATCTATGTATCTATCGATGTATTTCGACCTAGTATGTATGTATGTATGTATGTATGTATGTATGTATGTATGTATGTGTGTATGTATGTATGTATGTATGTATGTATGTATGTATGTATGTATGTATGTATGTATGTATGCATGTATGCATGTATGCATGTATGTATGTATGTATGTATGTATGTATGTATGTATGTATGTATGTATGTATGTATGTATGTATGTATGTATGTATGTATGTATGTATGTATGTAAAAAATGTGGTCGCAATACTGGAACTTATTCTTGCTGTTGAGATGGAAAGGTCCCAGGACACAGCATATTATCCACTGTCTAGTCACAAAAGCTGCAAACATAGTTAATAATATATATATATGTATATATATATATATATATTATATATATATATATATATATATATATATATATATATATATATATATTATATATGTATATATATATATATATATAGATATATCTATTCTATATATATACATATATAGATACATATATATATATATACATATATATATGTTCAGAAATATATATATATATTTATATATGTATATATATATATACATATAGTCATATAAATATATATATATTTAAATATGTATATATATATATCTATATATATATGTATATATATATACGTATATATATATATATATATATATATATATATATATATATATATATATATGTATATATATATATATATATATATATATATATATATATATATATATATACAGGTAATTAATTAATTATTTATTAATGCGGTATATAATAATAACTAAATGACCCCAACCCTGATGGGAGGTTTCTCTCAATGCATATCAGATAATGAACATAGATTCACGGGCGAGATTCTCAAATAAACCATAAACATAAATATTCTACCGAAGACAACTGGCACTTTATCCTGCGGAGAAGCAATAAAGCAAAACTGTAAGAGATGGGTGATCTGACAAACGTTGCCATGTTTATTTTGCACGTTGGTAATGATATAAGATTAAAAGTCAATACAAAACTAAGTCTAATCTATGCCGTCTAATTAATTAATCGCAAACTAATATTAATGGTGGATTGCTGAAAAGGGACGGTTTCTGTTCTTATCCATCACTGACACCCACTCCTGATATATAAAATGGGATTGAAATGTGTGTACGTTGGTCGATGGGTGGTGTCATTTGTGCGTCAAGTATCTCGAGAAACCACGATAATCTCTTCCCAAAGAAGCCACTATATTGCCCAGTCAGCGTAGACGTGTATCATTTACTCCTTGATGGATTCAGATAGCTTAGTTGTAGCTGGTGCCCATAGGAAATGTATCGACTTAATAAAGGCCGTTAAATGAGTTTGAATCATGAAAGTTGTCAGCTCTTGAATTCAAAAACAAATATTGCCAAAGAAACAGTAGATGTGCTACAGAATGCTCTAGACTAATGGAAAGTTTTATTGTCTCACCTAGTTAATAATAATAATTATGTAAAACTTCCTATCATCGTTTGGGACCTGCTAATGGAAGTTAAAATATGATGTTGTTTGCTCTAGCCTCAGGAGCCCAATGAAGATGAGAAGAGATTATCAACTGACCCAAGACGATACTCCGATTAGTGTCACCGCCATAATCGTCTGAGCAGCAGGCTTATAGGACAATGATTAGATTAACTATACTACATAGGGAGATCAAAAGGTGACGGTTCGGCACAATGGCGCAAAGATATTTATAGTTTTGGGTGCAAAGGCTCATTGTAGTGTTATAATTACTTTTTGAGAAAAAAGTACAAACCATTAGTAGGGTCTAAGATGAAACATTCACTAGATGTAACATTCACAGGATTAAGCATACGCTTGATGCAGCACTAACTACATATAGCTTTCACTGGACGTAACATACATTACTAAGTGATCATGGTCTGAGAGGTTCTTCAGTTGATTACCTATTTCGTTGATTGCTCCGATCCTCGGGATGGTGAAAGTGGACGTCCGTTGATATCAGAAGATATACCGGATGATGCAACGGACGGAAGCCAATTAGCCAAGATATTGACACATGCCCGTATCTATCACAATTGTCGATTAATTTGGGCGCATTTCCAACACGGAATAGGATCTGTATGTGCCCTGGTCATGTACACCTAATCATTCCACCATTGCTTATTTGGTCTTAAATACGTTAGTGTAACTTTGTTGTGACACAAGTTTCCTCCTGATTGGGGTTTTACCATTTCCGCTAAAATTGTCTGCTTCCAAAATAAATAAGATGATTTCATTTTCAAAGGGTTAGATCCTGTCTGAGTGACATAGATAGTTGAAACTTAATCTTTTGACATGTGTCTAACCCCGTGTAAGAAACATGAATATGGGGCAATAGGCTTTGGGAATCGGTCTGAGCCTGTCTGGAGACATTAAGCTAGGACATGGATAGTATAGAGATGAGAAGACATACTCTCCCACATCTATGGCCCACCTCATGCTATGTGCACCAGCAATAAAGTTGCTATGGCCACACATTGCAATACACAATGACACGAAGCCATGACACTCCGCGGAGCATCAGACATGGGGTTGTCACCGAGGATTTGGGTAGGGGACTGCATATTGTATCTATTTAAAGAGGAACCCATTAGGGGAGGGTTTACTCAATTTGATGATAAGTAGTTGCCTAGCCATTGTATTGTTAAGTCAAGGTGGCTATGTCATGGCACAGTGGAATGCTCTTCCTTAGTCTATCTTATCTGGTATGGTAATGGTACACATTGGAATCATCGAAATCACAATTCCCACGATCGAGTGTGTTGTTCTCTTGCGAATAGCATACACCAGATACTAACCACTGTTGAAAAGATGCTGCGAATGATATATCGTTCGAATATGGCATTTTATTGCCTCATTTATCATCGCAAAGTTTTCAGATCAATTGGTTTCTTGCAGGAAAGTAATCATTAATGTCGGTCATTATATTAAGTGCGTTAGGTGATTGATCAGGCAGCAGGAATTTCGCCTTTAAAGTATATTGGCTGAGTGAATTGAATGACCTATTTTGCATATTTCATTGGGTTTTCGGATACGCACACCTTTTTCCTGGCATTTATGGGCTATGCAGAACAACATGGCAATGAATACGAACGCTGAATCTGACACTGATACATAATTGACCATTCAATATGGACTACATAGAATCGACTTTAACTGAAGAATGAACAAGCAACTCACATTGATAGAGCGATTGATTGTTACAAATAACTACATGATGTTTTGGACAACACTTTCATCTCCATGTTAATGATGCATATAATCACGTGAACGGGCATCCAATTGCGTGTGTCAAGAAGATTGTATTACCAGTCGGATTGTGGTTTGCATGTAGCTTCTGTGTTCGTCTTTAGGGTATGTTATCCTAGGTGACTTTCTGACTAAATCCACACGCGACTTGCACATTAAGAAGCTGGTCGTATTATTCATTGATGCTTTATCGCCCGGCAAAATTATCGAGACTACAAGTGATGGGTTGCGATGACATAGAACATTGCAGCACAGATGTGACGTTGCTATAGTATCTGCCCACTTATCTACTATTAAGGCCACAAGTATGTTATCAATACCACGAAGCCTAGTGTCGGGGAGTATATATAAACCTAGCTACACTCCGCCTTCATACATACGCTGTTATGACCATTTGGGGATGACACTTTTGTTGGGACAGGAACGCTCATGATTAAAAAGACAGTGAGCCCGTTGTGATATACGTCAGCTTCACCGACGAAGAGGACGAAGGCATTAAACCTCACAACCAAACAGGACAACTATCTGATATACGTAAGCCGTACATTGTATTTGACTTTATAACACGTCTTATGGGATATACCCTATATGTTACAATGACGATGCTCTTGGTAATATACGGCCTGTGATGTTTCTTTCTTTCTAGGTTATGTATCTGGTATAATCATTAGGCTTGACGCACAAGTATATCTAATAAGCATTAGATGCAAGCAAATATAAGGCCTATATCAGATGTAATCCTTCGTTTTAATTTCTCGAACGGATTTCCGCCCTTTTTTAGGATTCATTCTGTGTGTTGTTACAAAAATACAATTGCAACGGATTTCCATTTGAAGCCCTTTTTAGGAAGCAGCTCTCGTGTTGATGACACTTTGTGTTGCTTACTGTGGGAAAATATACGGAATTGCATTGTGGCTTTATGGTTTCATTTGAAGCCAAACCCCCCCTACACAATGCACAGTCTCACACACACACAGCTCTCGTGTTGATGACACTTTGTTGATGCTGACATATATATATATATATATAGATATTACGATATATATTTATATATATATATATATATATATAGTTATATATATATCGAAATACCGTATTGAAGAGATGCAACGAACTAATTGCTGTTTTTGTCCCAAAAATATTGCAACATCATCAATATATATGTCTACATATATGATACTGCAAAACCGTGTTGTCGTGTTTGACTCAAATACACTATAACAACATTGGTACATATGTCTTCAAAATATGGTACCACGAAACCGGCGGTCGAAACCCCTCAAGGAAGGATTCCTTTAACATTGATATACCAGATGTCTTTATGTATTAGGCGCTGACGCCATATTCTGCAACACAAGTAACGATATATATATATTCTGAATGAGCCCCACTGATTGTGTAATCAAGGCCATCAGACTGGCCTGGGACGAGAACTACTCCGGTGAGATCGCCGTAAACAAGCTTGAATCCCATCCCTCCCTACTTTACGTATAACATTACCTCCATCAAACTTATTTCAAAGTCATTTTGAGTGTGATGGTAAGTTAAATAGTCATGGTGAGGTTATTGACGTGTGAGGTAGGTGAGTATTCTCTATAAAGCATAAATTTATATGGTATAACACTGTCAAGTCAGTATGCAGCAAACAAATGAACTTGAAGGAGTGAGTACTTCAATGACATAAGCGGGCTCGTTATGCCACATTTGTGGTCGGAACTTAGTTTGACTATGCTTATGTTCACAGAAATGCTATTTATGCTGACGTGACCGTCACAAGCACGATCCAGCTTGAATTGCGTTATGATTACGCTCGATGTCTGTTCGAATCTTGCACAAAGGCCTTCAAAGTTAAGTATCGTTAGCATAGCGAGGTTTTCAAATCGTATTGTTGCCTGAAACCGAGATTCTTTTGTCGTGCACGGAAAATGGTTTTTATAAAAAGCACTTTAATTACAGAAGCCTTTAGTCTTTCGTTTAAGCAAGCCGTCCCTAGTTCCATTTAATTATCTTCCTTAAGCGTAAACACCCATCATATCGCCAACCTTAACACTTTCGAAGGGTAAGTTTTCCTGAAGCCCTTCTTATAATATACACTTACCTTCAGTTCTGTGACAATACTTCATTGTCCCATCCCCATCTGTTAAGAATGGTCTATTGTGGGGATAGGCAACTGTGGGGTAGGGAATGTACAAAACATACAACTCATTGGTCGTTATACTGCCGTCACACCGGACTGGCGTCCTTACCGCGTCCTAAACTGTCATATTTTGGAGAACGCCGATGGTCGCATTGAGAACGCCAATGATTTTTCTAAAATAAATCCAGATTTCGGTCAGCCGTCACACCGGAGTTCTGTGCTCTGCGATCTGTGTATGTACACGGCGTTCCCAACACGACCTTACCGCGTTCTTACTGCGTCCTTGGAGTTTCTATTGAGTTTACACGGCGTCACTGCGGCGTCCATACGGCTATCAGCGGCGAACCCACTGCGACCCCACTGCGTTCTTAGCGTTTCTACCACGACCTTACCGCGTGCATGGCGTTCCCACGGCGACTGCAGGGCGACCCAACGGCGTCCTCGCTGCGTGTATAAACTCCACTGTTCTTTCGGAAAGCTTCATTCATTATTTTACTCTCATCCGTTGAGGTCACGCATTTTAACGTGTACGCATTTTAAACTTATACGCAACGTTATGCCGAAAACCAGGGGCCGTGGGCGTGGGCGAGGTATAGCAGCCAGGACAGCCTCAATATCTCCAGCACCAGCGTCATCTCCTGAAAGGGACTCCAGCGTCGATGTAGCGGAATCGGACACACAGTCCACACAGTCCAATGCCAGCGATACAAAATGTGACAGTCCATGCCGTAAAACCAAGAGGAGCAGGCTTGTGCGTAGTGATCTGACGCCCGAAGAAGAGGAGGCCATGGTAGACTGGCTTAGGGAGCACCCACTGCTCTTCAACAAGAAGTTATCCTTATACAAGGATAAGGGCAAGAAGGACGCGCTCTGGGCTGAGCAGGCCCGTAAACTTGGTAAGGAAGTGGTCCTCCTTACCGTGTGGTACCGGTCCATTCGGACCAGGTATGGGAAACTGGCAAGGCCGAAGTCTGGGGCTGGGACTGGCGACCGGACCGAGCGTGATATATGGATCATGGACAAGTTTGACTTCTTAAAGTCGCACATCTATGAGGTCCGGCCAAGAACCTTCGTCAGTGTAAGTACACTAGTATTAGGGACAAATAACATACAAAAATGTATATTATTCGTAAATTCTATTTTTTTGTTATTTGCATATTAAATGCCCTGTCGTGCATAAGTTAATTTTCGTCAGGCAAATCCAAATTCGTTGTTTCCCCTTGTGTCTTTGCAGTTGAAGGCTAAGCTGGCAGCCCAGACTCCGGTGGACGACGATGCCGAGTCCGTGGACAATGACGACAAAATTCAGCAACTGCCGTCAACGTCTGTTCCCACCTCGTCGCAAGAAGAGCCTAAGAGGCCTGTCATCCTCGATGTCAGGCCAAAGCGTTCCTCATCCCGGGCCACTGCGGAGGAAGAAATGTTGCTTAGAACCCTGGATGAAAGGGGCCGCCAGTCCATGCAGCTACAAGAAAAGCTGCTTGACATTATCAAGCCAGCTGCGCGTCCCAGCGAACGGGCTACGTATGGGGATTGGGCAAAATCGGTGATGGAAGACCTGGACCCAAGCTTGTGGAGACAGTTCCAGCAGGAACAGAGCCAGCTGCTTTACAAGTACTTGGACCTTCACGACAAGGTCCGCTCCCAGCGGACAATAGCTCAAATCCCGAAATATCCGCCCTGACATCGCGGAAAGGACGCCATAGACGTGATGGGGTCGTGGTAAGAACCCCATAGACGTGGTAAGGACGCAGTAAGGTCGCCATTGGTTCCCCCGATCCTTTTCTCCGCGTTTACATGGCGACTCTACTACGTCTGTACTACGTTCCTTTTGCGTTGTTCGGGTTCCTACTGCGATGCTACGGCGACCATGGCGACCTCAGGGCGATCCCACGGCGTCCTGAGCCAGGACGCGCTCAGGACGCCGAACCTCGGCGTTTACTTTGAACATGTCCAAAGTAAACGCCGTCGCTCCGCGACCTTCGGCGTCCTTGGGGTCCCCACGGCGTCTTGACGCGTTCTCACCACGACCCTACGGCGTCCATGGCGTCCCTTCCACGTCCTGGGTCGCCGTAGGGACGCAGTAAGGACGCCAGTCCGGTGTGACGGCTGCTTTAAGGGTTGCGTTTGCGAGTTATCCCTTAATACGACGCTAAATATGAATGAGAAACCATACTTATTTCATGCTTTCGAGAACATCTTTCCAGGAGGTCTTTCACTCGTCAGTATTTCAAACCTTAAAGATTCATGGCTATTCGAGGCATGCTAAGAAGTTCATAAGCTATTTACTCAGTGACTATTGCAGTGTGCATACCAGCCCCATCAGGGCCACGACTCATGCCAATAATAGCCAAGACAGCGCCCACGCTGTCCATTGCATAGCCATGGCTAATACTACAAACGCCATTCCTGATGTCCTAATTAATATACTGACTCTTTCTTCCGTACGATCAGTAATGATTACATTATTGTGAACACGTAATATGATAACGTGCGATTCGAAAACTGCAGTCTGAACCCTTGCTGCCACTGATCGGAGCCACCAACTCCGTTTCGTTTGATCAAACGAAACACAACTCGTCTGGCTTTAATTAAAGATCTAATAGTACCACTATTCACAATCTTGGGCATGCTATTGTCAACATTACAACACCTTTAATTGCTGGAATTGAGATATTGATAGTTCATATGTGCACCATTACCACATGAGCTTCTCAAAGATAACCTATTGGCGAGTACATGACCTATGTCATAGGTGGACACCAACATCACCAAGATGTGGATAGAAGCAGGAGGGAAAGCTAATATAGAAGCAGCGACCATTACAGCCTTTGAGGACGGGGCGATAAACACAGAAACCATACGGTGTAAAACAGAATTACTCTCACTGTACTCGATTCAATTACGTCGCTTATTGTCTGGAGTTAATCAATCCTGAGGTTAATCTGCCTTTCAACAGAGCATGTCTGACAGAATAATCTGCAGTATAACAGACGTTACAGCTCTGGTGTTTACGCCATGCAAACGTGGAAATGTTGTGCCACTGATTGTGCGGGGTCGTGCTCGGGTTTCATCGACATATTACATCCACTAGCATTTAATTAGCCGCCGCTGCTCACCAACTCCTCCCCACCCCACTCACCACGCCACACACACGACAGCACCGATTTCTTACCGCTTTTCGTTACACGTACGCGTGTTATAGCTATTGGTACATCAGAACAGCGGCTGATTGGAGTCACAGCGACTTCGCTTTACATGGGTCTCAAACGCTGCGCATTAATTCAATCCCATATAAATATTAGAACAACGAATACTAATGACCATGAACAAATGGGGACATATTACCTCAGTCACTTTGTGAATAATATATACTGAAGCCAACCTTCATTATGTTTTCTGATCAGTTTCATGTTATTTGATAGGTTAGGACATCACACGGTTATTCAACATTTTTCCAACGACCAGCATCAGTTCATGAGATCTTGTAGAGTATTAGCTCCCCAAATAATAATACAATGAAAGGCCAGGCAGTAGAGATATCGCAGTCGATTTTTCTGTCGGTTACTCTTATATGACCTGCATTATAAGCCTGAGAGAGGTTCACCCACTTTGTTCTGTATGACGATACAAAGAGAGGATTGAATGTTATGACAGAAGACAAGCTTTACGCTCTATCAAGAAGGCCACGTTTTGGAATATAAGCATCGACCTATAATAATTCCTGGGAAGCCTAAAGCCCCGGAAAAAGGTACCCATCAATTTCTATAAAAAAACTGGTATGCTGAACAAATAAATAGTGATCCATTAAGGCGCTTATATTTAGAAAATGTAATGTGAGTCGCATTGCTTCAAATGTAGCAATGGAAATGCCGAAATGAATCAATGCTTCTGTGGCTTGAGCGTGTGTGTGAGTGAGGGGTAAGAGGAGGGATGGAAAGGGGGGGTTATTAAGCGGTAGAAGGTGTCACACCTGTCTGGGTGATAATAGCCGTCATATGTAGAATGATACCACCCAGTCTCAGATGCAAGTAGTTATTTGACCTTTCCACGCCAAATTTAAGTGAGCACCAGTAGCGTTCAGTTGCTGACTGCTGTTTGATACATTCAGCTGAAAGACGCATTATCGCGTATGCTCCGGGAATCAATGTTTACTCTGGACAAGGCTTGCGATGCTATACCTAGAGTGTGTACAGCAAGTCTATTGCTGAAGCATCACATGTACAGGGTATTGTACATATAGATTTCACTGTGACAGCTAGCGTCCATTGACAGATTTCTAACATTATACCTAGACAGTTTTCGTTGGCAGTTACTCAGGAATTACCAGTATTTTCTGTGACAAGGAAGCACCCCAAAACAACGCAACATGTCGTAATGGGTACCGATATCTACACTTATATGAACATGGATTCACGAGTCAAATTCTCGAAGATGATAAAAGATTTTTCAACATTACCCACATGATGTGTTTTAGATAAACAACTTCAAAATAACTGTCTTACAGTGACGCCATTGACGGTATGGTCCGACAAACATTGCTCAGTTCTGTAGCATTAAGTAGATGGTATACAATGAAGTTATCATCACAGAATCAGTTTCTGAAAAACGTTCAAGCATATGTGTGCTTGGTAATGAGATTATGAGAAAAATGTAAAGAGAGTAATCACCGCAAGCACAGGCATTGAACGGAGGATGTGCAACTCCGCTCGGTTGTGCATTTATTTCTAGCACAAGGAGTATCATTCAGTTCACATTGGTGTTGCGGAAGGGATATTTATTAAAGATACTACGTTATGTTAAATCTTAATCAGGGCCAACACTTACCAATGTCACCACGCCATCGCACCGCCGAATATATCATCATCCTATTCTGGTTATTGGTGCAAAAACAATCCCTGCAGCATAAGTCAAGACCAGAGACTCCGAATACTTCTAGATTCATTTAATGAACACACTGCAGGGTTTACAGCGAAAGGGTTTACGAACTTGCCCTATTCTTCAACCCCTCGGTCACAACAGGACATAACTCGTGGTAGTGTTGGCGTGGTGACTTCACATTAGACGCATCAGTCATGGTATTCACACAAAGCCAGCCAGCTCCCTGAGAGCAGTGCTGTGAACCTTTAAAGCTGCTGGAACAGATACGTCAACATTTATTTTATGTATGTATATATATATATATATATATATATATATATATATATATATATATATATATATATATATATATATATATATATATATATATATATATATATATATATATATATATATATATATATATATATCTATATATATATATATATATATATATATATATATCTATATATATATATATATATATATCTCTCTCTCTCTCTCTCTCTCTCTCTCTATATATCTATATATATCTATATATATATATATATATATATATATATATATATAACATCAGCAACATCAGGCGCAATCGTTGAAAACCGATACTGGCTAAGTAACAAAGTAATGTCGAAGGTCACAACTTACCGACTTAGTTTGTTGGAGTCAGATGCTTGGTTTTGAGGTTTAATTTATCCGCCCTAAACGACAGAAACTATGTGGCAGTGATTAATTACAGCCCGATTCACAACAGGCTACTTAGCGTTTTAATCAAGGTCAAGCATTTCCCTGCATCAGGGCAATGGAAATCGGCGGCTGGAGATCGAATTACATACTGTTAAAGCATTCTCACAGTAACCATTAAACTATGCTAGGTGTTCATACAACACAAATATGCGCGTTAATATGAGGTTTAAATTGTCCTCTGGTTGATAATGTGCCATGCTATTTTGTCATAAAAGTCCTCACACGAAAACTTACCACCGCCGCATTGTAGCTTCGTCTTACGGAATGGATTCGTTATGAAACTGTATTTAATACCAGGTACGAAATTGCCATTGCTAATGACTTTGGTCCATTCAAAACGCAATTGATGGTGCCGTGTGGTTAAGTTCACTGAACACTGAAGCCAGCCACCGAGGCGTTAGTTGACAATGTTACGACAGACCCTGATGTGATCAGTCTGTTGCCATGTTACCCGTATTGCCTTGCTTCAAGCTTATCAACTGGTACATCTAGTTAATGCTCTATTCAATGAATGCGCCCACTAGCGACTTCAAATGGTCAACATATCAATGTCACATTTACATTGTTTGTGGTTTGGATGTTGATGATGCACATAGCAAAACACCATGTCGACCGAACGTGCCACGCAACAAGCGATCATTAACATAACTAACCTGTTGATGGCACCAATGTGAATTGCAACGAGTAAACAGTAAACATTAAAAAGTAAACATAATGAATTTAATATTCCAACTGGGTTATTTTCACATATAGACACAGGTAACCATCGAATCTTACCGCAACGTTGTATTGAATATTATCTGCGGAAATATAACATACAACCTTTTACCATGTTTAAGCACACACCATCGAGACATGTAAATATTATTTCGATATGTTGGACAATATTAACACATAATATACATGTTTACTGTCTCATTTAATATGACCCGTTGTATTTCATTTGTGTAATAGAGGATGTGTGGATTTGATCCTAAATTTTCTCAATTGCAATATGAACTAATCTGACCAATTTTAATGTCATCTAGACCAAATTATGTCGTCTAATGTGCAATCTATGTTTATGTAGCATTAAGCAGTTTCGTTCTTGAGATAAGGTGACGCTGGCACAGCAGTATGTGGTAAAAAACATCACGTCGGAAACTGTAATGTCCAATGTTCACAGTGTAATTGCATGGTTCATAAGCGGATGCCTACACAGAGTGACAGACTGCAGTTTATATCTCCTGTGATATTAAAACGTAATACCACTTAGTTGTACGATCAGATGCATTGTTTTTGCTCAGATTGATATCCCAGCCCCACCATAACCATTGGCGCTCACTGAAATTATTGTATAAAGCTGTAAAGGTCCTCTATGATAAAGACTGCTCAATCGTGGCAGCTGGACACAAAAAAGCGGGTAAATTAAGTATAAAAAATGGCTTCATAGATAGGATGGCGACATGTTGGGTCTTGTCATGAGGAGATGACAATCATCACGGAGCATCACAAAAGTAGGGTCAACTTGATAACAAGAAAGACCGAAAATCTTCCTTAATTTCAAATAAAACATGATACGTGCAAACAAAAACAAGTCTCGTATTCAGAAGAAAAATGCGATTTAGTTACTATTCTACACTAACAATACCGCACCGAAGATGTTTTTTTGCATGAATACAGTTGATCGAAAACTTAATCATCAATCGATGAATAATGTAATGCCTGCCGTATCGCACAGCTGATGGTCACGTCAGCGTAGAAAACATTAGGCTGTGCAAATAACCTCTGTAAATAATGGAACACTGGGTTCATATGACATCACATGTGAGCTTAATCCTGATCGGATGGGAGAGGTTATTTATTTGTTGGATACTTGGCAGAACGTGGTCTAGTGAGTATTAGACAAGCAAGGCATTCTTAGGTCAGCGATATTTGTAAGTATATCCTATGTTGTGCTTGCTATGAGAATAGGAGTATGTAGCTTTCTTGGGGCTTGTCCGCAAATGACTTGCGTGTGTGTGTGTGTGTGTGTGTGTGTGTGTGTGTGTGTGTGTGTGTGTGTGTGTGTGTGTGTGTGTGTGTGGTGTGTGTGTGTGTGTGTGTGTGTGTGTGTGTGTGTGTGTGTGTGTGTGTGTGTGTGTGTGTATGTATGTGTATGTATGTATATGTATGTATGTATGTATGTATGTCTGTATGTATGTATGTGTGTATGTATGTATGTATGTATGTCTGTATGTATGTATGTCTGTATGTATGTATGTATGTATGTATGTATGTATGTATGTATGTATGTATGTATGTATGTATGTATGTATGTATGTATGTATGTATGTCTGTATGTATGTATGTATGTATGTAGTATGTATGTATGTATGTATGTATGTATGTATGTATGTATGTATGTATGTATGTATGTATGTCTGTCTGTATGTATGTATGTATGTATGTATGTATGTATGTATGTATGTATGTATGTATGTATGTATGTATGTATGTATGTCTGTATGTATGTATGTCTGTATGTCTGTATGTATGTATGTATGTATGTATGTATGTATGTATGTATGTATGTCTGTATGTCTGTATGTATGTATGTATGTATGTCTGTGTATGTATGTATGTATGTATGTCTGTATGTATGTATGTATGTATGTATGTATGTCTGTATGTATGTCTGAATGTCTGTATGTATGTATGTATGTTGTGTGTCAGGAAGCTATATATATATAGTCTATGATGTTGATATATATATATATATATCTCCCTTTATAAATCCCTCTATACATATATATATATCTTTCTATATATATTGTGTATCTGTGGCTATCATCTATATATCTTTCTCTCTCTATAATATATCCTCTATATATCTATATATTTGCGACTAAATCTATATCTATAGGGATCTATATATATATATATATATATATATATATATATATATATCTATATCTATATATATATATATATGTATACAAATATCAACACTATTGACTTGCTGTATTGATGGCAGCCGTGTATTGTAACGACGATACACTTCCGTTCCTCTGGCTTGGGTATTTAGTACAACGTCTTTGATGTTGATTTTATAGGGACATATGATTGCAGCATCGTCCCTCTATGCACCATTGAGTTTGTGACCTTCTTTTTGTCTGATGAGAGGCTGCCTGTGGTATCATTTAGCAATGTAGCTTTGTTGCAAAATTCAAAGGCTAATTTTTGTTCGTATGTTTGCGACTAAATCGCAAAAATGTGAGGGAGCGCACGCCAGTGCAGGGCATGTAAAAGTCCACAATTCGCAAACAGTTCCATATAAAACTTTCTTTTTGGGTCAAAAATCATATAAGAGCCTCATGTTGGAATGTTAATGTCCAACTTCTGGTTATAGGGTTTTGGCCAATATGCTGCGCTGTCATGACCATCTGCCAGATCAGGTGCAAATGTAGAAATTAATTCGGCATTGGTTTGATATAGCGTTCACCTGATACTGTGTTCGTTAGATACAGACATTTGTTGAAACATCAATTGAATATACCATGCACGAATGCGACATTCCCTCAATAGAACATTTAATGATTGCAACATTAAATAGGTGCAATATTTACTAGATGCAGTATTCACTGAATGTAACGTGCAATAGATGCAGCATTTGCTGGATATAACATTCATAAGATGAAATATTTGCTGAGATTAAGCATTCACTTGATGCAGCATTCACTCGATATTGCATTCACTATATTGCATACATTACTAAGTGTTAAATTGCACAAATCAATTGAAACTGCAAAACTGTCTGTTTCCAAAACAGATCCTGTCTGATCGATATAGAAACGTAATCAATAGACACGTGTCTAGGTCTTTCTGAGAACCATGAATATTGGGCAAACCTAGGAAAGAGGAGAGTATATAGATGAGAACACATCCTCTCGCTCCTCTTGGCCCACCTCATTGCTCTGTGCACTGCAACATTAAAGCTGCCATGGCCACGCATTGCAATGTACAATGACATGTAGTCATGGCACTCCGCGGAGCATCAGGCATCGTGTTGTTATCGAGGATTTGGGTAAAGGACTTTAAATTGTTTCCATTTAAAGACAAACTAATACTTACACCAGTTAGCTTGCATGTCAGAATCGTCGCGCAAGGTTGTTTGTTTCACCTGGGTATAAGGATGGGTCATGTTTATGTTATTCACAATATATATGCGTCCATTTTGCAGTGATTGATTAAATTGATGCAGTGATTGATTAAATTGATGAGTACTTTTACTCTTTTAGGCAAAGTGAAGATAAATTTACATGTTGCTCGCCATTAGAGACTTACCCCAACCCTTTTCTTATGTCCCAAAAAGGGAATATTAATCCCCCTAATCCTCCCTGCAGATTTGTTACTTGCCATGTGAACCTCCGCCATCCCACAAGAGCTCCTTCCCCGGAGTGTTAAAATGCACAGATATGCAAATATGTGTGACAGCAAATATTCTACCACCTGCTTACACCTTTTATAATTATAACTAGCCTGAGGGAAGCCTTGTAATGGGATCATTGGCGAGGTTTGACAATTAACAAAATCGGTCCGAGAGCAGCGTTATTATTTAGGAAGCCAAGTGCGGGAAAACCCAGAAAAACGCATTTTGAATCAGATGGGCGTATCAGAGTTGATTTGTTTTAAGGAAGTTTTCAAGCAAGTGTTTGTATTAGGTCACTGGCCCAAACTGAGTATATATCAAACACATGGCAATCGTTCAGAAGCGTGATGCACAGCCCATCAAGTCTATATTGGTGCTTAAATATATATGCATACTATCATACTTAGTGTTCTCTGAAGAAAATCATCTTCATTCAGAATGATAGAACGCTCATCACAATCAGATAATGAAGGCGCATCAGCATGATAGATCACGTAATACTCTATGTTTTTGCTTGATCATTTTTAGCATCTTGGATAAGCTTGGTCATGTTATTCAATCTAAGATAACATTCAGGTTTGAACATTCAGGTATGAACTCAATCTTAATTATCATATGAAGGTGCAATAACCCTTGTTATGATATTAGATGCAACACAAAACGTCCTCGATTAACTGATGCCAAACATTTGGTTGCGTTCAATATGTATCCCGCCGTACTACTGCTGATAATTGTGTACCAATGAGTGTAATATATCCCGATCCCCACAGGCGGTATAACTCTCTGCTTCTATTTCAGTCTTTTTGCCGGCATTGATACATGCCTTGCCATTGTCTTGTTTAGTCAAGGTGGCTATTTCATGGCTCAGTCCACTGCTAGCCTTTAGTTTATCTTACAGAAGCTGGTATGGTAAGGGTACACATTTGAATCATCAATTTCTCCATTCCCACGATTGAATGTGCTTCGAATGATATATCGTTTCAATATATCATTTATCGCATCATTTATCATTGCAAAGTTGTCAGATCATTAGATATTCAGAGCGTTAGGTGATTGATGATGCAGCAGGCATTTTGCCTCTTTAGTATATTGGCTGAGTGAATTGAATTACTTTCGTTTCCCTGTTTATGGTGCATATAATCAGGTGAACGGGCATCTAGTTGTGTTTGTTAAAAAAGAATAATGCATTACCTGTCGGATTGTGGTGCTCATGTGGCTTCTGTGTTTGTCGTAAGGGCATATGGTCTTAAGTGTCTTTCTGACTAAAACCACACGCGACTTGCACATTAAGGAGCTGGTTGTATTGTTCATTTATGCTTCATCGCTAGGCAATATCATCGAGACTTTAAGGCATGGGTTGTAATGATATGCATTATTGCAGCACAGATGTGACGTTACTATATACCGTGCCCACTTATTTACATTTAAGGCCACAAGTATGTTATTAATACCACGAATCCTAGTGGCGGGGAATATATATTAACCTAGCTTCGCTGCCGCCATACACACGTTGTTATGAACTTTTGGGTATGACACCTTTTTGTGTTGTTCGACTGCCTTGCTGAATGCGCCCACCAGATTATAAATACATGATTTAGCAAGATTTTTGTTATGGTTATACCAGTGTTGTTGCATTTTTCACACCGAGATGATTTTAACAGTACGTAGTTGCGTTAGTGTATCATGATCATCACCAGAAGAATATTTCCAGTAACTTCAAACTATGCAATCTTTGACCCAAAAGCCTTAAGTACAAGTTGGAACAGGAACGCTCATGATTAACAAGACAGTAAGCCCGATGTACTTGAGCCTACATATTAGCTATCAATACACGGTATTTGACTTTGTGACATGACTTATGGGTAATACGCTAAGCGTTATAATGTGAAGGATCTAGGTAATATACGACCTGTGATGCTTCTTTCTTGCTAGGGTATTCATCTAGTATAACCAGTGCGCTTGACACACCAGTTCATATAATAAGCATTAGATGCAAACTAATATAGTGCCTTCTATTGTGGCTGTAAGGTTACATTTGAAGGCAAGCTATATCAATGCAAGCCTACAAGCACCAATCGTGTTGATGACACTTTGTTGATGCTGACGCCTTTGGGTGTTATCATGGGTAATGTACAACAATAAAGTGTGGGAAGTTTTTATAGTATAATAATAACAGTTTCTGCTCTGTGAAACTCTCTACACCTAGTGACATGGAAACCCCCACACAGCTGTTTTTGTCGGTGGTAAACGACCAATAACAGACTGCAAAACAAGACAATAAATGCAAAAAACAAACACATATGAAATGCACATCAATTGAGGCAAACCAAGCATTACTTTTGTTGCACATGATTCGTGTATCTTTGCGTATATAATGTTGTATAGAAACTCCGCCAAGAGAGTCAACTGACGCATGCCAAGTAAGTCAACCATTATGATCAGTAATACATACTTCACAGTAAAAGCTGCGTGCGGACACTACAGTTAAACAAAGATCAGTTTAAATATTTAGCCACTTCCAGCGTTCGCTGTTAAGAGGATAAACGAGTTGAATAATGGGTTGTAATCTATACCTGGGTTAGAATAATCATTGCTAGCAACCTCTCTTTTCTGGACCTTGTAACAGACACTTTCGGGAATGGTTATTCATCACGTTTCAGGCATGGAGAAGATATACTTTATACGCACCGTGCAAGTACCCAATTGTGTGTGTGTGGTGTGATATATATATATATATAAATATATACATATATATATATATATATAGAGATATATATAGATAGAGATATAGAGAGATATAGAGATAGATATATATATAGAGACAGATATATATATCTCTCTATCTGTAGAGAGAGTAAAGATAGAGAGAGATAGAGATGAGATAGAGAGATCTATATCTCTCTAGATATATATATATATCTATATATATATATAGATACACACACACCCCTTCCTACATATATACATACATACATACATACATACATACATACATACATACATACATACATACATACATACATACATACATACATACATACATACATACATATATGTATGTATGTATATATGTAGGAATGTGTGTTTGTATGTATGAATGAATATATGTTTTTGTTTGCGATGCGGCTAACGCTGTGTTTTTTTGCAAGCGTTTCTATCTCTTCCATCACCTTTACTTAATGGATGACCTGGTGAAATCAATATGGTTTATGACGCATTATTGCTCTTTTGTCGTGTCAAGCATCTGCAATGAGATGAACCCCGCAGAACTCAATATATGGTCATCCATTATTCACAATATGCAATCCGTTTTTCTTTCAATGTTGAATTGTGATTGCAGCGATTCTACGAGACCGCATGTTTTTTGTTTGATTAGTGTTCCAAAGACATTTGCATGCTTGTCCAAAATCATGTAATATTAGAACGTGGCATTTATTGCCTCTTTCATCCCTGCGGTATTTGGCGTGAAAACATTGGCGTTTTCACATTGTTAGGCGTAGTTATTTTATATGAAACACATTTAGATGTATGCGTAAGGTGCTAAATTGTGATGCAATTGGTATGTAGCCTGGATTGAGTGGGTCTTATTCAATAAGTTTTCGGAGAATACAGCCTTGGATATCTTTGTCTAGAACATGTGATAATGTTTGTTCCCTGACACTGACTTCGAATAAACCCTTTTATATTGCTCACATAGTGAGGAATAATCGAGGAATTAGCAAGCGTGTTAGTTATCGTTCGTTGACACCTACTTTGAAATCACATCGTGACACTGGTTATGGGGGATGGGGGGGGGGGGGTAAATACGCCTCATCCCATTATGCATGTCATGGAGAGGTAACTACTCCCCATCCCACCATAAATGCCATGGAGAGGTACATACTCCCCATCCCATCATACATGCCATGGGGAGGTATTAGATTGTAACATGCACATGGACTGCTATGTGTGTGCGGTTTAAGAGCAGACGGCTTAATGATAGGCAAGGACATAAACCCAAATTTGGCAATGATTAGACAACATGGAGGTATGATTATCTCCCTCAGTCAATAATTGTTATATGAAACTACTTATTGTAATGGATTAAAAACATACGACGCACTCTTCGTCAAGGAGATTTTGAAATTGAAATATATTTTACTTCTTTATGACACCATTTCGTTCGTACGAGGCCGCAACGTTGCATATTAGTCATGTCCTTTATATATATATATATATATAATATATATAATAAGAAATATATAACCAATTATGGTAAGCAACACATAACCGATCATAGTAAGCAATATATACGCATAGGTACATGTATTTGCAGTCAGTCCTGTTTTCAACAAGTATTACGTCTTATAATTATCTTCATGATGACATTAGAAGAGGAATGCTTGCAGCTGTAATAAACCTGAGCAGATTCTGATTGGGAAACAGAAATTGAGAGGGCTTTCCGCATTCCTTCTCTAATCGGCTCGTACAGTATGTATTCAAGCGAAACTAGAAAACACGCTAGCTCGCCTTGGACTCTGGGATACAACTCCAGACCGCCACCTGACTGGTTGCATTATATTCATACTTGTTTGTCATCCTATTGGACGTGTTCAGTGTTTATTCTTTGCATAATAGAGGCTTTCTACATGATACTGCAACCGCGCCGAAAGTAGTCCTTATTGTGCATAAGCGTTCTTGCTGAGTATTGCTGCATTTGTTACATGCACTATATGATACATGCATTAGATGTTACATGCACAATATGTTACATGCACTGGATATCATATTTGATACGAAGTGTTAAATATATGACTGATACATTGACGTTCTCATTGGAGAGGAGTTATGGGTAATAACCTTTTCCTTGAATTCCACATTCCTTGGGATAGAGAAAGTGGAAGTCAATTAATGTCAGGATATATAACGGATTATACAGCAGACGATATTCAGTTACCCATGATATTGACACATGCCCCTACTGGTCATAACGTTCTATATATGGCCCTTTTCATACACGGACTGGGATCTGTATGTTGGCATAGCCATTACACTTTATCTTCCAACCAACGCTCGCACAGTTTTAGATAGATAAGAAAAGTTTTCGTTGCATGATTGTGATCTCCAGGTCACGTTTTTGCGGGCTTTATCTTCTGTGCTGACTCAAGTGGCCTTTGCAGTACAGCGAAGATGATGTCCTAATTATAAGTCGCATTAGATGGTTCTGTGCAATTACAATTAGCCAGTAGCCCTAGGTCGTTTATAACGCTTAAATGATAGCATGCAACAGTTCAGAGAACAACATATTTGAAACTTAAGCGTTGGGTATAGGTCACATTCTGGCTGAGGGATTTCGGTTATTGTGGACATGGGTAGTGTAGCGATGAGAACACAAACTCTTCAACCTCTATGATGTCCAACCTATATCGCATAACGCATTTAACATGAGATACACAAATCTGTGTAGCGCCATCTATCGGACTACAATGTGTTGCGGCCTGGTATGGCATGAACGCCAACACGCGAAGCCGGACTGGGTGGATGCTCTGAATACCACAACATTATCGTTGCCATGACCACGCATTGCTAGGTACACCGAGGCAGCCATACATTGAGCTCAGAAACATAAGTTAGCAATATCCGATAAATGACATTGCCATTGTTAATTAAGTCGAGGTAGGTTTATGTGAAATCTCTGCTTATTGGCCATGATTCTTGATTCCGCATCATTCATCTGCTCACTTCACCTCATTCGGATGGGAATCAAATTGGAATTAGAATCTTGACTAGGTCTCGTATGTTTCGCTGCGGTCAATGTAGTTGCCAAGTCCATTAAAGAATCTGCCAAATCAATTGGTAACTAAGTCTCACCACCCTATCATACAGGCCAGGGAGAGGTGAATACTCACCATCCCATCATTCATGTTATGGAGAGGTTAATGCTACCCATCCCATCATACATGTCATGGGGAGGTAATTAATCATCAAACTATCATACAGGCCATGGAGAGGTTAATTATCACCATCCTATTATACAAGCTTTGGAGAGGAGATTACTCCTCATCCTTTCATACATGTCAGAGGTAAGTACTCACAATCTCATCATATATGTTATAGGGAGGGAAATGCTCCCCACCCTTTCATACATGTCATGGAGGGGTTAATACTCCTGATACCATCATATAGGACATGGAGTGTTGAGTAGGAACTCAACAAAAGTTTATCTATGTATCTATCGATGTATTTCGACCTAGTTTGCGGTTCATATATTAGCTTTAAAGTTACCCCGAAAACATGCAATATGTTTTATTTCATTTGTCGGAGTGTCACATTAATTGTAATGACGTTAATATATAACACATTCCCCTCAAATTCCCTTGTATCAAATATTTTCCAATTTATGAGCAAAGCCGGTTGAAATTGTGTTTATCTTATGATATATCGCGTCAACGTGGCAGTTATTGCCTCATTCTACTCTGTATGGGGTTAGTGTAATTAATCAATCAGATTCTGGAGGATAAAAGATTGGATATTCTTCGCCTTTTGTCAAACATAAGGTGCAATGACTGAGTCAGGTGGTGATGAAGTAGGTAATCCGCTCCTAAGGTATATTTGTTCAGTATATTGTATAGGCTAGTTTGTGGAGAAATCATGATGCTTACTCCGTGGCTTGTCCAGCCTTGCCGAGATATTAAGTTCAGTTATTATAATAGTCATTGCAAATGATTGATTTTGTAGATAAAATGTACAGAATCAGTCAATTGCGGTTTCTGTTAATATCAGAAATGCATTGATCACTTCAAATAACGAGCCTTTTACCCAGCACGATGAAGGGCGGCACGGAACCCGATGGTGATTAGAGGATCGATAACGCAGTGCACGTCTTGATATATCTGTACATACTAAATATCAACACAATCATATAAATTCAAGGATCGCTGCAACTACGGAGAAGCAAGTCTATTGCTAAAGTTCGACATCGATGCTGTCGACATCGATGCTGCCGACATAATTTTATTACACCCGTAGAGCAAGATAAGGTACGTAAAGCTATTAGTGTTGCAGAGGTTTCATTCACAGCGTCAGGTCTCTAACATTATGTCTAGATACAGTGTATCGGCAGGTATGACTGAAAGACTGCCATGAACAAGAAGCAACGCAAAACAAATAATAAGGATGAGCATGGGTTCACTGTTGAGGTTCCCATATTGCCACCATATTAGAGCACTCCCTCTGAAAAGAAGCGACTACCTTTGACACTATAAAGTGTTGAGAAGAGACCCAACAAAACTTACAATTACGTCAGTATCAGTGTTTGTCGGATCATCAACAAATTTACATTTATCCAGGAGGCCAACTACTGAATGCATGACATCAAGTATGCCGATATTGAATCAATGCAACCCAGTACATTTAGAAATCACTTTGGCTGCTGAGTTTCATTGACAATGTTGCGTTTCTAACATTAAGCCTGGGCAGTTTAGCTCTGTAGATGATTCGAAACAGATAATAGTGCCTACAGATATCTTATCCAAAATGAACATAGATTTATGGGCTAGGTTCTCAAATAACCTATAAACATAGATATTCTAAAACACCCTCATTGTAAAGAAACATAACTCGACTGAAGACAACTGGCACGAAATGCTGGGGAGAAGCAACATAACTGTCACAGGTAGGAGATCTGACAAACGTTGCCATGGTTTGTTTTGCGTTGTTAATGATTAAAAGTCAATACAAAACTAATTTTAAGTCTAATCTATGAGGACTAATTAACTATCCGCATGAACAAGCTAATATTAATGGTGGATTGCTGAAAAAGGAAAGTTTCTGTGTTTATCCATCACTGACAATCACTTATGATATATACAATGGGATTGAAACGATGTGCGTTGGTCGATGGGTGATGTCATTTGTTCATTAAGTATCAAGAGACACCACGATAATCTCCATCCAAGGAAGCCACAATATTGCACACTCAGCATAGACGTGTATCATTTACTCCTTGATAGATTCAGATAGCGTACTTGCAGCTGCTGCCCGTAGAGACTGTATCGACTTGATAACCGCCGTCAAATTAGTTTGAAACATGAAAGTGGTCAGCTCTCACATTCCAAAACAAATATTGCCAAAGAAGCAATAGATGTGCTACAGAATGCTCTAGACTGGGGGCAAGATTTATTGTCTCTACTAGTTGATAATAATAATTATGTGAAACTTGCTATCATCGTTTGGGACCTGCTAATGGAGTTCAAAATATGATGTTGTTTGTGATGATATAGTGAAGCTCTAGCCTCAGGAGCCCAATCTTGTCAGGATGAGATGAGATTATCAACTGACCCAAGACTATACTACAGTTAGGGTCACCGCCATAAACGTCTGACCAGCAGGCTGATAGGACAATGTTTAGATAAATCATACTATATAGGGAGGTGAAAAGGTGACGGTACGGCACAATGGCGCAAAGATATTAACTGCTTTGGGTGCAAAGGTACATTGCAGTGCTTTAATTACTTTTTGAGATACAAACCATTAGCAAGGTCTAAGACGTGGTATGCCCTTGGCATATAATCAAAATATATTTCATATCATTTCCCCATAATCTCTAACGAACTTTTAACCATGAAGCTGCGTAGCACCCGCTCCTCGCTGTCTCTTAGATCTTCTCAGGTGTTTCAGTTGGCTTGATTGCTCGTTGGATGGTCGCTCTTGTCTTAGCTGGTCGCAAGCTATGTTGGCGTGTTTGTATATATGCATGTTAACATGCTTACATACATATATGTAGTATGTATGTATGTATGTATGTATGTATGTATGTATGTATGTATGTATGTATGTATGTATGTATGTATGTATGTATGTATGTATGTATGTATGTATGTATGTATGTATGTATGTATGTATGTATGTATGTATGTATGTATGTATGTATGTATGTATGTATGTATGTATGTATGTATGTATGTATGTATGTATGTATGTGTATGTATGTATGTATGTATGTATGTATGTATGTATGTATGTATGTATGTATGTATGTATGTATGTATGTATGTATGTATGTATGTATGTATGTATGTATGTATGTATGTATGTATGTATGTATGTGTATGTATGTATCTGTATGTGTATGTATGTATGTATGTATCTGTCTGTATGTATGTTTGCATGTATGTATGTGGATATGTGTGTATGGTATGCATGTATGTATGTATGTATGCATGTACGTACATGTATGTATGTGGATGTTGTATGTGTGTATATATGCATGTATGTACGTATGCATGCATGTATGTGTGACATGTATGTAAGTATGTATGGTTGTATGAATGTATGTATGTAACTATGTATGTATGCATGCATGCATGTATGTGTGAATGTATATGTATTTATGGGATGTACGTACGTATGAGAATGAGAGTAGATGATATAATGTATAGATCTATGTATATATATGCTAGTATATATATATATATATATATATATATATATATAGATATATATATATATAGATATAGATATCTGGTTAAGAGATAGAGATATATAAGATATATATAGAGATATATAAATATATATAGATAATAGATATATATAGATATATAAGAGATATATAGATATATAGATATAGATATTATATATAGATATATAGATAGAGATATATATCTATATATATATAGAGAGATAGATCTCTCTATATATAGAATATATAGAGATATATCTATATATATATCTAGATATATATATAGATATATATATATATATATATATATATATATATATATATATATATATATATATTCACTTGATTGATCACCTGTTGGAGCCCGTTTGCTGCAAAAATTCGAGATGGTTTATGATGCAATATTGCCCTTTTGTCATGTCAAGCATCTGCTATCAATCATATCTATATATATATATATATATATATATATATATATATATATATATATATATATATATATATATATATATATATATATATATATATATATACCAACACGGTAGATTTGCTGCATTGACGTCAACTGCGTTCTGCGTCGTAGCTACATCAATGTCGTTCCTTTTGCCTGAGGATTTAATACAACGTCTTTGGTATGGATTTTATCGGAACATATGATTGCAGTATCTTCCCTCTATGCACCAGTGTCCTTCATCATATCGTGCTCTGCTACGTGTATTTTGTGAATGTTAATCATGACTTGATCCTGTTTCTTAGTAAAGTTAAGTTGTCTTTTATCTGCTCGGATGTCAACAATGGTTTTCTTTTGTTTAAATGAAGTCAGACAGATATATTCTTGCCACTACGACGACGTTTACTGTGTAATGCAGACTTGTGGCGTTTAACAACTTTGTTTCGGGAATAGAATGGCGCTGGCACAGTGGGATGCCGTAAAGTACTCCTTAAATCCTCATTATATGTCTTAACATTGTCCATAAATTCTTATCATACTTACATTGTAAATAGTGGATGCTTACACAAGGTGAAAGGTTGATGGTGATAACATTTGGTAACGCAACTGGAAATTTGGAAAGGTCACACGTATGTTATCAATACCACAAAGCCTAGTGTCCGGGGGTATATATTAACCTAGCAACTCTCTGCCGTCCTACACACACTGTTATGACCATTTAGGGATGACACCTTTGTTGGGACAGGAACGCTCCTGATTAAAAAGACAATGAGCCCGTTGTGATATACGTCAGCTTCACCGACGAAGAGGACGGTGGCATTAAACCTCACAACCAAACAGGACAACTATCTGATATACGTAAGCCGTACATTGTATTTGACTTTATAACATGTCTTATGGGATATACCCTATATGTTACAATGACAATGCTCTTGGTAATATGCGGCCGGTGATGCGGCATTCTTGCTAGGGTATTCAAGTCGTATAACCATTGCACTTGACGCACAAGTTCATCTAACAAGCTAATATAAGGCCTATATCAAATATAATCCTTCGTTTTAATTTCTCGAACAGATTTCCGCCCTTTGTGCTGTTCGGTTTCATTTGAAGCCAAACTGCACAATACAAATCCACAAGCAACTCTCGTGATGATAACACTTTGTTGATGCTGACACTTTGGGAAGTTATTACGGTTAATTTACAACAATAATGCGTGGAAAGTTTTTATAGTAACAGTTTCTGCTCTGCGATACCTTCCACACTTATTGACATGAAAACCCCCACACTGCTGTTTTTGTTTGTGGTTAACGACCAATTAAAAACTGAATAATCAGCCAATAAATGCAGAAAACAAACACATTTGAAATATTCATAAATTGATCAGAATAAGCATTAGAAATGTTTCTTTTTCTGCACATGATTTGTTTATCTTTGCATATATAATGTAATATAGTATAAGCTGTGCGGGGACACGGCAGTTTAAGCAAAGAACTGTTTATATAAGTTGCCATTTCCCACGTACGGTGTAACGAGGATAAACGAGTTGAATAATGGTTTGTAAAATGAACAAGGGTTAGAATAATCATTGCGAGCAACCTCTCTTTTCTGGACCTTGTAACTGGTTATTTATCACGATTTGACCATGAAAAAGATGAACCTTATACGCACCGTGCAAGTGCCCAATTGTGTGTGTGCATGGATGTGCGTGCGTGGGCAGGCGTGTGTGAGTGAGTTGTCGGGGAAATGTGAAAGAAGTAATGCAAAAGATAAATACGTGCGCTATATATTCGTGTTTAACATGATTATTATTGTGTCAAATGCTCAGAGTTAACACACAATGAAAAAAATCATTTTCGATCCGGAGAGTTGCACAAATCGACTTGATGTATACACACACACAGACGCACACAGTTACACACGGACACATACACTTATATATACGTATATATCAATATATATATATATATATATATATATATATATATATATATATATATATATATATATATATATATATATATATATATATATATATATATATATATCGAAAAATAAAATCCTGAGATGCGACGATCTAATTGCTGTTTTTTGCATCAATATATATATCTACTATTTTACCACAAAACCGCCTTGTCTTGTTTGACTCAAATACACTACACCAGCATTAGTATATATGTGCAAATTATGGTACCGCTGTCGAAACCCCTCAAGGAAGGATTCCTTTACCATTGATGTACCAGATGTCTTTATGGATAAGGCGTTGACAGCTGTAATCTGCAAAATAAAGATAATTACCCGATATATACCACGTGACAAGTGCAAGCCCCCCTTTGATACTTCGTCAATGGTCACAAATGATGCGTGCAAATTCGATGCGGAGCACTCTATATTGCATCATGAATAATGCAGCGATTTCAAGAACGAGGCCTGTGAGCCCCCAAGCTGCCGCATACGTCCACAGCATAACAGGTAATTGTGACTTTACATACACCCACATGATCAGCAACCGCTTGGTATGTGTGTGCTTGTCGAGGAAGTTAAGGTCGAAGACGAACTTAAAGAAATTTAACTGGTCGGCCAGATATGAGTTAATCAATATGATGCATCATTCATTGGATGATATGCGTTAGTTATATATATATGCATATGTTTTTATATATAAATATATATATATATATATATATACGTATACCACTATATTGGCTTGATGTGTGATATGGGTCGATTAACTGCTGTCAATCAGGGGCAGGCTGGCTAGATGCTGGTCTAGTGAGTCAACCGCTACCTAGCTTGATCCAGTAATTGTTTACTATGACCTCAACAT
>CM067351.1:53987202-54002202 GCA_034190875.2 Urechis unicinctus | reverse complement strand
CCTCCTGATTGGGGTTTTACCATTTCCGCTAAAATTGTCTGCTTCCAAAATAAATAAGATGATTTCATTTTCAAAGGGTTAGATCCTGTCTGAGTGACATAGATAGTTGAAACTTAATCTTTTGACATGTGTCTAACCCCGTGTAAGAAACATGAATATGGGGCAATAGGCTTTGGGAATCGGTCTGAGCCTGTCTGGAGACATTAAGCTAGGACATGGATAGTATAGAGATGAGAAGACATACTCTCCCACATCTATGGCCCACCTCATGCTATGTGCACCGCAGCAATAAAGTTGCTATGGCCACGCATTGCAATACACAATGACACGAAGCCATGACGCTCCGCGGAGCATCAGACATGGGGTTGTCACCGAGGATTTGGGTAGGGGACTGCATATTGTATCTATTTAAACAGGAACCCATTAGGGGAGGGTATACTCAATTTGATGATAAGTAGTTGCCTAGCCATTGTATTGTTAAGTCAAGGTGGCTATGTCATGGCACAGTGGAATGCTCTTCCCTAGTCTATCTTATCTGGTATGGTAATGGTACACATTGGAATCATCGAAATCACAATTCCCACGATCGACTGTGTTGTTCTCTTGCGAATAGCATACACCAGATACTAACCACTGTTGAAAAGATGCTGCAAATGATATATCGTTCGAATATGGCATTTTATTGCCTCATTTATCATCGCAAAGTTTGGTTTCTTGCAGGAAAGTAATCATTAATGTCGGTCATAATATTCAGTGCGTTAGGTGATTGATCAGGCAGCAGGAATTTCGCCTTTAAAGTATATTGGCTGAGTGAATTGAATGACCTATTTTGCATATTTCATTGGGTTTTCGGATACGCACACCTTTTTCCTGGCATTTATGGCCTATGCAGAACAACATGGCAATGAATATGAATGCTGAATCTGACACTGATACATAATTGACCATTCAATATCGACTACATAGAATCGACTTTAACTGAAGAATGAACAAGCAACTCACATTGATAGAGCGATCGATTGTTACAAATAACTACATGACGTTTTGGACAACACTTTCATCTCCATGTTTATGATGCATATAATCACGTGAACGGGCATCCAATTGCGTGTGTCAAGAAGATTGTATTACCAGTCGGATTGTGGTTTGCATGTGGCTTCTGTGTTCGTCTTTAGGGTATGTTATCCTGGGTGACTTTCTGACTAAATCCACACGCGACTTGCACATTAAGTAGCAGGTCGTATTATTCATTGATGCTTTATCGCCCTGCAAAATTATCGAGACTACAAGTGATGGGTTGCGATGACATAGAACATTGCAGCACAGATGTGACGTTGCTATAGTACCTGCCCACTTATCTACTATTAAGGCCACAAGTATGTTACCAATACCACGAAGCCTAGTGTCGGGGAGTATAAATAAACCTAGCTACACTCCGCCTTCATACATACGCTGTTATGACCATTTGGGGATGACACTTTTGTTGGGACAGGAACGCTCATGATTAAAAAGACAGTGAGCCCGTTGTGATATACGTCAGCTGCACCGACGAAGAGGACGAAGGCATTAAACCTCACAACCAAACAGGACAACTATCTGATATACGTAAGCCGTACATTGTAACACGTCTTATGGGATATACCTTATATGTTACAATGACGATGCTCTTGGTAATATACGGCCTGTGATGTTTCTTTCTTTCTAGGTTATGTATCTGGTATAACCATTAGGCTTGACGCACAAGTATATATAATAAGCATTAGATGCAAGAAAATATAAAGCCTATATCAGATGTAATCCTTCGTTTTAATTTCTCGAACGGATTTCCGCCCTTTTTAGGATTCATATCTGTGTGTTGTTACAAAAATACAATTGCATTGTGGCTGTTCGGTTTCATTTGAAGCCAAACTATCACAATGCAAGTCCACAAGCAGCTCTCGTGTTGATGACACTTTGTTGATGCTGACACTTTGGGAAGATATTACGGTTTTCACCCCGGAGAGTTGCACAAATCGACTTTATGTATACATACACACCCAAATTCACTCAGACACCCCCCCCCACACACACACATACTCACACACACACACACACACACACACACACATATGTATATATATATATATATATATATATATATATATATATATATATATATATATATATATATATACACATATATATATATATATATATATATATATATATATATATATATATATATATATATATATATATATATATATATATATATATCGAAACACCGTATTGAAGAGATGCAACGAACTAATTGCTGTTTTTGTCCCAAAAATATTGCAACATCATCAATATATATATATGTCTACATACATGATATTGCAAAACCGTGTTGCCGTGTTTGACTCAAATACACTACAACAACATTGGTACATATGTCTTCAAAATATGGTACCACGAAACCGGCGGTCGAAACCCCTCAAGGAAGGATTCCTTTAACATTGATATACCAGATGTCTTTATGTATTAGGCGCTGACGCCATATTCTGCAACACAAGTAACGATATATATATATATATATATATATATATATATATATATATATATATATATATATATATATATATATATATATATATATATATATATATATATATATATATATATATATATATATATATATGAATATATATATATATTCTGAATGAGCCCCACTGATTGTGTAATCAAGGCCATCAGACTGGCCAGAGACGAGAACTACTCCGGGTGGGATCGCCGTAAACAAGCTTGAATCCCATCCCTTCCTACTTTACGTATTACATTACCTCCATCAAACTTATTTCAAAGTCATTTTGAGTGTGATGGTAAGTTAAATAGTCATGGTGAGGTTATTGACGTGTGAGGAAAGTGAGTATTCTCTATAAAGCATAAATTTATATGGTATAACACTGTCAAGTCAGTATGCAGCAAACAAATGAACTTGAAGGAGTGAGTACTTCAATGACATAAGCGGGCTCGTTATGCCACATTTGTGGTCGGAACTTAGTTTGACTATGCTTATGTTCAGAGAAATGCTATTTATGCTGACGTGACCGTCACAAGCACGATCCAGCTTGAATTGCGTTATGATTACGCTCGATGTCTGTTCGAATCTTGCACAAAGGCCTTCAAAGTTAAGTATCGTTAGCATAGCGAGGTTTTCAAATCGTATTGTTGCCTGAAACCGAGATTCTTTTGTCGTGCACGGAAAAATGGTTTTTTATAAAAAGCACTTTAATTACAGAAGCTTTTAGTCTTTCGTTTAAGCAAGCCGTCCCTAGTTCCATTTAATTATCTTCCTTAAGCGTAAACACCCATCATATCGCCAACCTTAACACTTTCGAAGGGTAAGTTTTCCTGAAGCCCTTCTTATAATATACCCAGTTCTGTGACAATACTTCATTGTCCCATCCCCATTTGTTAAGAATGGTCTATTGTGGGGATAGGCAACTGTGGGGTAGGGAATGTACAAAACATACAACTCATTGGTCGTTAAGGGATGCGTTTGCGAGTTATCCCTTAATACGACGATAAATATGAATGAGAAGCCATACTTATTTCATGCTTTCGAGAACATCTTTCCAGGAGGTCTCTCACTCGTCAGTATTTCAAACCTTAAAGATTCATGGCTATTCGAGGCATGCTAAGAAGTTCATAAGCTATTTACTCAGTGACTATTGCAGTGTGCATACCAGCCCCATCAGGGCCACGACTCATGCCAATAATAGCCAAGACAGCGCCCACGCTCTCCATTGCATAGCCATGGCTAATACTACAAACGCCATTCCTGATGTCCTAATTAATATACTGACTCTTTCTTCCGTACAATCAGTAATGATTACATTATTGTGAACACGTAATATGATAACGTGCGATTCGACAATTGCAGTCTGAACCCTTGCTGCCACTGATCGGAGCCACCAACTCCGTTTCGTTTGATCAAACGAAACACAACTCGTCTGGCTTTAATTAAAGATCTAATAGTACCACTATTCACAATCTTGGGCATGCTATTGTCAACATTACAACACCTTTAATTGCTGGAATTGAGATATTGATAATTCATATGTGCACCATTACCACATGAGCTTCTCAAAGATAACCTATTGGCGAGCAGATGACCTATGTCATAGATGGACACCAACATAACCAAGATGTGGATAGAAGCAGGAGGGAAAGCTAATATAGAAGCAGCGACCATTACAGCCTTTGAGGACGGGGCGATAAACACAGAAACCATACGGTGTAAAACAGAATTACTCTCACTGTACTCGATTCAAAACCACAGGACGGCGAGATACAAAAGAAAAAGCAGGAACATGTTTGGGATCAGTTCATTAAGGACTTTTGGTTACAATTATTGCGTCCATCATCATACCAGGGTTGTTTACCAGAGGCACCTATCACTGTGGGCACGCTATTAACAACCCTCTATCTTACATATCCGCGTTCTAGATGGTGATATCAGATTGTCAACAACCGCCAGGGTCAGGGTAGCTGCCCCGAGATAGACACCTACGATTGTCTGCTTGTCAGGGATATATGGTTCTGTTGTTGAGACGTCGGTAAAGTCCCCTATAACTTGTACAACCGGCAATTACGTCGCTTATTGTCTGGAGTTAATCAATCCTGAGGTTAATCTGCCTTTCAACAGAGCATGTCTGACAGAATAATCTGCAGTATAACAGACGTTACAGCTCTGGTGTTTACGCCATGCAAACGTGGAAATGTTGTGCCACTGATTGTGCGGGGTCGTGCTCGGGTTTCATCGTCATATTACATCCACTAGCATTTAATTAGCCGCTGCTCACCAACTCCTCCCCACCCCACTCACCACGCCACACACACGACAGCACCGATTTCTTACCGCTTTTCGTTACACGTACGCGTGTTATAGCTATTGGTACATCAGAACAGCGGCTGATTGGAGTCACAGCGACTTCGCTTTACATGGGTCTCAAACGCTGCGCATTAATTCAATCCCATATAAATATTAGAACAACGAATACTAATGACCATGAACAAATGGGGACATATTGCCTCAGTCACTTTGTGAATAGTATATACTGAAGCCAACCTTCATTATGTTTTCTGATCAGTTGCATGTTATTTGATAGGTTAGGACATCACACGGTTATTCAACATTTTTCCAACGACCAGCATCAGTTCATGAGATCTTGTAGAATATTAGCTCCCCAAATAATAATACCATGAAAGGCCAGGCAGTAGAGATATCGCAGTCGATTTTTCTGTCGGTTACTCTTATATGACCTGCATTATAAGCCTGAGAGAGGTTCACCCACTTTGTTCTGTATGGCGATGCAAAGAGAGGATTGAATGTTACGGCAGAAGACAAGCTTTACGCTCTATCAAGAAGGCCACGTTTTGGAATATAAGCATCGCCCTATAATAATTCCTGGGAAGCCTAAAGCCCCGGAAAAAGGTACCCATCAATTTCTATAAAAAAACTGGTATGCTGAACAAATAAATAGTGATCCATTAAGTCGCTTATATTTAGAAAATGTAATATGAGTCGCATTGCTTCAAATGTAACAATGGAAATGCCGAAATGAATCAATGCTTCTGTGGCTTGAGCGTGTGTGTGAGTGAGGGGTAAGAGGAGGGATGGAAAGGGGGTTATTAAGCGGTAGAAGGTGTCACACCTGTCTGGGTGATAATGGCCGTCATATGTAGAATGAAACCACCCAGTCTCAGATTCAAGTAGTTATTTGACCTTTCCACGCCAAATTGAAGTGAGCACCAGTAGCGTTCAGTTGCTGACTGCTGTTTAATACATTCAGCTGAAAGATGCATTATCGCGTATGCTCCGGGAATCAATGTTTTCTCTGGACAAGGCTTGCGATGCTATACCTAGAGTGTGTACAGCAAGTCTATTGCTGAAGCATCACATGTACAGGGTATTGTACATATAGATTTCACTGTGACAGCTAGCGTCCATTGACAGATTTCTAACATTATACCTAGACAGTTTTCGTTGGCAGTTACTCAGGAATTACCAGTATTTTCTGTGACAAGGAAGCACCCCAAAACAACGCCACATGTCGTAATGGGTACCGATATCTACACTTATATGAACATGGATTCACGAGTCAAATTCTCAAAGATGATAAAAGATTTTTCAACATTACCCAAATGATGTGTTTTAGATAAACAACTTCAAAATAACTGTCTTACAGTGACGCCATAGACGGTATGGTCCGACAAACATTGCTCAGTTCTGTAGCATTAAGTAGATGGTATACAATGAAGTTATCATCACAGAATCAGTTTATGAAAAACATTCAAGCATATGTGTGCTTGGTAATGAGATTATAAGAAAAATGTAAAGAGAGTAATCACCGCAAGCACAGGCATTGAACGGAGGATGTGCAACTCCGCTCGGTTGTGCATTTATTTCTAGCACAAGGAGTATCATTCAGTTCACATTGGTGTTGCGGAAAGGATATTTATTAAAGATACTACGTTATGTTAAATCTTAATCAGGGCCAACACTTACCAATGTCACCACGCCATCGCACCGCCGAATATATCATCATCCTATTCTGGTTATTGGTGCAAAAACAATCCCTGCAGCATAAGTCAAGACCAGAGACTCCGAATACTTCTAGATTCATTTAATGAACACACTGCAGGGTTTACAGCGAAAGGGTTTACGAACAGAGCATTCTCACAGTAACCATTAAACTATGCTAGGTGTTCAGACAACACAAATATGCACGTTTGTATGAGGTTTAAATTGTCCTCTGGTTGATAATGTGCCATGCTATTTTGTCATAAAAGTCCTCACACGAAAACTTACCACCGCCGCATTGTAGCTTCGTCTTACAGAATGGATTCGTTATGAAACTGTATTTAATACCAGGTACGAAATTGCCATTGCTTATGATTTTGGTCCATTCAAAACGCAGTTGATGGTGCCGTGTGGTTAAGTTCACTGAACACTGAAGCCAGCCACCGAGGCGTTAGTTGACAATGTTACGACAGACCCTGATGTGATCAGTCTGTTGCCATGTTACCCGTATTGCCTTGCTTCAAGCTTATCAACTGGTACATCTAGTTAATGCTCTATTCAATGAATGCGCCCACTAGCGACTTCAAATGGTCAACATATCAATGTCACATTTACATTGTCTGTGGTTTGGATGTTGAAGATGCACATAGCAAAACACCATGAACGTGCCACGCAACAAGCGATCATTAACATAACTAACCTGTTGATGGCACCAATGTGAATTGCAACGAGTAAACAGTAAACATTAAAAAGTAAACATAATGAATTTAATATTCCAACTGGGTTATTTTCACATATAGACACAGGTAACTATCGAATCTTACTGCAATATTGTATTGAATATTATCTGCGGAAATATAACATACAACCTTTTACCATGTTTAAGCACACACCATCGAGACATGTAAATATTATTTCGATATATTGGACAATATTAACACATAATATACATGTTTACTGTCTCATTTAATATGACCCGTTGTATTTCATTTGTGTAATAGAGGATGTGTGGATTTGATCCTAAATTTTCTCAATTGCAATATGAACTAATCTGACTAAATTATGTCGTCTAATGTGCAATCTATGTTTATGTAGCATTAAGCAGTTTCGTTCTTGAGATAAGGTGACGCTGGCCCAGCAGTATGTGGTAAAAAACATCACGTCGGAAACTGTAATGTCCAATGTTCACACTATAATTGCATGGTTCATAAGCGGATGCCTACACAGAGTGACAGACTGCAGTTTATATCTCCTGTGATATTAAAACGTAATACCACTTAGTTGTACGATCAGATGCATTGTTTTTGCTCAGATTGATATCCCAGCCCCACCATAACCATTGGCGCTCACTGAAATTATTGTATGAAGCTGTAAGGGTCCTCTATGATAAAGACTGCTCAATCGTGGCAGCTGGACACAAAAAAGCGGGTAAATTAAGTATAAAAAAATGGCTTCATACATAGGATGGCGACATGTTGGGTCTTGTCATGAGGAGATGACAATCATCACGGAGCATCACAAAAGTAGGGTCAACTTGATAACAAGAAAGACCGAAACACTTCCTTAATTTCAAATAAAAACATGATACGTGCAAACAAAAACAAGTCTCGTTTTCAGACAAAAATGCGATTTAGTTACTATTCTACACTAACAATACTGCACCGAAGATGTTTTTCTGCATGAATACAGTTGATCGAAAACGTATTCATCAATCGATGAAGAATGTAATGCATGCCGTATCGCACAGCTGATGGTCACGTCAGCGTAGAAACATTAGGCTGTGCAAATAACCTCTGTAAATAATGGAACACTGGGTTCTGCTTCATATGACATCACATGTGAGCTTAATCCTGATCGGATGGGAGAGGTTATTTATTTGTTGGATACTTGGCAGAACGTGGTCTAGTGAGTATTAGACAAGCAAGGCATACTTAGGTCAGCGATATTTGTAAGTATATCCTATGTTGTGCTTGCTATGAGTATAGGAGTATGTAGCTTTCTTGGGGCTTGTCCGCAAATGACTTGCGACTGTTCCATACACAGCGCTCTGTATGTATGTATGTATGTATGCATGCATGTATGAAATTATGTTTTTATGTTTTTATGTATGTATCTGCTATGAGATAAAGCCCATACAAAACGTTTTCTATTTAAGGTTGAATAGTGATGGCAGCCGATTTATTCTCATCTGCAAAGACTTCAGTGATATTCATTTTTTGTTTATTGCATTACGGTTCATAATGAACATTAATAAATTTGCTCTGATGACAACAATGGAAGATGTTTGTGTGACCGACAGAAGTGAGACAAAATATTCTCGCCACCTGGATCTCTATCACGACATCCAAGGTGTAATCCTTGTTTACGAGCCATTTTACATTCTCGTTTCGGCAATACAATGATGCTGGCACAATGGGAAGTCGTAAGGGATAACATAAACCTTGACAGTGACCAAGGAATTGCGTATGCTTACACAGGGTAAATGGTGCCGATTTATCGTCTGTGATATTATTAAGTGATTACATTTTTGTTGTAAAATGCAATGGCTTGTTTTTGTTTGTATTCTTGGTAACATTATTCTGTGAATGAATTGCATAAATGTGAGTGAACTCGCGCAAAAGGCATGGAAGAGGCATGCAAGAGGGCGCGATATGCATATAGTATTACGAGATAATACTTTCGTTCGTGATCACAATTCGCACGAGAGACATAAGCATGATGGAAATACTAATGTTCCCCTCGTGTTTGTCGGCGTTTGGTCGAAAGGCTGTGCTGTGATGTCCTTCTTTGGCAGTCGGGCAATATAAAGTGCAAACGTGGCATTTATGTGGCGTTAACTTGATGAGATAGTCACCAGATGCAACTTTCATTTGAAGTAACATCCATTCAGTGTAACATCCACTGAATGCAACATTCAATATTTGAAGCTATCACTAGACCTCTATCACGACGTCATTCATTACATTCATTTCATGCAACGTTCGCTTGATGATACATTCTCTAGATATAACATTCATTGACGTTTCATCCATTAACAGTAACACTCACTGAATGCAGCATTCAATATATGAAACTAGCTGTAGTATTAACTTAATGTGACTGGATTTTGCATTCTCTAGATATAGCATTCACTAGATGTAGAATTCACTTGATGTAGCAATCACTGTATGTAGCATTTACTGGATGTAACATTCATCACTTATTGTTAAAAAGATGACTCTTTAAATCACCAACTGAGTGGTTTTATTTGTTATTATTGCTCCGGTGCTCGGGATGGAGAAAGTGAACGTCTATTAGTATCAGAAAATCTATCGGATGATGCAACGGACGAATATAATAAATAAATATAAATACTGTAAATGATAGTCATTCCACCAACACCTGCTTGGTTTATACACGTTTGTAAAATTTTTTGCCACCATTATCGCTATGTACGTGTCCGTTCTAGATGACATTGGTGCGGGCTGCGTCATCCCAGCCGACCTACGCGATGAGTTCAGTAAAGCGACCATAGAGATACCCATTACCAACAGCGTCAGATGGTTCTTCGCAGTAACTATTATCCAGTCTACTATAACACTTTAATATAAGAATTTGATAGTCCAGCGAACAATACCATGATCGTTCTAATGAATGAAAGTCCAATATTGTCTTCTTCTAAAACTGTTCATTCTGGATTGGTCAGATCCTGTCTGAGTGACATAGAGAGGCGAAATATAAGCTTGGGACATGTGTCTGGTACTATCTGACGAACATGTGTATAGAACATTCATGCACTGGATATAGGTCTGGATATGAGTCTGTCTTGGGGGCATCAAGTGTACAAGATGGGGACTATAGTCATAAGAACATTCACTCTCTTTATTTCGCATAATGCATAAAACATGATGCTCAAAACATCCGTGTAGCGCCATCTGTATAAATAACTATTGCCATGGAGGTCACAAGGGCAACAAGGGGACTAATTGGCAATGCTCGGGAAACCATCATTCATCAATGGCAATGAAGGTTTCAGGCACACAGTAAGGTAGACACCAGTGCCGACTCTACGGCTATTGTGCTAGTAGATGTCTTTTATCATTTGTTCACGTTGTAGAATGAAGTAGTAAAGATTGATGAAAAACAAAAACAATTTCCAGGAAAGGAAAAAAAGATATGCTATTTACCCAAATTTACCACTCTCGTCTAAATCTCTAGATATTCAATAAATTCTCAAATGTGTAAGGGATCTTTATAATGACGACCCGTTGATACTGGTTGCAGGACATATAAGGGTTATGATTACTTGTACACCCCAACGTAACGACTAAAAGGAACTATAATTACCAGAGGCTGCGCCATACTAACACAGACATTGGATGTTTCTCCTGTGTCTTCGAGGATAACTGCCTTTTTCTTCGAAATGTCCACAAGTATCTAATAACCATGTTGCCTGATGCTGCAAAGAGTGTGAACTTGTGGACTGAAACAACAGCTGGATGTCTCTTGGTCCTTCGTATAACCACTTCCTTTCACATTTGGGAGTCTTAAAACAAACTCGGCAGGTGAAGCATTGCGTTTTGATGCAAAGGGGCTCACCGTGACTGTCACAAATCAATATATCAATATTCGGTTATGCCAATATCCTTATGCAAGCTAGCGCATTATTGAGCTGTGATAATGAAGCATGTTCGAAGATGTTAATATATATAGGATGTCACATGTAAGCGGGAGTTATTAGGAAATGATTGAAGATTATTTGGTCGACTATTCGATTTTCATTTGCTCAAAATATTAATCCTGTGAGAATGGCATTTTAACATTTCAACGCAACTAACCATTTATGAGTGGCTCTGTGGTCGAGAGTATGCACAGGACTATGATGTAGAGGAGATGACAAAAAGGAACAGGGATCACCTGAACATATCTCTCGACTGCTTCATTTTCTCTTCCCTTGACGATTATGTGTCGCGTCTGCCTAAGACGATTTTGTAAAGCCCACTAATCTGAATGAGCCCAGTGTTCACATCAGTTGGAGAATTGTACTACACTGGACCGCTATGTGTGTGTGTGTGTGTGTGTGTGTGTGTGTGTGTGTGTGTGTGTGTGTGTGTGTGTGTGTGTGTGTGTGTGTGTGTGTGTGTGTGTGTGTGTGTGTGTGTGTGTGTGTGTGTGTGTGTGTGTGTGTGTGTGTGTGTGTGTGTGTGTGTGTGTGTGTGTGTGTGTGTGTGTGTGTGTGTGTGCGAGGGTAGCAGCAGCAGTAGTAGTAGTATCAGCTGTAGTAGTAGTAGTAGTTGTTGTAGCGCCCTAGTTTGTTCAATTGCTGTGGTTTGTTGTCTTCGCCAAGTTTCATTCAACGGACATAACCCCCACTTCTTCATTCACTGTCAAGAAAACATTCATATGTGGGGCTATGATTGGAAGGTCTTAATATGTATCACTTGAACGGAAGTACAGCCGGTCAGGGGGTGGTAGTTGGATGACGATGGTTCATGTGAGTTGTTTCCCAGGAAAAAGGGTTGACGCGAGCATCCACGGGGCAAAAAGTTTCTACAATATCTAGCCCAAGCCAAATGAGAAATAGGTACCCATGAATTGATATATTGAATAATCAAAAGGTGACCCGTTCATATATCATAATTACGATATGAGGAGAATGAAGGAGCTATGCTTCCGCTGTAGCAATATTGTCCCGGTCTCCATTTTCATTTAGCCACCACACCCCGACTGGCACAACTCTCTCATGCTCAAGGATCCTGGTACAGACAGCCCAGAAAACGGCGCAATTTCGGCCTGGTTTCTGGCAGCTCGAATCATAACCGCATTAACAGATTGTCCAATCGGAGCTCGCCTTGCAAACGCTTTTGGCTAAATCCGTAGATCCCCGACTAAAAGCACATTGTTTTACCATCATCTTTGTAACGCTGAAGTGATTGGACACGGAATCAGGAAATTGCGATATCCATTAATTTCAGGAATGCACTGATCCCTGTAAATAATGAGCCGTTTACCGAGCATTATGAAGGACGGCACATCACGAACCCGATGGTGATTCGAGGGTCGATAACGCAGTCCACGTCTTGATATATCTGTACATATTAAATATCGAAGCAATCATATAAAATCACGCAGATAGCATTGCTGCAACTACGGAGCAGCAGCCTACTGCTCAAGAAGGACATAAATGCTGTCGGCAATGGCTTATTGCATCAATAAAGCAAGATAAAGTGCGCAAAGCTATCAGTGTTGACCTCTCAAGATTCTCACGTTGGGTTGTAGAGCGCAGGTTTAGGTATTGTACACACTATGTCAGTGAGTACAAATGCGTATGCGCTCGTTCGTCTTATTGAGTTCTACGGCCTCCACATGGCCAGTTGTTGATTGGCTACTTATCCTCCTACGCCTGTGCCGTACTGTTTGAAAAAGTCGCACATGCTATTATTTCAAATTTGCTTATTAATTTAACGTCGTGATAATTTGTTTTCTTGTCTCAACCTGCAATATATATAGGACAACGTCAATTGTCCTGGAGGTGGGGTAGTGTGTACAGTACATAAAAACAAGCCCAAGGGGCATGTTATCAACAGAGTGGTTCAAATGTCGCTTAGTCAGCGCATTCGCAAGCTGGACGGTAGATAAGCGAAGATTCGGCAAATTGCAATGTTGGTCGATGTCAACATAGAACCAGATAATATACTCACCCCTGTTATCATTTAATGTCAAACCTCTATCAAACAGCTAGCAGACCTAGACGTTTTATTGACGTTTAGACCATCATAATAACAAAACATGATGAAGTGCAGCACGTCACGAATCCAATGGTTAATGAAGGGTGGATGCTGCAGTCCATATCCCTACTGAATTAATGTCAAATCTTTTATATTAACCAATCATGTAAAGAAATGGCATCGCTGCAACAAGGAGACAGCAACAAATTGACATTTATACATTAAGTCAACAACTGAATGCAGGACATCAAGTATGCCGATATTGATTCCATGCAAGCCAGTATATTTAGCAATCACTGGGGCTTTTGCGTTTCATTGACAGTACCACGTTTCTAACATTAAGCATAGACAGTTGTGCAGTTGATACGGAACAGCCGGAATGACTTGTATTTGCTGTGACCAAGAAGCATTACAAATATAAGTAACAGGTCAAAGTGCATGCAGGTTACCTTCCAAAATGAATATAGCTTCACAGGAGAGGTTCTCAAAGATAAATAGACCATAAACATATTCTGCAACTCTCCTATTGTGTAAAGCAAAAAAACTCGAACGAGGACAACTGGCACTTTATGCTGGAGCAAAGCAACATAACTGAACTGTCACAGGTAGGAGATCTGACAAACGTTGCCCTTTTTTAGACGTTGTTAACGATATACGATTAAAAGTAAAAGGAAGGTTTCTGTATTTATCCATCACTGACTCCCACTCCTAATAAATACAATTGGCATGAAATGTGTGTACGCTGGTCGATAGGTGGTGTCATTTGTGCGTTAAGTATCAAGAGACACCACGATAATCTCCTCCAAAGGAATCCACAACAACGCCCAATCAGCATAGACGTGTATTATTCGCTCCTTGGTGGATTCAGAAAGCTCGATCATAGCTGCTATCCCAAGGGACCGTATCGACTTGATAACGGCTGCAAATCTGAAAAATGCACTCGGTCTGCTCTGAAATTGAAAAACAAATATTGCCAAGGAAGCAATAGATGTGCTGCAGAATAATCTAGACTAACTGCAAGTTCTATTGTTTCTACTATTTAATAATGATGATTATGCTGTACTTGGTACCATCGTTTGGGACCTGATAATGGATGCCAAATATATTACTTTTATGACAAATAATTGGTCAATATGTTTACATGTTTTTCAATTCCATAAGTGGCGATGTTGCTTGTGGTGTTATTTTGCATCTCTAGTTTCAGGAGGCCAATATTTTCAGGATAAGATGAGATTTTCAACTGACCCAAGATGGTATCCCGGTTAGGGCCATAACCGTCTGACCGGCAGGCTGATAGGACAATGTTTAGATGAATTATACTACATAGTGAGGTGTAAAGGTGACGGTACAGAACTATGGCGCAAATATATTTACTGCTTTGGGTGCACAGGTAAATTGCAGTTCTATAATTACGTTTTGAGAACAAATAAATACAAACCATTAGCAAGGTCCAAGAAGTGGTTTGCTCTTGGCGTATAATGATATTACATTATTTTACGTTTCCTTATAATCTCTAACAAACATATTACCATATGTCCAATATCCTTTCATCAAGTTCGATTACGGTACTGCACAGGGCGGGGAATAAGAAACCCCGCATACAAAGCAACTGAAGCTATGTAGCACCCGCTCCATGGTGTCTCTTATACCTTCTCATGTGTTTCAGTTGGCTGGAGTGCTCGTTAGATCATCGCTCTTGTCTTAGCTGGTCACAAGCGATATTGACGTGTATGTATCTTTGAGTGT
>CM067351.1:53975698-53987102 GCA_034190875.2 Urechis unicinctus | reverse complement strand
CTCTCGCACTCCCGACAAATGGCACTGACGGATGTGTGAAAGGCAACCGTCTCCTTAGGGACCGCATAATCTTTATGGAACAGGCATCCCAGGGTCGGTTCATCGGCGGGGGTGGGGAGCTGCCTACGTGGGGGGGGGGGGGGAACGATATTACCCCACATTCCCCTAGAGCTGGCAACAGGATGGCGGTAAGGGGTCCCAAGAACCATCAAAACCGGGAGGAATGCGGGGCAGGGGCATAACGCCCGTTGCCTCCATCCGCAGGCACGTCACGGCGGTAGTAGCCCCGGAAATCTCTGACTCCATGAAGCAACGCGACTGGGAGGGAGGCGAGACCGCCAGACCAGAAGACCCCAAGTTCAACTTGAAGCCGCTTCATGCCCCGAGATCCCCCGACTGGGAAGGAGGCGAGACGCCATATAGCTTCGGCGTCATGGCAACAATCCGCGTCCTTGGGAGATTTCATATTGCGACTTTGTCAAAGGTTGGCGAGTCTAAGTAGGTCAGGTTTTTTTTTAAGTTAGTCGATATAGAATTAACCCGATTTACAAATTCAATTGGACTGTTGTAGTCATTTGCACGATTAACAGCCATTTGGCGTGTGTGAGTGAAACTGTTGCCATGCTTAAATTACTTGTTAAATAATTTATGTCATACCGTTGAATCTATCATCCCTGCTTATTGGAACATCCCAATGAACTATTTGACCTGCATTGTTTGGGAAACTCACCTCTTCTCTCCATCCCGTATTTTTTAACAAATACGGATGAACTCTGTCATGATACTCAGAATACAATAAATAATCTAGTTTGCAATTAGAATGAGCCACACAATGATGTAAATTATGTAAAAATCTGACTATCCGAACATCTCGGTTTTACGTATTATTTACGATGACGTTTGAAAATAAAGATTGCGACCAGCAACGCGGATCAAAATTTTGTTTACATACATACGTTCGTTATGACAAACGCGACTAACCAACATAACTTGACTGCACATAACTGAAGTTAAGTACCTCAAACATTGACCAGATTCCATTTATATGTCAGATTGAGAATACTACACAATATATCCATTCTATCGAACCAGCGTTGTCATGATTTAGATCAATCACACAATGTAACAGCGGGCGATATTAGAAAACCCAGTTAACGAATACACTTTAGCGACATTATATATAATTTCTCGCTATCATCTGGTTGCTTGGGTCTAAGTGTCTTAAATAACGCCATAATATAATCAAGAGTTGTGGTTAATGCTTACCAAATCGTAAGATATTCTCGGCCCGCAACGCAACTTCATCAAAGCACGAGGGGCCTAACGAATTATCCGACTAGCCGAAGCATTTCGGTTTTCTAGGCGAATATATATCATTGGTAAACGTCGAGATCAAATATATATATTTTTTATTCCCTCTATCGAATGTCACGTGGATAGAATATATTTGTGAAGGAAGTAATTCTAAGCAATATATCAGAAGTTGGGATTATGATATATCGGATAATAACGAGAAACAAGCTGTTAAATGCAGAGTACCAAAATGGTCGTCAGTCCAATATATAAAATTTTTCAAACGTCCCGAACTACCACCTGCGCGATGCAGGGGTTTAAGTCTTGCTATGGATGAATGTGAATGGAGAAAAATTACCAGGAAACACATATTTTAAATAAAAATTTTCAGAACAAAGCACTCAAAAAGCTCTTGACTATTTTGGCACTCAGATCGTGTGCCAAGATGTGACTGTGTGCCAAAATAGTCGGTCGATTGTATCAAAAAGGTCGCATTCGTATAAATATATATATATATATATATTTTATATATATATATATATATACTTATATATATATATATATATATATATATATATATATATATATATATATATATATATATATATATATATATATATATATATATATATACATACATGTATATATACATACATACTTTTAAAGTTGACTTGGCAAGTCACTTGTCCGACATGACAAATCACTTGTCCCGGCAAGCGGACAACCATTGGTGTCGAACCCCGACCCATTCCAAGCATTGCCTCGAGAGCAGTAGCAAAATGTTTCCCCGTCCCAGCAGCCACATTCACAAAACAGTCACGACCCATCAAGCAGCCGAGCGAACAAGTCTTTCAAACGTAGCGTACCAAAATAAATATGGCGCCGAATTTTCGGAAAATGTGACACTGACCAATGAGAGACAATGACTCAAAAGTACCCTAGAGTGACCGAAAGACACGGCTTGTGATTGGAGCATCCCAAATCTGGGATGCTGCACCAGTTCAAGACGGTACCGTATCCTAGACTGTTGGCGAGACTATTGAATATCATTAACATGTAAACAGGGCCCGCAGCCAACAGGCTAGGGGACCTTGACTACCATATCACCTCAAACGCACAGTTTGCCATGCGATAACTGCAACCGTGTCGATATATCACCAAGAAACAACTTCACTTGAGATGGTCCCTCACAGAGCACCGCTGCTCTAGCATGGCAACACTACGGAGGTTCTTAATATCAGGCACACTTTACAAGTCTTAAACGAAGGTTTTCTCAAGAGTCATTTGCTTGCCAGCCGCTAATGTGGTTACGTAGCGCTCATCGGGAAGTCACGGTATCATCCCATCTCCCCGGAATCATGCTGATGCGCGAAATTGTAACACCTGCCGAGCCGTGTCTACTACGCTTCAGTGTTGCTAGTATCAAACAACGACCAAGTCGGCGGAACTCCGATTGCCGGAGTTGGGAAGTCTCACACAACAAACTATCGAAGCATATTCTAATCAAATAAACAAACAAGTATAGAAACAAAAGTATTTATCTAATCATCACTTAAATACAGGCAGCTGAGGCCGAAAGGGGGATTAACATCTTCCTCTCATATTAACAGGTCCCAAGCAGATACCTTACATAACATAGGTTCACGCTAATTAGTATTATAAGGAAACAGCGTGGTGCTTGATTATCGCGTGTAGGTGCCATCGCGATAAGACTAACTGGCTTCGTGGACATCGGGTTATCAATAAGACTCTTTAACTAATGAAGCCACGCTATAAGACTAACTGGCTTCGTGGACATCGGGTTATCAATAAGACTCTTTAACTAATGAAGCAACAACCATTCGACTAACTGGCTTCGTGGACATCGGGTTATCAATAAGACTCTTTAACTAATGAAGCAACAACCATTCGACTAACTGGCTTCGTGGACATCGGGTTATCAATAAGACTCTTTAACTAATGAAGCCACACCATAAGACTAACTGGCTTCGTGGACATCGGGTTATCCGCTTGTCTCTGTCCATAGATGATTCCTTATGAAACATAGTGTGGAATAACATTTCATTCGTATCCAATAGAAAGATCAGTCATATAGCGTTTGAAAGTTAGTAAGAAAGGTAGGCAGGTGCATGTGGCTTGTCGTGTACTGAACACAAAGCCATGGATTCCTACGTATTAGTCCCGTACACGATATGGGGTTAAGGGTAGGAAACTGCTCATTGAGTCAGATGGAATGCATGTCCAAATAATGCAGACTTGCTTGGGAAAAACAATCGCGTCTTTTGTACGTCACTGGATCGCGTTGGACCCGTCACGCTCACTCGGTCGCATAAAACCCGTCGTGCTCATTGGGTCGTTTAGAACCCGTCCCAGTGACTGAATCGTGAATTACCCGTCTATATTTCCAGCTGAATATCCAAGAAACAAGTGGCTTCTAAGTGAACGGACTTCTTATTACGACCATGGAGGCTCTTGATTTTATCAATACCAATCTGTTCACAGTTGTTGATAATCACTACACCTCTATATTTAGCTACGATTGTACGGAAATTATATTCCAAGTTAGTGAAATGCGATTGAATTATGAAGCAGGAATGCCTGGCAGCGCAAACTACCAGTTCCTCATGTGGGCTAAAAGAGGGGTTCCAGTCCCATATATGGGGAACTAGGTTGCCTAACAAGCTACAGGGCAATCGCACCTTGAAAACCTCAAGTTGTCAGACTTTTAGTCGATCAGTCGCCATTGCTGTTGTCGGAAATTATGCTTGCGTGCTCGTTGGTCTCATGTTTGTGAAATTTGGTCATGGATACAAAGACTAAAACTCATCTTTGACCCATCATAACTGACCTCGATAACTTTGACCGGCCGGCCCTTTATTGAAAATTGCATGAACATCGTAGTTGATTTGTAGTTGTGGAGTGAGGTTTCTCTCGCGAGCGTCGGCGCACAACATTCACTAGTAAAGTGACGAAGAGTACAATGCTCCAACTTTAATTTTTATATCAAAGGGTTCTTAATATTGGAACAAAAGATACTATTTTGCTTTGGTTTAATAAGTGAAGAACATGAAATCTACAGTTTGTAACCTTAGTAAAAGTATACACAACATTAGTGAGTAACTTTTAGTGCGCGAGGGATGATTTTTAAAAGCCTACTTTCATGCGGCTCTTCGTGCACATCATCCGTTGAAATTTATCCGCATATTTTTCGGCCAAAATAAGTTTTACGCACAATATATAATCGACGTTATATCCATTGATATAATTTAAATCTACGATTCCTAGTCGTACCAACCATACCTGCACACACATACACACACACACACACACACACACACACACACACACACACACACACACACACATATATATATATATATATATATATATATATATATATATATATATATATATATATATATATATATATAGGGAGTATATATATATATATATATATATATATATATATATATCTAGATCTCTATATCTCTCTCTATATCTCTATATTCTCTCTCTCTATCTCTCTATCTATATATCTCTATCTATCTATATATCTCTCTATATCTCTATATCTCTCTATCTATATCTATATATATCTCTCTATATATCTCTATATCTATATATATATCTATATATATATATCTCTATATCTCTATATATATATAAACGAAGGTTTTCTCAAGAGTCATTTGCTTGCCAGCCGCTAATCGGGTTGCGTATCGCTCATCGGTATTATCACAGTATTATCCCATCTCCCCGGAATCCAGCTGAGACGCGAAATTCTAACACCTGCCGAGCCGCTTCTACGGCGGTACAGTGTTGCCAGCACCAAACGAAGACTAACGCTGCTGGGAAGTTGGCGGAGCCCTGATTGACGGAGTTGGCAATATTCTACAGGTCTCACACAACAAATTATCGAAGCATATTCCTATCAAATAAACAAACAGTTAAGCCAGTGGTCTAGTTGCTGGAACGAAGCTTGCCCAATTTCGGAATATGTCCATTAGGGTCCCTCGCAATTTACGACTCCTTGTTTGCGCCCCAGGAGGTGTCGCTTATGAATCTGAGGAGGTTGGTAACCTTCTGACATTTTGTAACTGTGAGCTGCATGTGTTCCCTCCAGGTAAGACCTTTATCAAGAATGATACCTAAACATTTAACGGAATTTAATGGGTTTATTATCAATGAAGAAAGTGGGAGTGTTGTGAGCTTTATTTGTACCAAAATGTACAACTTTGGATATTGAGGGAGAAAATGTGACTCCCCATTTAGAGGCCCATTTGTCAATGCTATTTAGACGTGTTTGAAGGGATTTGGTTAATTTAGAGGATAATTTGCCAGTAGCCCAGATGGTAATACCATCAGCATATACTGAAGCAGAAGAAGGAATGGGAATATCATTATAAAGATGTTGAATAAAGTAGGAGACAAAACACTTCCTTGAGATACTCCATTTTCTGTACTGTGAGGATTGGATAAGGTACTATTAGCTTTAACTTGAAAATTTCTGTTTGATAAAAAGTTGTGGATCCAATTAAGTTCTAAACCTGATTTAACTAACTGTTGGGCTTTGATTTCTATAGAGGCTCGGTTTGCCATATCAAATGCTTTGGAGATGTCAAGAAATATAGCATGTGTTTTTTTGTTAGATATCAAACCTTTGTTAATGGAGTCGGAGATGAGAAGGATGTTATCAATAGTACTGCGGTGAGGACGATAAGCAGATTGCTTGGGATTAAAAAGGTTATAATGATGCAAGTGCCAAGAGATTCTGTTATTAAGGATGGATTAAAAAAATTTAGAAGCAACAGAAGTAAGACTTATGGGACGGTATGAAGAAGAAAGGTGGGGATTTTGGCCAGATTTAAGAATGGGAATAATGATAGAGGTGTTCCAAATAGGAGGAGTGTTTGATGAGATCCACAACTGATTAAAGATTTGAAGGAGTACCTCAAGGGACTCGGAGGGAAGGTGGTAGAAAAATGGGTAGATTAAATGATCTTTACCAGGGGCGGAGCTTTTAGTTTTGTTAACAGCTGATAAGATTTCTTTAAGGGTTAAAGGTTCATTGAGGGGGGAGTTAATGTGAGAAGGATTACATTGAGTATATGAAATAGACTCTGGATTGAAATCTGAAGGAAGATTTGTATCAGAGCTAATTTAGGCATGATATTCATCTAAAAGATTGGTAATTTGTTGGTTGTTCCCAGTGAAAAAGTTTTCATTTTGAAGTTTAAGAGGAGGAATGCGAGATTGAAAATATTTACCTTTGAGTCTGTTTACTGTTTTCCAGAGCTCTTTAAGATTTGGAGAATTAAGAGATGAGTATTTATTGTGCCAGAAGAAGGATTTTGCTTGTTTTAGAGTGAGTTTAACAATGGCTGATTCTCTTTTATATTGAATATAATTTTGAGGGGTTTTGTGATGATAATATTTATTTCTTGCTTTGTTTCTGGATTTAATAGCAGAAGAACAGGAGTCAGTCCACCATGGGTGAGACTTAGATTGATTTTGGTTGCGTGATGTAAAGGGAATAGATTCATGAGCAATATTAATGATTTCCTTGTAAAAATTATCATACGAAGTGAGAGGATCGGATGAGTTAATTTTTTTTAAGCATAGTTGTTTGAAAAGAGACCAGTTGGCTTTATTGATATTCCATCTTGGTTGAGGAGAAGGAATATTAGATTGAACAGGGATGTTATTAGACATTGAGATAATAGAATGATCACTTCCCATGGTGTTGAGGTAATTAAGAAAAGAAAATTTGTGGGAAATATCATTAGACGAGAGAAATAAATCTAAAATATTTGTACCATATTTATGAAAGTGAGTGGGAGTGTTTTCATTATGGAGGGTAAGGTTGCTATCCTGAATGATTTTGAAAAGAGAGTTACCTTTGCAATTGGAGGAAGAGTGGTGCCAGAAGGAATGATGGGCATTGAAGTCTCCCGTTATTATAGAATGAGGGAGGTCAAAAATAGGATGGTGTTGATTGGGATCAATAGTTGGATTGTTGTCATTAATATTGGATATGTGATATGTTTGATTAGCAATGTTGATTTGAATGGTTTGATGTTCAATGATGGATGGTAGATTAATAATGGAAAAAGGGATATCTGGATTAGCATAGCTAGACCTCCATGATCAGAAGAGAGACGATCATTTCTAATGGTAAAATAATTGGGAAGGCTAAAGTAAGAATTAGGCTTAAGAAATGTTTCTTGTAGACAAATAACATTAGGTTTGGGATTTGTTTTAATAAGAAAAATAGAGAATTCGTTTAATTGCGAGTGGATACCTCTGCAATTCCATGACCATATGGATAAGTGATGATTGATAACTGGGTCTGAAATAAGGGACGGTTGGGTTGATTGCGAAATATTGGGGGAACTGACCATGAAGGCTATAATTAGGGTTGTAAGAATAGTAATGTTAGCGGTGAATGGGAAAAGTTTCAGATTAAAGTGTATTCGATCTACTGAGAAGAGGAATGTTCGATGATTTGAGAGTTGAGATTGTTGTTGTGTCGGAGCAATCTTAGCTGAAGGGGGAGATGAAGAGGGGATAGAGTGATGAGGAGGGGATGAAATTGGAGAAACTTGTTTGGTAAGATCAGAGGTTGGGACCGATAAGAGCTGGTAACGCGCACTATTATAAGCTGCTGCTTAGATGTTTTGACATGACCCCTTTGCTAAGTCAATATTGAGCCGACGAAAGTGATAAATGCCGCTGGTCGATTACGTAAGGTTTAGCCTGTTTTGACATGACCCCCTCGCCAAGTCAATGCAAACCCAGCCAAGGCAAGCGTTGAATGCCTCTGGTCGATTACGTAAGGTTTGGCCTACTTAAACAGCCCCTGCTGTTAGCCTGCACGCTAAGCTGCTGCAGTAGAAAACCTGGAAAATAATCGTCCTTTTAACTGTTTTTTGTTACTGTGAATGCTAAAAATACTGTTACAATCATTATCACGAGGCCAAGCTCTAAATACTGACAAAATTTCATGTGCGTAAATACAGCCGTTTCAGAGATATCAGCGAGGAGAGAACTCGTAGCAAAAATCGCGATAGGTACTCTAAAATACATGTCATTTTTTCGCCTATTCCATGCTACGATAATTGCTTGTTACAACCATATAATTCATATGTTCGTAACTGCAGTAGTTATGGAGGAGATAGTTACAGAAAATGGGGGAAAAATCGACAAAAAATGGATCCCATAAGCCTCCAACACTGCGCATGCGCGTCAAATTGGATCGGCAGTTGTGTCCCAACTTGATCTATCATTCCACAATATTTCATGTTGATATGTTTAACCGTTCCGGAGAAAAGCCCGAAAAACCTTGAATGGAGAAGAAAAAAAAACACTACCAAGTCGGCGTCCAGACAACATTGGTATACAACAGAATCATAACGAACAACTTCAGAGAGCCATGTTCAAACAAAAAGGCTATGCAGATCAACGCACAAGAGAGCTACCTCCCTGAATGGAAGGAAATGTACGAGCTCATGATGAATCATCTAATACATGGAAGCCTGCAACAGTCATAAGCAAAAGTAGCGAGCCACGATCTTACATTGTTCGGAACGAGCACGGAAACCTCATTCGTTGTAACCGTTGACAGTTACGAACATCACAACCCGCAAATGAAAATAGCACAGAGCCTTACAATAGAGGCAGTGAGCCAGTCCTGTCTAGAAATGAGACAAACACTGACAATGACGCCACCACAACAAGAAGTGGAAGAATTGTAAGAGCTCCTGAGAGACTTATTGAGTCAGAGTGAAGCTGTATGCTAGTTATGTCTTCCAACGATAGTTGGAAGACATATTGGTTTAGCCAGTATTTTTTTTTTTATTTTTTTTTTATTTTTTTTTTTCTCCAGTCAAGGTTTTTCGGGCTTTTCTCCGGAACGGTTAAACATATCAACATGAAATTTTGGGGAATGATAGATCAAGTTGAGACACAACTGGCGATCCAATTTGACGCGCATGCGCAGTGTTGGAGGCTTATGGGATCGATTTTTCGTCGATTTTTTCCCCCATTTTCTGTAACTATCTCCTCCATAACTACTGCAGTTACGAACATATGAGTTATATGGTTGTAACAAGCAATTATCGTAGCATGGAATAGGCGAAAAAAATACTTATTTTCACCTTTTGTACTTTGTATAATGACATGTATTTTAGGGTACCTATCGCGATTTTTGCTACGACTTCTCTCCTCGCTGATATCTCTGAAACGGCTGTATTTACGGACATGAAATTTTGTCAGTATATAGAACTTGGCCTCGTGATAATGATTGTAACAGTATTTTTAGCATTCACAGTAACAAAAAACAGCAAAAAGGACAATTAGTTTCAAGGTTTTCTACTGCAGCAGCTTAGCAGCAGGCTAACAGCAGTTCGTGTTTAAGTAGGCCAGATCTTACGTAATCGACCAAAGGCCTTGGCTGGGATTGCATTGACTTGGGTAGGGGGTCATGTCAAAACAGGCTAAACCTTACGTAATCAATCAGCGGTAGCATTCATCGCTTTCGCCGTGTATTGACTTGGTTTAGGGGTCATGTCAAAACATCTAAGCGGCAGCAGCTTGTGATCTTATAATAGTGCGCGTTACCAGCTATTATCGGTCCGTGTATATACTGTCTTTATGTCTCAGCGACAGTGTGCACTGGATGTCCCGGTGCAATCAAAGCGGGTATATATACGCAAACACGCATACACGCACATATATATATATATATATATATATATATATATATATATATATATATATATATATATATATATATATATATATATATATATATATATATATATATATATATGTATACACACGGTTTCCGATGCCAAGCTTCCGAGCGCCGAGCAGCAGCTATCTATAAATAGCATATATATGTGAATATTTATAAGTGTGTGTGTTTATATATACGTATATATATATATATATATAAATATATATATATATATAGATATATATATAAATATATATATACATATATATATATACATATATATATACATATCTGTATATATATATATATATTTATATGTATATACACATATATATATATACACATATATGTATATATACATATATACATATATATATATATATATATACATATATATATATATGTACATACATATATATATATATATACATATATATGCTCAAATGCGACAGTTGGGCGACAATTTCACAAGGGTCGGGGGCCAATTGGCTCCCAACCCTTATATCTGGTGTCTCCCAAAGTTCAACGCTTTCTGCCGATTCCGTGTCTGTTTAAATTCGCTCCAAATTTTGACAAACTGTAGTTTGATTACTACTTAGGTCTGGCGATCAGTTTTGTTATTCTATAAGCAGCGACATTTGTTTTATTGCAATTTTGATGCTTTCAAATATATACCCAAATTGTTGTCAACGCGACTGTTGGGCGACAGTTAGTTTTTTGTGAATTATAACATATATACGGGGTATATGTTTACGAAATACTCAGTAAAGCCTTCAAGTGCCATTCTTAAAAATTTACCATCATGCAAAGGCGTGAATTATCTTTATAGGTAGTGATCGGGGGTTTTAGTACATATATATTGACAATTTTTCGCTCTTTCAGGCTCCCACTGGCTTGCGCGCCTCTCGGCGGAGGGGTTACTACGTTTTGTAATCATGGTCAGGTGAACGGAATTATACAGTGTGATTCCATACCAAAAATAGTCAATTAATAAACTGAAAAATGTTAGTACTATTCTAGTGTCAAATGACATTCAGTTAGTATTTTTGTTTAACGTTATCAACGGCATTCCAATTATTATAATATGATGAGTTACCTCACCGAAACCGGTCATTTGTCTTCGGTCCCTTGACCGCTGCATAGCAACCGCTCTGCGCGATCTGACCTCGTTTTCCGCGCGGCTCTGAATAATCTAGGCGATTCAGGTTACGTTTTTCTGGAGCCGTGGGAAGGAAGGAATGCTGTACATGCTTACCAAGTCAACTGATATCATGAGTTGATTTAGATGGCAATATTTCGTTGGAATGTGCAGTCGGGGCGGGTGTCGCTCTGTCAAACGCCATGAGGCGCTCGATATATCTCAGAACAACTCCT
>CM067351.1:53943083-53967488 GCA_034190875.2 Urechis unicinctus | reverse complement strand
ATGCCATGAAATGCGAATGCCCCAAAAAGCCCATTCGCTGGCTCAATCGTCTCCACGAGTCCATGCTCATCATAATATTTGTAAGATCGATATGCATTCCAAGTAAAGCATTTGTATTTACAATGACGCGATGACAATCACTCAGCATACAATATGTTATGGAATTGTAATGTTCAAATTGGTTCAAAAACATAACGGACAATGATGACGTCACCCCAAGCTGAATGACTGACATGCATGAGATTCACAACAAAAATACTGAATGAATAATGATGTCAATTATCATTCTTACTTATACGGTATTGTATGATTCAATATCCATGTAAATACGAGTTAAAATCAATTAAGATCCGGTTATCCCTATTTCGATTTGTTACATCGCTGATGTGTTATACAGATAGCGCCGAACCCGGCTGGTCCCGACAAAAACGCGATTCATTTGAGCCCAAATGCCAGCCACAGAACATGAAATTCCGATGCAAAAAGCAATTGCTTTCATGTCAGTACATATACTACGAACAATGCGACGCTGAGGATTACTTACTTACACTAAAATATTTTCTAATTACAACTTTTCGGCTGATGTACTTGGAATGGATGATACGGTGTATTTTTGGCTGACTTCACAATGAAATGATATGTCCTCCAAGGTAGGCGAAAATAACAGAATATTTGCTCACGGCAGACCATCATATAACAATTGCTTAGTTATTGAACATCTGCCAGCTGAAATAGTTTTCGGATTTGTAAACTTGTACTTACTACGCTATCCATGGATATGTAATCGAACTTGGGCTAGATAATTCAACAAGCCACCGTCAAGATTTATGTGCGAATGTCATGATCGGCAAAAGCTAGCTGCAACTATAGCATCCGACCATCCAAAATAACAAGTAAATACTCTGCCGGCAGCAAATTGTTAGGGATATTTCACCAAACAAAATGCATGATACTAGTCGTAGCTACCATTCCAGTTTATATCAAGCTATATGGAGCGCAGTTTGCTATGCTGATTAATCAGCAAGTCACTTGTGCTAAGCATATCTAATGGCCTAATTAAAGAGATTATCGATACGCAAAAAGGGCTCACTCCGACTAACCATGCGATAAGCATGCAAATGAGTAAATCACGTGCCCATCGTCAGGTGGCACTACCATGACATCAACCTGATTTGTCGAGGTGGCCGCGTCACCGAATTAATTCAATGCGGGTGGCGTTTTCACATATTTTCTTGAGTGGAGGCGCCAATCAGCCTTACCGCAATCTACACCGCCCCGTACCATCACCAAATCTGGCCCTTTGAGATGCAAACATGGACGCAATCAGCCGCATAAGCATGCATTGTCACAACAGTCATGCCGACGAGTGCAGTACAAATTTACGATCAGATACACATGCCAATAACGGATGCACCCTGCGATCAGGAATGAAAGGGACGGTCTAATTACCGGCGTGTTTTGAAGGTACGGTAGAAGCCGCAACCGACGTCTTTATAGTTCTTTGCAGAAACAAAGAATGGAGCCTGCAATAATGCAAACCATTTAATTCGTGGGTACAGATGGATGTCAGGTGTATGTTTAACGTTATAATAGGCGTACAGGAGGAGCAGGACGGCTATTTACATTAGTAGGGACGTGTAGGTAAACACACGTGTTCCTCCTCAGTACCTCATGAGTACGGATGTGTAAGTGCCGCACACGGCAATGCTACACAATCGAAGAGATTTTGTATGGGGATACAATGATGGCGGACTCCTCCCCTATGCTAATGGTGCATTTAAGCTCAGTCACATCTTCTTATCATGTTGTGCATAATGGGCAAAACACTTGCACAGTGAGTGAAGCTCGTGGTGTAGCTGTCTCATTTACTGCCTATCTGAGCTATTCGCCGGATTATTTCTGATGCAAACTTGCTGTGATGATATGGCATACTCCTGCGCGACTAGTATAATTAATTTATTTACGTTATGATAGGCATCTGTCTTCGTCATATCATGTACAGGAAGTCGCCAACGTGTCCCAGAAAAATGGCCTCGGTTCTGATTCATTAATGCGTGGCTGTAAACATGTTGTGAACTAAATAGACGTCATCGACGGTCTCAAACGCCCTTCAAAACACACTTGTAATTACAACACACCTTGTATCCCTGATCGCCGGGTGATGTTGCCATGTGCCACGATACGTTTGATAAGCAGTCCCATAGGAGTGTTGGTTTTATAATAGCGCCACCTGACGAAGGGCACGTGTTTTACTCCTATACATACTCACTCCGTATAGGGAGGTGGAGTGAGCCCTCTTAGCCAGGCGATGAGCTCTTTGATATGATTGTTTGGTATACATAGCACAAGCGACTTGTTGTATAATCACAGCTATATGGGCTCGGCAGTCAATTGACTCAAATATCATCAAAACTGTGCCCCTTTACCACTATAGGAACTGGTCGCCACGACTGGTATCATGCAGTGTGTTAAGTCAATTGTCCACAACAATTAACAGCCAGCGAGGTATTTGCTTGTCATTTTGAATGTTAGAAATAGTTACCCCTATTATCATTTTACGACATTCGTGCAATACTCTTGATTAGGGCATGTTAAGTTGTTTATATCTAGTTCAATTTCATACCTATGGATCAATCTCGTCAATGGAGATATTACTAACTGGTAGATTCAACACAGGCTCATCAAACGATACATTAGCCGGACGAATATAGCATTACATGGGGCCATGGTGACATAACAAACACAGACCGATCTCGGTCTGCTATTATCACCATAAATATTAGGCAATATCCATTTTCGTTTGACGTTTAATAAATGAGTCATAAATATTGCACCATATTTGTAATCCCTGCACATAACTTCCTAAGAAACTCAGTATCTCTTTGCAAACATAGGCTATAAACTTTAATAGAAATGAAACGACGACACTGAAATGATATGATGTTATTAAAAATAGGAAATATACGACCGTTGGTGGTGGTAAACTCTTTGGACAGCGGCGTTTATACCCCATTACTTACAGATGATGACAAGCATTTTGAAATAATGATAGCGCCACAACTTTCAAACAAATCAGATCGATCAATATGCTTCCAAATATAGACACATGCAGAATTTGTTCCTCATTAACAATAGGACATGGTGGGATCTGAACAGTCATTATACCAGCTAGCAGACTCTAATGATTACAGAATCTGACTGTTAAGGATTGCATCTACCTGCTGACTTTTGTCAGTGGTATAAACCGTTTGACTTGCCATGCACATATGTAAGACTGATTGAGAATTACGCAAACGTTCACGAAATGTAACAACAAATCTACATAAATTGTGTTGGCATATTTACCGATAATATCTTCAATTGACTTAACTGTGTCTCTGATGAGTGTTTAACAATTTGTGGCATGTCTCTTTCATAGGATATATTGCCCAATAGACTACGTGTACATATAACTTTTCATATTAAGTAGCCTTACATATGATGGCACGGTGAGCAAGTTCTACATATCTCCGACAGGCTTTTACTGGTTGAAATTGTATCACTGGCTAAAAATGAAGCAGATTAATTTTGCAATATTTACTCAGCTGATAGGGAACATCCAGAGAGAGGATATACAGATAGTGGACGTACAGAGAGTGGACGTACAAATATAGAGGCCGCACAGATAGAGGACGTACAGATAATGGACGTACAGATAAGGGACGTTCAGAGAGAAAGCGAACAGGGCGTTCATATAGAGGAAGTTCAGATAGAGGACGTACAGAAAGCGGACGCAGAGATAGTGGACGTTCAGAAAGAGGACTTTCAGATAGAGAACGTACAGATCGAGGACATATAGATAGAGAACATACTGATAGAGGACATGCAGATATTAGACATGCAAACATAGAGAACGTACAGATAGAGGACCTAGCGATAGAGGACGTACTGATAGCGGACGTACAGATAGATGACATAGAGTTAGAGGACAGAAAGAGGACGTATTGATAGATGACAGATAGAGGACGTACATATAGTGGACGTACAAATATAGAGAAAATACAGATAGAGGACGTACAGATAGTGGACGTACATATATATAGGGTGCCAGATTGTCGACATTTCCCACAAGCCATCATATCGACAGCATTAACCGCATACTTTCATATCGACGACATTTGCCGCAGGCTTTCATATTAATCAGATTTACCGAAGGCTTTCATATCGACGACATTTACCACAAGCTTTCATATCGACGACAATTACCGCAGGCTTTCGTGTTGACGACATTTACTGTAGGCTTTCATATCAACGATATTTACCTCAGGCTTTCATATCGACGACATTTGCCGCAGGCTTTCATATTGGTTAGATTTACCGAAGGCTTTCCTGTTGACGACATTTACCGCAGGGTTTTATATCAACGATAGTTACCGCACGCTTTCATATCGACGACGTTTACTGTAGCCTTTCATATCGACGGCATTTACCAAAGACTTTCCTGTTAACGACAGTTACCGCAGGCTTTCATATCGAAGACGTTTACTGTAGGCTTTCATATCGACGGCAATTACCAAAAAATTTCCTGTTAACGACAGTTACCGCAGGCTTTCATATTGACGACGTTTACTGGAAGCTTTCACATCGACGACATTAACTGAAGGATTTCAAATCGACGACATTTCCAGCTTGCTTTTATATCTAATACAGCCAGATTCGTAGACGGATAAAATTCAGAAACAACAGCATTCTTCCACAATGCATTTATTAATGAGTGATTGTGAAGATCTAAAGCCACTGATCCTATATCCCGGTTCTTTGCCTTCTGCCCAGATGATGAGTTATTCATAGTAGATTTCTTTACATACAACCTAATCAGCTAATAATGGGTTACCAAGGTCCTCAGGACAAGGTTAAATCACCAAGGCGGCGACACTGTGTGTGTGCTTGTATGTGTGTATGTGCATGTGTGTTAGTGTAGGTGAGTGCATGTCTGTGATTGTGTGCGTGTGTAGTTGCGACATCAACCTCTTGCAAATCAGATAATCTAATGGTGATTCATATAGCTGTTATGATGCCTTTCTCTATGTCAACGACTACACATCGTTATTGATTGTATGCATACAAAGCGGCGTTGACAGCCCGTAGACCAGCGTAGCATTCCACATTTTGCAATGTGAGATATGTAACAAATGAGGACATTTACACCAACCCGACGACGCAATCGATTCAATTGAGCCTGAAGCCGGGCTATAACAACTAAGGAGTGTTCTCGAGGCAGATCCATCTCGGCCAGGGACAAAGGCTGAGAGTTAGGAGAAACTTTACTTTTTTTCCATGGTAAATCAAGGCAACAATATGATACGTTTCATTGTCGTGCTGCACACGTGCGTATCATTTATTCGAAAATAGCAGGTACATCGTGAGTAATCGGCCAGCTGTAAAGTTACAATGGCGATTCTAACTTTACACTAACTACTTCAAAAATTACTGATATCAGCAAGGACAATAATACAATCTAGCGATTAGTATTTGCTTTTGATTCACTTTCTTATGTAAACAATGCAATGGTTCTGGGACATTAAGAAATATCAAGTTGCGCGCAACTTGATATAAGTAAGAGCAGTAATAGGTAGAAATACTTTGGCTCGGACCACTATATCGCGTGTAGTCCCCTGGGCCTCTATTCAATGCACAGTGGCTTGTTAGCCGGAGGTAGCAATGCAGGGCTGGGAAACCATGCGGAAGTACCAAGCGACTTCATAGATGCATGGCTGCACATTGGCTGTGAAGTTTATGAGCCCTGTATGGTCTTGTGCATATGGACAATGCTCATGAAAGAGAGAGAGAGAGAGCTAGTGTGTGTGTGTGTGTGCCTGGAATTGCCTAGATCTGTAACCATCTGGTCTGTTGTTAATTTAAACCACAGACACCCAAGGCAATCCATCCAATGCACGGGGACAAAGCATCCAGTGCATTAGTGGAATTTGACTCCATATCACTTATGTGTAATAAGCCCGTTTTGTGGAAACCTTGGCGACGTAAGTCAGCGTAACTCGTGCAGGAAACCAAACAAAACGATAAGGAGCTTTACAATGCCAACAGCGAGTTTTGCTTATTTTGGTGGAAATTTTAAGACTGTGATATGCGATAGCTCTGCCACACCAAGCTGCAGTCATTTCGTAAAGAGGGGTTCTAGTCCAATATCGGGAACGAGATTGCCTTCGTTATTGATATTACTTAGCTGATAGGTGTGTGTATCAAATTAATTATGTGCGTATCAAATTAATTATAAGTTTTAACTGTTTGCTTTCTGCTTCATGAAATGAGGAGCGAGGCTTCTCTTTATTATTGGGTTCGCTGTCATATTTTGAAAACCCGCACCTGTCATACAAGGTGAAAAAGGCAAAAAGCATATTTCGTTATACAAGGTATTATGCAAATGTATAACCCGTCGTACGTCGTAAGCAGGATAAAAGTGTCGGACAAATCTCAAAATCTGATCAGATGATTTCTGATTACATGCACTAACAACCACGCGCGCTTGCACCTTCGAGTGTGTGATTTTCGGCGCGTCACAGATGAACCTTTCATTGCATTTGCATTGTCAACGATCAGTGAGAAATCCCGGGAGAAAATATCGACATGCTGAAACAAAATAGATATTTAACCAGCTGTACAGATAGAAAGAGAAAAACATACCCCGTCGTACAAAACGAAGCCCCCCCCCCCCAAGATAAAAACCTTCGTACATATTGAAAAACATACCCGTCGTACTAATACGAGGCCCAACAAAACCTGTCGTACAAGCCGAAGGCTGAAAAAACATATCCCGTCGCGCGGCATATGTATACTACCTCTATACACTTAAGTGCCCCCGCCGCCCCAGGGAGTGAAATTGAGACACGGTCACAGTTATATGAGATTAAGTCCGAGCTTTTCTCACGAATTTTGATCAGATGAGAGAAAAGCGCAATGCGATAATACAGCATGGCGGTGAAGCACTCTAACTACCATGTTATTGTCAATCGAGTACTTCAGTAGCTCAGCCTGCGGGGTTTTATTTCACAAACCCCAAGCGCGATAAACATGACAATGTGCGACTACTGCCGGTTTTTCCCGCCTACCATTAAGTGCTGACTTCACGCCTCTCACAGCATCTATATTACTCGCTCCTCGCTCGCCTCAACAAGAAGACGTCTCCATTGCTGTTTTTGTCAAGAAACGAAAGCACACTCGACAACCGTGGTCATCTGACGACTTATTGAGATGGTTGACAGGGCCTTATCCCTGCTTGGACTCGTTGTCTGCCTCACATCGCCAACGCCTCTTCATAATGTGACGGTAAGCTACTTTTAATTTAATTACATAACACCAATCTCACCACCCTCTTATATGTATTAAAGAAATAATGACCCGTGGAAAACATTCATTCATACAATTTGAAAATATATAGGTCAAGAAAATTCTTGGATCTTTTTTCTTTGTAGATAATGTATTAAATGCTCCTGCAGTTTTTGTTCGCTCCATCCACACCCAAATTGCGCATTAGAAATTACCCATTGAGAAAAATCGTCATCAAACCTAGAAAGATCCATAAAACAGTAATGTTGGCCTGGTTTAATGTATTGACATCGTTTTCAGACTAAATTATGTGCAATCCCAAAGTCATTAAGAAAAAAATCACCCACGACGGGCAATGTCCTTCAATTTACAATCCAGCATGTCTATCGCTGCTAACCTCATATACGAGGATGACCCATTTAATGCTAAGATAATACATTATTTGCGTGGATGTTCATTTGTCTGAATGAGAGGGAGATAAGGGGTAACTAGGGCTGTATAAGGATTGAGGCAAAATCGTTTGAATGTCACATTTTGCGCCTCAACACTTATATTCTATAGAATGCTATTCAGATAATTTATATTGATAGATTGATATTTTCATGATAGATTGTACAATCTAATTATGCTAATAGCTTACATCTATGCAAAAATATAAGATCAATTGCCATTCCCCAACGACCTGGTACCTTACATTACTTAACAATGGAAGTTCAAAGGTTACATCATCAATCCAATTGTTTTCATGTACAGAGCACTTTTGACGTAGACTTTGAGGAACCAGGTGAGGTCTTCCAGGAGCATATTTCCATTAACGAGGATAAGTACCGTCCCACATTGGAATAACAGCTACTGTCTTCGTGCACGATTTTAACCTGGTAAGAATGTCGATGCCGTCCCTGAATCCCAACTGATTACAAACACATTTCGCTTAACGAATTCCATTGAAGCGTGCTCGGTACATTCTGTTTATCACAAGAACGCCTGAGAGAAACGTAATTACCATATAAGCTTAAAGTGAACAGAAAGCTTGAGGGTATCATGAGATTGTATAGGCTTTTGTTACAGAACCTTACACTGAGAGTCATGGCTGGACAAGGGTCCTGCTTCCTCACTGATCTGGCCGAGTCGATTGAGATGGGACAGGCTAGTTCACCTAAGGAACTCAAATCATCGCTTCAGAAACTACAGGTGTATATGTATGAAGTATGCATCATACACGCTCTTCTAAACTATTTGTGAAGTAAAGGTCTAACATTGCCCAGTGACAATCAAGCTGGGAAAATGACCGTGCTGGTCAACCAATGGGTCATGGGAGGTCTGGTGGAAGATGTGGTTCTGCGCATGCTCAGTGATGCCATGAAACGCGAATGCCCCAAAAAGCCCATTCGCTGGCTCCATCGTCTCCACGAGTCCATGCTCATCATAATATTTGTAAGATTGATATGCATTCCAAGTAAAGCATTTGTATTTACTATGACACGATGACAATCACTCAGCATACAATATGTTATGGAATTGTAATGTTCAAGTTGGTTCAAAAACATACCGGACAATGATGACGTCACCCCAAGCAGAATGAGTGATATGCATGAGATTCACAACAAAAATACTGAATGAATAATGATGTCAATTATCATTCTTACTTATACGGTATTGTATTATTCAATATCCATGTAAATACGAGTTAAAATCAATTAAGATCCGGTTATCCCTATTTCGATTTGTTACATCGCTGATGTGTTATACAGATAGCGCCGCACTCGGCTGGTCCCGACAAAAACGCGATTCATTTGAGCCCAAATGCCAGCCACAGAACATGAAATTCCGATGCAAAAAGCAATTGCTTTCATGTCAGTACATATACTACGAACAATGCGACGCTGAGGATTACTTACCTACACTGAAATATTTTCTTATTTCAACTTTTCGGCTGATGAACTTGGAATGGATGATACGGTGTATTTTTGGCTGACTTCACAATGGAATGATATGTCCTCCAAGGTAGGCGAAAATAACAGAATATTTGCTCCCGACAGACCATCATATAACAATTGCTTAGTTATTGAACATATCTGCCAGCTGAAATAGTTTTCGGATTTGTAAACTTGTACTTACTACGCTATCCATGGATATGTAATCGAACTTGGGCTAGATAATTCAACAAGCCACCGTCAAGATTTATGTGCGAATGTCATGATCGGCAAAAGCTAGCTGCAACTATAGCATCCGACCATCCAAAATAACAAGTAAATACTCTGCCGGCCGGCAGCAAATTGTTAGGGATATTTCACCAAACAAATGCATGATACTAGTCGTAGCTACCATTCCAGTTTATATCAAGCTATAGGGAGCACAGTTTGCTATGCTGATTAATCAGCAAGTCACTTGTGCTAAGCATATCTAATGGCCTAATTAAAGAGATTATCGCTACCCAAAAAAGGCACACTCCGACTAACCATGCGATAAGCATGCAAATGAGTAAATCACGTGCCCATCGTCAGGTGGCACTACCATGACATCAACCTGATTTGTCGAGGCGGCCGCGTCACCGAATCAATTTAATGCGATTTTAACGATATGGCAAAGCACCACGCTGCTGACCGGTGGCGTTTTCACATATTTTCTTGAGTGGAGGCGCCAATCAGCCTTACCGCAATCTACACCGCCCCATACCATCACCAAATCTGGCCCTTTGAGATGCAAACATGGACGCAATCAGCCGCATAAGCATGCATTGTCACAACAGTCATGCCGTCGAGTGCAGTACAAATTTACGATCAGATACACATGCCAATAACGGATGCGCCCTGCGATCAGGAATGAAAGGGACGGTCTAATTACCGGCGTGTTTTGAAGGTACGGTAGAAGCCGCCACCGACGTCTTTATAGTTCACTGCAGAAAAAAAGACAGGAGCCTGCAATAATGCAAACCATTTAATTCGTGGGTACAGATGGATGTCAGGTGTATGTTTAACGTTATAATAGACGTACAGGAGGAGCAGGACGGCTATTTACATTAGTAGGGACGTGTAGGTAAACACACGTGTTCCTCCTCAGTACCTCATGAGTACGGATGTGTAAGTGCCGCACACGGCAATGCTACACAATCGAAGAGATTTTGTATGGGGATACAATGATGGCGGACTCCTCCCCTATGCTAATGGTGCATTTAAGCTCAGTCACATCTTCTTATCATGTTGTGCATAATGGGCAAAACACTTACACAGTGAGTGAAGCTCGTGGCGTAGCTGTCTCATTTACTGCCTATCTGAGCTATTCGCCGGATTATTTCTGATGCAAACTTGCTGTGATGATATGGCATACTCCTGCGCGACTAGTATAATTAATTTATTTACGTTATGACAGGCACCTGTCTTCGTCATATCATGTACAGGAAGTCGCCAACGTGTCCCAGAAAAATGGCCTCGTTTCTGATTCATTAATGCGTGGCTGTAAACATGTTGTGAACTAAATAGACGTCATCAACGGTCTCAAACGCCCTTCAAAACACACTTGTAATTACAACACACCTTGTATCCCTGATCGCCGGGTGATGTTGCCATGTGCCACGATACGTTTGATAAGCAGTCCCATAGGAGTGTTGGTTTTATAATAGCGCCACCTGACGAAGGGCACGTGTTTTACTCCTATACATACTCACTCCGTATAGGGAGGTGGAGTGAGCCCTCTTAGCCAGGCGATGAGCTCTTTGATATGATTGTTTGGTATACATAGCACAAGCGACTTGTTGTATAATCACAGCTATATGGGCTCGGCAGTCAATTGACTCAAATATCATCAAAACTGTGCCCCTTTACCACTATAGGAACTGGTCGCCACGACTGGTATCATGCAGTGTGTTAAGTCAATTGTCCACAACAATTAACAGCCAGCGAGGTATTTGCTTGTCATTTTGAATGTTAGAAATAGTTTCTCCTATTATCATTTTACGAAATTCGTGCAATACTCTTGATTAGGGCATGTTAAGTTGTTTATATCTAGTTCAATTTCATACCTATGGATCAATCTCGTCAATGGAGATATTACTAACTGGTAGATTCAACACAGGCTCATCAAACGATACATTAGCCGGACGAATATAGCATTACATGGGGCCATGGTGACATAACAAACACAGACCGATCTCGGTCTGCTATTATCACCATAAATATTAGGCAATATCCATTTTCGTTTGACGTTTAATAAATGAGTCATAAATATTGCACCATATTTGTAATCCCTGCACATAACTTCCTAAGAAACTCAGTATCTCTTTGCAAACATAGGCTATAAACTTTAATAGAAATGAAACGACGACACTGAAATGATATGATGTTATTCAAAATAGGAAATATACGACCGTTGGTGGTGGTAAACTCTTTGGACAGCGGCGTTAATACCCCATTACTTACAGATGATGACAAGCATTTTGAAATAATGATAGCGCCACAACTTTCAAACAAATCAGATCGATCAATATGCTTCCAAATATAGACACATGCAGAATTTGTTCCTCATTAACAATAGGGCATGGTGGGATCTGAACAGTCATTATACCAGCTAGCAGACTCTAATGATTACAGAATCTGACTGTTAAGGATTGCATCTACCTGCTGACTTTTGTCAGAGGTATAAACCGTTTGACTTGCCATGCACATATGTAAGACTGATTGAGAATTACGCAAACGTTCACGAAATGTAACAACAAATCTACATAAATTGTGATGGCATATTTACCGATAATATCTTCGATTGACTTAACTGTGTCTCTGATGAGTGTTTAACAATTTGTGGCATGTCTCTTTCATAGGATATATTGCCCAATAGACTACGTGTACATAGAACTTTTCATATTAAGTAGCCTTACATATGATGGCACGGTGAGCAAGTTCTACATATCTCCGACAGGCTTTTACTGGTTGAAATTGTATCACTGGCTAAAAATGAAGCAGATTAATTTTGCAATATTTACTCAGCTGATAGGGAACATCCAGAGAGAGGATATACAGATAGTGGACGTACAGAGAGTGGACGTACAAATATAGAGGCCGCACAGATAGAGGACGTACAGATAATGGACGTACAGATAAGGGACGTTCAGAGAGAAAGCGAACAGGACGTTCATATAGAGGAAGTTCAGATAGAGGACGTACAGAAAGCGGACGCAGAGATAGTGGACGTTCAGAAAGAGGACTTTCAGATAGAGAACGTACAGATCGAGGACATATAGATAGAGAACATACTGATAGAGGACATGCAGATATTAGACATGCAAACATAGAGAACGTACAGATAGAGGACCTAGCGATAGAGGACGTACTGATAGCGGACGTACGTACAGATAGATGACATAGAGTTAGAGGACAGAAAGAGGACGTATTGATAGATGACAGATAGAGGACGTACATATAGTGGACGTGCAAATATAGAGAAAATACAGATAGAGGACGTACAGATAGTGGACGTACATATATATAGGGTGCCAGATTGTCGACATTTCCCACAAGCCATCATATCGACAGCATTAACCACATACTTTCATATCGACGACATTTGCCGCAGGCTTTCATATTAATCAGATTTACCGAAGGCTTTCATATCGACGACATTTACCACAAGCTTTCATATCGACGACAATTACCGCAGGCTTTCGTGTTGACGACATTTACTGTAGGCTTTCATATCAACGATATTTACCTCAGGCTTTCATATCGACGACATTTGCCGCAGGCTTTCATATTGGTTAGATTTACCGAAGGCTTTCCTGTTGACGACATTTACCGCAGGGTTTTATATCAACGATAGTTACCGCACGCTTTCATATCGACGACGTTTACTGTAGCCTTTCATATCGACGGCATTTACCAAAGACTTTCCTGTTAACGACAGTTACCGCAGGCTTTCATATCGAAGACGTTTACTGTAGCCTTACATATCGACGGCAATTACCAAAAAAATTCCTGTTAACGACAGTTACCGCAGGCTTTCATATTGACGACGTTTACTGTAGGCTTTCATATTGGTTAGATTTACCGAAGGCTTTCCTGTTGACAACATTTACCGCAGGGATTTATATCAACGATAGTTACCGCACGCTTTCATATCGACGACGTTTACTGTAGCCTTTCATATCCACGTCAATTACCAAAAAATTTCCTGTTAACGACAGTTACCGCAGGCTTTCATATTGACGACGTTTACTGGAAGATTTCACATCGACGACATTAACTGAAGGATTTCAAATCGACGACATTTCCAGCTTGCTTTTATATCTAATACAGCCAGATTCGTAGACGGATAAAATTCAGAAACAACAGCATTCTTCCACAATGCATTTATTAATGAGTGATTGTGAAGATCTAAAGCCACTGATCCTATATCCCGGTTCTTTGCCTTCTGCCCAGATGATGAGTTATTCATAGTAGATTTCTTTACATACAACCTAATCAGCTAATAATGAGTTACCAAGGTCCTCAGGACAAGGTTAAATCACCAAGGCGGCGACACAAACAGGATATTACTAAGACATCAACTGGAATGGAGACATATATTGCATTTGGAGGCTTGCGATTCGTCGCACGCTATGATAATTACTTATTTCATGCTGCAATTGTATATGTGTTATTGCACTATTAAATATAACGTATCATCTTAGTGCTACACAGTCTGATGGCTTACAAGATGCTGTTCGGAATTCATAGGGTGTGCGAATCCTAGCCTCAGTCTTTCTTTATGGCCTGGGAAAAGAATGTATAACTCATTCAGCTTTTACTCTCTATTTGCTCAAGTCTTAGGTCAAGGTTCACGGCCATTTCACGGCCGCCTGCCATGAAGAGGCTACTTGCATATCGCTCAGTGTAGAACTATCGCAAAAAGCAATACCATTAATCATAATGCGTGTTTCACAGGCCCAGCATGAAATTGTGTTTTCCTCAGGACAATCATTATCAAAGGCATGGCAAGCCGCGTCGTATCAGCTGTGGGGGTGAATAGGGTATAAGAGGGTGAAGTTGGTCGGCCACCATTAAGGTGTCGTTTAGCTCGTTATAACCTCTGTGAATGTCAGGCACCCTATCCCATGTTATTCATTGACATATATCTCCCCTACCAGTGGGCCTATTTGGCCCTGAACAGCTATCTAAAGAACTTAACCAATGATAGTATTGTTGTAGAAGATTCTAAAAACATTATATGGCCACCATACCACCACCAAGTGGTAGCGCTATTGTCATTTCACAATGCCTGACATCATCTGTGCAAAGATGCTCTTAAACGTTGTATTTTTCCTATTTTTATTAACATCATATCATTTCAGTGTCGTCGTTTCATTTCCATTAATGTTTATGGCCTATGTTTGCAAAGTAAATATACTGAGCTTCCTAGGAATTGAAATGTAGGTAATGTAAAAATGGTGCAATATTCATGACTCATTAATAAAATGTCAAACAGAAAGGGATGTTGCCTAGTATTGATGGCGTGCACTGCATGCCGGGCTTGGCCTGAGGTGGCTATAACACTTTGCTCCACTCACCCACAGGTGCAAGAATCCAGCCTACGATGTATAAGAAAACAAGTGTGGACATTCACGCGCAGGACAGAGGGTTTCACGTTGGTAACCTCACTTATGTAAAAGTCTATATTCGCCCGGCTTATGTATCGTTTTGTGAGCATGTGTTAGATCAACCAATCAGCAATATCTCCGTTGACAACATTGATCCATAAGTATGAAATCTTACTGGAGATTAATTAATTAGGGTACTGTGCGCGTATATTGAAACGATACTCGGGCAAAGGCTAGCTGCAACTATATCATTCGACAATTCGAACATACAAAATGACAAACAATTACTTTACTAGCAGCCATTAGTTCAGACAATTCCCTAAATATACTGCATGATACAAGTCCTAGCTACTATACCCGTACATATACCTCTAATGGGAACACAGGTTTGTATACATTTGAGTCCATAGACTGCTGGATGCAGGCTGCAGTGCTGATTATAGTCATCTGTACCGTACATCCCAATCACTTTTATCTAAAGTATTATCGCTACGCAAAGAAGGGTCACTCAAACTAGCTGTGAGCGAAACACATTGTGTTACCATTAAATCAACAAAAGCACGTGGGAATGTTGATCCAACGTCTCGGGGCTCGGCGTCTGGCTGCTTATGTTTTAGTTCCTCAGATTGGTCGTGGCGACTGCGCCCCGAATAAATCAGCAAATTTCAGGCTATTGTAGCGAACACTGTGACAGAGCAAAATACATTTTCTCGACCGGAGGCGCGAGTGAGGCCTCTTAGCATTGCAAAAGCTCTTTGGCTTTATCGTGGTAGCCATCATCCGCTACCAGCAGTCAATCTGCCTCTTTGCGGTGCAAACATGAACAGAATCAGCGGGAAGGCGTACATTGTCATCGCCATCATGCTGTCGAGTGCAGCACAATTTACGATTAGATGTCTTTACCAATAACGGATGCAGCCGGCGATCAGGGATGAAAGGCGTGGTCTAATTACCAGCGTGTTTTGAAGGCGCAATAAAGGCCGTCGCTGACTTCTTTGTAATTCACAATAGGTGTACAGCCACGCAACAATGAATATAAGACAAGGCTGTGTGTCTGGAACACATTGGCGATATCCTGTAGATAATAAGGCAAAGACAGGTGACTTGCCGTTACGCAAATCATTTAATTCGTGAGTAAAAGTCAGGTTTAGCGTTTTATTAAGCATGCATTCGGAGCAGAAATAGCCGTTCACATTCACACAGTCGTGTAGGTTAAACATACTTGGCATATGCACAGGCGTATAATGCGCAGTAACGTTCGGAATTATTCGGCCCGTGACGTCACGTTCGCTGCTCGATGCTCGCTGATCACGAAGGTCAACAAACTTCGCCATGTTTATCACGGCTCGTTGATGGTTCATTAAAAGGTTCCTCACAGTTTGTGGCACATACAGTTTGGACTATGCCTTATTGTTGAGCGGCTGGGAGTAGAAACGATGAGAGGTCGGGTAAGAGTTTCTTTCGGTTCCCGAAGGACCGAAACATGCACAAGAATTGGATTGCTAAGGTGAAAAGAAAGGATTGGAAGCCGAGCAAAACAACTGTCTTTTGTTCCAAACACTTTGAGAGAGACGCCTATGAAACCGAATACGAGCTGCTCAGAGGTCTGGGCTTTTCAAAACAAACTAGGTTTTGCCAAGATGCCATGTTTAATTACAGACGAGTGAAACGTCTAGGTGCCTTTGAGAAAAGACGACGTCTACAGCCTACAGGTAAGATAGCTAGGATCATTAAATTTTTATACACAGTCATGCTTGTGCCTTTGTGTTTAATTGGCAGCTAAACTTTTTCTTATATGAATAATCATACGACTCAAATGGCATGGCCGTGTTAAGGCTAGGGCATCACTGGTGAAGTAAGTAAGGCCCCATGGCTTGCTAACAGGTGTGTCAATGTGATCTCAAAATGTTTGCATGATATTGCCTGTTTATTGTTCTGTGATTTGGATACACTGCATACTGTGTTTAATTGGTCCATTTGCATGAGGAGTACTACTTATGTGATAGGACCAATTAGACATAGTCTGTATATAGATGTATATTGATATATTATAGGTGATTTGGGTCCTTTTTTTGGGAAATATCGTTGGTGTACAGCTGGTCGACACTGAAACACATGTTGCCTCTATATGTAGGTGCTACATAGTATCTTGTATTTTATGTCCATTTATTAAGGATCAAAGCCACACAAGAAAATGGAACTTAGTGCTACAAGCAAACACCTTCTTAAAGACATTGGCAGATCACCGCCGTCTGTGCAGACTTCAATAGTAGAATCTTTTCACAAGGTGGTGATCTTCTTCACCTTCAAGAGTGTACACTTTCCCTTTGCCACTATGGAAGCAAGGTAATTTAATTGAGCATTGCTGTGACTGTAGTGTGGTATATATTGCAAATACCATGGGTTTGTGCTGGTGCTTATAAAGTTGTGACATGCTGGTGTATTGTGAGCTCATGTCGGCATGCTAGACCACCAGGCTATATCTGCTACTGTTGGTGCTTTACTTCCAGATTACCCCCTGCAGTTTTGCACTTTAATGAAAACTCCAATAGAGCTCAGGCAGTTACTCAACAAGGCTAGTCACAATGGGGAGTGTCATAACCCAATTCCAGACAGGTGGATCCAGTGGTGAAGCCCGCCAAAGTTCCCATCACTTTTGGTTAGTATATATCACAGGATTTGTTGTTCAATATGTGTAAATATGAGTTAGACAATAATGCAATTTTATGATAAATTAATCTCCGCTGTGCCTATAGGGTTACCATTTATCGATGTAGGTATTATACTGGCACAAAAGACCAAGCATTCCATTTAGGCGGGCATATTCTGTGCTGATTCCAATAGCTATACGGTTTGTCTATCGCCTAATGGTCTAGGAACGAATAGCCAAACCAGAGCTTTGTACAGCGTCACACATCTACGTCAGCGAGTTGCACCCTTCTACAATTATGCCAGTCGCGTTCATATACATACGTACAAGTCGTTCGCAGCACCCTTAATACCGATTTAAACGAGTTTTTGAATGAGTTTACTGCAAACCAGTAAAAATGGTCAAATTCTCCAGACTGACATTTAAAAGGGACCTGTGCCCAATTACGATCTAGGTTTGTTGAAGAACACATTGCCCCAGGAGGATAGCGCACTATCTGTCTGTGACATATATGAAGTGAATGCTGGCCTGAAGGTTTTCATGGCATAATGCATTAACTCCGCCCTTCACTCCAAGTCCCATATCTGTAAAATGCTCAATAAATAAATGATACACAGAAAGAGACATTGTTGAACCATTTTGGAGGGGAGAGCATCTCGAGGTCGGTCCATGATGACGTTAGCTTACTACGCTAATCAAGTACGGGGACGATGCCATAACGCATCTGGCTATTGTGTGGTTAACGTATGTAGATTGCGTGGTGGAATAGATAGTCAGCTCTAGTGACTACATGCATTCATAGAGATGACAATAACAATAGAAAGATAGCAGGCTATGTGGTGAGCAAGCATCAGCCCAACAATGGGCGCCGCATCTTCTGTCTAAATCACATTGTGACAGAAAGCGAAACGCTTACCTCGCAGCTGAAGCACGGTAACAATCTCTGAACGGAAGGACTGGGACCTTATAGTGGAATAACAACCCTTAAACTGATTGACAGAGGGAATAAATCAGCGCTCTAACTCCATTTAACCCAACCCATTGGTACTCTAGTGGCATTATCAATACATCACTCGTGGTAACAAGAGCAACAACATGAGGTTCTATAAAGGGACTAGCTAAGGGTTCATACAGTAGGAAATGCTGTCACTGATATGGAAATATAAACCACTTGAAATGTCTCAACTCTGCAGGGGTGGTGGAGTTACCACTGATTGGAAGGGTCACTGATATGGAAATATAAGCCACTTAAATGTCTGATCTTTGCAGGGGCGGTGGAGTTACCGCTGATGTAAAAAGCCACAATTGGCAATGAATATTTTTCATGAAGTGGAATAATCCCAGTGTGTCTCCAATGACATTCAGTAGATTACCTTCTCTAAGTGTTTCTCAGAAACTTAAAACTAGTTCCAACAGTAACCATGTTCGCTCATCGAACCATCGCTATGAACATGTCGTTTCTGCTGAGCAGAATAATCCGCAGTGTCTCACAATAATCCGAACTCATCCCAGGCGGTAACTACGTCACGTGGAATTATCTTTTAGGCGTACCACTTACCAAAACTTCTATGATGGATCTGTAGGGTTGTTGATCTGCTCTGCCTTCGAAGAGTTATGTGATTGGATGGCTCATGATATTATTTCTTTCTTTATCCAACTCATTAGCTATGCTCATAACTTCACATGCTTCTCTGATACTGCGTGATATAGACAATAATATTTATTGGCATTGTCAGTTGGGTAGATGCTTTCTAACTACAGAGTTTACCATGTTTGCGAAAGTAAAAAGCTATTGCCATCAAAACACAACCAGTTCGCATGAACTCTTGGAAGTCAACGCGCCGGTTGGTTGCCTTGTGAAGAAGTATCTTTAGTAATTTAGCTGCTACTGTAAAATTAATTATCTTTTAATGTTTTTTTCACCAAGCATATGTGGTTAACAATATAGAAGAAAATCCTAATAGCATTTATATTTCTCTCTGCTAAGAGCAATTTCCCAGGCGAAAAGCCTTTGGCAATACGGCATTGGATGATTTCAATTTCATTTCAATGATATGCATAAGACGGGTTTAATCCCCATGTGGATGCTGCGCGATCCAACCAAGTCACCCACACAAAAGCCGGACGAGTAGAGGATTGTGTCCGTGTGAAGATACCGACACCGACCCATCTGGCGACTAATATAGCCTCGTGCGCGGTGCACCTTGGTGAATAGCCCAACTTTGACTAGAGACTTCGTCAGGCAGAACTTTACTGGTTGACGATGGGGTCATGGTGATATAAATACCATGTGTCAACCTCGATGACCTACATTACAGTTGAGCGCTATCCCTTTGTATAGGTCGTATAATCAATGGTTACCGTAAATATTGCATTTTACATCCCATGCATAATTATGGTATTCACAACAGGTCCTAAACGACCATCTCGAGGTGAAAGTACACGATGGAGTAAATGCATGAATTACTTTAATATAGTGACCAGCCTGGGGAATGGGATCGTAATGACTGATAGGCAGGCACTGCCCGGTTTATACCCAAAAAGAGGATATGGGCGTACCAACAAATTAAACTTGTCGCTTATTTCTTATTTTGGACGGGACGTGAATTTAAAACCAAATATTGTTCACAGTAGACACTGCAATATACCCGAAGTTGAAAACGGGCGCAGTTTTAACAATATTACCAGAAACAACTGAAATTGCGCATACGTAGTCACTCGTCCAGGTCGCTATTCATCAGCATATTCGTTTAGACAAGGTTTGCAGTCTGTATCGATGAATTATCGATAATTTGGGGTTCCCATTACATAACATTTTGAATAATACACCATACCCCAGATAATACAATACACAAAAACAACTCGAGTGACATCGGCAGCTAATAACAGCAGAAGCGTAAAAGTTTATGAGCGAAAGTGTTGTGTAGGACTGTTATGCTGACTGATGTTATTGATGACCTCACACGTGGTATATCTACCTGTCTTATTGTACGGAAGGTATGAGCCGTTGTGTGTGACACCATAGGCATTTACTTAAGCATATCCTATTACATCGAATATGAGATTGGGAGCTTTCCAACCCTCGTCAAGGGACACGACACGCATACTATGTACTGATAGTAGTAACTGAGCTATGCAGCAACTATGCCATAATATGCAGGACAAACTATTTAATTGCGGATCTGTAATTCATCACAGTTGCTATCTCCCTTCATATGTACCTCAGATGGCGGTATGTGTTCTCTAACAAACGCATAACCTACGATATGAAAGGGTTGATAGTAAGAAAGCATATCGTCAAAATCTCCATCGTGCATCGAAAGTGTTAACGACACGCCACTGTTCTGTTAGCTTGCAACATTGTTAACGTCATTACGGTCGCCTGCTGTAGTGTTGACGACATGGTACTCTTCCTTACATTAACAGAGGTGATAACAAGATTAAGCTTTGCTTGGCTACACCCCACAACCTTTGCCATAGACATCTACATAAGAGAAGAAACGAAGCGGTAAACTTAGCCCTTGATAATACTGGCCCTGAGATAATAAAAACAAATGCATGCTAGGCCTGTGCAACACGAATTACGATAAATGTTTTTGCCTTTCGCGATGTTCCTACTCTGAGCGATGTGCAGGCTGCTTCTGCATGGCAGGTGGCCATTTAATGGTCGTGGGCGATTACCTAGAATATGAGCAAATAGTGGAAGTTAGAACTGAATGAGTATTGACGCAGTCCAACTCAGGGGCATGCTGAGGGGGTTGCGCAACATGTGAATTCTGAACATCAACATTTTGATCAATAGGCTGTGTATCTCTAAAATAATGGCGTGAATAAACCAACTAATAAAAAACTATATGTTCGATAACGTGGTCATTCCACGAGAACAAAAACGGTACATTGAGCAGTGCAATATGACATATGTAGAGTTGTAAGGTTGTATACAGCTTAAATGGGCAATAATCATCGTTTACAGCGCATCGCAAGCAGCCAAATGCAATATATATCTCCTTTCAAATCGATGTCTCAGTAACATGCTGCTTGCGTTGCCTGCTATTTGATGTAGACGGGTTCTATGGACCTTGGTAAGCATTTATTTGCTAATATGAGGAAATGTAGTATGAATAACTCATCGTCTGGCCAGGAGGCTGAACAAGGAAACAGGATCAGCGAAATCTGAGATGGCTTAATGCCACCAAAATCGTCAATCAATCCATATCCCCCAGGAAGACTCAGGACTCACCTCTCGTTGATATATTTCTAAATGTTATCCCTTCATTGGTGTTAAACGCATCTTATGTTTTACTCACATATGACCTACAACAAAGTATTTACATTGAGATTTTTCTCTAAAAATTTTTGCCGCCTACCCCGTTAATCTCCAGTGTAGCGTATTTGATATTGGCTTTTGACAAAGAACATGGATGGAGAAGAATATACTTTATTACTCGCTTACAGGATGTTTGTCACTATGCCACCATAAGTTTCACAGTAATCTGGAGCCTCGACAATATTATTTCCAGAACAAAATATGCTTATTGGACTTAGCAAGCAGTGAATGTGCCTTCTCCTGAATGTCATTAGGTATGCTGCCTTTGTTAATAATGCCTTCTTACGTTCAAATCAGCAATGGTACGCATATCCTTGGATAACCACCTACATGCACAGATAGGCTGACGCAAGTTGTAATATTGGTCCGGGTGCCCTATAACAGGCAAGAATACGAATTCATCAGGTGATAAAGCTATCAATGGGTTGAATGTTATATGAATACCTCACCGTCTGGGCAACAGACAGCATTAACCGCCCGTCTAGGTTGGTTTATTACTAAATTAAGCTGAGAGCTTTAAGAGACGATGGCTCAACATCAACACACGTACGCATCGAACCCGTTACTTAACAGTGCAAATGATGACCCACGAAAACGAATGACATTCAACCTGAAAAACAATCATATTACTCACAGAAAACTGAGAGGCATTTCCTGTCTTGTCTGCTTACATCAGGTGCTAGGCAATAGACCTCAGCGCCATCCCTATTGTAAATTATATGTTAAGCAAATCGCCGACAATATACATATAGTTGCACGTGTACATTGGTTGTTAGAAGAACGTAGTATGTAACAGTCAACAAGATACAGACATGTAGCGCAAGACATATGTGTATGTGTGTCTATGTGTGTGTGTCTGTGTGTGTAAATGTGTGTAAGTGTATGTGCGTGTGTATGTATGCGTGAATGCATGCGTACTTGTGTGTGTGTGTAAGTGAGAGAGAGAGAGAGAGAGAGAGAGAGAGAGAGAGAGAGAGAGAGAGAGAGAGAGAGAGAGAGAGAGAGAGAGAGAGAGAGAGAGAGAGAGAGAGAGAGCAAGAAAGGGGAATACTGCGTGACTCAATGGAGCATAATCAAGATTTGCGTTTGTTACGTAAACGTATATCTGGTATAATTATCAGACTCTGAAACGCAAACCGTTCTGGCTTTACTACCATTTAATAGGATCCGTGCAAGTATCACATTTGCACGCTTATTACAAAATAACTACACTCATACAGCAGTGCAAATACGTTATTGATGTCTGCGACCCAATATATGGTCATTATTGACCAGAAATCACCCCTCTTGGCTCAATATAAGAAAAGCATTAATACTACACAATACTATTTGTCATGGTATTATTTAACCAGAAATGTGATTGGTATTTCAATATATAAGTTTATTCATATTATGCTGCGAAGTTAACAACAGGAAAAAGGTCAAAGACTTTACGGTTATATGAGTGGCAACTGTCAACCTGTTGGCTGTAATGTCGCTTAAATTATGATTCGTATAGTCGTCAAATTTACCAACACATGGAGCTATGACGCATGTCAGATGTCATGCACTAAGTTTGCGTGTATGTTGGCAGTAGATAGCTCGTTGTGGAGGCAGCCATTGGCATTTTTCACTTTACTCACAAGACAAGTGCGATGCATCGCTGAAATAAGTCTAGCTCCACTATCTATTGCTGCTTCTGAGCAGAGTATGAAGTGTATTTCATTGTACGCATGATAGTATTCGGTTAATACCCCGGAATGATTATACTGTACACGCACCTCGATAGCATACCGAACTGTACACAGCAATGACTCCTCCCACATTACGCAATCAACTTTCAATACATGTGGCGGAATGACTTGTTATGTGATTAACATGTGGACGTGCTATAACCGGTGTTAGTCAGCGCCTGAATATTTACAATCATTGTGTAAGTTTATGTCAAATATTGCGCTTTTACGCTTATATCATCCGTATATATTACCTCGTCAGAGGGAGACTACGAAACTGCATAGCTAGCCCTTTTCTTTGACCAAAATACATTTAGATTACCGATACATTAGTCCATAAAATCGTGAATTACGATTAAGGACTTAGTTGTTTGCATTGACCTTAGACTGAGCGAGAAGACTATTGCCCTCAACATACAGCGAGATAGCTGAATACAGACTGTTGACTGGCCTAAGAGGGCGATTCATGATATGAAGAAATATCCTGGAAGGTTGTGGGGTTCATATCTGTATGTCAGCGGTAATTAGCTCGCTTCTTGCTATCAAAAAGCGTCTTACCTTTCTTGGTTCTGTTGACAACGTTGAATGCCACATTTAATGAGCAACTATTATCAATTACATCTCCCATTTAACCTTCTCCAAAGCTTACTGATAGATTCAGTGATGCGTTGATATGGTGTTGCAATATTCAACCTGTTGTATCATCACGAGTGTTAGTGTCCATGCTTCGGGCGATAAGGCCTAAACAATATTGAATGTGTTATGAACACCTCGCCGCCTGGGCTATTGACATCCGTCAACGCCCGTTTAAACCGGTGGATCGTTCAGA
>CM067351.1:53883083-53940583 GCA_034190875.2 Urechis unicinctus | reverse complement strand
CCACCGGTTTAAACGGGCGTTGACGGATGTCAATAGCCCAGGCGGCGAGGTGTTCATAACACATTCAATATTGTTTAGGCCTTATCGCCCGAAGCATGGACACTAACACTCGTGATGATACAACAGGTTGAATATTGCAACACCATATCAACGCATCACTGAATCTATCAGTAAGCTTTGGAGAAGGTTAAATGGGAGATGTAATTGATAATAGTTGCTCATTAAATGTGGCATTCAACGTTGTCAACAGAACCAAGAAAGGTATGACTCTTTTTGATAGCAAGAAGCGAGCTAATTACCGCTGACATACAGATATGAACCCCACAACCTTCCAGGATATTTCTTCATATCATGAATCGCCCTCTTAGGCCAGTCAACAGTCTGTATTCAGCTATCTCGCTGTATGTTGAGGGCAATAGTCTTCTCGCTCAGTCTAAGGTCAATGCAAACAACTAAGTCCTTAATCGTAATTCACGATTTTATGGACTAATGTATCGGCAATCTAAATGTATTTTGGTCAAAGAAAAGGGCTAGCTATGCAGTTTCGTAGTCTCCCTCTGACGAGGTAATATATACGGATGATATAAGCGTAAAAGCGCAATATTTGACATAAACTTACACAATGATTGTAAATATTCAGGCGCTGACTAACACCGGTTATAGCACGTCCACATGTTAATCACATAACAAGTCATTCCGCCACATGTATTAAAAGTTGATTGCGTAATGTGGGAGGAGTCATTGCTGTGTACAGTTCGGTATGCTATCGAGGTGCGTGTACAGTATAATCATTCCGGGGTATTAACCGAATACTATCATGCGTACAATGAAATACACTTCATACTCTGCTCAGAAGCAGCAATAAATAGTGGAGCTAGACTATATTTTTCAGCGATGCATCGCACTTGTCTTGTGAGTAAAGTGAAAAATGCCAATGGCTGCCTCCACAACGAGCTATCTACTGCCAACATACACGCAAACTTAGTGCATGACATCTGACATACGTCATAGCTCCATGTGTTGGTAAATTTGACGACTATACGAATCATAATTTAAGCGACATTACAGCCAACAGGTTGACAGTTGCCACTCATATAACCGTAAACTCTTTGACATTTTTCCTGTTGTTAACTTCGCAGCATAATATGAATAAACTTATATATTGAAATACCAATCACATTTCTGGTTAAATAATACCATGACAAATAGTATTGTGTAGTATTAATGCTTTTCTTATATTGAGCCAAGAGGGGTGATTTCTGGTCAATAATGACCATATATTGGGTCGCAGACATCAATAACGTATTTGCGCTACTGTATGAGTGTAGTTATTTTGTAATAAGCGTGCAAATGTGATACTATTAAATGGCAGTAAAGCCAGAAAGGTTTGCGTTTCAGAGTCTGATAATTATACCAGATATACGTTTACGTAACAAACGCAAATCTTGATTATGCTCCATTGAGTCACGCAGTATTCCCCTTTCTTGCCCTCTTCTCTCTCTCTCTCTCTCTCTCTCTCTCTCTCTCTCTCTCTCTCTCTCTCTCTCTCTCTCTCTCTCTCTCTCTCTCTCTCTCTCTCTCTAACACACACACACAAGTACGCATGCATTCACGCATACATACACACGCACATACACTTACACACATTTACACACTCAGACACACACACATAGACACACATACACATATGTCTTGCGCTACATGTCTGTATCTTGTTGACTGTTACATACTACGTTCTTCTAACAACCTATGTACACGTGCAACTATATGTATATTGTCGGCGATTTGCTTAACATATAATTTACAATAGGGATGGCGCTGAGGTCTATTGCCTAGCACCTGATGTAAGCAGACCAGACAGGAAATGCCTCTCAGTTTTCTGTGAGTAATATGATTGTTTTTCAGGTTGAATGTCATTCGTTTTAAAGATTGATCGTGGGTCATCATTTGCACTGTTAAGTAACGGGTTCGATGCGTACGTGTGTTGATGTTGAGCCATCGTCTCTTAAAGCTCTCAGCTTAATTTAGTAATAAACCAACCTAGACGGGCGGTTAATGCTGTCTGTTGCCCAGACGGTGAGGTATTCATATAACATTCAACCCATTGATAGCTTTATCACCTGATGAATTCGTATTCTTGCCTGTTACAGGGCACCCGGACCAATATTACAACTTGCGTCAGCATATCTATGCATGTAGGTGGTTATCCAAGGATATGCGTACCATTGCTGATTTGAACGTAAGAAGGCATTATTAACAAAGGCAGCATACCTAATGACATTCAGGAGAAGGCACATTCACTGCTTGCTAAGTCCACCGTTTCGCTACCCAGGATAAACCCCCATTTCACTAGCTTTGGCGGATAAATCTGGTCGACATAAGCATATTTTGTTCTGGAAATAATATTGTCGAGGCTCCAGATTACTGTGAAACTTATGGTGGCATAGTGACAAACATCCTGTAAGCGAGTATATTCTTCTCCATCCATGTTCTTTGTCAAAAGCCAATATCAAATACGCTACACTGGAGATTAACGGGGTAGGCGGCAAAAATTTTTAGAGAAAAATCTCAATGTAAATACTTTGTTGTAGGTCATATGTGAGTAAAACATAAGATGCGTTTAACACCAATGAAGGGATAACATTTAGAAATATATCAACGAGAGGTGAGTCCTGAGTCTTCCTGGGGGATATGGATAGATTGACGATTTTGGTGGCATTAAGCCATCTCAGATTTCGCTGATCCTGTTTCCTTGTTTGCAGCCTCCTGGCCAGACGATGAGTTATTCATACTACATTTCCTCATATTAGCAAATAAATGCTTACCAAGGTCCATAGAACCCGTCTACATCAAATAGCAGCCAACGCAAGCAGCATGTTACTGAGACATCGATTTGAAAGGAGATATATATTGCATTTGGCTGCTTGCGATGCGCTGTAAACGATGATTATTGCCCATTTAAGCTGTATACAACCTTACAACTCTACATATGTCATATTGCACTGCTCAATGTACCGTTTTTGTTCTCGTGGAATGACCACGTTATCGAACATATAGTTTTTTATTAGTTGGTTTATTCACGCCATTATTTTAGAGATACACAGCCTATTGATCAAAATATTGATGTTCAGAATTCACATGTTGCGCAACTCCCTCAGAATGCCCCTGAGTTGGACTGCGTCAATACTCATTCAGTTCTAACTTCCGCTATTTGCTCATATTCTAGGTAATCGCCCACGACCATTAAATGGCCACCTGTCATGCAGAAGCAGCCTGCACATCGCTCAGAGTAGGAACATCGCGAAAGGCAAAAACATTTATCGTAATTCGTGTTGCACAGGCCTAGCATGCATTTGTTTTCATTATCTCAGGGACAGTATTATCAAGGGCTAAGCTTACTGCTTCGTTTCATCTCTTATGTAGATGTCTATGGCAAAGGTGGTGGGGTGTAGCCAAGCAAAGCTTAATCTTGTTATCACCTCTGTTAATGTAAGGAAGAGTACCATGTCGTCAACACTACAGTAGGCGACCGTAATGACGTTAACAATGTTGCAAGCTAACAGAACAGTGGCGTGTCGTTAACACTTTCGATGCACGATGGCGATTTTGACGATATGCTTTCTTACTATCAACCCTTTCATATCGTAGGTTATGCGTTTGTTAGAGAACACATACCACCATCTGAGGTACATATGAAGGGAGATAACAACTGTGATGAATTACAGATCCGCAATTAAATAGTTTGTCCTGCATATTATGGCATAGTTGCTGCATAGCTCAGTTACCACTATCAGTACATAGTATGCGTGTCGTGTCCCTTGACGAGGGTTGGAAAGCTCCCAATCTCATATTCGATGTAATAGGATATGCTTAAGTTAATGCCTATGGTGTCACACACAACGGCTCATACCTTCCGTACAATAAGACAGGTAGATATACCACGTGTGAGGTCATCAATAACATCAGTCAGCATAACAGTCCTACACAACACTTTCGCTCATAAATTTTTACGCTTCTGCTGTTATTAGCTGCCGATGTTACTCGAAATGTTTTTGTGTATTGTATTATCTGGGGTATGGTGTATTATTCAAAATGTTATGTAATGGGAACCCCAAATTATCGATAATTCATCGATACAGACTGCAAACCTTGTCTAAACGAATATGCTGATGAATAGCGACCTGGACGAGTGACTACGTATGCGCAATTTCAGTTGTTTCTGGTAATATTGTTAAAACTGCGCCCGTTTTCAACTTCGGGTATATTGCAGTGTCTACCGTGAACAATATTTGGTTTTAAATTCACGTCCCGTCCAAAATAAGAAATGTTTAAGAGCGACAAGTTTAATTTGTTGGTACGCCCATATCTTCTTTTTGGGTATAAACCGGGCAGTGCCTGCCTATCAGTCATTACGATCCCATTCCCCAGGCTGGTCACTATATTAAAGTAATTCATGCATTTACTCCATCGTGTACTTTCACCTCGAGATGGTCGTTTAGGACCTGTTGTGAATACCATAAGTATGCATGGGATGTAAAATGCAATATTTACGGTAACCATTGATTATACGACCTATACAAAGGGATAGCGCTCAACTGTAATGTAGGTCATCGAGGTTGACACATGGTATTTATATCACCATGACCCCATCGTCAACCAGTAAAGTTCGGCCTGACGAAGTCTCTAGTCAAAGTTGGGCTATTCACCAAGGTGCACCGCGCACGAGGCTATATTAGTCGACAGATGGGTCGGTGTCGGTAGCTTCACACGGACACAATCCTCTACTCGTCTGGCTTTTGTGTGGGTGACTTGGTTGGATCGCGCAGCATCTAGATGGGGATTAAACCCGTCTTATGCATATCATTGAAATGAAATTGAAATCATCCAATGCCGTATTGCCAAAGGCTTTTCGCCTGGGAAATTGCTCTTAGCAGAGAGAAATATAAATGCTATTAGGATGTTCTTCTTGCTTGGTGAAAAAAGCATTAAAAGTTAATTAATTTTACAGTAGCAGCTAAATTACTAAAGATACTTCTTCACAAGTCAACCAACCGGCGCGTTGACTTCATGCAAACTGGTTGTGTTTTGATGGCAATAGCTTTTTACTTTCGCAAACATGGTAAACTCTGTAGTTAGAAAGCATCTACCCAACTGACAATGCCAATAAATATTATTGTCTATATCACGCAGTATCAGAGAAGCATGTGAAGTTATGAGCATAGCTAATGAGTTGGATAAAGAAAGAAATAATATCATGAGCCATCCAATCACATAACTCTTCGAAGGCAGAGCAGATCAACAACCCTACAGATCCATCATAGCAGTTTTGGTAAGTGGTACGCCTAAAAGATAATTCCACGTGACGTAGTTACCGCCTGGGATGAGTTCGGATTATTGTGAGACACTGCGGATTATTCTGCTCAGCAGAAACGACATGTTCATAGCGATGGTTCTATGAGCGAACATGGTTACTGTTGGAACTAGTTTTAAGTTTCTGAGAAACACTTAGAGAAGGTAATCTACTGAATGTTATTGGAGATATATTGGAGACACGCTGGGATTATTCCACTTCATGAAAAATATTCATTGCCAATTGTGGCTTTTCACATCAGCGGTAACTCCACCGCCCCTGCAAAGATCAGACATTTAAGTGGCTTATATTTCCATATCAGTGATCCTTCTAATCAGTGGTAACTCCACCACCCCTGCAGAGTTGAGACATTTCAAGTGGTTTATATTTCCATATCAGTGACAGCATTTGCTACTGTATGAACCCTTAGCTAGTCCCTTTATAGAACCTCATGTTGTTGCTCTTGTTACCACGAGTGATGTATTGATAATGCCACTAGAGTACCAATGGGTTGGGTTAAATGGAGTTAGAGCGCTGATTTATTCCCTCAGTCAATCAGTTTAAGGGTTGTTATTGCACTATAAGGTCCCAGTCCTTCCGTTCAGAGATTGTTACCGTGCTTCAGCTGCGAGGTAAGCGTATCGCTTTCTGTCACAATGTGATTTAGACAGAAGATGCTGCGCCCATTGTTGGGCTGATGCTTGCTCACCACATAGCCTGCTATCTTTCTATTGTTATTGTCATCTCTATGAATGCATGTAGTCACTGGAGCTGACTATCTATTCTACCACGCAATCTACATACGTTAACCACACAATAGCCAGATGCGTTATGGCATCGTCCCCGTACTTGATTAGCGTAGTAAGCTAACGTCATCATGGACCGACCTCGAGATGCCCTCCCCTCCAAAATGGTTCAACAATGTCTCTTTCTGTGTATCATTTATTTATTGAGCATTTTACAGATATGGGACTTGGAGTGAAGGGCGGAGTTTAATGCATTATGCCATGAAAACCTTCAGGCCAGCATTCACTTCATATATGTCACAGACAGATAGTGCGCTATCCTCCTGGGGCAATGTGTTCTTCAACAAACCTAGATCGTAATTGGGCACAGGTCCCTTTTAAATGTCAGTCTGGAGAATTTGACCATTTTTACTGGTTTGCAGTAACCTCATTCAAAAACTCGTTTAAATCGGTATTAAGGGTGCTGCGAACGACTTGTACGTATGTATATGAACGCGACTGGCATAATTGTAGAAGGGTGCAACTCGCTGACGTAGATGTGTGACGCTGTACAAAGCTCTGGTTTGGCTATTCGTTCCTAGACCATTAGGCGATAGACAAACCGTATAGCTATTGGAATCAGCACAGAATATGCCCGCCTAAATGGAATGCTTGGTCTTTTGTGCCAGTATAATACCTACATCGATAAATGGTAACCCTATAGGCACAGCGGAGATTAATTTATCATAAAATTGCATTATTGTCTAACTCATATTTACACATATTGAACAACAAATCCTGTGATATATACTAACCAAAAGTGATGGGAACTTTGGCGGGCTTCACCACTGGATCCACCTGTCTAGAATTGGGTTATGACACTCCCCATTGTGACTAGCCTTGTTGAGTAACTGCCTGAGCTCTATTGGAGTTTTCATTAAAGTGCAAAACTGCAGGGGGTAATCTGGAAGTAAAGCACCAACAGTAGCAGATATAGCCTGGTGGTCTAGCATGCCGACATGAGCTCACAATACACCAGCATGTCACAACTTTATAAGCACCAGCACAAACCCATGGTATTTGCAATATATACCACACTACAGTCACAGCAATGCTCAATTAAATTACCTTGCTTCCATAGTGGCAAAGGGAAAGTGTACACTCTTGAAGGTGAAGAAGATCACCACCTTGTGAAAAGATTCTACTATTGAAGTCTGCACAGACGGCGGTGATCTGCCAATGTCTTTAAGAAGGTGTTTGCTTGTAGCACTAAGTTCCATTTTCTTGTGTGGCTTTGATCCTTAATAAATGGACATAAAATACAAGATACTATGTAGCACCTACATATAGAGGCAACATGTGTTTCAGTGTCGACCAGCTGTACACCAACGATATTTCCCAAAAAAAGGACCCAAATCACCTATAATATATCAATATACATCTATATACAGACTATGTCTAATTGGTCCTATCACATAAGTAGTACTCCTCATGCAAATGGACCAATTAAACACAGTATGCAGTGTATCCAAATCACAGAACAATAAACAGGCAATATCATGCAAACATTTTGAGATCACATTGACACACCTGTTAGCAAGCCATGGGGCCTTACTTACTTCACCAGTGATGCCCTAGCCTTAACACGGCCATGCCATTTGAGTCGTATGATTATTCATATAAGAAAAAGTTTAGCTGCCAATTAAACACAAAGGCACAAGCATGACTGTGTATAAAAATTTAATGATCCTAGCTATCTTACCTGTAGGCTGTAGACGTCGTCTTTTCTCAAAGGCACCTAGACGTTTCACTCGTCTGTAATTAAACATGGCATCTTGGCAAAACCTAGTTTGTTTTGAAAAGCCCAGACCTCTGAGCAGCTCGTATTCGGTTTCATAGGCGTCTCTCTCAAAGTGTTCGGAACAAAAGACAGTTGTTTTGCTCGGCTTCCAATCCTTTCTTTTCACCTTAGCAATCCAATTCTTGTGCATGTTTCGGTCCTTCGGGAACCGAAAGAAACTCTTACCCGACCTCTCATCGTTTCTACTCCCAGCCGCTCAACAATAAGGCATAGTCCAAACTGTATGTGCCACAAACTGTGAGGAACCTTTTAATGAACCATCAACGAGCCGTGATAAACATGGCGAAGTTTGTTGACCTTCGTGATCAGCGAGCATCGAGCAGCGAACGTGACGTCACGGGCCGAATAATTCCGAACGTTACTGCGCATTATACGCCTGTGCATATGCCAAGTATGTTTAACCTACACGACTGTGTGAATGTGAACGGCTATTTCTGCTCCGAATGCATGCTTAATAAAACGCTAAACCTGACTTTTACTCACGAATTAAATGATTTGCGTAACGGCAAGTCACCTGTCTTTGCCTTATTATCTACAGGATATCGCCAATGTGTTCCAGACACACAGCCTTGTCTTATATTCATTGTTGCGTGGCTGTACACCTATTGTGAATTACAAAGAAGTCAGCGACGGCCTTTATTGCGCCTTCAAAACACGCTGGTAATTAGACCACGCCTTTCATCCCTGATCGCCGGCTGCATCCGTTATTGGTAAAGACATCTAATCGTAAATTGTGCTGCACTCGACAGCATGATGGCGATGACAATGTACGCCTTCCCGCTGATTCTGTTCATGTTTGCACCGCAAAGAGGCAGATTGACTGCTGGTAGCGGATGATGGCTACCACGATAAAGCCAAAGAGCTTTTGCAATGCTAAGAGGCCTCACTCGCGCCTCCGGTCGAGAAAATGTATTTTGCTCTGTCACAGTGTTCGCTACAATAGCCTGAAATTTGCTGATTTATTCGGGGCGCAGTCGCCACGACCAATCTGAGGAACTAAAACATAAGCAGCCAGACGCCGAGCCCCGAGACGTTGGATCAACATTCCCACGTGCTTTTGTTGATTTAATGGTAACACAATGTGTTTCGCTCACAGCTAGTTTGAGTGACCCTTCTTTGCGTAGCGATAATACTTTAGATAAAAGTGATTGGGATGTACGGTACAGATGACTATAATCAGCACTGCAGCCTGCATCCAGCAGTCTATGGACTCAAATGTATACAAACCTGTGTTCCCATTAGAGGTATATGTACGGGTATAGTAGCTAGGACTTGTATCATGCAGTATATTTAGGGAATTGTCTGAACTAATGGCTGCTAGTAAAGTAATTGTTTGTCATTTTGTATGTTCGAATTGTCGAATGATATAGTTGCAGCTAGCCTTTGCCCGAGTATCGTTTCAATATACGCGCACAGTACCCTAATTAATTAATCTCCAGTAAGATTTCATACTTATGGATCAATGTTGTCAACGGAGATATTGCTGATTGGTTGATCTAACACATGCTCACAAAACGATACATAAGCCGGGCGAATATAGACTTTTACATAAGTGAGGTTACCAACGTGAAACCCTCTGTCCTGCGCGTGAATGTCCACACTTGTTTTCTTATACATCGTAAGCTGGATTCTTGCACCTGTGGGTGAGTGGAGCAAAGTGTTATAGCCACCTCAGGCCAAGCCCGGCATGCAGTGCACGCCATCAATACTAGGCAACATCCCTTTCTGTTTGACATTTCATTAATGAGTCATGAATATTGCACCATTTTTGCATTACCTACATTTCAATTCCTAGGAAGCTCAGTATATTAACTTTGCAAACATAGGCCATAAACATTAATGGAAATGAAACGACGACACTGAAATGATATGATGTTAATAAAGATAGGAAAAATACAACCGTTTAAGAGCATCTTTGCACAGATGATGTCAGGCATTGTGAAATGACAATAGCGCTACCACTTGGTGGTGGTATGGTGGCCATATAATGTTTTTAGAATCTTCTACAACAATACTATCATTGGTTAAGTTCTTTAGATAGCTGTTCAGGGCCAAATAGGCCCACTGGTAGGGGAGATATATGTCAATGAATAACATGGGATAGGGTGCCTGACATTCACAGAGGTTATAACGAGCTAAACGACACCTTAATGATGGCCGACCAACTTCACCCTCCCATACCCAGTAGTATAGGGAGTAGCGGTTCTGGCACACCAGTCTCATATGATTATGACACACCTATCTCATATGGTGCAACCCAGAAAACACACACACACAGGCTGACTCACATGTGCGAGCGGTACTGGCACACCTGTCTCATATGATTATGACACACCTATCTCATATGTGTGCAACCCCGAAAACACACATGCTGACTCACATGAGCCAGCAAACCGCTCGCACCCCCTCCCCCCACCATATGCGCCCAGCCCTTCCAGCCCCTATGGTATAGGCCCACTAAAGAGGGCGACAGCAATGTCAACCATCTACAACAGGACTCTTAGGAATAAGCTCTTCTAAACGACTCACGCGCTCCAAAAGGTCCTCATACTTCGATTCCAATTCCCTCACCTTCTCCTCCACACCAGGACCCTGAGGAATAAGCTCTTCTAAACGACTCACGCGCTCCAAAAGGTCCTCATACTTTGATTCCAAATCCCTCACATCATTCTCAAGGTCCACCTTCTCCTCCCATATATGTTCCACATCTGCTTGCAGCTCGGCCACCCCAATATGTTCATCGGTGCTCATTCTATACCTCAGCCCTCATATGTTCAACATATCGACTCGTGCCCATAGGCCAGAGTGTCTACACCACCTGGAGCTATCCAACGCTTTGAGTCAAAGGGGGAGAGAGACACCTTGTTAACGTGGAGCCCATATATTTTATGGCAGTCACTCCTGAGCATGTTCATTCCGTGGCGAAACTGCTTCTGGTCGAACAGTGACTCCACGTACTGAGCGTGTCGTAGATGCTTCTTCACCACCACCTTCTTCACACCCTTAGCTCTTTTTATCTCGCCCTCATCAGACATCAGGATAGAGTACATCTTAGGGCGCAAACCAACGTACTCCTTGATGGGCACGCCAGCGCACTCATCCTTCATCTTACCCAGACCCTTTTTGTTTTTGTCACTGTGTAGGGCATGAGAAGGGTCAAAGTTACTAGTGTCAAAGAGATGCCCATCCTCCCTCATATCAGCATAGACGTCAGTGGTACGGATCTCAAGCAGCAGCGAGTCTGTGTCTGTGTAAAGCAGGTTAATATTACTGTCATATCTAGCCTTCATGGTATTGTAGTAAAAGTCATACATCAAGTGCTTGGAGAGGTCCAGAATGCACATGCCAACGTAGACCGGGCGGTTCAGCACTAAGCGAGTCTTGTGCATATGCAGGGCAGCTAGATCATCGTCAAACACTTTTTGTCGAGCATAGGCGGGGCTGGCCACAAGCCAACGTATTTTTTTCTTTTCCGATGAGCGCACAATCTTAACGTCGACTCGCCTCCGGAGATTCTCCATCGTTTTACCAAAGACGGAGTTATTCATAAGTTTATAGAGATCCTTCTCAAAGTCGCTGTTGGCGGCCTTGCGCAGATCTGTATTCATCCTTATGTAAGGCTCCATCCATGGACTCTGGTCAAAGACAAGCGCACGATGAATCTTGGTGAGTCTCAACCCCAAAGACAGATATAGCTTGAGGTTCCTGTAGTGTACCACATACTTCTCCTTGTTCCGCAGGTTGGGCACCAGCTTTTCAACTCCATTTCCGGTGCTCCCCAATGCATCTAGGAGATCTTTCTGGTAGTCTGACAACCACTCATTTTGCACAAGAAGCGCTCCGGCGCTAGGGGGTAATCGTTGTGTTCGTCATGAAGCGCAGCAGGATACTCCAAGTCAACCTCAAGTATATACCCCGTTTCAGCATCATCGGGATGGTCCTGGATCTCTAGGTTCTCAGGCCGTTCCACCCACTCAATACCCGAAGTAGGTAGGGCTTGGCTCATCGCCCACCCATACAGGTTGTTGGCATCGAGGTACTGGATATAGCTCGCTGGCTTATCCTGCTCAAAGCCCTCCACGTATGGGTTGTTCGCTTTAGCGTGGCGATGTGATACCATGCTTATCCCACCGCGCAGCCCCTTCTCAATAAACAGGTGCTTGTCATAATCGGTGAGAAGCTCGAGTTTCACCCCTGTGCTCTTAAGAAGCGCATCCCACGACAAACCGGGGCTGGTATAGTAGTGGGCCGGATCCAACCCGTATTGCTTAAGACAGGTTTTGCGGAATGTTTCAAATACATCGGCCAGGAGCAGTACATCCGTGCGTAAGTAAAGGTCATAGTAGTCCCCCATGTTTTTACAACCGAACGCGTTCCAGACTTTCTGGGCGTGTTCATAGTCTGCAGCAGATATACCCTGTTCAGAGAGCTTGCTGTAGAAATCATGGATCGGCGGCAGTGGAGCATCAAACTTCGAATTATGTATAAACAATGAGAAATCGAAAAAAGTTTCTTACGGTTCCCGAAAGCCCTAAAAACGCGCATTACTTTGTGTAAGCTTGTTTGTAGGAATTTATGGTTTCATAGACCTTCTAAGCTTTGTAACCCAAGGTTGTATAAACGATGGTCCGTCAGTAGTAGGTTGGTTGGGATAATAATGGTTGGTAATATCGGAAGGCAAAAAGGGCTGGTCGGCTCATTTGTTTATTTTAATCGCCAATATGGTTAGATATATAAAATGGCCATAATGGATGGTTATAAAAAATGGCCAAAATGGTTGGTTTTATAGAAAAGGTCCAAAATGGTTGGTTTTTTGCATGACAAAACTATCATTTTGGCCTATAATTTTCATAATCTTCTAGAATAAGTTTTGAATGAAGATATTAACTGAAAGCTATACAAGGCAGATGTATAATGTTTTGCATCCGCGATATCACATAATTTGAGCTCCAAAAAGCGAAATAATCGAATGACCCAAAATGGTCGGTTTTGTCGATATTGGCCAAAATGGTTGCAATTGTAAGTATATATATATATATATATATATATATATATATATATATATATATATATATATATATATATATATATATATATATATATATATATATATATATATATATAGATATATATATATATCTATATATATATATATATATATATATCTATAGATATATATATATATAATATATATATATATATATATATATATGTTGGGCATTTCATATAAGGATATATATATATATATATATATATATATATATATATATATATATATATATATATATATATATTATTATATATCTATATATATATATATATATATATATATATATATCTATATATATATATATCGGGTCAGTTCGCCCTCGGTGGGACAGTTCACCCCTAGGCCAGTTCGCTACCGGGTCAGTTCGCCCCCACGTTTTGACTCGGCTGCCAGCGCATTTGGCCGGGCCGTCGTCTTGGGACGAAATGGCAGTAATCGATCACTCGTACAAATCAGTTAAATAAAACAAAGTACAAAGTTAATATAGGAATACGAACTTAAATCGCACACAAAAATACATATAACTCAATACGACACGGGCTCTTTATTCAACACGAATACGAAATGAATAGAGGAATATTATCTAAAAACGCACACATGCATACACAATTCAGGCTCTTTATTCAACATTAACTAAACATACATGACACAAATATAAGAATAGTGGATTATGAACTAAAAGCGCACACATGCATGTAACTCAATATAACCTGGGCTCTTTATTCAACATTCATAAACCATACATGACAAGAATACATGAATACGAAGTAAATAGGAATATGAACTCAAATAGAGGAAATAGAGGAATATGAACTAGAAGCTCACGCATGAATGCAAATAAATAAACTAAATCTTAAATGACTTGAATACAACAAATACAAATAGACTTGGAATACAACACACGCATACAAAATAGAGGAAATATAACTAAATCTTTATTCACACACGCATACATGACAAGAATACAATATACGAAGTGAATATCTATATTAACATTCATAAATCATACATGACAAGAGGAGCATACACTCTACCGCAGGCACGAGTGAATGGGATGCGCTGTGGTCTATGAAGTCTCCCAAAGCATACATCATACTACACAGGAGCATACACTCTTCTGACACCGCAGGCACGGAGAAGCTGGAGGATGGTGAGAATCTGATGTTCTTGGTGGCCTCGTAGTCGTCCCACAGCTTGGTTATCCTTCCCTTGCAGATATGTGGAATTTCTTCCCGCAGGTAATTGATGTGACAGAGTAGGTCTTGCGTAGACGATGAGGCGCAGTTGCCAGTCTGTCTTGGATGATCCTGGTCTTGTCCTGGAAGCTTGTAACCGATTCGTGGAGGATGGAAGAAGCTTGTAGAAGTTCATTTGCGTATCATCCAGCCCTTGATATTCAGCATGGTGTGCCATCCTTCGACGTCGTTGTTGGTCCTGATGGAACGTCGAAACACACTCCAACTGGCGATATCCCAGGTAGTTGATGTCACCAGGTGTTCGAAGCGATCCGTAGACGAAGAGCTCCTGCAGTTGGCCATCCTCTTGAGGTTGGCAGGTTTGGTAGTTGCAGTTGTGCATTTGAACTCAGGAGAAACTTCAGTTTCTTCCTGTAATGGTTGGCTCGACGGCTTGGCACTGCTAACGGAGCATGGTCCTCGACTGTATGGCGTAACCGAGAAGGCCTTATCCTGTCGCCTTTCGAGGGATGGTTGTGGCCATCTTGCAAACAGCCAGGGTCCTCACTGTATAGCAACGAAGGCCAACATCCTTGTAAATTTCGGTTATATATATATATATGGGCCCATATATGGAAGGCACACCCCGCACCTGGACGTTAGCAAACTATACCTCTATTCTTTCTCTAAGGCCTTGCCTCTTACCTGTCACACATAAAGGATCTCGAAATCTCTCATGAGATCTCACGTATGGTCATCCTTCTCTCTAGGGGTGTGGCCTGTCGCTGCGGTTGGCCATCCTCTTGAAGTTGGTCTTGGTGATTTCATCTTATACCCTCGGGCTGCGGTGCAGACGCAGGAGAACTTCATCCTGGTAAGGCCATGGCCGTTCGGAATTGTTTCTGAGGACGCCTTGTCTCTGACATGGGCACTCACCCAGTGTCTTGGGTCTCTATTCCTGGGTCGGCGGGATTGGATGTGGTCGCGAACTCCCCCGGACGAAGGAGCCATGCCTCAGCGATACGCCCGCTTAGCATCGTTGGCCCTCCTTTTTCAGGCAATACGCGTAGCCTAAGCTATCAACCAGTTATATATATATATATATATATTATAACCGATTATATATATATATTTATCAAGTATATATATATATATATATAGATATATATATTCTATATATCTATATATATCTAATATAGAGATATATATATAGAATATATATATTCTATATCTCTCTATATATTCTAATATATCTATCTCTCTCCGTTATATATAGATCTTTATATCTATCTAACATTCTCTATCTCTAGATCCTCTCTCTCTCTATCTCTCTCCTATATCTCTCTCTCTCTCCTCTCTCTATCTCTCTCTATCGTCAGTAGGTATAGAATCTATCTATATATATATATATATCTATATATTATATATATATATATATATATATATCTCTATATCTATCTATATCTTACGATACGGTCATATGTTTCCGTTATTTGGGTCACTGTCTATGTGGCTGTGTGGGGTGAGATGATTCATGTTTCTGCAGCTAGATTGCTATTTGCCTAAAAAACTAGTAGATTTTCCCAGGTTAAAAGGTTCTTCAGGATAACCATTGAGCAAATAGACGCGATGATTAAACCATGACCTAGAATACCTTCCTCATCTTTTTCTCCGGTTCTGCCGGCAGTGTGTTTTAAAACTGAACACAATCCTAGTACGACGTCACAACATACCGAATAGTTCATACCGAGTTGGTCTAACCGAGTAGGTCTTACCGAGTTGGTCTTGTTGAGTGGGTCTTAACGAGCGGGTCTAACCGTGCGGGTCTTACCAATTGGGTCTTACCGAGTATTTCTTATCAAGTAGGTCTTACCGAGTAGGTCTTACCGAGTGGGTTATATCGACAGAAACCTAATGACTTGTCGTGTTTGGTAAGATAGTTCGGTATTACAGGTCGTGTTAGGGCGTCTGCGTTAATAGCTTTCCATTCTGAGGTCAACATTTCCCACTTGTAGAGGTAGGTCCAGGTAAGGCGCGGTTCACCAGACGTGAGAAATGCTGCGCGTCTGCGATTTCCACGACGTATTTGCCCATGGCTATCAGGTGTATGCTGTATTTGCGCTACTCTTGACTGTATAATGTATTTTTCCCATTAAATTTTTATACCCTCTGACATTACTGTATTGTCTAAAAACGCTATAGTCGGGTGCACCACGATTGTACCTCCGTCGCGATCCACGTCCATCTTGTGCTATGCGGCCATCAGTGGCGCTTTAAGAGAATCTATTGGCCTGTGCTAATGTGGACCGCCATGTATGTTCCGAACATGCTTCTGGTCATCGGAAATTAAGTGTTGACTCCCAGGCGCATAGCTGCGTTGCTTTTTCAATTACGCGCTTGCAAATCAGTTATGTATATAAGATACGTCATCTGGCACCTTTACCATGCCAGGTTAATTACACCACCTCACCCAGGACCTACAGGTACATCCGTTATTATTATAGGTAACACAATAGCATGGTGGTAAAGACAAAACTATTCTCACGCTGATGCGGTTGTCATGGTAATAGTTGTAGGAGTATGGAGTGCATAGCACTACAAGCGTTATTATCAACACAACCGATTATGTCGAGCAGTCAAGTTACTCATATACATAACAAGTTAAGCTATCTATGGACTGATATGATAATTGCGACTCGAGTCATGAAGTGTATTCGATCTCGCGTAATTGGCTGTAAGTATTAGCTGAAATGATGGCAATATGTCACTCATCAGATCGTTTGTGGCTCAATCCGCCATAACCTTTTTATGCGGCCCAGGGGGATTACAGCAATTTAAACATGATGTAACTCTTTGAGTCATTGCCCGAAACGTCAACGTTAATGTCTAGAGCTCTGTTTCGTTATGACATATGATTTGCTTTCCTATTTATTAAAATGACTAATTCTATAATCTACTGTGATTTAGACCGAGAGTTGTGGCCACTGTCAAAAGGGCAGGTGTATTCTCACTGATGTGGCTAGCTACCCAAACAAATGACGGATACCGCCTCATGGAAGTATACGGACGAGGTGCGTATTTAGCGTTGACATAAACCTTGGCAGGCACTCGCAGTGTTCTAACAATGTGGACATCTTGTTCCACTAGAGCCGGGCATAAACCCTGAAGGCCCTGTCACTGACTATGTGCCGGTTCTCTCGGGGTTCTTCAAGGAGATATTTGTTGGCTGTACGCAGGCAGCGAGAGGGTTGGTACAGCAGCTGGCATATATAGTTATGGGCCAGAACTTGAGGGGCTATGTTGACCAGGAAGAGGAACTTGTGGTCGATGCGCGCTCTAGCAGGAAGCCAATGTAGGCTCACGAGCAGTTATGTTGATCGTGAGAAGAGGCGCACCGCGTTGCTGTGGACGCACTGGAGCTGTAGCGGATATGCAACACAGAACCATGTCACAGTTGTCTAGTCTTGAGATGACTAATGATTGGGCGCATGCGCACCATACCATTTATAAATTGACTGCCTATGTGAAATACCAAAGATTTGATCACCAATTCACAATTCTCGTTTTACCGAGCAGATGTCATATAACGAATGAATGGAAGGCATGAAACCCGATAACATTTTCGATTTCATCCAGCCATGTTCCATATTTACAGCTTGTGTCGCAGTTAGGTCGATTTAGCATTGTGATCTCGAATTTTGCGCCATCACTTCTTGGTGTTTGCTAAATTCAGGCCACAAGGCTTGAAGGCTATATTTGATAGACTTGGCCTATGGTAGTGTGTTGTATTACCACGTTGAAACATCAATACAGCTTCACAATTGAAAATATATTCGTTTACTTGGTCATGTGCATGTCTAACCATCATAAGTGTCATAAGATACTTCCATCATTCTTCACGTAAGCTTATAAACTATCTCTCTATTGTTTGAGGATATCTCTGTTGACAAATGTCATCTATTGCGCAGTCCGGCTGCTCCACCTTCCATCATGGTAATGTTAGTAAGTGGTATGTCGAATGGATAGCATTACATGGTGCAGACACGACATATTCGCTCTGGCCTTCCAATTATCCGGTGAGTTGTGATGTGAATATTGTTTAACACATCGCCCAAGGTTAGCTGTTAAGGGCTGATAGATGCCCTGTATTATGGAGACGTATGTTTATACGACCGGCAAGGAAGTTAGCTATTTGAAATATCTCAGACCAACATATATATACAGCATACTACTGGTGGTACAGTAACATTTTGAAAACATGGAACATTAGACCGTTAACACAGACGATTGCATAACGCAGAATCAAAGCTCTCACGTCCTACCGGAAATACGACATCGTCAACATAACGATGACGGCCTAATACCCATCGCTAATTATTCTGCTTTGCTGCGGCCATTAAATGGTGGGTTGTATCAATTTTGGAAATGAACGCGATTTCGCATTAATGTACAAGGGTGAAATTGTACATAACACTGACATAGAGGTGTGACGCTGTACAAAACTCTGGCCTTGCTACTCGTCCCTGGACAATTATAGCATCAGCCATAACGTATAGCTGTTTGAGTCAGCACAAAATATACCTGCCATGACAACGCGGTTGTGCCTCAGGGTGTGTATAAACAAACAGTGATAGGTTTTCGCTGAATTCAGCAATATTTCGTCATCTGATGGACAAGCGTATAACAGCTATGCGTTTGTGACACGCTGTAACTTATCCGCCCCATGCATAATAACAACTGAGAATTGTGACAAGTCAGCAGAGGCTCCGTGCTCCCCCCAACTCAGCCCCACCAAGAGGCTTAAATTTCCGATAATCAGAGACAGCATTCCCTGTGTAATGAGACCTCAGTTAGACCGTATTTGGAACTGTTCCTTGTTATTAATCGCGTTACTGTGTTTATTTATATCGCCAGGAGAGTCCTCGTTCAGCAGCATAAAGGTAGAGCCAGGAGGTCGTGTATTGATAAACTGTTCCTTTTAGTCCAAATCAGAAAGGTACCTATGATTTCGTATGTCACATTGACTTGCTTGCAGTCGTGCTAATGTGAGCGATCTCTTATCGTGAATCTTTTGTGATATAAAGAGAATGACAATGGCTATGTATGTTTTTGCGATCTGTTATATTGCACGTATATTTCTACGACTGATATACTTTCTCGGACGATCCGAAGACCTGATTTAATTCGCAGATCGACAGCGTGTGAGTATGGCAAGGAATGGCTATTAATTGGAGGACAACATAGTTGTTGAAATAAGAACCAACCCAATGGCATTGAACAGTGACGCTCGGTAGACTAACAAGCTTGAGGTCAACAGCTGGGCAAAACTCATTACGTTACGTCGCAAGAGAAAGGAAGTGGAGATTTCTCAATTGCTGAGTTGTTTAAGCATTCACCAACAAATACCATGACCCGCTGACCTGGTTAAATCATTTACGATTGAGGATAAGAACAACACGACATTATACTCTTTTCTCAAGATCAATTTCTACACGCTGTGGAAGGGTTTAATGCTTAATACACTTTATCCCCGGCGTCTAAATGAATAAACCACACAAATTGCACTACCATTTTTTAAATACTGGAAGCAAAAGTTGGCGAAATATTATGGAAGGCATATTCAAAAATCACTTACTGAATGAATCGTTTCATGATTTTCTACAAAACAGATGTTCCCAGCGCATAGCTAATACTGGTGGTTTGGTAGGTTATGGTGACGAGAGAAGGATTTCGCATTCTACTGAATATAATGTGTTCCACTTAGGTATGTTTACCTGTTAATCCCGAGAACTCATCATCAACTTAATTCGAATGAACGATTGATAATGGTACATAAATCTGTGTCCCTCCGAGGTTGAGAATTACCACTCATTTGGTATATAAACTCTTCCTTTATGCAATATTATATAGTTCTTGAAGTAAAAGATTTGTGTTGCAACTACCACTGATAACAAGGTGAGGATCGCCTCTGCTGATATTGTCATATCACCTGTAGTGGAATATTTATTTTTCCATGGAAACTTAAGAACATCGTTTTGGTGATGCATAATTAGGACCTATCTATCTACATTAAATATTGTAAGTTGTCCAATACTTTGTGTTGTTTACGGAATGACAACAAATAATTCCCCGGGGGAGAAATTGATTCAATTGTGTTTTTTAATAGATGTAATGGATATAGAATGTTACTGATGGATTATTTGCATGGACTAGAAGCTAACCTACATTTCCACTCACTCGGCACTTCATGCAGTTGGACTGTTCCTTATCTGCATATTGGATATCTCACAAATTATGGCTTACAATTGTCGAGGGCGCTGTCTCTGCTCAAAACATTAATTCACTTTAAGATATTAACTGTAAGTTTAATAAACATTACCATGAATATATCAAGATGTATTTATGCGTTGGATGACGTGTTTTCATATTCATGTTAACAGGTCTCCTCTGTGTGTTGCACCATTAATGATTGGAAGGTCATTGTTCTTATCTATGCAATTTTAATCATTATTACACATAGCTATCGCCCGCATATATGGCGTTTGGTGAGATTGGTCTGTAATGCTGATTGGGTGCTAAGACTTCGGCATTGCTTACGCCCTCAGCTTAGACATAAAGGTTAAGCTCTTGTGAGACAAATTACAAGCAGTAAACGAGACAAATACGACCCGAGCTGTGCGACGTGCTTTTGCAGCGGAAAGGCTCTGCGAAGCGACATTTTCCCACTCATATCGCAGTAACGTCAGCCCTATATTCTCGATTGCTTTTGTTTATCTCACAGAAGCGCCACCTCGCGATGGCTGCGCATTATACGCCTGTACTTATGCCAAGTATGTTTAACCTACACGACTGTATTTATGTGAACGGCAATTTCTGCTCCCAATGCATGCCCAAATAAAACGCTTAACCTGACATCCACTTTAACCCACGAATTAAATGATTTGCGTAATGGCAGTCACCTGTTTTCGCCTTGTTATCCACAGGATATCGCCAATGAGTCCCAGACATAGCTTTGTCTTTTATTCATAATTGCCTGGCTGTAAATCTATTGTGAATTACAAAGAAGTCAGCGACGGCCTTTATTGCGCCTTCAAAACACGCTGGTAATTAGACCACGCCTTTTATCCCTGATCGCTGGCTGCATCCGTTATTGGTAAAGACATTTAATCGTAAATTGTGCTGCACTCGACATTATGATGGCGATGACAATTTACGCCTATTCCGCTGTTTCGGTTTATGCTTTGCATCGCAAACAAGCAGATGGGCTGTAGATACCGGATGATGGCTCCCACGATAAGGCCAAAGAGTTTTAGCCATGCTAAGGAGACTCACTCGCGCCCCCTGCCGAGAAAATGTGTTTTTCTTTGTCACGGTATCTCTTACGATTACCTGAAATTTCCTGATTTATTCTGGGCGCAGTCGCCACGACCAATCGGAGGAACCCATAACTTAAACATAAGCAGCCAGATGCCGAGCCCCGAGACGTTAGATCAACATTCCCATGTGCTTTTGTTGATTTAATGGTAACACAATGTGTATCGCTCATAGCTAGTTGGAGTGAATCTAATTTGCGTAGCGATAATATTTGAGATAAGACCAATTGGTATGTTGTATAATCAGCACTGCAGACAGTGTCCAGTAGTCTATTGACTCAAATGTCGATAAAACTGTGCTTCCATTAGTTGTATATGAACTGGTATGGTAGCTATGACTAGTATCATTCAGTATGTTTGGTAAATTATCAGAAATAATGGCGGCTAGTAAAGTATTTGTTTGTCAAATTGTATGTGAAAAATGGTCAAATGCTATAGTTGCAGCTAGCGTTTGCCCGAGTATCGCTTCAATATACGCGCACAGTACCCTAATTAAGTGATAAATCTCCAGTTCGATTTCATACTTATGGATCAATGTTGTCAACGGAGATATTGCCAATTGGTTCATCAAATACATGCTCATAAAACGATACATAAGCCGGACGAATATAGACTTTTCCATACGTGAGATTACCAACGTGAAACCCTGTGTCCTGCGCGTGAATGTCCACACTTGTGTTGTCATACATCGTAAGCAGGATTCTTGCACCTGTGCATGAGGGGGGCAATGTGTTATAGCCACCTCAGTCCAAGCTCGGCATGCCGTGCACGCCATCAATACTAGGCAACATCCCTTTTGGTTTGACATTTCATTAATGAGTCATAAATGTTGCACCATTTTTGCATTCCCTACGTGCCAATCCTAGGAAGCTCAGTATATTTCCTTTGCAAACACAGGCCATAATCATTAATGGAAACGAGGACACTAAAATGATATGATGTTAATAAAAATAGGAAAATACGACCGTTTAAGAGCATTTTTGCAAAGATGATGGCAGGCATTTTCAAATGGCGATAGCGCTACCACTTGGTGGTGGTATGAGTTATAAGCCATATAATACCTGTTTCATGCTGGGCCTGTAAAACCCGCATTAGGATTATTGGTATTGCTGTTGGCGATAGTACTACACTGAGTGATATGCAAGTTGCTTCTTCATGGCAGGCGGCCGTGGAATGGCCGTGAACCTTGATCAAGGACCTGAGCAAATAGAGAGTAAAAGCTGAATGAGTTATACATTCTTTTCCCAGGCCATAAAGAAAGACTGAGGCTAGGGTTGGCACACCATATGAATTCCGAACAGCAACTTGTAAGCCAGCAGGCTTTGTAGCTCGAAGATTATACGTAATATTTAATAGTGCAATAACACATATACTATTGCAGCTTAAAATAAATAATTATGATAGCGTGCGACGCTTCGCAAGCCTCCAAATGCAATATATGTGTCCATTCCGGTCGATGTCTTAGTAATATACTGTTTGTGTCGCCGCCTTGGTGATTTAACCTTGTCCTGAGGACCTTGGTAACCCATTATTAGCTGATTAGGTTGTATGTAAAGAAATCTACTACGAATAACTCATCGTCTGGGCAGAAGGCAACGATCAGGGATATAGGATCAGTGGATTTAGATCTTCGCAATCACTCATTAATCAATGCATTGTGGAAGAATGCTGTTGTTTCTGCATTTTATCGGTCTACGAACCTGTCTGTAGTCGATATAAAAGTCAGCTGGAAATGCTATAAAAGTATGCGGTTAATGTCGTCGATATAAAAGCTTGCAGTAAACATCTTCATTATGAAAGCCTGCGGTAACTTTTGTCAACAGGAAATCCTCTATATTTGTCCACTATCTGAAAGACCTCTATCTGTACATCCACTATCTGCACGTCCTCTATCTATATGTCCTATATCTCCGTGTCCCCTATCTGTACGGTCTCTATCCGAACGCCCTTTATCTGTGCGTCATCTAGATGTACGTCCGCTATCTATATATCCTCTATCAATACGTCATCTATCTGTATGTCTTCTATCTGTATGTACTTCACTGAACATCCTCTATATGTGAACGTCCACTGTATGTACATCCTCTCTCTGTACGTTCGCTACCTGTATGTCCTCTCTCTCTATGTCTTCTATCCTTACCTCCCCTCTCTGTCATCTATTAATATTTTCTCTTTCTGTCCTCTATCTCTATGTATTCTATCTGTACATCCGCTATCTGTACGTACTCTATCTAAACGTCCTCTATATGTACGGCCACTATCTGAACCCCCTGTTCGCTTTCTCTTTGAACGTCCCTTATCTGCACATCCTCTATCTGTACGTCCTCTATCTGTGCGTTGTATTATTTGTACCTCCACTCTCTGTGAGTCCACTATCTGTATATCCTCTCTCTGGATGTTCCCTATCAGCTGAGTAAATATTGCAAAATTAATCATCTAGATTTGTAGCCAGTGATACAATTTCAACCAGTAAAAACCTATCAGAGATATGTAGAACTTGCTCACCGTGCCATCATATGTTAGGCTACTAAATATGAAAAGGTCTATGTACACATTGCCTATTGGGCAATATCTCAAATGAAAGAGACATGCCACAAATTGTTAAACACTCGTCAGCGACACAGTTGTCAGTGGAAGATATTATCGGTAAATATGCCAACACAATTTATATATAGTTTTTGTTATTCCGTGAACGCTTGCATAATTCTCCATCAGTCTAACATATGTGTATGTCAAACGGTTTATACCTCTGACAAAGGTCAGCAGGTAGATGCAAGCTTTTACAGTCAGATGCTGTAATCATTAGAATTTGCTAGTTTACATGATGACGGATAAGATCCCACCGGATATGCCCTGTTGTTAATGAGGAACAAATTATGCATATACCTATATTTGGAAGCATATCGATCATCCAAACACTATTTCGATATGATTTGTTTGAAAGTTATGGCGCTATCGTAATTTCAAAATGCTTGTCATCATCTGTAAGTAATGGGGCATAAACACCGCTGTCCCAAGAGGTTACCACCACCTTTAAACGGTCGTATATTTCCTATTTCTTATAACATCATAACATTAAAGCGTTGTCGTTTCATTTCCATTAATGATTATAACCTATGTTTGCAAAGGAGAGATACTGAGCTTCCTATGAATTGATAAGTGGGGAATGAAAACATGGTGCAATATTTATGACTCATTAATTAAACGTCAAACGAAAAGGGATATTGCCCAATATTTATTGTGGTAATAGCAGGCCGAGCTCGGTCTGTGTTTGTTATATCACTATGGCCCCCTGTAATGCTATATTCGTCCGGCTAATGCATCGTTTGTTGAGCTTGTGTTGATTCTACCAGTCAGCAATAACTCCATTGACAAGATTGATCCATCGGTATGAAATCGAACTAGAGATACACAGCTTAACAAGGCCGCGAATGTTGAAAAATGATTATAGTGCAAAAATCAGCTGCAACTATGGCATTCGACTATTTCGAGCATACAAAATGACAAACAAATACCTCGCTGGCTGTTTATTGCTGGGGGCAATTGACTTAACACACTGCATGATACCAATAGTGGCGATCGGTTCCTATGGTGATAAAGGGGCCCAGTTTTGCTGACATTTGAGTCAATTGACTGCCCAGCACATATAGCTATGCATACCAAGCAATCATATCAAAGAGCTCATTGCTTCGCTAAGAGGGCTCACTCAAACTAGCGCTTTAATAAAAACAACAAAATCCTATGGGACTGTTTATACCACGTCGCCTGGCGAGGAATCTGACCGCTAATGTTGAGTGTCTGGGTTGTTTTTATCGTGCGAGGCAACACCAAATTAATCAGAAAACAAAGCACCTCGCTGCTCACAGGTGGCGTGTTCACATATGTTCTCGAGCTCTTTGGCTTCATCACCCGGTACAACCACCCCATCTGGCTCTAAGCAACCTACACATGAACAGAATCAGCATAATAAGCATACCTTGTCATAGCGTCATCTGGTCGAGTGCAGTACAAATGTACAATCAGATATCTTTACCAATAAAGGATGCTCCAGGCGACCAGGAATAATAGGTGTGGTGTAATTACCAGCGTGTTATGAAGGAGCGTTCAAGACCGTCGCTGACGTCTATTTAATTCACAAAATGTTTACAGCCACGCATTAATGAATCAGAAACGAGGCCATTTGTCTGGGATACATTGGAGACTTCCTGTGGATGATATTACGAAGACAGGTGCCTGTCATAACGTGAATCATTTAATTCGTGGTTTAAGCTGGGTGTCAGCTGTATGTTTAACGCCATACTAGTCGCGCAGTAGTATGCGAGGGCAGAAATGGCCGTTTACATTAGTGCAGTCGTGTAGGTAGAACACACGCTCCTAGACTATTGGGTCACTCAGGAGGAATAAGGAAAATTGGATAATATCCACCAACATCGAACCATGACCCTGCATTACCTTCTCACCAGGTAAGCCTTTCTGCCTGTGCTGTCCATACCTAACGGAATCCGAAAGACATCCCTGACAACAGACCAAGGCTTGCAATCTGATTTGTTAAACTCAAAACATTATGGCATGCCATATCATGGGGAGGGACACGTATGTTTACCTACATACTAATGTAAATAGCCATCCTGCTTCCCCTGCACACCTTTTTATAACGTTAAACATACACCTGTATCCACGAATTAAATGGTTTGCATTATGGCAGGCACCTGTCTCCGTTTCTGAACAATAAGGACGTCGGTGGCAGCCTCTACAGTACCTTCATCACACGCAGGTAATTAGACTCTTTGATTAGGGCATTAGGTATGCATAGCACAGGTGAATGGTAGGACTAGTATCTTGCAGTTTGTTTAGTGAAATATTCCTAAACAATTTGGTTCCATCAGAGTATTTAGTTGTTATTTTGGATGGTCGGATGATATAGTTGCAGCTAGCTTTTGCCGATCATGACATATGCACAGAAACCTTGACGCTGGCTTGTTAAGTTATCTAGCCCATGTTCGAATACATATCCATGGATAACGTAGTTAGTAAAAGTTTACAAATCCGTAACTATTTAAGCAGGCAGATATGTTCAATAACTAACCAATAGTTATATGATGGTCCGCCAGGAACAAATATTCTGTTATTTTTCTTGCCTTGGCGGACATTCAATTGCGAGGTCAGTCAAAAACTCTTTATCATCCATTCCAATAACATGTTCACATTCTTGTCAGCATGGTAGAGTACATAAGCCAAAAAAATAGAACATATAGGCCCAACGATTTGATAATTGTAAAGTGCAGATACGAATTTCTCCAAGTAACCACTCATCTGATGGATCGAATCTGGCTGTCTCTTGAACACTCCACTCATGTCTATGTTTTCATTATTCGGATCTCGAGTCATTTGTTAAGATGCTGTTATGCTGCTGATTGGGTTGCTAACCATATAAGCCAATGTATAACATGATTATCGAAGGAGACGCTATGGCCCAGGACACAGGTCGTTCACATCAACCTTATTCTGATTGACAGATAACAGAACCACTTACCCATGGCTTTACACTGAGCCTACGCGGCTGGACCTGTGTGGTAGACTTGCACTTAGCTTCCGTCATAAAGTGCTTGGCTCGGTTTTGAAACTACCCTTATCGTACATTTTACATATTTGTACATGATAATGGCTCAGTTATTCTGACTGGTCCTCGGTGAAAGCAAACTGATTGAGATCACTGTTTCATTGTCTCCCTAAATTTAAATATTATAGCTGTAACTGGGAAACATGTCTGCTATGCTCCTGGCGAACGTTAAGCTTTATCCATATCTATGTGACGTTCAATTCCAAAGAGTCGTCAACATTCCATCATGTACATGGGCAAAAGAAGTCAAACAGCGTTAAATTTGAATCAACAAAAACAAGAACAACGATCTCTAGATGGTACCATTGACATCAAGTGAAATGTTGAGTAAATTTGATAATTCGAACGATGGGATCACAGTGGCTGATTCATGTGCGTTGATGGTCAAATACGACGGCCATCCAGCGAACACCTACATCTGGCATGATGTTTGGCCAAGGCTTTTGACGATGCAACATGAAAAACAGATTTCATGTTTATTCCTATCCTAGTAACACTTCATTGTCATCACGCTGTTGATAGGTATGTCCATTCACTAGTAGTAAATCAGACCGGATTTTGGTTCCCACGTTTACCCTTTCTTAGAATCGTGACATTTGTGCGTCCTGACCGGCATTTGTGCGTCATGATAGCCAAAACCGAGCCAAGCACTTTATGACGGAAGCTAAGTGCAAGTCTACCACACAGGTCCAGCCGCGTAGGCTCAGTGTAAAGCCATGGGTAAGTGGTTCTGTTATCTGTCAATCAGAATAAGGTTGATGTGAACGACCTGTGTCCTGGGCCATAGCATCTCCTTCGAGAATCATGTTATATATTGGCTTATATGGTTAGCAACCCAATCAGCAGCATAACAGCATCTTAACAACTGACTCGAGATCCGAATAATGAAAACATAGACATGAGTGGAGTGTTCAAGAGACAGCCAGATTCGATCCATCAGATGAGTGGTTACTTGGAGAAATTCGTATCTGCACTTTACAATTATCAAATCGTTGGGCCTATATGTTCTATTTTTTTGGCTTATGTACTCTACCATGCTGACAAGAATGTGAACATGTTTTTCGAATGGATGATAAAGAGTTTTTGACTGACCTCGCAATTGAATGTCCGCCAAGGCAAGAAAAATAACAGAATATTTGTTCCTGGCGGACCATCATATAACTATTGGTTAGTTATTGAACTTTTACTAACTACGTTATCCATGGATATGTATTCGAACATGGGCTAGATAACTTAACAAGCCAGCGGCGTCAAGGTTTCTGTGCATATGTCATGATCGGCAAAAGCTAGCTGCAACTATATCATCCGACCATCCAAAATAACAACTAAATACTCTGATGGCACCAAATTGTTGGGGATATTTCACCAAACAAACTGCAAGATACTAGTCCTACCATTCACCTGTGCTATGCATACCTAATGCCCTAATCAAAGAGTCTAATTACCTGCGTGTGATGAAGGTACGGTAGAGGCTGCCACCGACGTCTTTATTGTTCAGAAACGGAGACAGGTGCCTGCCATAATGCAAACCATTTAATTCGTGGATACAGGTGTATGTTTAACGTTATAAAAAGGTGTGCAGGGGAAGCAGGATGGCTATTTACATTAGTATGTAGGTAAACATACGTGTCCCTCCCCATGATATGGCATGCCATAATGTTTTGAGTTTAACAAATCAGATTGCAAGCCTTGGTCTGTTGTCAGGGATGTCTTTCGGATTCCGTTAGGTATGGACAGCACAGGCAGAAAGGCTTACCTGGTGAGAAGGTAATGCAGGGTCATGGTTCGATGTTGGTGGATATTATCCAATTTTCCTTATTCCTCCTGAGTGACCCAATAGTCTAGGAGCGTGTGTTCTACCTACACGACTGTACTAATGTAAACGGCCATTTCTGCCCTCGCATACTACTGCGCGACTAGTATGGCGTTAAACATACAGCTGACACCCAGCTTAAACCACGAATTAAATGATTCACGTTATGACAGACACCTGTCTTCGTAATATCATCCACAGGAAGTCTCCAATGTATCCCAGACAAATGGCCTCGTTTCTGATTCATTAATGCGTGGCTGTAAACATTTTGTGAATTAAATAGACGTCAGCGACGGTCTTGAACGCTCCTTCATAACACGCTGGTAATTACACCACACCTATTATTCCTGGTCGCCTGGAGCATCCTTTATTGGTAAAGATACCTGATTGTACATTTGTACTGCACTCGACCAGATGACGCTATGACAAGGTATGCTTATTAGGCTGATTCTGTTCATGTGTAGGTTGCTTAGAGCCAGATGGGGTGGTTGTACCGGGTGATGAAGCCAAAGAGCTCGAGAACATATGTGAACACGCCACCTGTGAGCAGCGAGGTGCTTTGTTTTCTGATTAATTTGGTGGTGAAGTTGCCTCGCACGATAAAAACAACCCTGACAGTTGTTTTTATTAAAGCGCTAGTTTGAGTGAGCCCTCTTAGCGAAGCAATGAGCTCTTTGATATGATTGCTTAGTATGCATAGCACAAGCGACTTGTTGTATACTCACAGCTATATGTGCTGGGCAGTCAATTGACTCAAATGTCAGCAAAACTGGGCCCCCTTTATCACCATAGGAACCGATCGCTACTATTGGTATCATGCAGTGTGTTAAGTCAATTGCCCCCAGCAATAAACAACCAGCGAGGTAATTGTTTGTCATTTTGTATGATCGAAATAGTCGAACGCCATAGTTGCAGCTGATTTTTGCACTATAATCATTTTTCGACATTCGCGGCCTTGTTAAGCTGTTTATCTCTAGTTCAGACCGATGGATCATTCTTGTCAATGGAGTTATTGCTGACTGGTAGAATCAACACAAGCTCAACAAACGATGCATTAGCCGGACGAATATAGCATTACAGGGGGCCATAGTGATATAACAAACACAGACCGAGCTCAGCCTGCTATTACCGCAATAAATATTGGGCAATATCCCTTTTCGTTTGACGTTTAATTAATGAGTCATAAATATTGCACCATGTTTTCATTCCCCACTTATCAATTCATAGGAAGCTCAGTATCTCTCCTTTGCAAACATAGGTTATAATCATTAATGGAAATGAAACGACAACGCTTTAATGTTATGATGTTATTAGAAATAGGAAATATACGACCGTTTAAAGGTGGTGGTAACCTCTTGGGACAGCGGTGTTTATGCTCCATTACTTACAGATGATGACAAGCATTTTGAAATTACGATAGCGCCATAACTTTCAAACAAATCATATCGAAATAGTGTTTGGATGATCGATATGCTTCCAAATATAGGTATATGCATAATTTGTTCCTCATTAACAACAGGGCATATCCGGTGGGATCTTATCAGTCATCATGTAAACTAGCAAATTCTAATGATTACAGCATCTGACTGTAAAAGCTTGCATCTACCTGCTGACCTTTGTCAGAGTATAAACCGTTTGACATACACATATGTTAGACTGATGGAGAATTATGCAAGCGTTCACGGAATAACAAAAACTATACATAAATTGTGTTGGCATATTTACCGATAATATCTTCCACTGACAACTGTGTCGCTGACGAGTGTTTAACAATTTGTGGCATGTCTCTTTCATTTGAGATATTGCCCAATAGGCAATGTGTACATAGACCTTTTCATATTTAGTAGCCTAACATATGATGGCACAGTGAGCAAGTTCTACATATCTCTGATAGGTTTTTACTGGTTGAAATTGTATCACTGGCTACAAATCTAGATGATTAATTTTGCAATATTTACTCAGCTGATAGGGAACATCCAGAGAGAGGATATACAGATAGTGGACTCACAGAGAGTGGAGGTACAAATAATACAACGCACAGATAGAGGACGTACAGATAGAGGATGTGCAGATAAGGGACGTTCAAAGAGAAAGCGAACAGGGGGTTCAGATAGTGGCCGTACATATAGAGGACGTTTAGATAGAGGACGTACAGATAGTGGATGTACAGATAGAATACATAGAGATAGAGGACAGAAAGAGGAAATATTAATAGATGACAGAGAGGGGAGGTAAGGATAGAAGACACAGAGAGAGAGGACATACAGGTAGCGAACGAACAGATAGAGGACGTACATATAGTGGACGTACAAATATAGAGTAGGTACAGAGAGAGGATGTACATACAGTGGACGTTCACATATAGAGGATGTTCAGTGAAGTACATACAGATAGAATACATACAGATAGATGACGTATTGATAGAGGATATATAGATAGCGGACGTACATGTAGATGATGCACAGATAGAGGGCGTTCGGATAGAGACCGTACAGATAGGGGACACGGAGATATAGGACGTATAGATAGAGGACGTGCAGATAGTGGATGTACAGATAGAGGTCTTTCAGATAGTGGACAAATATAGAGGATTTCCTGTTGACAAAAGTTACCGCAGGCTTTCATAATGAAGATGTTTACTGCAAGATTTTATATCGACGACATTAACCGGATACTTTTATAGCATTTCCAGCTGACTTTTATATCGACTACAGACAGGTTCGTAGACCGATAAAATGCAGAAACCACAGCATTCTTCCACAATGCATTGATTAATGAGTGATTGCGAAGATCTAAAGCCACTGATCCTATATCCCTGATCGTTGCCTCTGCCCAGACGATGAGTTATTCGTAGTAGATTTCTTTACATACTACCTAATCAGCTAATAATGGGTTACCAAGGTCCTCAGGCCAAGGTTAAATCACCATGGCGGCGACACAAACAGTATATTACTAAGACATCAACCGGAATGGACACATATATTGCATTCGCACGGTATCTTAATTATTTATTTTAAGCTGCAATAGTATATGTGTTATTGCACTATTAAATATTACGTATAATCTTCGAGCTACACAGCCTGCTGGCTTACAAGTTGCTGTTCGGAATTCATATGGTGTGCCAACCCTAGCTTCAGTCTTTCTTTATGGCCTGGGAAAAGAATGTATAACTCATTCAGCTTTTACTCTCTATTTGCTCAGGTCCTTGATCAAGGTTCACGGCCATTTCACGGCCGCCTGCCATGAAGAAGCAACTTGCATATCACTCAGTGTAGTACTATCGCCAACAGCAATACCAATAATCCTAATGCGGGTTTCACAGGCCCAGCATGAAACAGGTATATGGGCCTATAACTCATACCACAACCAAGTGGTAGCGCTATCGCCATTTGACAATGCCTGCCATCATCTTTGCAAAAATGCTCTTAAACGGTCGTAATTTTCCTATTTTTATTAACATCATATCATTTTAGTGTCCTCGTTTCCATTAATGATTATGGCCTGTGTTTGCAAAGGAAATATACTGAGCTTCCTAGGATTGGCACGTAGGGAATGCAAAAATGGTGCAACATTTATGACTCATTAATGAAATGTCAAACCAAAAGGGATGTTGCCTAGTGTTGATGGCGTGCACGGCATGCCGAGCTTGGACTGAGGTGGCTATAACACATTGCCCCCCTCATGCACAGGTGCAAGAATCCTGCTTACGATGTATGACAACACAAGTGTGGACATTCACGCGCAGGACACAGGGTTTCACGTTGGTAATCTCACGTATGGAAAAGTCTATATTCGTCCGGCTTATGTATCGTTTTATGAGCATGTATTTGATCAACCAATTGGCAATATCTCCGTTGACAACATTGATCCATAAGTATGAAATCGAACTGGAGATTTATCACTTAATTAGGGTACTGTGCGCGTATATTGAAGCGATAATCGGGCAAACGCTAGCTGCAACTATAGCATTTGACCATTTTTTACATACAATTTGACAAACAAATACTTTACTAGCCGCCATTATTTCTGACAATTCACCAAACATACTGCATGATACTAGTCATAGCTACCATACCAGTTCATATACAACTAATGGAAGCACAGTTTTATCGACATTTGAGTCAATAGACTACTGGACACTGTCTGCAGTGCTGATTATACAACATACCAATTGGTCTCATCTCAAATATTATCGCTACGCAAATTAGATTCACTCCAACTAGCTATGAGCGAAACACATTGTGTTACCATTAAATCAACAAAAGCACATGGGAATGTTGATCTAACGTCTCGGGGCTCGGCATCTGGCTGCTTATGTTTAAGTTATGGGTTCCTCCGATTGGTCGTGGCGACTGCGCCCAGATAAATCAGGAAATTTCAGGTAATCGTAAGAGATACCGTGACAAAGAAAAACACATTTTCTCGGCAGGGGGCGCGAGTGAGTCTCCTTAGCATGGCTAAAACTCTTTGGCCTTATCGTGGGAGCCATCATCCGGTATCTACAGCCCATCTGCTTGTTTGCGATGCAAACATGAACCGAAACAGCGGAATAGGCCTAAATTGTCATCGCCATCATAATGTCGAGTGCAGCACAATTTACGATTAAATGTCTTTACCAATAACGGATGCAGCCAGCGATCAGGGATATAAGGCGTGGTCTAATTACCAGCGTGTTTTGAAGGCGCAATAAAGGCCGTCGCTGACTTCTTTGTAATTCACAATAGATTTACAGCCAGGCAATTATAAATAAAAGACAAAGCTATGTCTGGGACTCATTGGCGATATCCTGTGGATAACAAGGCGAAAACAGGTGACTGCCATTACGCAAATCATTTAATTCGTGGGTTAAAAGGGATGTCAGGTTTAGCGTTTTATTTGGGGATGCATTGGGAGCAGAAATTGCCGTTCACATAAATACTGTCGTGTAGGTTAAACATACTTGGCATAAGTACAGGCGTATAATGCGCAGCCATCGCGAGGTGGCGCCTGTGAGATAAACAAAAGCAATCGAGAATATAGGGCTGACGTTACTGCGATATGAGTGGGAAAATGTCGCTTCGCAGAGCCTTTCCGCTGCAAAAGCACGTCGCACAGCTCGGGTCGTATTTGTCTCGTTTACTGCTTGTAATTTGTCTCACAAGAGCTTAACCTTTATGTCTAAGCTGAGGGCGTAAGCAATGCCGAAGTCTTAGCACCCAATCAGCATTACAGACCAATCTCACCAAACGCCATATATGCGGGCGATAGCTTTGTGTAATAATGATTAAAATTGCATAGATAAGAACAATGACCTTCCAATCATTAATGGTGCAACACATAGAGAAGACCTGGTTAACATGAATATGAAAACACGTCGTCCAACGCATAAATACATCTTGATATATTCATGGTAATGTTTATTAAACTTACAGTTAATATCTTAAAGTGAATTAATGTTTTGAGCAGAGACAGCGCCCTCGACAATTGTAAGCCATAATTTGTGAGATATCCAATATGCAGATAAGGAACAGTCCAACTGCATGTTAACCTATCTGGCCGAGTGAGGCAAGGCGCATAATCCGCTAGCATATACAGTTCCTGGCGGCAAAAAATTATTTGCATACATTGCCTTTTTATATATTTAAACGATTAAGGCATTATCGAATGTGCCCAGCAACACAATTAAATAAATAATGACATCAACATTGTTGAAGTTGATTCGACTTTCAATTTACGCCATGTAATCATCAGTTTTCATGAAAGTATTGGACAACTTACAATATTTAATGTAGATAGATAGGTCCTAATTATGCATCACCAAAACGATGTTCTTAAGTTTCCATGGAAAAATAAATATTCCACTACAGGTGATATGACAATATCAGCAGAGGCGATCCTCACCTTGTTATCAGTGGTAGTTGCAACACAAATCTTTTACTTCAAGAACTATATAATATTGCATAAAGGAAGAGTTTATATACCAAATGAGTGGTAATTCTTAACCTCGGACTGACACAGATTTATGTACCATTATCAATCGTTCATTCGAATTAAGTTGATGATGAGTTATCGGGATTAACAGGTAAACATACCTAAGTGGAACACATTATATTCAGTAGAATGCGAAATCCTTCTCTCGTCACCATAACCTACCAAACCACCAGTATTAGCTATGCGCTGGGAACATCTGTTTTGTAGAAAATCATGAAACGATTCATTCAGTAAGTGGTTTTTGAATATGCCTTCCATAATATTTCGCCAACTTTTGCTTCCAGTATTTAAAAAATGGTAGCGCAATTTGTGTGGTTTATTCGTTTAGACGCCGGGGATAAAGTGTATTAAGCATTAAACCCTTCCACAGCGTGTAGAAATTGATCTTGAGAAAAGAATATAATGTCTTGTTGTTCTTATCTCCAATCGTAAATGATTTAACCAGGTCAGCGGGTCATGGTATTTGTTGGTGAATGCTTAAACAACTCAGCAATTGAGAAATCTCCACTTCCTTTCTCTTGCGACGTAACGTAATGAGTTTTGCCCAGCTGTTGACCTCAAGCTTGTTAGTCTACCGAGCGTCACTGTTCAATGCCATTGGGTTGGTTCTTATTTCAACACTTAGGTTGTCCTCCAATTAATAGCCATTCCTTGCCATACTCACACGCTGTCGATCTGCGAATTAAATCAGGTCTTCGGATCGTCCGAGAAAGTATATCAGTCGTAGAAATATACGTGCAATATAACAGATCGCAAAAACATACATAGCCATTGTCATTCTCTTTATATCACAAAAGATTCACGACAAGAGATCGCTCACATTAGCACGACTGCAAGCAAGTCAATGTGACATACGAAATCATAGGTACCTTTCTGATTTGGACTAAAAGGAACAGTTTATCAATACACGACCTCCTGGCTCTACCTTTATGCTGCTGAACGAGGACTCTCCTGGCGATATAAATAAACACAGTAACGCGATTAATAACAAGGAACAGTTCCAAATACGGTCTAACTGAGGCCTCATTACACAGGGAATGCTGTCTCTGATTATCGGAAATTTAAGCCTCTTGGTGGGGCTGAGTTGGGGGGAGCACGGAGCCTCTGCTGACTTGTCACAATTCTCAGTTGTTATTATACATGGGGCGGATAAGTTACAGCGTGTCATAAACGCATAGCTGTTATACGCTTGTCCATCAGATGACGAAATATTGCTGAATTCAGCGAAAACTATCACTGTTTGTTTATACACACCCTGAGGCACAACCGCGTTGTCATGGCAGGTATATTTTGTGCTGACTCAAACAGCTATACGTTATGGCTGATGCTATAATTGTCCAGGGACGAGTAGCAAGGCCAGAGTTTTGTACAGCGTCACACCTCTATGTCAGTGTTATGTACAATTTCACCCTTGTACATTAATGCGAAATCGCGTTCATTTCCAAAATTGATACAACCCACCATTTAATGGCTGCAGCAAAGCAGAATAATTAGCGATGGGTATTAGGCCGTCATCGTTATGTTGACGATGTCGTATTTCCGGTAGGACGTGAGAGCTTTGATCCTGCGTTATGCAATCGTCTGTGTTACCGGTCTAATGTTCCATGTTTTCAAAATGTTACTGTATCACCAGTAGTATGCTGTATATATATGTTGGTCTGAGATATTTCAAATAGCTAACTTCCTTGCCGGTCGTATAAACATACGTCTCCATAATACAGGGCATCTATCAGCCCTTAACAGCTAACCTTGGGCGATGTGTTAAACAATATTCACATCACAACTCACCGTATAATTGGAAGGCCAGAGCGAATATGTCGTGTCTGCACCATGTAATGCTATCCATTCGACATACCACTTACTAACATTACCATGATGGAAGGTGGAGCAGCCGGACTGCGCAATAGATGACATTTGTCAACAGAGATATCATCAAACAATAGAGAGATAGTTTATAAGCTTACGTGAAGAATGATGCAAGTATGTTATGACACTTATGATGGTTAGACATGCACATGACCAAGTAAACGAATATATTTTCAATTGTGAAGCTGTATTGATGTCTCAACGTGGTAATACAACACACTACCATAGGCTAAGTCTATCAAATATAGCCTTCAAGCCTTGTGGCCTGAATTTAGCAAACACCAAGAAGTGATGGCGCAAAATTCGAGATCACAATGCTAAATCGACCTAACTGCGACACAAGCTGTAAATATGGAACATGGCTGGATGAAATCGAAAATGTAATCGGGTTTCATGCCTTCCATTCATTCGTTATATGACATCTGCTCGGTAAAACAAGAATTGTGAATTGGTGATCAAATCTTTGGTATTTCACATAGGCAGTCAATTTATAAATGGTATGGTGCGCATTCGCCCAATCAGTAGTCATCTCAAGACTAGACAACTGTGACATGGTTCTGTGTTGCATATCCGCTACAGCTCCAGTTTGTCCACAGCAACGCGGTGCGCCTCTTCTCACGATCAACATAACTGCTCGTGAGCCTACATTGGCTTCCTGCTAGAGCGCGCATCGACCACAAGTTCCTCTTCCTGGTCAACATAGCCCTTCAAGTTCTGGCCCATAACTACATATGCCAGCTGCTGTACCAACCCTCTCGCTGCCTGCGTACAGCCAACAAATATCTCCTTGAAGAACCCCGAGAGAACCGGCACATAGTCAGTGACAGAGCCTTCAGGGTTTATGCCCAGCTCTAGTGGAACAAGATGTCCACATTGTTAGAACACTGCGAGTGCCTGCCAAGGTTTATGTCAACGCTAAATACGCACCTCGTCCGTATACTTCCATGAGGCGGTATCCGTCATTTGTTTGGGTAGCTAGCCACATCGGTGAGAATACACCTGCCCTTTTGACAGTGGCCACAACTCTCGGTCTAAATCACAGTAGATTATAGAATTAGTCATTTTAATAAATAGGAAAGCAAATCATATGTCATAACGAAACAGAGCTCTAGACATTAACGTTGACGTTTCGGGCAATGAATCAAAGAGTTACATCATGTTTAAATTGCTGTAATCCCCCTGGGCCGCATAAAAAGGTTATGGCGGATTGAGCCACAAACGATCTGATGAGTGACATATTGCCATCATTTCAGCTAATACTTCCAGCCAATTGCGCGAGATCGAATACACTTCATGACTCGAGTCGCAATTATCATATCAGTCCATAGATAGCTTAACTTGTTATGTATATGAGTAACTTGACTGCTCGACATAATCGGTTGTGTTGATAATAACGCTTGTAGTGCTATGCACTCCATACTCCTACAACTATTACCATGACAACCGCATCAGCGTGAGAATAGTTTTGTCTTCACCACCATGCTATTGTGTGATGTACACACTTGCTATCAGTTACCTATAATAATAACGGATGTACCTGTAGGTCCTGGGTGAGGTGGTGTAATTAACCTGGCATGGTAAAGGTGCCAGATGACGTATCTTATATACATAACTGATTTGCAAGCGCGTAATTGAAAAAGCAACGCAGCTATGCGCCTGGGAGTCAACACTTAATTTCCGATGAACAGAAGCATGTTCGGAACATACATGGCGGTCCACATTAGCACAGGCCAATAGATTCTCTTAAAGCGCCACTGATGGCCGCATAGCACAAGATGGACGAGGTTCGCGGCGAAGGTACAATCGTGGTGCACCCGACTATAGCGTTTTTAGACAATACAGTAATGTCAGTAATACCGAACTATCTTACCAAACACAAAGTCATTAGGTTTCTGTCGATATAACCCACTCGGTAAGACCTACTCGGTAAGACCTACTCGATACGAAATACTCGGTAAGACCCAATTGGTAAGACCAACTCGGTTAGACCCACTCGTTAAGACCCACTCAACAACACCAACTCGGTAAGACCTACTCGGTTAGACCAACTCGGTAAGACCTACTCGGTTAGACCAACTCGGTATGAAATATTCGGTATATTGTGACGTCGTATTAGGATTGTGTTCAGTTTATGTATATACATATATATGTGAATATATGTTTATACATATAACTTGTGGATAGCTTAGGCTACGCGTATTGCCTGAAAAAGGAGGGCCCTACTACAAGCCAGTGGATTTGCACCGTCCGCAACAGGAGCCAACGATGCTAAGCGGGCGTATCGCTGAGGCATGGCTCCTTCGTCCGGGGAGTTCGCGACCACATCCATCCCACCGACCCAGGAATAGAGACCAAGACCACCGTGAGTGCCCATGTCAGAGACAAGGCGTCCGCGCAACCATTCCGAACGATCATGGCCCTAGTGGATGAAGTTCTCCTGCGTCTGCCCGAAAATGCACATGAACTACCAAATCCTGCCAACCGCAAGAGGATGGCCAACAGCACCCGACAGGCCACACGCCCTAAGGATCCTACGGATCTCATGTTCTAGGTACTTTATGTGTGACAGGTATTTGGCAAGGCGTTCGAAAGGTGTTTGCTAACGTCCAGGTGCGAGGGTGTGCCTTCCATTGGGCCCAGGCGGTATGGAGAAAAGTACAGGATGTTGGCCTTCGTACGGCATACAGTGAGGACCCTGCTGTTTGCAAGATGATACGCCGTCTCCTCTCTCTCCCCTTCCTTCCAGCGGAACACATCGAGCCTGCGTTCAAGAAACTGCAAGACCGGACCATCAACGACAGACTGCAGGAGCTCTTCGTCTACGTTTCGAACACCTGGCTCACATCAACTACCTGGGATATCGCCAGTTGGAGTGTGTTTGGACGTTCCATCAGGACCAAAAACGACGTCGAAGGATGGCACACCAGGGTGAACTCAAGGGCTGGAGGTTGCCAAATGAACTTCTACAAGCTGCTCACCATCCTCCACGAAGAAGCCCGCCTGGTTTCCATTCAAGTCCGACTGGTGTCAGAAGGAAAGCTGCGTCGACATCAACGAAAGAAATTCACATATCTGCAAGGGAAGATAACCAAGCTGTGGGACGACTACAAGGCCAAGAACATCAGCGCATCCCAGCTTCTCCGTGCCTGCGGTAGAGTGTATGCTCCTGTGTAGTATCATGTATGCTTTTAGTTCATATACCACTATTTACTTTGTATTCTTGTATTATTGTAACGTATGATTTATGAATGTTGAATAAAGATCTGGAGTTATATTCAGTTAAATGTATGCGTGTGTGCGCTTTTAGTTCATATTCCTCTATTTGTATTGTTGTATTCAAGTCATGTATATTTGTGATGTTTATTTATGTGCATGCATGTGTGAGCTTCTAGTTCATATTCCTCTATTTCCTCTATTTGAGTTCATATTCCTATTTACTTCGTATTCATGTATTCTTGTCATGTATTTTTTATGAATGTTGAATAAAGATCCCAGGTTATATTGAGTTACATGCATGTGTGCGCTTTTAGTTCATATTCCTCTATTCTTATATTTGTGTCATGTATGTTTAGTTAATGTTGAATAAAGAGCCTGAATTGTGTATGAATGTGTGCGTTTTTAGATAATATTCCTCTATTCATTTCGTATTCGTGTTGAATAAAGAGCCCGTGTCGTATTGAGTTATAAGTTTTTTTGTGTGCGATTTAAGTTCATATTCCTATATTAACTTCGTATTTTGTTTTATTTAACTGATTTTTACGAGTGATCGGTTAGTGCCATTTCGTCCCGAGACGACGGCCCGGCCAAATGCGCTGGCCGCCGAGTCAAAACGTGGGGGCGAACTGACCCGGTAGCGAACTGACCTGGGGGCAAACTGTCCCACCGAGGGCGAACTGACCCGGGGGCGAACTGTCCCAGTGGGGGCAAAGTGTCCCGGGGGCGAAGTGACCCGAAACCATATATATAAATATATATATATATATATATACTTTTCTATAAAACCAACCATTTTGGCCATTTTTTATAACCATCCATTATGGCCATTTTATATATCCAACCATATTGGCGATTAAAATAAACAAATGAGCCGACCAGCCCTTTTTGCCTTCCAATATTACCAACCATTATTATCCCAACCAACCTACTACTGACAGACCATCGTTTATACAACCTTGGGTTACAAAGCTTAGAAGGTCTTTGAAACCATAAACGACTTAAATTAAATTCCTACAAACAAGCTTACACGAAGTATTGCGCGTTTTTAGGGCTTTCGGGAACCGTAAGAAACTTTTTTCGATTTCTCATTGTTTATACATAATTCGAACTGTACATTCACAATATTCAACGAGCCATGAAGAAAAAAGGGAAGTTAAATTATCGGCGCGATTCCACGAAATGCTGACGCAATGTCTTGCTCCGAAAAGTTCCGAACCTTGCCGAGCGGCAGGTAGAGAACGGAGTAAATATGCATTAAAGTCACCTATTTTAAGGAAGGGAGTTCTTCAACGTACCCGTTATTAATTTGGATACAAGTTTATACTTAGGTACTGCGAGTTTTAACAAGAATTAGTGATACTTAACATTCTGAAGATTGTCTGAAGATTCTGGCACTAATCAAAGTATGTGCATGTCATATAATGATGTGTCCAACTCCATAAATTCATGTATCTATTCACAATTTGCTTCATCAAGTGTCAAACTGACCTCCAATTGATTAATTGTGCATTCTTTATTACATGTTTTATCTGTTCACGAAAGAGCATCATTGTCTTGCCTTACATTAGATTTATTTTGAGAATTAAACTGAATCCCATCTTTCAGTGTGAATGATATAAATCCCCTCAGGACACCATGATTAAAACATGGATTAAACAATCTTTAAGTTTTAAATATATCACCTTTATTCAGTTTGCCACATAATAACATGTAGTTACAAAATAAAATAAAAAACAGCAGCATCTGCAGGCACTGTGCTGAAGGATTTGTAAAGGTCAGGACTAGGCAGAAGATGAATTTGTTTTGTTGATTATTAAACTTTGATTGCTGTTCACGTGCCTATCTAGGGTCACTTAAATTCTACAAAAAAATGTATGCACAATATAGGCATTCAGAGTTGATACAGCTGAATAAATGGACTGAATGTATTGACCTCATAAGGGTTAACAATATAAGGAAATCAATTATCAGGATATCATTATCAAGCAAAGCATATCTACAGATAAATTTGAAAATGATCAGCAGGGACTTCGACAACAGCGCCTTATGTTGCACTATCAGTTATAAAGGTCCAGTCTTGGTGGGTTTCCATTAGGACACAATTAGTGAATCCATACAACAGCTTGTCCACATGATTCAGCAAAAGATGATTCTCCTGCTGTACCCCAGCTATAGTTGCACATTCTGTTACACACACAAAGTTAACTTGTCAAACTGCCTATCAGTCTTATATCATAAGAACTAAAGGAAGTCAATGTAAAACATTACACAACATTAATTCTTACCAACCTGATAAGGTTGAACCTAAATACAACATGTCACATGAATCAATCTCTTGTTATTAAGTAAAGGAAGTAAAAACTAATCTCTCTCATGTGGCAGAAACTGAATCTACATTTGAATATAAACTAATAGAATATTGGTAAAACACATTGTAAGCCTGATCTTATCAACATGCACTTAAACTGCAATTATATAACCAATAACAAACCGCCCACCCATCAATAATTAATGTTACCTTCATTCATTGACCACTGATGGCAACTTTAACATTCTCTTTCTGGGTATCGAGATAACAGGTATTGACTAGTGACCACCAGGAAGTTTGCTAAGGAGCTTAGCATTGATAAATATACTAGAATTCAATGCTTGACTGCTCTCCTGGGTTGGCTATGGTGCACTTCCATCTGTCATTTAACCACTGATAAAATGGTGTCTCATCCACATAAGCCAGCTCTCTTTACCCTTAACCTGAGGTCACATTTACAATTGTGCACATCTGAAAATCAGTATATAGTGAAGATGAGGACATACATATCTGATGATGATCTGGAGTTGATTATGTGACAAAGCCAGATGTTCAGAATAAGTCTACAGCCCAGAGAGCTTAGTTCAGTCATCAGTAACATGGCTGGAAGTTAACTAAAATGGCCACCCGTCCTGACCTGTCCTGGTGACGGGGAGCCATTTAAGATGTTAACTGGCCTCAAGAAATACTACCCCTCCAAACAAAAAAGATGCCATGTTAGGAGAACCCCAGGTCAGTGACATACTGGGCTGGTGACAAGAACCCCAAGTCAGTGTAACGACTGGCTGGTAATAAAAAGAACCCCAGGTCTGTGTCATGCTGGGCTGGTGATGAGGAGGTGATATGAATTGCAGATAAACACAGAGCTGATTAAGTGTACAACAATGAGACACTATAAACAGGTGCATATATCAAAACTGCAAGACCATCAATCAGGACCAGGTTTGAGCTTAACAGTCATACTGGGTGAACAGAACTTCTGATAAAGAACTTCTGCTTAAACAGACTGTTGAAGCCATACTCACACACAACAAATACAGATAATACTCATTGTTTCGGTCATTTTGGTCATTCTGATGGTTTTAACAAAAATTACATTTAGATATAACATGTCTTTTTAAGCCCCAGTGATTGATATATCTCAACGAAATATGATAAACAAGAGAAGCCAAAACATTGATGAAGCCACAACATTTATGAAGCCACAACATTGACGAAGTCACAAAATTGGTGAAGCCACAATATTGGTGAAGCCACAGTATTGTAGAAGCCGCATTATTGGTGAAGCCACAATATTGGTGAAGCCACAATATTGGTTAAGCCACAATATTGGTGAAGTCACAACACTGGTAAAGCCACAACATTGGTGAAGCCAAAATATTGATAAAACCACAGTATTGGTGAGGCCACAACATTGGTGAAGCCACAGTATTGTTGAAGCCACAATATTGGTGAAGCCACAATATTGCTGAAGCTACAATATTGGTGAAGCCACAGTATTGGTGAAGCCACAATATTGCTGAAGCCACAATATTGCTGAAGTCACAACACTGGTAAAGCCACAACATTGGTGAAGCCAAAATATTGATAAAACCACAGTATTGGTGAGGGCACAATATTGGTGAAGCCACAGTGTAGTTTAAGCCATAACATTGGTGAAGCCAAAATATTGATGAAGCCACAATCATGATAAAGCTACAGTGTTGGTTAAGCCACAATATTGCTGAAGCCACAATATTGCTGAAGTCACAACACTGGTAAAGCCACAACATTGGTGAAGCCAAAATATTGATAAAACCACAGTATTAGTGAGGCCACAATATTGGTGAAGCCACAGTGTGGTTTAAGCCATAACATTGGTGAAGCCAAAATACTGATGAAGCCACAATCATGATGAAGCTACAGTGTTGGTTAAGCCACAACACTGGTGAAGCTACAACATTGGGGAAGCCGCAGTCTTGGTAAAGCCACAGTAGTGGTGAAGCCACAGCATTGGTGAAGCCACAACATTGGTGAAGCCACAGTATTGATGAAGCCACGTTAGTGGTGAGGTCACAATATAGGTAAAGCCACAACACTGATGAAGCCACAACATTGGTGAAGCCAAAATATTGATAAAGCTACAACACTGGTGAAGCCACAACATTGGTGAAGCCAAAATATTGGTGAAGGGATAACATTGATGAAGCCACAATATTGGTGAAGCCAAAATATTGGTGAACCGTGAAGCCACAGTATGGGTGAAGCTATGTTATTGATGAAGCCACAATATTGATGAAGCCAAAACACTGGTGAAGCCACAACATTAATGAAATTCCAAAACATGATGAAGCGATAACATTGATGAAGCCACAACATTGACGAAGTCACAAAAAATAGTGAAGCCACAATATTGGTGAAGCCACAGTATTGTAGAAGCCGCAATATTGGTGAAGCCACAATATTGGTGAAGCCACAATATTGGTGAAGCCGAAATATAGATGAAGGGATAACATTGATGAAGCCACAACATTGGTGAAGCCAAAATATTGGTGAAGCCACAGTATTGGTGAAGCCACCTTATTGGTGAAGCCACAATATTGGTGAAGCCATGTTATTGGTGAAACCCAAATTTGGATGAAGGGATATCATTGATGAAGTCACAACATTGGTGAAGCCAAAATATTGGCAAAGATACAACACTGGTGAAACCACAACATTGGTGAAGCCAAAATACTGATGAAGGGATAACATTGATGAAGCCACAACATTGGTGAAGCCAAAATATTGGTGAGGCCACAGTATGGGTGAAGCCATGTTATTGGTGAAGCCACAATATTGATGAAGCCACAATATTGGTTAAGCCACAATATTGGTGAAGTCACAACACTGGTAAAGCCACAACATTGGTGAAGCCAAAATATTGATAAAACCACAGTATTGGTGAGGCCACAACATTGGTGAAGCCACAGTATTGTTGAAGCCACAATATTGGTGAAGCCACAATATTGCTGAAGCTACAATATTGGTGAAGCCACAGTATTGGTGAAGCCACAATATTGCTGAAGCCACAATATTGCTGAAGTCACAACACTGGTAAAGCCACAACATTGGTGAAGCCAAAATATTGATAAAACCACAGTATTGGTGAGGGCACAATATTGGTGAAGCCACAGTGTAGTTTAAGCCATAACATTGGTGAAGCCAAAATATTGATGAAGCCACAATCATGATAAAGCTACAGTGTTGGTTAAGCCACAATATTGCTGAAGCCACAATATTGCTGAAGTCACAACACTGGTAAAGCCACAACATTGGTGAAGCCAAAATATTGATAAAACCACAGTATTAGTGAGGCCACAATATTGGTGAAGCCACAGTGTGGTTTAAGCCATAACATTGGTGAAGCCAAAATACTGATGAAGCCACAATCATGATGAAGCTACAGTGTTGGTTAAGCCACAACACTGGTGAAGCTACAACATTGGGGAAGCCGCAGTCTTGGTAAAGCCACAGTAGTGGTGAAGCCACAGCATTGGTGAAGCCACAACATTGGTGAAGCCACAGTATTGATGAAAGCCACGTTAGTGGTGAGGTCACAATATAGGTAAAGCCACAACACTGATGAAGCCACAACATTGGTGAAGCCAAAATATTGATAAAGCTACAACACTGGTGAAGCCACAACATTGGTGAAGCCAAAATATTGGTGAAGGGATAACATTGATGAAGCCACAATATTGGTGAAGCCAAAATATTGGTGAACCGTGAAGCCACAGTATGGGTGAAGCTATGTTATTGATGAAGCCACAATATTGATGAAGCCAAAACACTGGTGAAGCCACAACATTAATGAAATTCCAAAACATGATGAAGCGATAACATTGATGAAGCCACAACATTGACGAAGTCACAAAATTAGTGAAGCCACAATATTGGTGAAGCCACAGTATTGTAGAAGCCGCAATATTGGTGAAGCCACAATATTGGTGAAGCCACAATATTGGTGAAGCCGAAATATAGATGAAGGGATAACATTGATGAAGCCACAACATTGGTGAAGCCAAAATATTGGTGAAGCCACAGTATTGGTGAAGCCACCTTATTGGTGAAGCCACAATATTGGTGAAGCCATGTTATTGGTGAAACCCAAATTTGGATGAAGGGATATCATTGATGAAGTCACAACATTGGTGAAGCCAAAATATTGGCAAAGATACAACACTGGTGAAACCACAACATTGGTGAAGCCAAAATATTGATGAAGGGATAACATTGATGAAGCCACAACATTGGTGAAGCCAAAATATTGGTGAGGCCACAGTATGGGTGAAGCCATGTTATTGGTAAAGCCACAATATTGATGAAGCCACAATATTGGTGAAGCCACAATATTGGTGAAGCCACAGTATGGATGGAGCTATGTTATTGGTGAAGCCACAATATTGATGAAGCCACAATATTGGTGAAGCCACAGTATTGGTGAAGCCACAATATTGGTGAAGCCACAATATTGGTTAAGCCACTAAAACTGGTGAAGCCACAATATTGACGAAGTTGTAACATATACATGCATGCAGAAGAAAATAAATTTTCATGGTGGTTTAGCGCATGGACCTTAATATTTCACATGTAACTCATTATGTAGAATAGTGAGGAGGTCATGTGGCTTCATCTACATTATTGACAGTAATGTAGATGAAGCCACATGACCTCCTCACTATTTTTATTTTTAACTATACATTTATCTCAAATCACCAAATGTTATGAAATGATAAGAATAAAGAATATTTCTTTTCATTAAGCAAGAGCCTAGTGGCCCTAAAGCAAAACACTGCTCCCTTTGATATGAGGAGGTATCTTCCAGAGATATATGAGCATAATTGTGATGCTTGGACAGCTGATACTGTTGCTCATCCTGAACAAATAAATTTCCTAAATTGGGCTGATAAACCACCACAGCGGATATGAATCTCCAATATGATCAATTGAGATGCTGGGTCCATAATATTAAACCCAGAACAGTAGGTAAAGCAGTTTATACCATATCATGAGTGCTGCTAGGCAAAATGTCATCGCAAACACTTAGTCAATCTAACTGCCTTACAATAAAGACAGAAGGCCATGGCTATTGAACTCTGCTTCTTTTGGCACGATTTGTATTATAAAGTTATGACAGCATTTAATCATAGCTTTTATAGCATAAAATTGTATTCAATGATACACCAGGGCTGAACAATAACCCTCAAACCCACTTGTCTGGCATCAATAGTCCATCGCCAAGTAGTTTTGCAAATAGTTTAAGCATGAAATTATTCACCCAAACACCCATGAGCTATTAATAACATTTTTCCTGGAACAAATTTTAATTTGCTTTAATTTAGCAGGTCAGAGGTCAAAAGCCATAAAGCTATAAGTTAAAGTTTGACAGGATATAAGGACATGATAAACCCCATTTTTCACTTGACCAGTATAATTGATAATAATCCTAATATTTTGGCTGAGGTCAAGGACCATACAGATCTGATTTCTAGTTAGCAAAGAGATACTGACATGAGAAGGCCCTTTGTAGGATTTGAGATCACTAGCTTAATTTATAACAAAATGTGACATCAACACTTTTAATACCCCATTGGGTTTATAGGCACAAGATATTATTCAATAATAATCCAGGGGTCAAAGGTTATGCAGGAATATTTGGTCAATGCGGAGTTGCTAGCTTGTATTAAAAGAAAATGTGCCATCAAGAATTATTCCCCATTATGTAAATCTCTCAGAAACAAAAGGTCATGCAGAGCTGATATTTCCTTTGTAAGTAATGGTCAATATAAGAGTGGTTCATGATTAATTTGAGACTGGTATTCTCTATTTGGTTAACATAACTAAGAGATTATTTTTCAATAATAAGGTCACAAAGGGCTGATATTTTGTTTGTAAGTGACAATCAATATAACAGTGGCTTGTATTATTAACAAAATGTGATACCAAAAGTTTACAAGCAGACAGATTGACAGGGCAAAACTGTCCTGAGGAGCATAACTGTTAATGGTTCCTGCCTAATGGTCCATAAATATTACCTTATAAGTGGCATGCAACATGTCCGGGGTGGAAACTAATCAAAGGGACCATCCAAGTCATGCATAACCAGTCAGTTTGTTACATCTTGGGAACTGCACTGTCCTGAAAAGGCCTCATGTGATTTGGTGTTGCAAATATGCTTAATACCACCATCAAAACTAGACCAGATGCACAGATTTTAAGACTAACTTACCAATGATCATGGCATTGATAGATTCAAATGAGGTGATTGTTCTATTAAAGAATTGAATTACAAGCATTGAACATTTTTTTAAAGCTTCTATTGAAATCAAAAGGATCACTTTCCTGACTAATTGATGGCAGAAGTTTGACACTGTCCATGACTGAACTATCATGTAACATATAATCAAACTTATAGGAATGTAATAAAGAACTAGTTTTAGTGTATTACAATGATACATAATATTTCCATGTCCAATAAAAGTACTTTAAAAGGAAGGTTAAGGGTAACATTACTGATGCAAGTATATAATTCAAGGATGTCGAAAGCAAAATATCAATCTTCAACCTTTGAAAAAAAAAATCACATTTGAAAGAGTAACCCCACCCCCACTAACGCAGTACCACCAGAGTTGTTTTATAGTACTATTACACTAGTCATCCTAGTGGCTAGTGGTGGCTAGTGCCATAGTCCACCATACAACATTGTGAGTTACAGGGCATAAAGTCTGATGACGAGTGGGATCGATGAATCTGGAATCAGGATCCCCTACCTAACTCAACAACCGAATTGGAGCGTTTGGGTTATTCAACTTACTGTGATACCGGAGCGCATGTCCGCTGTCAAGATCAGGCAATGTTTACATCTGACAAATGGCGCAAAAGCCGTTCGCTAAAATGGCCAATGGCAATAGTCAATACGGTTAAATGAACGTTAGGAAATACGTTTTTTTTTTTAAATGAATGGTAATCGGTAGATCTGTCTAACCAAGCTGCAGGCATCTAGTAACATTAACGTTGTATATGGGTATTGTTCGCCGTTGGAATAGTGTTAGTGATCGGTAAGTGTGAGTGTGAACCGTAGAGCCTACTTGCGGAACAGCCCGGTGAAGCTCGCTAACCACTGTAAACTACGGGTATTTCATAATTTGTCGTACATGAAATTTCTTCCCGCAACAATAACGTTCATTTTCACATGAATGATATTCAATCTATAAACGTTGGAATCATACTGACTGAGCGAGAATCACATGGAAACAGAGCGTGTAAAATGGTCATGGCTGACCGATCGCCATTGAAAGGCTTTGTCTATATTCGCTCGTGTACCGGAAATTCCACGCGGTATGGCAAGCTGGAATTGTTACAATCCCAAAATAAACCTTCAGCTTGAGCCCGCGGATGCGTTCGTGGGGACAGTTGGAATTTACGACATGAGCAAACTGATAACACAAAACAATCTGGCTAATTATTCCCTTGTTAAAAACAGTCCGTTGATACGTTATGTTTTCATTTATTACTTGAAACTTTACACATCATAGATCGAGAAAAAAACGGTATCTCATTTCAGTGAGATTTTCCAAACGTTTTGAATGCTGATCTGCGTCCCGAAATCCCAGCTTAAGTGCTACATTTGTTCTTATTTACCTAAATAAAACACTATCAGACGGATATATATTGAGAAAAAAACACCAAAAATGAGTTGACAAAGACTTACAACCCCGGATTTCCCAGTAAAGTCGCCATTTTTTTATATCCGCCCGTAAAGATATTTGAGTGTGTGCCGCCCGTTATTCGTTAAACTGCTGATTTATATTCATTCAAAATTTGTATGTTCTTCATTTCAAGCGATAATTTAAAACAAAGAATTGTTCATTGAAGTTAAAAGTCACACAAATCATGAATCTAAGTTTGAAGCAAAAATACATCGAACAAAGCCATATAATGACCGATTATTCAACATGGCCAAAATGGTCGTTAGGGCCATAATGTAAATTCAGGCAAAAGCTTTTAACGCCAAGAAAAAGTGGATAGTTACCACGAATAATAAGATTCCAACCTTAGGCGGAGCAGTAGCAAACAAAGTTACAATTTGGTGGGGAAGCGCAGTTGTGTAAGCCTATGAGATGACGCTGACTATTTTGGCCCCATGATCGTCGACCAAAATGTAAGTATGGGACAAAATAGTCGGTGAATTGTACCAAAATGGTCGGACTTGTATAAATATTTATATATATATATATATATATATATATATATATATATATATATATATATATATATATATATATATATATATATATATATATATATATATATGTATGTATGTATATGTATATATATATATATAAATGCGACAATTATGGTCATGCAGCAACAAAAAACATATATTCAATTTGATGATCATATCTTGTTTTCTGTTGGTCTGTCTATAACATGTTTCGGTTTCGTAAAATTATTTTTAATTTTCATTGTTTCATTAAACTTATATATTTTGTGTACCAAAAAGGGTGTTCCAAAATAGTTCGGGTATTAGGGACACGTTAAAAACTAACTATTTTGGATCATAGCTAAAAACAACCATTTTGGGACATAACAATAAAACCAACCATTTTTCTCATCAAATCAAAAGATATTCTTGACTAGCAACGCCAATTCGTCTGAAAAAACACTAGGAACTTTACAAATTATTTGACTTGGCTAAGCATTTCGGTTTGTCCAGACGAATATTTATCTTTCTCTAGCACATTGGAAAACGTCGATATATTTCTCTTATATTCGCTCCATCGAATGTCTCGTGGATATAATATATTCATGAAGGAAGTAATTCTAAACAATATACCAGAAGTTGGGATAATGATATATCAGACAATAACGAGGAACAAGCTGTTAAAGGCAAAGTACCAAAAAGTTGCACGGTCCATATATATAATTTTTTTCAAACGCCCATATCCAATTCCTGCGCGATGCAAAAGCCAAACTCTTGCAATGGATAAAAGTGAATAGAGATAATGTACAGTGTAACATCACTTTTAGATAAAAAAAATTGTACAATAAAGCACTCTAAAAGGTCTTGACTTTTTTGGAACCCACGTCGTGTGCTAAGACTGTGACTGTGTTCCAAAAAGGTTGGTCGATTGTCTCCAAAAGGTTGCATTCTTATAAATATATATATATATATATATATATATATATATATATATATATATATATATATATATATATATATATATATATATATATATATATATATATATATATATATATATATATATATATATATATATATTGTCACGCGAGGAAACGCCTTTGCACATTGCCCACAGTGTATTACACGTGAGTTCGTTCAACCAATCAGCACTAGTTCATTAAGCTCCAGTGACATTGAACAGGAGAATGATATCATAACAATCCATTCTTTAGGGGACTGCATGCATAGAATAATGATGACAATACAGCAATGCAGCCACCATCGTCATATTTGCAGGAAAAAGTAAAATGATTACTGGAATTTTGTGTGGAGCTGTACTGCCATGTATGCGATGGACCCCTCATATATAGTAGCAATCTTTGTTAGCCGCAAAGGGACCAAGGCCACAAGCCTGTTCGTTTTGTAATTGGAAATGTGACTGCATTTAGGGATCACCACTTCTGCCTCATCTACCGGGATATTGTCAGAAAAACTACAACATGGGTCAGGTGACCCATTGACCCATCCCACTCACACTTATGAATGCATATTCGAACGGCCATTAGTTGCGAGCGAACAACAGCCCATATTTGAAGATACGACTGGTTAACTGCAGAGCAAGCACAGAAAGTCAGTACTCTAACAATATAGAAACCAACATAAACATTAATGCAAGGTATAGTCCGTTACACCAAGTTTCTAGCAGTAAAATTATTTGAAGAACTGAGTTTCCGCCGGGGTGGGGGGTGTGTCTGCTCAGAGCTGAAACATACTTTGTCCATTCCAGTTCTCACGGTTGCGGAAGTGTAGATTGTACGTCTAATAATATTTAGCTGCCTCGAAACAGCCTACAAATACGGAGTTGAGCTTTTGTCATATTGTCTTAAGACGTAAAAACTGAGACGCACTATAATAGCAAGAGTTGCAACAGCTTTCACGCAAGTTTACTATTCCTTTCACAGGCAGAACTCACCATTCAACCAGACTTATGTTGAGCGTAAACGATTAAAAAAGTTTTACTCTAAAATATGGTATCATAACACTGGCGGGAACTGTTTCTGAGGATTTTTCACAATCTAACCTTGCGGCATAACATATTTTCTACTCTCCACATTCGGGATTTATATTTACCTATCCGTGATGCTGGAAATCATACCGCTTCCCAAGTACACGTAATTGACGTGGATAGAAATGTGTTTTAGCTGACCTCATAATTCGTATACATCCGCCAAGGTTAGCGTAATTCAAAGATTTTTTTCTCCCAGCTCAACATATTCTGATGATAGCGATGTTATATTCTGGTTTGAACAAGTAAACGCAAATTATTGATGCTAAGTTAATCAATACTTCCTCTATTTTGAGTAAACATTGCAATATTAATTCACCTAATATTATCCTTATAATAAAAATTCAATCATCTTAAAACAATTCAAATACCTTCAGGGTTAAGAAATCACCTTAGGAATCCGTGTTAATCTACTAAATATCATTACTTAGTGTAGTATATGAGTGTATTTTTATGAGATTAAGGAAATAAGAGAGCTACCAAGCATCCCTGTAAGGATAAAAGTCTAATCAATCGGATTTATTCGTATTAGTTGACTGTTATAACTGTAGATACCGCGTCTAAAATAAACACAATGATCCGTATAGTTGTGATAAACAACTCCTTATGGCAAGTTGATATTTCACTAGCAAGAGTACTTAATTTTCGTAAGGTAAGTAATCGGTACGGACCACAAAGCAGACAAACCGATAATGAAATCCGTCCATTAAGACACCATCTACGTCGTTATAGAGCAGATGTGTGTTAAAAAGGCGACTTATCGGTGAAAAGTGAATAACGGTCTGAACAATCAGATTCTGCAATTCGGTATTATAATTTTCTGAATTGCAACATGATTGTCTGAAATAAGTCCAGTGTTAGTAATTTAGTCGTTTTAATGCATATACTGAACTGGGGAAACAGACATTTCTACCTTAATATATAGATTGACTTATATTTCTTGTATATAATTACTGCATAATCTCGGTGTAACGTTCTATTATTATGAACTCGACAATCGTGAAGGGGATGGCATACCGATAGTGGCCCGTAATGACTATAAATCTCAAGACCCGCTGCACTCCAATGCAGACCTCCTTCTTACTCCACGATGTGTAATCACCTCCACGTGGATATCCAGCAAGGTACAAAGCAAACGAGGCTATATTGCTCTTAGACCGTGAAATGGTTTTACGTTGGTGGTACCTCGTGTACTACATGTGTGGTTAACATGGCTGGCTTCTGCATCATCCAGACAGATATCATTAATACATGGGGAAATATAAATTAATAATATGAGGCCAACATACTGTACGCATTTCATGAAATAATAATCGGGATAGAGGCGGTCTCAGCATTCGCATTCGACCGATTCTGAACTGACAGACAATATGTAGTTTTAATCCGATTGATAATCTGTTGGGTCGCCTAAGCTGGCGACTTGTCATCAAATGAGGAGATGAGTTTTATATTATAATAACGTGTTTCATCGGCCATTATCGCCTAATGCCGTGAACGAAGGCGAGTGTGTACTAACGCGAGTGTGTTATAACGGCATATTAGCGCGAGTGTGTTATAACGGCACACTTACGCAAGTGTGTTATAATGGCACATTAGTGTGAGTGTGTTATAACGGCACATTAGCGCGAGTGTGTTATAATGCTAACGCGAGCGTGTTAAAATGGTGCATCCTAGGCTTGGGGATAGTTCACCAAACACTGCATAATACGAGTTGGGTCGTAGGTACCATGCAAATCTGACGATGATTGTCTGACGCAGTTTGTTTTGCTGTTGATGCAACACATCATTCATACTATGCAACGACCAGACACCTCTGCCTATTAATAACACACTAGTTCGCTCAAAACCACGCTAACAAATACAGAATCGGCTGCATGAGTGTGGAAATACTTGTGTCATAAACACCATGGAGTTGAGGGAAGTCACCTTTACTAAGGAGGGGTGCTCCTGCGGTTCAGATGTGTTGTTGTTAATAAGCTGCCAGTATATCGTAGACACACAACTGAAAGCAGACGCTGACATGCACCTCTGAAACAAAAGATGATTTCGGATAAGAGGATGAACCCATGTTCTTGTGGTAAGCCATATCATGTCGCTTCGCGGGTTATTGTGGATGTCAGGTGTCTGAACATCGCATCGTGTAGGTGTAGGGAAATGTACGTGACACTCCACATTATAGACGCCTAGAATGTACGTGAATGTTCATATATTAGTTAAACACGGTCTCGCTTTATCATAACATTACCAGCAGATGTACTTGTTAACCTTGTAGCACTGTCTCGACAAGGATGAGGTCATCGACCGCGTCTATGTCTATCGTTTAAAACCCTAATCGTCGCTCACTCCAACCAACATCCCTATCAGGTGTCATTATTTAGGGTTCTGTCCACATAACTCACCTGGCAAGATGAATGTGTGACGAGACAGATGTGACTAGCTGTGGCTACAAACCAGCGATGGAAGATTCACAGGCAGGAATGTGCTTTCCACGTGAGACCAATAGAGACAAACCAGCAAGGTCAATGGTCAATGAATAGCTGATAACAAAACCGTGGACACGCACCCTGTGTTAATATGATGTTTTATGCAATATAGGCGTGTCTCAAGCATCCATTCTGCCGCGGACTGCCCAATGGGGGGGGGGGGGGGGGGGGAGCGGACAGCGTGGTACCAGAAGGTAAACATCCGGCGTTGGGGTTTGTGAACACAGCTACTCAGGTGCGCTCTGTAGCTCTTGTTGTGTTGTGGGCATATAAAGCGAATCTCCGACATAAATTGTCAGGATCTACAACGTTTTTTATTGAAACCAAACAATACATTGGCAACCGTTGATATTGACGAGTCTACTCAGATTATCATACAACTTATATAATTCATCTTGCTGAAAGGTAGGAGACCATATTCCGGCTAAAGACTTTGTCCAATCCGGATGGAGTCTATTCTTATTAGAAGCTGGTAAGCCTGTGATAGACTAACAGTTTTTTATTATTCATTATTAACTGCCACCAGACTGAGAAACTGTATCAAGTGGATTAAAACCCGACGTCTTCAGACGGACAAGTAATGTCATCGACGACCTGTTGCGGTGGTTGATGCATAGGCATCATCATCATGCAAGTCGTGGGATATACGCCTCTGTTAGTTGATGGTGTAACGACTTCCTTCAATGCACTCTAATGGTACATAGTTGACCTTCTGTCAGTTTTTCTGAAGATGAAAAAACGAGATTCAAGGGGAAAATAACCGCGCCGTTTTCAAGTGGATGTTTATTATAATACTGATATCACATATATCTGTGATCGAGTCGTTTCTGTCTGAAGTTCATTTAAGCATATTATCGCTCAACTCTTGCGTATTTTGATTTTACAAATTCATACCACAAGGTCACTTATTCTGTGAGAAATGATACGGTCAGGTTCTATCAGTAACCGCTATGACCTTTGAGTTTTCATAGAAGTTACAAAAGCAGTACTTAAGGCACATTTTTACTAGCCTGACACTAACAAAAGTTTTAGCGCTGCTCAAAGTTTTTGTACTATCGTGTATAATCGAGTGATAAGGGTTGATTTATGATTGAATGATTAATACGCCAACATAAGCAGGTCGCTGAATTCATTTTATCAGGCACAAAATTAGACAATTGCTTCGCTATCGGAAATTTACAGGCTTGATCAGAAAATCGCCCTGGAAACAATTTTGAAGCCAAATCTATTGAAAACCACCTTATGTGATAAATCGAACGATGCGAGGCCCATTATCAATACGCCGACTGAAAAACTCTATGCAATGGAGGACAATGCCAAGTGGCCTAGATAAGCAGTTTTTGCATCATGCTCCTGGCTGCCGATATGGTAGTCCTTAGATGGCAAGTAAATTTGATGAATAGGCTTCAAGTAGCACGAGGTACTGGCATTGTTATATCATTGTCACCTTTAAGTCCAAGTCATAACAAGCCAAGTGCTAAGATAAATCAGTCACATTTATTAACCAATACACATAAACAATTCTGCTTTTCAGGAAAACAATCTACACATTCCATAGCTCGGTTAACCGACTCCAAGAGATATAAAATAATTGGGCATTCGCAAGCTAATTCAAACATGATACGATAAACTAATCTCGTGTCTACTTGGCAGTTACAACTTCGTGACTAAAACAGCAAAGCATCCAAAATAATGGAGTGTTGGAGTGCAGTAGGGTATGAACACACCGGGGAATAAATGAATAAATAATCGAAAGAAGAAAAAATGGAGGAGCGCTGGATACGTTACCTCGTTGGTGGACTGGAAGCCAGATATGAATGTGACTCAATTTCACCTGCTGAGGCGTGGATGACACTGTACAACAAACTTGCTTCAGTGTTCACGACATGGTACAGTACAATAAGCTTGCAATAGTGCTCACGGCACGGCACTGTACAATAAGCTTTCTGCAGTGTTCACGACATGGTACTGGACAATGTGATTGCTTCATTAATCACGACATGGCACTGAGCAATAAACTTGCTGCAGTGTTTGCAACATGGCAATGTACAATAAGTCTGCTGGAGTTTTAAAGAAAGTGCACTGCTCGGTAAGCTTGCTGTAGTGTTGACAACATGGCACTGTTTAATACACTTGCTACAGTGTTAATGACATGGCACCGTTCTGTTGGCTTGCAACATTGTTAACGTCCTGACCCTCGCCCGCTATAGTATTAACGACATGGTACTCTTCCTGATATTCACAGAGGTGACAACAAGATCAGGCTTTGCTTGGCTACACCCCACCACCTTTGCCATAGACATCTACATAAGAGCAAACGAAGTGGTAAGCCTACCCCTAAATAATACTGACCCAGAGGTAATAAAAAACAAATTCATGCTAGGCCTGCGCAACACGAATTACGATCAATGTTTTTGCC
>CM067351.1:53858747-53882983 GCA_034190875.2 Urechis unicinctus | reverse complement strand
CTGTAGTTAATCAGCTAGTCGACCAGTGGAGCCAACTTTACAAATCATGCAACCGTCTGATACAGATTGATTGCGGTCGTGTTGTTATAATTAGGCGTGTTGTTCTTCTAGTTCCGTTCCATATAGGGGTTAATGTCTAAAAATACTACATAAAAAAGCCACCATGATAATTGTGCCATTTAAGTTTGCAATCAATCGAAATTCAACAGTTATTTGACTGTTACGTTCATAGCGCCAGCCGGTGCTGGATGTGGGCGGTTTTGTTGCTTCACTAGAGCTTACAATGTTAATGCTAACTTGTCCTAAACCTCTGTATTGTAATGGTGTACCAGTCCTGCCTTATATGACTTTTAAATCATTCACGCAGTGTTTAATGTAACATACATATACATATCGAACCCCTCAAATATATCACCGAGAATTCCATTGCCGACAATTGTGACGACTCTGTTCACTAGCCAGTGGATGCGTGGGAAGGCCTAATATCGAATTCAGCGTTCTATATGATGCGAACCATGAAAAGTAATTGACAATGAAATCACTTTCTTGTCAGGAAAAATGGTATATCTATGGACTTGGTGATTTATTTGTTACAAATTTGATGCGATTCACAATCACTCAGCCGGACAAAGTTGCACGTGATTGTTATGTCTCTATTGTAGTGGCATTTACACCAAAAATGACGGGCACGAATTGGATGTTTCGGTTCAAATAGCAATAAGTAGCAAATGCTAACAAGCAATCTCTTCTGAAGCAAATGAGCTACGCGACATTATAGACCAGAGCGATTTCAGGAACGAGCTTCGCCAGTGAACATATTTTTAACATGGCATGGGGTTCATCTCAGGCAAACAGAATTTAGAAGTACATCACAAGGTAAGATATTTGCGAAGGTGGATAGTAACCTGTGATTTGTCCCATCCGTAGAAACTCAATGACTTTCTGTACTATTTATGCCTAATGTTTGAATAGTTCGGATTGTTTACCGATTGCGTCAATATACCAGACGCAATATAAGATTATGAAATATTGACAAATGTTATTGTGTAAGACCACACAGATCGAAATACCTTGCATTTAACCTCATGGTGCATAGTTCCTCCCCTATGCTCGTGCTGTGTAGAGCTTATAGCTACGTCTAAAGGCTACACTCCCGACAAAATATGTAAAAACGCAACCTGTGTCATAATGTCCACGTTGTCATCACGTGTCAAATTGGGGGCACGACCACTTAGCGTTCTAATTTCTTCGACACGGTCAACAGCCCCATTTTGTTGATATTGTAGTGGCGCCACCTGACGGTGTGCGTGTTGGAATTGCACGTCAATTAGTCAATTAGTGTGAGCTCTCTTTGCCCAGCTAAAGTTCTTTGATTATAGCATAAAACTATTTACCAATGTGGCTAATGTGGGTACTGTGTTTTTGGCAAAGAACTGAATGAGCTAATAGCTTATATGTGGGTTTTACAAGCGCCTTATATGCATGTCATACCCTTAATTTGACCTTTACTGAATCAAATGAGAACCCTCGTGGCTGCAGAATTATACTCAGTCGATTCAGGATGATTTGTTTAATACTAATTAGGTACTGGCCCTTCTTGGTGGCCATTCATCCCAACCAGATAAGCTTGTGTTAGCCACTAATTGGTTGTTCAATTTTGGCAAGCCAGATTGCCATCTGATGTCGATGGCAATCTGCAGAGTAGATTTAGGGACAGCATAATCGACATTATTGGGATTGTAAGTATTGATTAATATCAGCTTGAAAGCTTATTACAGACGCATTTTGAATGCTATATTGCATATTAATACAAATGTTAAGGGGCAAGGTGCTTGGAGCACACACACTATACGAGACGCACGACAAAACATTCGTCCTTATTGTTGTAGTGCCGTCCTATCCATCTGATAAACTTTATAACTGTATTACAATCTCGTGCGCTTTTCATGCGGCTGTTGCCCTTTTCAGGCATTAGACGAGATACATCTTTATACCAGCTGTAACGCCTGTTTGTCTTCCTGGTAGTTAATAATTGCAAACCACCATGACATGATATATATCACACTACACAAGAACGACCGATTGATATATTTGAGCGATTCCAATAGACATATATAATCCAATCCAGCAACGGTTCTATTCAGTATTACCGGTAATGTAGAGCTTATTCTAATGTTCGTGATTCAATGTTCACCTTTTGTTCTCTCTTACATGCATTTGTGTATCGAACCCAGTCCACCCATCTACACTGAACACCGCGTTGGTGCCAACGATGAATGTCTGACACTATCAATGTTCAATGCATCCACGATAAAACAGTGTGACATATATACAACGTTAATAGTCGATGCTTATGGAATTCCCTTATGTATAAAGAAACCTGAGTGGTTATTAAACATAGGGCTTCTTTATATCAAAATAAATAACAATAAAACATTCCACCTAAAACGTAATTAGTATCACAGTTATAGGTGCATTACAGAGTGTGTAAGTGTAGAAGGACAACATCGTCTCTAACGAGAGACTGAAGACAATCACTAGTTCATCACAGCGTCCAAAACCAGCTGATGACATGGGAAATTAATGACGACCACTGCATATTGACAATCACATTTCGTCTTCTGAATTGCCATGCGCCTCGCAGACATAGTTGATAGTTAATATTGGTGACACTATCCTTTATTTCATTAGCAGCATGATGCCAACCCTATGGTGTTCATTTTGTATCTTAAGATATCGAATCTCCTTCAATGAGAGTGTGCCACACTCGACATCTCAAGAAAACCACAGGCAGGCCAGCTGCAATGTTTTGACGCATTCCTGTTAGAAATGGTGTTCCATGAAATCTGTGCAAATCGTTTGAGACCGACTGATCGCGACTGCTTGCTTAAGTGGTCCCTTTACTATTATGACTAAAATGAAGATGATTCCAGACATTAGTGTTATTTAGAGAGAACAGGATTCTGATTTAACCGATTTCCTGGCTTATGTCTTTAACCATCCTCTGATATGTAATGCTTTATATCAAGTTTTATGAATTTAGTTGACTTGCACGCTCATTAGCACTAGCCAGTGGACGCGTTGGATGACATTTTCATCTATCAGCACGTTGGTCGCAACAGGCAAGCAGAAGTCATCCAATGTCGCTCCTATGTGCTTAGGTAAACAATGGTCACTAGCCACAGTGTTTCACGAGTTACAAAATGAATGCTATTTACATTCAGTCATTTCCTACAAACGAGCCGGACAATGCTGCTAGTTGCACCGACGAGCAGCAATTGTTTTCCATCATTACTGTATGATGGCTCACTGAATCCATAATTGTAGTTTCCCATTCTGCACTGTTTTGCGATGCAACTCAGCTTCGTACTGCTGAATTTGTATTACGCTGCAGCACCCCCGACAATTGCTAAGCAGCAATCAATGCCTCCGTAAAGAAGATTGTAGTCTTAGGTTATAATGGGGTTTAACGTCATTCTCAGCCAAGAGGTGATAGCGCGACGCAAAAATGTATCCATGCTTCGTCAGATATATCTAATCATTTGCTCCACTGTATTTGCGATGATGTGTCTACTGAAATACAACTATGTGAAACGTTTATGATATTCTGTCACATTTCCATTATTTTAAAGTATGTGCAAAACCTCACGAAAAGACAGTCGTTCAAAAGAATGTAAAAGTCTCACATATATACGGGAGAGGTATAACATTAATAAATTGCCTTCTGTTTTTTGGAAAATGTTGAAAAATATGAGGCGTCATTTGATTTCTTGTTGGTGGCGCAAAAGTGTAACGCATCAAACACTGATAAGGACCTTCTGTAACTCACAATAGACTACAAGTGCATTATGCATATTCTTTTTGTCCTCTCTTTCGCATATTTGTGATGTAAATTAGCTGTACCCTATGTATAGCCAGTATATGTAGCCAGTATATGTTCAATCACATTATTCACGGCGTATTCCCATACACCTGTCTAGTGGCCTCAATTGCAACCAGATTGCTTTGTAATAGTTGCAATGCTGTCGGCTCCGAATCCCATCAAATTTCGTTTTTGATCTCGCTAAACCCTACAGCGGCTGCCTATCAGCATCCAATTTTCAGCGCCAATTATGAATACAGTGTGCGGGTTTCTTCAATTGACTGACGGAACGACAGCAAAAAAAATACATCCTACTGGCCACACCCTTTTTCATCATAGCACCACAAACGACATAGAACGCCTGTTATATCAGCCGGTCATATGAATTCCAATTGTGGCAACGATGTTTTCTAACAGAGCACGTACATCCACTTCAGAATGCAATAATGAGTTCTGTTAAACCCTACAGAGGCTGCCTATCAGCATCCAATTTCCAGCGCCAATTATGGCTACAGTGTGCGGGTTTCTTTAATTGAGTGACGGAACGACAGGGGAAAAAAACATAGAACGCCTGTTATATGAGCCGGTCATATGAATTCCAATTGTGGCAACGATGTTTTCTAACAGAACACGTACATCCACTTCAGAATGCAATTAAGAGTTCTGCAACACGACCGTGACAACAAAGATTCCACCAATGTAAACATGGACGATAGTCGGGTACCTCTTCATCTATATGTCTGTCCATCTGATTAGATATCCGACTACGCTCCCATGGGCTATCAACGCACACAATGACACTATTCGTAATCGCAGCCGAAGCCTAATGTTCCATCCTTAAATACAATTGGAATTCGTATGGAATACACCACGGTATTCATTGTTGCAAATTGCTATTGTACTGGTTAACAGCACGAAAAAACGAACAACAATTGGAGGTTTCTAGTACTGATATCTTATCGCAGTTTGTACATCGACGGAATCCAGGGATGCAAAGTTTCCGTTATCGGTAATTGGGATCGGCGTTTGCAATCCTAGCATATGAATTTAATACCACCTCTTTGCAAGTTATAACTTAATGTTTGAGCTGTACAGACCTTGTGCCAGCATTTAGGGTACACGACGTTGAAGGGAACTTTATGTCGTATCCAATCAATCACCGACGTTATAGAGCTCGTATAACAATTGTATAACACAACAAGGCAGTATTTCTACTGACAGCAATTGTAGCACACTAAAATACGAATCCCCTGTCATATTCGGTCTGTTGCGAAGGAAGCAATATTCGCGATATACATGTGTTCCTTCATGGGCGTATTCATTATCATCCAGGGCCTTGTGGCCAATAAACCACAATACTGCTTCCATTTTCCCTTCCTTTAGTATAGTCATTATTTCAATGAATAAATAGTGCATATCGAGGGAAGTGGGCCTCAATAAATCTGCCAGATATGAAAAAAACAGCACCATATGTATGCACATAATGAAGTGCGAACTTTACATCAATTATATTTTGATGTATTGCCAAGCACACCATACATTAGAACGCATGTACGATGATATACATTACCAACCTTAGCTCAACTGTTCAGTAAATTCAATGGTGACTCGCTTTTTCCGTACAAGTGTACGACAATACGTTGACACGTGCTGCATATCGTCTAAACCAACTAATTTATAGTTGGGTATTACTATAGGCATTGAGCAAAAATGCAAGAAATACTACATTTACGAAATGCTTTTCAGAAATACAGCATATATGCCACCGAGAAAATATGTATACAACGATCAAGCTTCATTTTGGTGTAATACCGTCGATTGGCAGTTGCCGTCTGATTGGCTACGATAACGTTATTTTGTCCTGAAAATGGCACTTGATGGCATTTTGTAAAACCACTGAAGCCACTAAGAATACAACTTTGAACAATCATATCTTCCTCCCCAGGCTGAGATGGTACGCTATAACAGAATATTGTTTCAAATAGCTAACTTGCATTTTACAAGCTCACGAGTAATAACGTCGATTCGGAATATACAGCAGATACAAAACAAGTTAATGTTAAATTCAATAAACCAATGCTTTAGGAACCGGTTGATGATGCAAATATGCAGGACAGGGGTTTGGTAATCGTTGCATGCTGGACAGCTATGTAGTGCTAAAAAGTACTTAATTTCATTTCAGCCTCAACCGCTGTTATCAAATATATGTGAAGCAACAAAGCAGTATTGACAAAATAAGGAAATAATGTGCGCGACATTGAAGTTCTGCAAAGTGCATTATCTGGTTGTACCGTGGTCTGAATTGGTCATAACTCCCTAGTGAATATAGACATGACCTGCTAATAAAAGGCTTAAAAATAACAATGAATATTGTACCCAATGACCTATATTTGTTTTCGATGATTAATCTGGTTCTTCAAACAACACGTCCGGTTTAAACGTTAACAACCTAGCTCAAGTGTCAAGGTTGGTGTCAAAGAATAGGTGCTTAATGGAGACGCTAAAGAATAGAGACGTTTCCAGACACAACAATACATCTCTTTCTGTCAAGTTTGATTGGCAGCTTGCAAATGGTCCATTGTGTCGTTGTTGCACTGCATTAGCGGCAACAAACTGCTGGTACGTATACGTATATATTTACATGCATTAATATATATACACATAACATATATATATATATATATAGCAATGTCTTCCATCCCCAACGCTACGCCTCTTTATTATATTACAATTACAATAACAAACATCAAGCAATGGCTGCATCTATCAAGTTGCCTCACGTAGTTCAACTGCACGTATTGTGTATCACACAAGAATAGCTGAAATAATTTCTCAGTCACGATACGCGATGGCAAATTATGAACAATAGGAATCGCCAATATACTAGTTGGTCGTTAGGTGATTCCTTCAGAAATTGGCGCGCCTTTGTTAGATGATTCGCACGTTTTTGCGCAACCTTGCCGTTGATACTTTACCTTTGAGGATGTTTAGCTTAGTAATAATCTGTAGAATCCACACCCTTTTCATGTACTATACCTTTTTGATAAGATAGTGCAACGTTCCCAGCTTTGTTTCCAGCTGCACATAGTTTCGTCCAGTCAGTGGTGATATAGTAATTATAACATTTGATCATCTACCTGTCATCTTCGTGGCATCTATTGAGAACATGATCTGAGAAAGGCACATCGAGGAACACCGTGACATGCAAACTATACAATCACTATGACATTTGCCAAACCATTCATTCGGTCGAATCAATCAAGCTCACATACTTTATTGAAGAGCAAATCCTTACATACTGCGTTCTCAACGTCGTTGAGCACAAATTCTGCTGCTTAGCCGTGTATAAATTAACGTTTGCCTGATGTTTGAAGCTAGAGTATCTGATAGTCCAATGATAACGCAGTATGGATAGGGTCGTTGGTTGAATACCTGGCAGTCCAAATGATTAGGGAAAAAGTACGTCAAAGATTTTCCGGCATGGTATCCAGGTTTTTGCAAAACATCAGTCTCGCCATGTAAGAGTCAAAATGTTTAATTATATTGCAGTGTTCGTATCTTACAGTGGGTCATGTCATTTCCCAGTATTTCATGCCGTTTCTCGCCTTTGAGATCATTGTATTTATCTGTTCCTATGGCTGTCAATTCCGCAAATAAATTCGCAAGGGTATAAGAACACCAGTCACACAAAATTGATTGAAATAACTACCTGCAGTCCATATGCAGGTAGGACGCCATTCTTATTTAACCGCAGACCATTTTTGTATCGCTGTGATATATATTGATCGACACTGCAAACATTTTGACGCAATTGCAAGTTTCGACCAATCCCTTTGGCCTAAAATAGCAATGTGCAGGATTTGAGATGCTAATTATATGTCAGATCGCAGTAATTACTGATATGACAGCTATCAACAGATAAAAATATCAAGTATAATCATACATTTTGACGTCATATATTTTCAGATTTTCTATTATGTGACATTAAGAGACACATGATTAAACGCATATTAAAATTGGGTCTTGTGACCAGTTAAGGCAACCTGTATCAGCCTTCAGTGTCACCTAAATATTATCAAGAATTGCAAATGTTTGAAAATATACTTGCGCGGAATGTGTGAGCACTTTTCACGAAGCCGACCCAGAAACTAATAATTTGGCATATCATTGAATTATGATAAGAGAAAATTCTGAACTTGAATAACGATCTAATACGTGACTGCGGTTTTGCATTAGAGGCAGAATCGGCATACAGATTCACAGTCACCGGCTGGATGTACGACGTGGTCGTTTGTGGGTTTGAGGCCAGTTATTTATGCTATGAACCATCCTACCTTTGGATGTGCCCTAAATACGTTCAGTCATAATTAATGATTGTTTTGCGGAATTACCCCAGACATAACCTAAAAAATAGATCAACGGTTATTCCTGGCAAAGCGTCGCGTTCTGCCCCTGCAGCGGTTTTTCTAAGACAAGCCAGCTAAATAACCAGACCAACGCAACAAAAACATTTGAGTTATTTTCTCAAACGTGTGAATGATAGCCAGTTGAACGCGAACATTCTATTTATCTTGAACCGGGTTATATGATATTATAGACATCGGACTTGTGATACATTGTTGATAATTCCTTGTTGTGTGAGGTCGTAGACCAGTTAAACGAGTAGATGCTTAATCTTTATCCTTAAAGATAACGTTGAGAGTTTGAGTCTTGATTTTGAGGTGATAATTGCTTGGCAGTTTGTCCTTTACACCGGGCAAAACTCTAGACCGAAATCATTATGCCTCATATATCACAAAATAACATTAAAAAACATGAACGTTATGCTAATGCACTCATTAAATTCAAATATTGCATTAGTGTAATCTACTGCTATGGGGGAGTGGCAAACAAATATTCCCCAATGCATGAGTGAAGGCGTGAAAGAGTGAGTGCGTCAGTGAGCGCGCGAACGAGTGTGTGAGTGAATGAGTGATTGAGCTTGCTAGTTAGAGAGTGTGTGAGTGAGTGGATGCATGAATGAGTGTGTGAATGAGTCATTGAGTGAGTGACTGAGTGAGTGAATGAATGAATGAGTAAGTGGGTGAACGAACGAATTAATTAGTGAGTGTGTGGGCAAGCGAGTGAGGGGGTGAGTGAGTTACTTCGTAAGTTAGTTACTTAGTTAGTTAGTTAGTGCATGAGTGAGTGAGTGAGTGAGTGAGTGAGTGAGTGAGTGAGTGAGTGAGTGAGTGAGTGAGTGAGTGAGTGAGTGAGTGAGTGAGTGAGTGAGTGAGTGAGTGAGTGAGTGAGTGAGTGAGTGAGTGAGTGAGTGAGTGAGTGAGTGAGTGAGTGAGTGAGTGAGTGAGTGAGTGAGTGAGTGAGTGAGTGAATGAGTAATGGAGTGAATGATTCCGAGCAAATAGTGCGGCAGGTTTATAACTGGTATATAACTATGGATTTAACTCTTCGATTATGTTACTCAATTTATGTTGCCTATTAGCTTATGCCTCAGTAGTTGGCCTGTATGATCCATTGAGACAGTTACAATATATAATGATAAGATACCCAGACACTTGTCTGAATGTGATACTCCGATAGTGCTCTCGCTTTCCCAGCAAAAATGTCTTCGAGCACATATAGTCTTCAAAGTTAAAAACGTGTGAGTGTGTATGGAATAACAGTCGTTTTTAGCAACCAGTCTATGTACTGTCTAGTAATGACTGTATCTCTAACGGTTGTACATGCCAGGGTGCACGTCGTTCTCTAAAGATTTTTAACATCCCTTTTCAAAGATGGGACTGCTATTGTAAGTAAACATTTTAGTCACGAGTAGCCAGTAAGATTGGTATACATTAGGATCAAATCCACAGCCTGTGCGGTAGCTTGACTCTATATCACGGGGACCGCTTAACTATTACGTTGCCGCAATGAATGCATACATTAAGTGGCAAATATACTCACGGACATGCAGTTGTTCGTCACCAGCGAGTTTCTTGTGTAAACTATTAAATGTTCACGCTGTAGTTCTCTGATGACGAAAACTATAGGGAGTTGTAAAACGTATGATTCATACTGCGTAACATTGGGACCAATAAACAAACAAGTGATGTCTACTTAACGGCACAGCAGAAGCCCACAAAGGAGATCGATGCTTGAGCAAGCCTCATATTGAAGAGCCTCATCTATCTCGATTATATGGATTCATTCCCATATTGGCTATTTGATGTGGGTAAGCGTCTCCCCTGATACCTCATAGAAGGCGATCTACACTGACAATCATGTACACTTTGTAACTGCGCCATGAATGATTGAGGGACTACCCGGTACTGAAAGATGCTCACATTCGTGTTACTAAGACTCGCCATTTGCCCGGTTCCATACTAACCGACCTGGGTATTACTGCAAATCGTTGTAAATCGCTCAGTTATAACATCGATCTTATTGCAAAACAAAGTTTGACCACATGCAACATATCTGTACCTTTTGTCGGTCTATTTTACTCACATCTATCGCTCCTCCCTCACACGTTGTTGTGTCCTACTGCTATTATATTTTTACGGAGCAATCGCTGAAACGGCTTTGTCTTTTTGGAATCGTCAGAAGTGATAAACTCGCAAAATTGACAGAAAAACCTGCGTATATTCATATAGATTCAGGTGTCACATCTAACATACCAAATGATGCCCTGCTTTTTGTTCAACGAATCGGGAACCATGCGTATCATACCATTAACATATCATCCGAGAGTACAACTCACATTTTGCTAGGTAACATTTTTACCAAGTGTTATTTACACGGCTATGCCCATTGCCATTTGAACAATATAAATGTTGGCAGTGAGGGCCGTTGTTACTAACAGTGCGGTATGAAACTGGTCCTCCATAATGCCAGGAAGGGGTTCAACCAACGTATGTGCATCTCGTCCAATCTATTGTGTGATAGTTACTTTACATTTTAACCTTAGAGTATTTATTTTTCAGATTGAAAGCCCTCATAATAGTTAAACAGTTTGATGGTAAGTTACCTTTGATTACAAATATTTTTTTTTGCTTAAGTATTGATTTTGAAGTGACCTGGCACACTAAAGTCCGCGAAATTCTTTAACTGGCACTTTTATTGCAAAGCCGAGTTGATGCAAAAAGTAGGGTAATGTACTTTAGATTGGTGCATAACCAGTATAATTCATATATAAATATATCTTTCTTTAAAACGTATTTGTATCAAACAAACCACAATATTACATCGTTGGCATCGAATCACATTTGCTCCAAACATGACAGCCATCAGTCAAAACGGCACTAAAGTGAGACAGTTGTTTTCATGCTAAGCGTTCATGAGGCTTTTATGTTACATGATATGCAGGCACAGACTTTATACACGTATTGAAAACACACGCTTGGTGGATCTACTATTATGCAATCTCTGGTAAAACACGGCATCCATCCGACGATATATACATTTATACATATAGATATATATATATATATATATATATATATATATATATATATATATATATATTATAGAGATATATATATATATATAGATATATATATATATATATATATATGTGTATATCTATATATATATATATAAATATATATATATATATATACATATATATATACATACATATATCATATATATATACATATAGATATAAATATATATATATATACATATATATATATATATATATATATATAGATATATCTATACATATATATATATATATATATGTATATATATATGTATGATATATATATATATATATATCTATATATGTATATATATATATATATATGTATATATATACATATAGAGTTATTTATGCTGCAATTCGAGTGTAAGGGCAAGGATTCGCTGGCAGAGATGATTCGGGTAATCGGGACACGTCTTCGACAGTTACTCAAACTCTGCCTCCTAGTTACACCCCACACGCACCACTCCCACCCTATCCCAACGCACGGAACATATATATTTTCAGGTATTACTTACATCACCAAAGTAAGTTTTACAGTTCCTTTCATTATTACGTGATTTATTCATTTTGTGCCATAGAATAAGGCAAGGACTGCCACAATTCAGGAGCAACCTCGTCCATGATTGACCGTAGTGTTCATATTGATAGTATCCATGCGGAAGAGTGAGCGATGGAGCATAAAATGAATGACGATTGTGCTTCGGTATAAATTGCATTGATAATTCATTACGCCGTGTGGAAGATAAAGCACGGAGTATTTCGGGTTTATTTATTAAAGGCTCTCGCCTTGCCACTGCATAGCAGGCGATGCATAGTTGTGTTTCTAATATATAAGTCCTGCTATGACAACGCTCATCACTCTAGGAAAGATCTAACTTAGGCTCGTATCATAAGAAAACATGGGACAATGTTATGACCAAAACAATTTTTATTAGTTCCTATATTAGATCTGACAGCCCACTTTATGATCAAATACCCAAAATTAGATAAGATGGTCTTAACGGTAACTCAACTCCCTAATTGACACATCTATACTAGCCATTACATTCCTTGCGCGCGCTGAGCAACAATGCTGTTCTGAGTTCGTTGTTGTGAGGCCTCATTAATGTGGCTTTATAGATAGCCATTCTTGTTAAGATAGCAAGAACCTAGCGTAGCAGACTATAAACAGGGAACAACGCGTGCCCTTAAAAATGGTATTATAATAACGATGTCTCCCATCCCCAACGTTACGCCTCTTTAAATGGATTTTACTGGTAGTATGATACGCGATGGCAAACTATGAACAATAGGAAACACCAATATACTAGTTGGTCGTTAGAATATGCATTTGACACTTACTGAGGTGATGCCGGCTGAAATTGGCGCGCCTTTGCTAACTAAAGGATTCTTGCGTTGTTTAAAACTCCACACCCTTTTCATGTTATATACCTTATTGATCGTAAGGTGCAACATCCGCAGCTTTGATTCCAACTGCACTGAGTTTTGTCTAGTCAGTGGTGAAATAGTAATTAAAGCATTCATCCAAGCTAGAAGTATATCCGGTGACAATTACTAATTAGGTACGAACAAAATATACTGATGGAAATCGCGTTTCCGTGTTGCACACAAAGATTCGCGATGTATTAGTCGTCTGTTAGCATGGTTAAGGATAAATCCGTTGCTTTACCGTGTCGTCTTTACTTCGCGCCCGAAGCAATTAAAGCATTCGCGTAAACAGGTTGTCAACAGATGTTATTCTTTTCTGAATTGGCCATTATAAGCCTCAAGTTAACAAAGATACAAAAACTATCACATCCGCCTACAAGCTGTTTAATGCATGAACTGATTGTATCTACACATATTGCACTTAATGAATGCCATATATTTGATCATCTTCGCCATCAAAACTTACATGTTTGTACATGCCCTTCAATGTGGGTTTCACTAAATTGTACATCATACTGTCAACAACGTATATCATCCTCGGAGCTTTTTATTAGGTAACGTGTCTAAAAGTGAATGATTATTTGACAGCAATCATGTATCTATGGTCGTAAATGAATGCACCGCATGCATTCCTCTACTTTGCGAGGTGCATCAATTATCTAGATGTAGTAAAAGCACCGCAATGGGATTACATAGCGATGCGAATCACTCTTCTCATCCACGATTTCTTCCCAGTCTATTAATTAATCATTACTACTTTATTCCATTGCGTCTGCCTTTTCAGGTAGCATTGACACTTTAAGGTATTTGGAATGGTTCATTTTTATTTCATCTACCTGTTGTCTTCGTGGCATCTAATGACAACATAATCTGAGAAAAGCACATCAAGGGACACCGTGACATGCAAACTATACAATCACTATGACATTTGATAAACCATTCACCCGGACAAATCAATGAAGTTTACATCCTTTATCTACGAGCACATCCTTATATATTGTGTTGTCAAAGTCGTTGCTTACATATATGAATGCCACATATATGCAGAGCTCAAATTCTGCAGCCTAGCTGTGTCTAAATAAAGCTTTGTATGATGTTTGAAACCAGACGATCTGATGATCCGATGATAACGTTGTAAAAATGGGGTCGTTGGTTGAATACATGGCAGTACAAATGATTTAGGAAAACGTCAATGATCATTTATATGAACCTTCTCCGGCATGGTATCCAGGATTTTGCAAAACATCAGTCTCGCCATGTAAGCGTCCTAATGTTTAATCATATTGCGGCGGTTCTATCTCACAGTGGGTCATGACACTTCCCAGTACTTCATACCGTTTCTCCCCTTTGAGGTCATTGTGTTTACCCGTTCATACAGCTTTCCCATGGGTATAAAAACACCAGTGGCGCACCATTATTTGAAAGAAATATCTGCAGTGCATATGCGGGTAGGACGCCATATTTATTTAAACACAGACCATTTTCGTATCAGAGTGATATTTATATTGATCGACACTGCAAGAATTATGACGTAATTGCATGTTTCGACCAATCTCTTTCGCTTTAAATAGCAATATGCAGGGTTGGAGGTGCTTGTTATATTGTAGATTGCAGTAAATACTGACATGCCAGCTATCTATGCTAAGTATATTGCACATCCGTAAAAAACGGGGTTAAATTCAGTCTCAACGGTATCACACGCTACTATGTTACAGCATTGGTTATATATATATTTATATATATATATACATATTACAAACTATTGCAGCGCCCAGTGGATAGCTATGTAAACCTTGATTAAGCAATCGCTTATCATCGTAATAAACGAGGCACACGTTCGCAAAAGTTCGCTTCAAGAACAAAGACTTTCAGGAACATTAAGAGAGTGGTCGTATTAACTGAGCTAACAAACACAATTCACGGAAGTGACTTTTTCAAGAACATTAATAACCAATTATCTGGTCGCCTTATGTGACAAACTTGTATAACATGAAACTTGTATATATGACTGCTTTTAAAAAACACACATATAATTAATATAGCAGCATATGGTATATGTTTGTGATGTATTTCTTTACAAAAGGTCATCTTTGTAACTATATGAAATGCACGCTTGTAATGGAATATATACAGCGTTATTACTATGCTTAAGTATCTGATCTAGCATAGAATTATCAGTGTGAGTTTGTATGTGTGCGGTAGCAGACTGACAGTAACATTACGACTGTTAATCGTAAATACTTTGATCAATATCACTGCATTAAAACCTTTCTGTTGATATTGTTTGTTTTCAACAGGTAAACGGATCAAGTATAATCATAAACTGTGACGTCAAAGTAAAATAGGGAAGTCTTGTGACCGGTTTAGGCAACCTGTATCAGCTTTCAGTATCACCTTGATATTATCACGGATTGTAAATGTTTGAAAATATACTTGCTCGAAATGTGTGAGCACTATCCACGTAGCCAACCCATAATCTAATAGTGTAGCATATTTAAATATTATTAAAGGAAACTCTGCACTCGAATAACGATCTAATATGTAACTGCAATTTTTCAATTGAGACAGAATCGGCATACAGATTCACGGTCACGGGCTGGATGTACGACGTGTTCGGGTGTCGGTTTGGTGCTAGTTATTTATGCTATGAACCATCCTACCTTTGGATATGCCATAAATACGTTCAATCATAATTTATGGCTGCCTTAATTTTAAGGTAATATATGTTGCAATAGCTTGGTAGTTTATCCTGTATACCAGGCGATACTCTAGACCGAAATCATTATGCCTCATATGTCACAGGATGACATTGAAAAACATGAATGTTATGCCTATGCACTCGTTAAATGCAAATATTCCAGTAGTGTGATCTACTGTTATGGGAGAGATGCAAACCGATATTAACCAATGCATGAGTGAAGGCGTGGAAGATTTAGTGCGTTGGTGAGTGAGCGAATGAGTGTGTGAGTGAATAAATGAGGAAAATGGGGAAGGTGAGTAAGCGAGGGGGTGCTTTAGTGAGCGAAATATTGAGTGAGTAAGTGAGTGAGTGAGCGGTTAAGTGAGGGAGTGAGTAAATGGATAAGTGGGTACGTGAGTGAGAGAGGAAAGTAAGTGAGAGAGGAACAAGTTAGTGAGTTCGTCAGTGAACGAGTGAGCAAGTGAAAGGTGGGTGAGTTGGGGAGTGGGCGGTAGGGTGAGTTAGTAAATAAGAGAATAAGCCCTTAAGTGAGTGAGTGAGTGAGTGAATCAGTGAATCAGTGAACGAGCGAAGGAGTGAGTAAGTGAGAGATTGACTCAATGAGTGATCGAGGGAGTGAAGGGGTGATTGAGTGAGTGAATAAGTGATGTAGTGAGTGAGTGAGTGAGTGAGTGAGCGAGTTGCGAGTGAGTGAGCAGACGAATAATTATGCTATTGCGTTTGAGAGTGAGTGAGTCGGTGATTGAGTGCGTAAATGAGTGAGTAAGTGAGTGAGTCAATGAATGAGTGATTGAGCTAGTGAGTTAGAGAGTGTGTGGGTGAGTGGGTTCGTTAATGAGCGCGTGAATGTGTCAGTGAGTGAGTTAATGAGAGAGTGAATGAATTAGCAAGTGGGTGAGATAGTTAGTGGGTAAGTGAACTAACGAATGAGTGAGTGTATAAATGAATGAGTGGGTGAGTCAGTGAGTCAGTGTGTGAGTGAATGAGTGAGTGAGTGAGTTGGCGAGTAAGTCGGTGTGTGAGTGAATAAGCGAGTGAGTGAGTGGGCGAGTGAGTGAGCAAGTTAGTGAGTGCGTGAATGAGTATTTGAGTGAATGATTCCTTGCAGATAGTGCGGCAGGTTTATAATTGGTAAATTTTGAACTAATGATTTAACTTTTCGATTATGTTACTCTATTTATGTGGCCTATTAGCTTATGCCTCAGTAGTAGGCCTGTATGATCCATGCAGACAGTTATAATATATAATGATAAAACACCCAGACACTTGTCTGATACTCGGATAGTGCTATCCCATAACAAAAATGTCTTTGAGCACTTGCAGTCTTCAAAGTTAGACACTACAACTTGCAGTATTCACTTCCTGCACTTGCATTGTAAAACGTGTGACGTCACAATTTATAATTGTGCATTATTTGTAATAGAATTGACAACATAATTTTAGCCGTACGTTGTTTGAACAATACAGGGGTATTGACAGAGATACGTTCAATTACATTAGAGCTCGTATTTGCAAATCGACATTTCTGGAGGCCGAATCCTGGTCCATGGGATTGTATGGTCACTTTATGTCTTGTTTTGAAATGTTGTGTTCACAAAAACGGGCGTCATTGTATCTAAGTCGCAGCTGCATAACACGTAGAACTTTGGTACGGCATATTTTCGGCGAGCCACGCATCAGCAGGCATGACTAAGAAAGGCATTCATGTGTTAATATATTGGCAAAGAATTATGTTTCTAATCGCCAGAACCTTGTCATTCGAAAGGCTGTTCAGAATCGTTGACTCAAGGTTCATCAACTATTAGTTGTCCTTAGCTTTAAAAAGCCACCTGGCACGTATTGATGCTGTAAATACATATGCGACATCACTCTGTTCGTGAATAGAAAGGAAAATTGGGACGTAACATGTTTTGCGTGTCTGCTGTATGTGTGCCCTGCTTAATGATGGGCATGAGGGGCGCGCAAACACATTATATATATGCATGTTTGTGTGTATGGAATAACAGTCGGTTTTAGCAACCAGTCTATGTACGTCTAGATGTGACTGTATCTCTGAGTGTTGTACCTGTCAGGGAGCACGTCGTTCTCTAAGGATATCTAACATCCTTTCAGAGATGCGATCGTGATTTTACGTAAACGTTTTAGTCACGAGTAACCGGTCAGACTGGTATACCTTAGGATCGAAACCACAGCCTATGATTCAAAGGTGAGGCAGCTAAACACTATATCACGGGGACCGCTTAACTATTACGTTGTCGCAATGTATGTATGCATTAAGTGGAAAATATGCTCACGGATATGCAGTTTGTTTGTCACCCACGAGTTTCTTGTGTACATTATCAAATGTTCACGTTGTATTTCTAAGAATAATATTACCATCTAATTGCGAGTTGTAACACGCATGATTCGTACTGCGCAACATGGGGACCAATAAACACATATGAGATGTCTATTTAACTGCATAGCAGACGCACACAGTGCTTGAAGAAGCCTCATATTGAAGAGCCTCATCTATCTCGATTATATGGATTCATTCCCAAATTGGCTATTTGATGTGGGTAAGCGTCTCCCCTGATACCTCTTAGAAGGCGATCTACACTGACAATCATGGGCACTTTGTAACTGCGCCATTAACGACTGAGGGACTACCCGGTACTGGTACTGAAAGATGATCCGGCCCACATTCGTGATACAAAGTCCCGCCATTTGCACGGTTCCATACTAACCGACCTGGGAATTACAGTTATAAAATCGATCATGTTGCAAAACAAAGATTGACGACATGCAATATATCTGTACATGCGTATGTACAGTTATATTCAGGTGTAACGTCTCACATACCAAACGATGCCCTGCTTGTTGTTGAACGATTCGGGAACCAAACGCATCATACTAATTACATATCATCCGAGAGTATAACTCACATTTTGCAAAGTAACATTTGTACCAGGCGTATTTTCTACACAGCTATGCTAATTGCTATTTGAACAATATAAATGTTGGCAGTGAAGGTCGTTGTTGCTAAAAGTGCGGTACGAAACTGGTCCTCCGTAATGCAAGGAAGGGGTCCATCCAACATATGTGCATCTCATTTAATCTATTGTGTGATATTAACTTTTTGCCCTTTGAGAATTTATTTGTGGGAGTGAAAACCCTTGTATTAATTTAACCGACCGACCTCAAATAAGTTAAATGGAAAGTAACAGATGAATGGTACGTTACCTTTAATTACAAATGATTGTTTTGCTTACTTATTGATTTTGAAGTGACCTTGCCCACTATGGTCCGCGAACCTCTTTAACCTCATGGAGCAGCCTAGCATTTTCATTGCAAAACCGAGTTGATGCAAACGTAGGGTAATGTACTTTAGACGGTGCATAACCAGGGTAATTCATATATAAATATATCTTTTTTTTACAACCGTATTTGTATCAAACGACCACATTATAACATCGTTAGCATCGAACCACGTTCGTTCCACGCGAGGCAGCCTTAAGTCAAACAATTTGTTTAACGCCGCTAAAAGTGAGACAGTTGCTTTTATGTTAAGAGTTCAGGGTGCTTTTATGTTACACGATATGCTGGCACCGACTTTACACACGCATTGAGAACACACGCATGTTAGATCTTCTATCATGCAATCTGTGGTTTTGCACAGCCCGTTTTACCAATATTTAGTAGCAGGAAAAGACTAAGACAGACGATAGGCCCACATGAGCCACTTCCGCATGAAAAAACAATGTTATTGGATTGAGAAAGTTGAGTATATTTCATAGTTTCGCAAACTTTTTGAATGAACCTTAAAGCTGCGCTTTTAATTGAGAAACGAAATAAAGCATCATTCATTTTAGTTGTACTCATACACATCCTCCATAAAAATACGCATTATTGCAGAGAGTTCTCATAGTAATAAATCCAACTCGACGATGTTGATTGATGCGAGATGCCCAAGGCGTAGGTATATAAGCAGATTTACATAGCTTCCCTGCGCAAACTGTCACTCCATCATCTTAATTGCTTATGTAATTGATATTTGGATGACAACAAATGATAAAGCGGGTATGCATTAATGATAGCAGCCATTCCCAATTCAACGTGGATTTTCTGGCTGGAGTAGTGTAAACACACGCACTGTTGCTGCATATGCTGGTAGAAATTGCTCTACAATGTGCAACATCTAGAAGTACTTAACACGTTATCGTTACAATTCAGAAAAAAAATTACATTCTATTTCGGTATTCTTTTCACGTGGTGGTTACTCGTTCTGATTCTGGGGGTAACGTATCAACATATCACAGGGATCCGTCGCCTAATGTTTGCAATATAGTCTGAACAAAATATATTTGAGCATATAACACCCCTCCGTATCACTTTATTCACGCTGCACACCTCCTGTGGATCGTTTGTCACAGAATGTCATGCCCAATGCGACAAATTTTAATACGCTGACAATACTTCACATTATAAAGAAATGCAGCGTTGTTGCAGATCATCCTTGCTCACAGCAGAGTTGATGCATTTGGTTTGATGAAGTCCGGTCCGGTGTTAGTCGATTGCTTCTGTAAGGAAGGTATTGCCTGTGGCAATGATATATATAGACATAAATGACCATGTGTAATAGTAATCAAGCATGTATCGCTTCACTACCAGGAGGGATATAGGCCATCTGAGTGAGTGGCACAAAATAAATGGATTCTACCTTGGTCTTTGACTGCATATAAATGGTGATGCTCATGCGTATACGGAGGGTGCGATTCGGTTGTCGGCCGCTGTCAGGCCTAGGAGGGATGTGACGCTCCTAAACAACTCTGAACCTCAAGCCTTCCGGACAGCTCGTGTCAATTTATACGTTTTCATCGATATCATGTAAGCTGGTAGAATAAATGATCATTAAGGTCTCAGATAGAACATGCATAGTCTTGTTTAATGTACATCAATTATAATAAAGATACAAATACATCAACTGAAAGCGTATTTCTGCATATGCATTCATTTTCTGGTTTATGATGCGATAAGATACAGATATATGACGATGACTTTCTACGTGTTTGTGTACCAAGAAATCCCCATGTGAGTCATTAAACTCATCAAATGTCGCAAATTGATTTAACCACCTAAAGTATGTACAATCTTACATTTTCCGCGTTATTTTCCAATGTTGCAAGAACGGTATGATGTACGCATCATTCATCTCTGTCACACCTTGCAGCTAACTCTGTGCTAGGGCATCACGTCGTGGGAAATGTACCAGCGAGATCAACAACTTGCAACGTTGGACACGCTTTTCGTGCAGGAGTCTATCATTTTCAATCTAGTCTGGACAAGATGGATAGAGATATATTATATCTCTGCCCTGGGCACACACATGGTCACTATGCCTTCTCTACCAAGTTTGTCAGCGCAGTAGTAATGACAAATATGTGAACCATTCTCTAAACCATAGTGTTGAAGTGTTCCTATCATTGTGTTCTTTGGCTTATGTTGCATGTTAAACAAACCTACATTATAACATATGGTCGTCAGAATGAAAGTGATAATTGATCGCATGTAGACATTTGTTCGGCTGTTGCCACGCCGTCTGTATGATTGAAAGCCACATATGTCCAATTCTTTATCATGTTCACTAAATCGACCAGAGTTCCCTCACACGCTCTTCTACGTTAACCATTTTTTTATATTAACAGTATCCATGCAGAGGAATGCGAGCTTGATATCATCCCGAAATTGCATTTGTAACTCGATGCACAAGATAAAACGCAAACAATCACGAATCGTATGATATAGGGGGGCTACATTATTCAGTCTCCGACTCTGTTGCCCATATATACCATTAAATGTCGTTCATTCAACTAGTCACTGAAATTAAAGTTCATTGTTAAAACAAAAAGCATGATGCAACATATACAACAATATTCAAGACGAAATAGGCAACTGTATAGGAACATGGTATAGAAAAATTACAGCAAGACTATTAAGGGGAAATCCATTATTGAGTGCATATATTTGTATAGAATGATGTCTCTCATTGCTTGCATTGGCATGTGTGTTCAGGTGCGGTGACTGTCAGTTCATCAAAGAAAAGCTGCCCAAATTGTATAGGACAAAGAATGGAAGGAAAACATGTTGTGCGTGTGTGCTATCTGTGTGCCCTGTTTATTGATGGGCAGAAGGGGCGCGCAAAACCAGTATGCTGCCCACTATTGTTTTGCTCTTATATTATTAAGCGGCAAATAAGCTCCTTGTTAAGCATATTGATGTCATATACGAATGCTATTTGTACCCAGCAATCAATTAAGACATCATAAACTGATTCAATATTCACGTTGTATGCCCAATTATAATCTTACCACCTGAATCATGACCCCAGAAGAATAGCTGCAACTTAGCACATTATACATGTAGTTACTTCTCGCATTAAATTGTGACAATAATACTCTTATCGGCGAGGATCCTGGCTTTATCATAACCGCAACCAGATCATTAGAGCTCGTCATTAACATTCGTACCGTGCAACAAATACATCTGCAGGTTATTATCTATGCATTGCATATATGGCAATACTAAGACACAAATATCGAATTAAAAGGATTATAAGGATCTGGTATTGACCATCAAGAATTGTTTTCGTGAAGGACTGCCCGCGCATGCTGTTAACATGTGCATAGAAAGGCACGCGGACAAAACATGGTTGAAATTGTATGGCCGAGACAACCCAAGCTACAGTTTAGCGCTAACTTTATTGTCAGAGCTGAAATATGAATCTTGAACAACATTGCCGCTGCGCAGGTGTACTTCTCGCTTACACCGCGTGAAATTTTCACACAGTTTACCTTGACATTAAAAACTTACATATACATAAATAAACGTAAATATATAGAGATATATATAGATAGATATAGATATATATATATATATATATAGATATATAGAGATATATATATATATAGAATATATATATATATATATATATATATACATATATATATATATATATATATATATATATATAAATATATATATATATATATATATATATATATATATATATATATATATATATATATACATATATATATATATATATATATATATATATATATATATATATATATATCTATATATATATATATATATATATATATATATATATATATATATATATATATATATATATATATATATATATATATATATATATAAACGAAAAGTATTGTCGATTACGTTGCAGCAACAACGAGACACCGTGAGATATTAATGGAGGTTTGGCATTGACCTTAAACCCTGCGACGAGCTATGTTTGTATGACAGTCAGAACAGATACATCATTGCCGTGACGCGCAACTATTAATGGATTGGTCATAGAGTGATGTGGACAACATAACAATATTACAGTGAACGTCCTCATCCTCTTTTAAAACTAGATTTTTATGCAATAATTGTATTGCAATTGGCATTTCATAGTATCCAAATAACATGGCTCAAGCCCCTCATTTGATGTTTGAATTTGGTAAACCTGACAGCAACCAATTATTTGCGCCGTATATGGTGGAGTTCGTTTAACGACAAATGGAATTGCTGCACGGAAATGAGTACCATTGGCGGCGATACTGAGACATAGATATCGAATAATGAAATGATCTGGTATTGACCATCACGACTTATTTTCTTGAAGAACGGCCCAGCTAAGCAGATCACAAAACAAAATTGGTAATTGGGCCGTCGTAGGCATGTCACGAATCATGGTTTCGAGGTTCAACAATGACGAGAATAACATGCATTCTAGCTGGACACTTCAGTGAAAATTCAATATTCTTGCTCGTCGCTGATGTACTTGGCCTTCACTGTAAGTACTTCACCTTAGACGTAGATCAAAAAAATATACGGCATAAGGACGGCTAGTATTCAATGGACATCAGAGGTATTGGATAAAAAGCGCGCGCTGATAATTGTTTTTTGCATCATTCTTAAAGCGGGAAATATAACTGAACAGTATAATGTCTTGTAGATGCCACAGAGAAGATATGTGTTTAAGCTCCTTTCGTATTACTGGACCTGTCGCTTTGCATATACCGTCTAATCTATCTCGAGTATATGGTTTCCATCTCAAATTGGCTATTTGATGTGGGTAATCACCATTCGTTATTCCCCTAAGTACGCCGTCTCATTTGCCAATCATTGTCACTTTGTACGTGTATTATAAATAAACGAGCGACTACTCGATACTGAAAGTCGATTAGGCCCTCGTTTGTGATTGAGAGACTCGCTATTTTCACTGCTCCCGAAGTTCACAAATAATGCTGTGAACCTATCAGTCCACATAGTCATAACAGGTCACTTTCGAACAGCAACATACTCGCACACTTATTTATGCTATTATTGATATAGGCGTGGTGTTGCTCTTCCAATTGTTTTATTGCATTGTGCTTTGTCTTACATAGTGATGTGCGTAATTAAAAGGTAATCTAAATACCATTTCAGATTTATGGGATGCATTTGCAATAAAACGATTGCCTATGATTGAAGTGAAATATATTGAATATTGTCCTTTCTGCTGTGAGGAATATTTGCTAGACAGTCTTAACCAATGCATTGTTGCCCAGAAGTTCAGATACCTTGACGTTTGTGTTGGCTGTAAATGGCACAATTACAAATGTAACAGCTAATGGCTCCTGCACACAATGGTGTTGTCTGCAATCGTATATGCATATATCGCATATGTTGGTGGGCTTTCGACCTTCTATAAGTACTTCATCATTATAATTATATTGTATGGAAAGATG
>CM067351.1:53833979-53858647 GCA_034190875.2 Urechis unicinctus | reverse complement strand
AAATTTATCGTTTGAGTAGTATTCTTTGTGTTATGTGTATCTATAAATACAGGAAATAAACAAATGCTGTTTTGCGAAGGCAAAGGGATCGTACGTTAGCTGTATACACGATGACGTCACAAATCACTTGAAGCCTTATGATTTGTTTGAAAAATATTCTGGGCGCAGTTGATTTCTCAAGATTCTAGACGTAAATAAATATTTAACCGGGGTTAATGTGTAAACTAGTTGATCATTATTTTTGTCATGTCCAAATGGTGCCAACCTCTCTAGTATTCTCCCAACCCACGGCGTCTAGCAAACTCATTTATACTTAACTTGAGCTTACAATTTAATTTATTCATCATTTCGTCTTACAAGGTAATTTATTCATCACTTCATCTAACAAAGTCATTTATTCTTTACTTCATCTAACAAGGTAATTTATTTATCACTTCATCGAACAAGGTCATTTATTCATCAATTCATCTTAAAAGGTCATTTAGTCATAACTTCATCTAGAAAGTTCATTTATTCATCATTTCGTCTTACAAGGTAATTTATTCATCACTTCATCTAACAAGGTCATTTATTCTTTACTTCATCTAACAAGGTAATTTATTCATCACATCATCTAACAAAGCCATTTATTCATCACTTCATCTTACAGGGTCATTTATTCATCACTTCACCTAACCAGGCCATTTATTCATCACTTCACCTAACAAGGCCATTTATTCATCACTTCATCGAACAAGGTCATTTATTCATCACTTCATCGAACAAGGTCATTTATTCATAACTTCATCTAGAAAGGTCATTTATTCATTATTTCACGTCTTATCAATTGCGCGGTATGCTGGTGACTAGAGTTAAAGCTTACTTGATATTGGTAACCCGTTTGTGCCAAGGAGATTACTGCTGGATATTTATCGAATACTGATTCTTCAATATCAGCTGGGAGGGTTGTCGAGTAAAAGTTTCATCAACTTGACTCAAAAGATTCCAGTTTTATACCATAACAACTATTAGTGATTTCCTTGGAAGATTGGAGCAATTACAGACATACCTTAATTACCATATAAGTAAGACAAGTATATTAGTCGTCTTATTGTGGGAAGCCGGAATGATATAATCACCGCTTTGGTAGAGCTTCGTTTGGCGTTAGCTTCAACCTTCGGCATTAGTAGGTTCCAATTTAAAAGCTCATGAATGGATGGTTGTGTTGTTTTATCTCCCATTTTGAGTTTAGCAACGGTTGTTATTTTCACCATAAACAATGACGCTGGTATCCACTATATCCTCACAAGAAGTCAATAGTGGCTGCTGTAACTATCACCAACATCTCGATTGTTGCTATAGTCTGCTTCATCTGGTTAACGGTTGCTAAGTGATGTGTCACAATTATCATCCCGTCATCAAGTGATGAGAGCAAGAACCCATAATGCACCACGCTAGGTAATGGTACAAGTTTTTATGTGTATGATTCTTATATAATGGTCCTTTCGGAACTTATGGCCAGCATAAAATGCCCCTGAAATCATTTGTCTATGGGTCTAAACTGGGAAGTAATATATATCGTTGTAATATGGGCCGTCGGGGTGCAACTCTTCTGTTGTTGAATATATGTTACAAGGAGCAGCATTCATGCTGGTTTATATCTCTGATGAATTATTTATTTCATGATTTGTATTGATATATGAGCGGCTTTGATTAGTTTGTTTGACGGGGGTATATCTGTAGGTGGTGGTTGTGGTGTGTTCCAGCCACGGCTTATGGTCAGGGAGTCTACTTCGCCATCAACTCCTCTTACTCGGCCGGACGCTACTCTGCCCCCGATGACAAACAGCGCAAACGAATGTTCCAATGTCGCGTTTTGAAGGGAGTTCCGGGCATTGGCAATAAGAGAATGGTAGCCCCGCCCCCTCGTGCCCCGCCCCACCAAGACCTATTGTGTGACTCGACAACGAACAACTTGGAGCAGCCGGCCATGTTTGTGACGTATGATGACAGTCATAACTACCCCGAATACCTCATCACCTTTACATAGATATCAACTCTTCTCTAGGTCCAACTCATGGCTTTATCCTTAAGTAATATTCAGAAATGTGTTATATCTGCATATAATAATTCAGCTTGGGTTATATATCAATATATGTGTGTACTGGCACGAAACGTGAACCTTTGCAGATCTAATTGGTTCGTGTACTGTTTGTTTTGGTGTTGATTCAAAAGATGGTTTCCTTTGTATTTGTTTGCCAGGTTTATTTGTGTTTACTTTTGTTAATTTCCTAGCAAGTCTGGATCAATCAATATGATATGTTACTTGTGGATGGAGGAAGGAATTAACCAGTGTACACAGACCCTGCGAATTGTACGATTGCTAACTTCATGAATACAATTTGCCATGGATAAGTACGTTGCCTTCTCCGAGTATGTAGGGTTAATGTCTGTTTATTTTATTAGGGAAATTTATCGTTTGAGTAGTATTCTTTGTGTTATGTGTATCTATAAATACAGGAAATAAACAAATGCTGTTTTGCGAAGGCAAAGGGATCGTACGTTAGCTGTATACACGATGACGTCACAAATCACTTGAAGCCTTATGATTTGTTTGAAAAATATTCTGGGCGCAGTTGATTTCTCAAGATTCTAGACGTAAATAAATATTTAACCGGGGTTAATGTGTAAACTAGTTGATCATTATTTTTGTCATGTCCAAATGGTGCCAACCTCTCTAGTATTCTCCCAACCCACAGCGTCTAGCAAACTCATTTATACTTAACTTGAGCTTACAAGGTATTTATTCATCATTTCGTCTTACAAGGTAATTTATTCATCACTTCATCTAAAAGGTCATTTATTCTTTACTTCATCTAACAAGGTAATTTATTTATCACTTCATCGAACAAGGTCATTTATTCATCAATTCATCTTAAAAGGTCATTTAGTCATAACTTCATCTAGAAAGTTCATTTATTCATCATTTCGTCTTACAAGGTAATTTATTCATCACTTCATCTAACAAGGTCATTTATTCTTTACTTCATCTAACAAGGTAATTTATTCATCACATCATCTAACAAAGCCATTTATTCATCACTTCATCTTACAGGGTCATTTATTCATCACTTCACCTAACCAGGCCATTTATTCATCACTTCACCTAACAAGGCCATTTATTCATCACTTCATCGAACAAGGTCATTTATTCATCACTTCATCGAACAAGGTCATTTATTCATAACTTCATCTAGAAAGGTCATTTATTCATTATTTCACGTCTTATCAATTGCGCGGTATGCTGGTGACTAGAGTTAAAGCTTACTTGATATTGGTAACCCGTTTGTGCCAAGGAGATTACTGCTGGATATTTATCGAATACTGATTCTTCAATATCAGCTGGGAGGGTTGTCGAGTAAAAGTTTCATCAACTTGACTCAAAAGATTCCAGTTTTATACCATAACAACTATTAGTGATTTCCTTGGAAGATTGGAGCAATTACAGACATACCTTAATTACCATATAAGTAAGACAAGTATATTAGTCGTCTTATTGTGGGAAGCCGGAATGATATAATCACCGCTTTGGTAGAGCTTCGTTTGGCGTTAGCTTCAACCTTCGGCATTAGTAGGTTCCAAATAAAAGCTCATGAATGGATGGTTGTGTTGTTTTATCTCCCATTTTGAGTTTAGCAACGGTTGTTATTTTCACCATAAACAATGACGCTGGTATCCACTATATCCTCACAAGAAGTCAATAGTGGCTGCTGTAACTATCACCAACATCTCGATTGTTGCTATAGTCTGCTTCATCTGGTTAACGGTTGCTAAGTGATGTGTCACAATTATCATCCCGTCATCAAGTGATGAGAGCAAGAACCCATAATGCACCACGCTAGGTAATGGTACAAGTTTTTATGTGTATGATTCTTATATAATGGTCCTTTCGGAACTTATGGCCAGCATAAAATGCCCCTGAAATCATTTGTCTATGGGTCTAAACTGGGAAGTAATATATATCGTTGTAATATGGGCCGTCGGGGTGCAACTCTTCTGTTGTTGAATATATGTTACAAGGAGCAGCATTCATGCTGGTTTATATCTCTGATGAATTATTTATTTCATGATTTGTATTGATATATGAGCGGCTTTGATTAGTTTGTTTGACGGGGGTATATCTGTAGGTGGTGGTTGTGGTGTGTTTCCAGCCACGGCTTATGGTCAGGGAGTCTACTTCGCCATCAACTCCTCTTACTCGGCCGGACGCTACTCTGCCCCCGATGACAAACAGCGCAAACGAATGTTCCAATGTCGCGTTTTGAAGGGAGTTCCGGGCATTGGCAATAAGAGAATGGTAGCCCCGCCCCCTCGTGCCCCGCCCCACCAAGACCTATTGTGTGACTCGACAACGAACAACTTGGAGCAGCCGGCCATGTTTGTGACGTATGATGACAGTCATAACTACCCCGAATACCTCATCACCTTTACATAGATATCAACTCTTCTCTAGGTCCAACTCATGGCTTTATCCTTAAGTAATATTCAGAAATGTGTTATATCTGCATATAATAATTCAGCTTGGGTTATATATCAATATATGTGTGTACTGGCACGAAACGTGAACCTTTGCAGATCTAATTGGTTCGTGTACTGTTTGTTTTGGTGTTGATTCAAAAGATGGTTTCCTTTGTATTTGTTTGCCAGGTTTATTTGTGTTTACTTTTGTTAATTTCCTAGCAAGTCTGGATCAATCAATATGATATGTTACTTGTGGATGGAGGAAGGAATTAACCAGTGTACACAGACCCTGCGAATTGTACGATTGCTAACTTCATGAATACAATTTGCCATGGATAAGTACGTTGCCTTCTCCGAGTATGTAGGGTTAATGTCTGTTTATTTTTTTATTAGGGAAATTTATCGTTTGAGTAGTATTCTTTGTGTTATGTGTATCTATAAATACAGGAAATAAACAAATGCTGTTTTGCGAAGGCAAAGGGATCGTACGTTAGCTGTATACACGATGACGTCACAAATCACTTGAAGCCTTATGATTTGTTTGAAAAATATTCTGGGCGCAGTTGATTTCTCAAGATTCTAGACGTAAATAAATATTTAACCGGGGTTAATGTGTAAACTAGTTGATCATTATTTTTGTCATGTCCAAATGGTGCCAACCTCTCTAGTATTCTCCCAACCCACAGCGTCTAGCAAACTCATTTATACTTAACTTGAGCTTACAAGGTAATTTATTCATCATTTCGTCTTACAAGGTAATTTATTCATCACTTCATCTAAAAAGGTCATTTATTCTTTACTTCATCTAACAAGGTAATTTATTTATCACTTCATCGAACAAGGTCATTTATTCATCAATTCATCTTAAAAGGTCATTTAGTCATAACTTCATCTAGAAAGTTCATTTATTCATCATTTCGTCTTACAAGGTAATTTATTCATCACTTCATCTAACAAGGTCATTTATTCTTTACTTCATCTAACAAGGTAATTTATTCATCACATCATCTAACAAAGCCATTTATTCATCACTTCATCTTACAGGGTCATTTATTCATCACTTCACCTAACCAGGCCATTTATTCATCACTTCACCTAACAAGGCCATTTATTCATCACTTCATCGAACAAGGTCATTTATTCATCACTTCATCGAACAAGGTCATTTATTCATAACTTCATCTAGAAAGGTCATTTATTCATTATTTCACGTCTTATCAATTGCGCGGTATGCTGGTGACTAGAGTTAAAGCTTACTTGATATTGGTAACCCGTTTGTGCCAAGGAGATTACTGCTGGATATTTATCGAATACTGATTCTTCAATATCAGCTGGGAGGGTTGTCGAGTAAAAGTTTCATCAACTTGACTCAAAAGATTCCAGTTTTATACCATAACAACTATTAGTGATTTCCTTGGAAGATTGGAGCAATTACAGACATACCTTAATTACCATATAAGTAAGACAAGTATATTAGTCGTCTTATTGTGGGAAGCCGGAATGATATAATCACCGCTTTGGTAGTGCTTCGTTTGGCGTTAGCTTCAACCTTCGGCATTAGTAGGTTCCAAATTTAAAGCTCATGAATGGATGGTTGTGTTGTTTTATCTCCCATTTTGAGTTTAGCAACGGTTGTTATTTTCACCATAAACAATGACGCTGGTATCCACTATATCCTCACAAGAAGTCAATAGTGGCTGCTGTAACTATCACCAACATCTCGATTGTTGCTATAGTCTGCTTCATCTGGTTAACGGTTGCTAAGTGATGTGTCACAATTATCATCCCGTCATCAAGTGATGAGAGCAAGAACCCATAATGCACCACGCTAGGTAATGGTACAAGTTTTTATGTGTATGATTCTTATATAATGGTCCTTTCGGAACTTATGGCCAGCATAAAATGCCCCTGAAATCATTTGTCTATGGGTCTAAACTGGGAAGTAATATATATCGTTGTAATATGGGCCGTCGGGGTGCAACTCTTCTGTTGTTGAATATATGTTACAAGGAGCAGCATTCATGCTGGTTTATATCTCTGATGAATTATTTATTTCATGATTTGTATTGATATATGAGCGGCTTTGATTAGTTTGTTTGACGGGGGTATATCTGTAGGTGTGGTTGTGGTGTGTTCCAGCCACGGCTTATGGTCAGGGAGTCTACTTCGCCATCAACTCCTCTTACTCGGCCGGACGCTACTCTGCCCCCGATGACAAACAGCGCAAACGAATGTTCCAATGTCGCGTTTTGAAGGGAGTTCCGGGCATTGGCAATAAGAGAATGGTAGCCCCGCCCCCTCGTGCCCCGCCCCACCAAGACCTATTGTGTGACTCGACAACGAACAACTTGGAGCAGCCGGCCATGTTTGTGACGTATGATGACAGTCATAACTACCCCGAATACCTCATCACCTTTACATAGATATCAACTCTTCTCTAGGTCCAACTCATGGCTTTATCCTTAAGTAATATTCAGAAATGTGTTATATCTGCATATAATAATTCAGCTTGGGTTATATATCAATATATGTGTGTACTGGCACGAAACGTGAACCTTTGCAGATCTAATTGGTTCGTGTACTGTTTGTTTTGGTGTTGATTCAAAAGATGGTTTCCTTTGTATTTGTTTGCCAGGTTTATTTGTGTTTACTTTTGTTAATTTCCTAGCAAGTCTGGATCAATCAATATGATATGTTACTTGTGGATGGAGGAAGGAATTAACCAGTGTACACAGACCCTGCGAATTGTACGATTGCTAACTTCATGAATACAATTTGCCATGGATAAGTACGTTGCCTTCTCCGAGTATGTAGGGTTAATGTCTGTTTATTTTATTAGGGAAATTTATCGTTTGAGTAGTATTCTTTGTGTTATGTGTATCTATAAATACAGGAAATAAACAAATGCTGTTTTGCGAAGGCAAAGGGATCGTACGTTAGCTGTATACACGATGACGTCACAAATCACTTGAAGCCTTATGATTTGTTTGAAAAATATTCTGGGCGCAGTTGATTTCTCAAGATTCTAGACGTAAATAAATATTTAACCGGGGTTAATGTGTAAACTAGTTGATCATTATTTTTGTCATGTCCAAATGGTGCCAACCTCTCTAGTATTATCCCAACCCACAGCGTCTAGCAAACTCATTTATACTTAACTTGAGCTTACAAGGTAATTTATTCATCATTTCGTCTTACAAGGTAATTTATTCATCACTTCATCTAAAAAAAGGTCATTTATTCTTTACTTCATCTAACAAGGTAATTTATTTATCACTTCATCGAACAAGGTCATTTATTCATCAATTCATCTTAAAAGGTCATTTAGTCATAACTTCATCTAGAAAGTTCATTTATTCATCATTTCGTCTTACAAGGTAATTTATTCATCACTTCATCTAACAAGGTCATTTATTCTTTACTTCATCTAACAAGGTAATTTATTCATCACATCATCTAACAAAGCCATTTATTCATCACTTCATCTTACAGGGTCATTTATTCATCACTTCACCTAACCAGGCCATTTATTCATCACTTCACCTAACAAGGCCATTTATTCATCACTTCATCGAACAAGGTCATTTATTCATCACTTCATCGAACAAGGTCATTTATTCATAACTTCATCTAGAAAGGTCATTTATTCATTATTTCACGTCTTATCAATTGCGCGGTATGCTGGTGACTAGAGTTAAAGCTTACTTGATATTGGTAACCCGTTTGTGCCAAGGAGATTACTGCTGGATATTTATCGAATACTGATTCTTCAATATCAGCTGGGAGGGTTGTCGAGTAAAAGTTTCATCAACTTGACTCAAAAGATTCCAGTTTTATACCATAACAACTATTAGTGATTTCCTTGGAAGATTGGAGCAATTACAGACATACCTTAATTACCATATAAGTAAGACAAGTATATTAGTCGTCTTATTGTGGGAAGCCGGAATGATATAATCACCGCTTTGGTAGAGCTTCGTTTGGCGTTAGCTTCAACCTTCGCATTAGTAGGTTCCAATTTAAAAGCTCATGAATGGATGGTTGTGTTGTTTTATCTCCCATTTTGAGTTTAGCAACGGTTGTTATTTTCACCATAAACAATGACGCTGGTATCCACTATATCCTCACAAGAAGTCAATAGTGGCTGCTGTAACTATCACCAACATCTCGATTGTTGCTATAGTCTGCTTCATCTGGTTAACGGTTGCTAAGTGATGTGTCACAATTATCATCCCGTCATCAAGTGATGAGAGCAAGAACCCATAATGCACCACGCTAGGTAATGGTACAAGTTTTTATGTGTATGATTCTTATATAATGGTCCTTTCGGAACTTATGGCCAGCATAAAATGCCCCTGAAATCATTTGTCTATGGGTCTAAACTGGGAAGTAATATATATCGTTGTAATATGGGCCGTCGGGGTGCAACTCTTCTGTTGTTGAATATATGTTACAAGGAGCAGCATTCATGCTGGTTTATATCTCTGATGAATTATTTATTTCATGATTTGTATTGATATATGAGCGGCTTTGATTAGTTTGTTTGACGGGGGTATATCTGTAGGTGGTGGTTGTGGTGTGTTCCCAGCCACGGCTTATGGTCAGGGAGTCTACTTCGCCATCAACAACTCCTCTTACTCGGCCGGACGCTACTCTGCCCCCGATGACAAACAGCGCAAACGAATGTTCCAATGTCGCGTTTTGAAGGGAGTTCCGGGCATTGGCAATAAGAGAATGGTAGCCCCGCCCCCTCGTGCCCCGCCCCACCAAGACCTATTGTGTGACTCGACAACGAACAACTTGGAGCAGCCGGCCATGTTTGTGACGTATGATGACAGTCATAACTACCCCGAATACCTCATCACCTTTACATAGATATCAACTCTTCTCTAGGTCCAACTCATGGCTTTATCCTTAAGTAATATTCAGAAATGTGTTATATCTGCATATAATAATTCAGCTTGGGTTATATATCAATATATGTGTGTACTGGCACGAAACGTGAACCTTTGCAGATCTAATTGGTTCGTGTACTGTTTGTTTTGGTGTTGATTCAAAAGATGGTTTCCTTTGTATTTGTTTGCCAGGTTTATTTGTGTTTACTTTTGTTAATTTCCTAGCAAGTCTGGATTCAATCAATATGATATGTTACTTGTGGATGGAGGAAGGAATTAACCAGTGTACACAGACCCTGCGAATTGTACGATTGCTAACTTCATGAATACAATTTGCCATGGATAAGTACGTTGCCTTCTCCGAGTATGTAGGGTTAATGTCTGTTTATTTTATTAGGGAAATTTATCGTTTGAGTAGTATTCTTTGTGTTATGTGTATCTATAAATACAGGAAATAAACAAATGCTGTTTTGCGAAGGCAAAGGGATCGTACGTTAGCTGTATACACGATGACGTCACAAATCACTTGAAGCCTTATGATTTGTTTGAAAAATATTCTGGGCGCAGTTGATTTCTCAAGATTCTAGACGTAAATAAATATTTAACCGGGGTTAATGTGTAAACTAGTTGATCATTATTTTTGTCATGTCCAAATGGTGCCAACCTCTCTAGTATTCTCCCAACCCACAGCGTCTAGCAAACTCATTTATACTTAACTTGAGCTTACAAGGTAATTTATTCATCATTTCGTCTTACAAGTAATTTATTCATCACTTCATCTAAAAAGGTCATTTATTCTTTACTTCATCTAACAAGGTAATTTATTTATCACTTCATCGAACAAGGTCATTTATTCATCAATTCATCTTAAAAGGTCATTTAGTCATAACTTCATCTAGAAAGTTCATTTATTCATCATTTCGTCTTACAAGGTAATTTATTCATCACTTCATCTAACAAGGTCATTTATTCTTTACTTCATCTAACAAGGTAATTTATTCATCACATCATCTAACAAAGCCATTTATTCATCACTTCATCTTACAGGGTCATTTATTCATCACTTCACCTAACCAGGCCATTTATTCATCACTTCACCTAACAAGGCCATTTATTCATCACTTCATCGAACAAGGTCATTTATTCATCACTTCATCGAACAAGGTCATTTATTCATAACTTCATCTAGAAAGGTCATTTATTCATTATTTCACGTCTTATCAATTGCGCGGTATGCTGGTGACTAGAGTTAAAGCTTACTTGATATTGGTAACCCGTTTGTGCCAAGGAGATTACTGCTGGATATTTATCGAATACTGATTCTTCAATATCAGCTGGGAGGGTTGTCGAGTAAAAGTTTCATCAACTTGACTCAAAAGATTCCAGTTTTATACCATAACAACTATTAGTGATTTCCTTGGAAGATTGGAGCAATTACAGACATACCTTAATTACCATATAAGTAAGACAAGTATATTAGTCGTCTTATTGTGGGAAGCCGGAATGATATAATCACCGCTTTGGTAGAGCTTCGTTTGGCGTTAGCTTCAACCTTCGGCATTAGTAGGTTCCAAATAAAAGCTCATGAATGGATGGTTGTGTTGTTTTATCTCCCATTTTGAGTTTAGCAACGGTTGTTATTTTCACCATAAAAACAATGACGCTGGTATCCACTATATCCTCACAAGAAGTCAATAGTGGCTGCTGTAACTATCACCAACATCTCGATTGTTGCTATAGTCTGCTTCATCTGGTTAACGGTTGCTAAGTGATGTGTCACAATTATCATCCCGTCATCAAGTGATGAGAGCAAGAACCCATAATGCACCACGCTAGGTAATGGTACAAGTTTTTATGTGTATGATTCTTATATAATGGTCCTTTCGGAACTTATGGCCAGCATAAAATGCCCCTGAAATCATTTGTCTATGGGTCTAAACTGGGAAGTAATATATATCGTTGTAATGTAATGGGGCCGTCGGGGTGCAACTCTTCTGTTGTTGAATATATGTTACAAGGAGCAGCATTCATGCTGGTTTATATCTCTGATGAATTATTTATTTCATGATTTGTATTGATATATGAGCGGCTTTGATTAGTTTGTTTGACGGGGGTATATCTGTAGGTGGTGGTTGTGGTGTGTTCCAGCCACGGCTTATGGTCAGGGAGTCTACTTCGCCATCAACTCCTCTTACTCGGCCGGACGCTACTCTGCCCCCGATGACAAACAGCGCAAACGAATGTTCCAATGTCGCGTTTTGAAAGGGAGTTCCGGGCATTGGCAATAAGAGAATGGTAGCCCCGCCCCCTCGTGCCCCGCCCCACCAAGACCTATTGTGTGACTCGACAACGAACAACTTGGAGCAGCCGGCCATGTTTGTGACGTATGATGACAGTCATAACTACCCCGAATACCTCATCACCTTTACATAGATATCAACTCTTCTCTAGGTCCAACTCATGGCTTTATCCTTAAGTAATATTCAGAAATGTGTTATATCTGCATATAATAATTCAGCTTGGGTTATATATCAATATATGTGTGTACTGGCACGAAACGTGAACCTTTGCAGATCTAATTGGTTCGTGTACTGTTTGTTTTGGTGTTGATTCAAAAGATGGTTTCCTTTGTATTTGTTTGCCAGGTTTATTTGTGTTTACTTTTGTTAATTTCCTAGCAAGTCTGGATCAATCAATATGATATGTTACTTGTGGATGGAGGAAGGAATTAACCAGTGTACACAGACCCTGCGAATTGTACGATTGCTAACTTCATGAATACAATTTGCCATGGATAAGTACGTTGCCTTCTCCGAGTATGTAGGGTTAATGTCTGTTTATTTTATTAGGGAAATTTATCGTTTGAGTAGTATTCTTTGTGTTATGTGTATCTATAAATACAGGAAATAAACAAATGCTGTTTTGCGAAGGCAAAGGGATCGTACGTTAGCTGTATACACGATGACGTCACAAATCACTTGAAGCCTTATGATTTGTTTGAAAAATATTCTGGGCGCAGTTGATTTCTCAAGATTCTAGACGTAAATAAATATTTAACCGGGGTTAATGTGTAAACTAGTTGATCATTATTTTTGTCATGTCCAAATGGTGCCAACCTCTCTAGTATTCTCCCAACCCACAGCGTCTAGCAAACTCATTTATACTTAACTTGAGCTTACAAGGTAATTTATTCATCATTTCATTTCGTCTTACAAGGTAATTTATTCATCACTTCATCTAAAAAGGTCATTTATTCTTTACTTCATCTAACAAGGGTAATTTATTTATCACTTCATCGAACAAGGTCATTTATTCATCAATTCATCTTAAAAGGTCATTTAGTCATAACTTCATCTAGAAAGTTCATTTATTCATCATTTCGTCTTACAAGGTAATTTATTCATCACTTCATCTAACAAGGTCATTTATTCTTTACTTCATCTAACAAGGTAATTTATTCATCACATCATCTAACAAAGCCATTTATTCATCACTTCATCTTACAGGGTCATTTATTCATCACTTCACCTAACCAGGCCATTTATTCATCACTTCACCTAACAAGGCCATTTATTCATCACTTCATCGAACAAGGTCATTTATTCATCACTTCATCGAACAAGGTCATTTATTCATAACTTCATCTAGAAAGGTCATTTATTCATTATTTCACGTCTTATCAATTGCGCGGTATGCTGGTGACTAGAGTTAAAGCTTACTTGATATTGGTAACCCGTTTGTGCCAAGGAGATTACTGCTGGATATTTATCGAATACTGATTCTTCAATATCAGCTGGGAGGGTTGTCGAGTAAAAGTTTCATCAACTTGACTCAAAAGATTCCAGTTTTATACCATAACAACTATTAGTGATTTCCTTGGAAGATTGGAGCAATTACAGACATACCTTAATTACCATATAAGTAAGACAAGTATATTAGTCGTCTTATTGTGGGAAGCCGGAATGATATAATCACCGCTTTGGTAGAGCTTCGTTTGGCGTTAGCTTCAACCTTCGGCATTAGTAGGTTCCAATTTAAAGCTCATGAATGGATGGTTGTGTTGTTTTATCTCCCATTTTGAGTTTAGCAACGGTTGTTATTTTCACCATAAACAATGACGCTGGTATCCACTATATCCTCACAAGAAGTCAATAGTGGCTGCTGTAACTATCACCAACATCTCGATTGTTGCTATAGTCTGCTTCATCTGGTTAACGGTTGCTAAGTGATGTGTCACAATTATCATCCCGTCATCAAGTGATGAGAGCAAGAACCCATAATCACCACGCTAGGTAATGGTACAAGTTTTTATGTGTATGATTCTTATATAATGGTCCTTTCGGAACTTATGGCCAGCATAAAATGCCCCTGAAATCATTTGTCTATGGGTCTAAACTGGGAAGTAATATATATCGTTGTAATATGGGCCGTCGGGGTGCAACTCTTCTGTTGTTGAATATATGTTACAAGGAGCAGCATTCATGCTGGTTTATATCTCTGATGAATTATTTATTTCATGATTTGTATTGATATATGAGCGGCTTTGATTAGTTTGTTTGACGGGGGTATATCTGTAGGTGGTGGTTGTGGTGTGTTTCCAGCCACGGCTTATGGTCAGGGAGTCTACTTCGCCATCAACTCCTCTTACTCGGCCGGACGCTACTCTGCCCCCGATGACAAACAGCGCAAACGAATGTTCCAATGTCGCGTTTTGAAGGGAGTTCCGGGCATTGGCAATAAGAGAATGGTAGCCCCGCCCCCTCGTGCCCCGCCCCACCAAGACCTATTGTGTGACTCGACAACGAACAACTTGGAGCAGCCGGCCATGTTTGTGACGTATGATGACAGTCATAACTACCCCGAATACCTCATCACCTTTACATAGATATCAACTCTTCTCTAGGTCCAACTCATGGCTTTATCCTTAAGTAATATTCAGAAATGTGTTATATCTGCATATAATAATTCAGCTTGGGTTATATATCAATATATGTGTGTACTGGCACGAAACGTGAACCTTTGCAGATCTAATTGGTTCGTGTACTGTTTGTTTTGGTGTTGATTCAAAAGATGGTTTCCTTTGTATTTGTTTGCCAGGTTTATTTGTGTTTACTTTTGTTAATTTCCTAGCAAGTCTGGATCAATCAATATGATATGTTACTTGTGGATGGAGGAAGGAATTAACCAGTGTACACAGACCCTGCGAATTGTACGATTGCTAACTTCATGAATACAATTTGCCATGGATAAGTACGTTGCCTTCTCCGAGTATGTAGGGTTAATGTCTGTTTATTTTATTAGGGAAATTTATCGTTTGAGTAGTATTCTTTGTGTTATGTGTATCTATAAATACAGGAAATAAACAAATGCTGTTTTGCGAAGGCAAAGGGATCGTACGTTAGCTGTATACACGATGACGTCACAAATCACTTGAAGCCTTATGATTTGTTTGAAAAATATTCTGGGCGCAGTTGATTTCTCAAGATTCTAGACGTAAATAAATATTTAACCGGGGTTAATGTGTAAACTAGTTGATCATTATTTTTGTCATGTCCAAATGGTGCCAACCTCTCTAGTATTCTCCCAACCCACAGCGTCTAGCAAACTCATTTATACTTAACTTGAGCTTACAAGGTAATTTATTCATCATTTCGTCTTACAAGGTAATTATTCATCACTTCATCTAAAAAGGTCATTTATTCTTTACTTCATCTAACAAGGTAATTTATAATTTATCACTTCATCGAACAAGGTCATTTATTCATCAATTCATCTTAAAAGGTCATTTAGTCATAACTTCATCTAGAAAGTTCATTTATTCATCATTTCGTCTTACAAGGTAATTTATTCATCACTTCATCTAACAAGGTCATTTATTCTTTACTTCATCTAACAAGGTAATTTATTCATCACATCATCTAACAAAGCCATTTATTCATCACTTCATCTTACAGGGTCATTTATTCATCACTTCACCTAACCAGGCCATTTATTCATCACTTCACCTAACAAGGCCATTTATTCATCACTTCATCGAACAAGGTCATTTATTCATCACTTCATCGAACAAGGTCATTTATTCATAACTTCATCTAGAAAGGTCATTTATTCATTATTTCACGTCTTATCAATTGCGCGGTATGCTGGTGACTAGAGTTAAAGCTTACTTGATATTGGTAACCCGTTTGTGCCAAGGAGATTACTGCTGGATATTTATCGAATACTGATTCTTCAATATCAGCTGGGAGGGTTGTCGAGTAAAAGTTTCATCAACTTGATTCAAAGATTCCAGTTTTATACCATAACAACTATTAGTGATTTCCTTGGAAGATTGGAGCAATTACAGACATACCTTAATTACCATATAAGTAAGACAAGTATATTAGTCGTCTTATTGTGGGAAGCCGGAATGATATAATCACCGCTTTGGTAGAGCTTCGTTTGGCGTTAGCTTCAACCTTCGGCATTAGTAGGTTCCAAATAAAAGCTCATGAATGGATGGTTGTGTTGTTTTATCTCCCATTTTGAGTTTAGCAACGGTTGTTATTTTCACCATAAACAATGACGCTGGTATCCACTATATCCTCACAAGAAGTCAATAGTGGCTGCTGTAACTATCACCAACATCTCGATTGTTGCTATAGTCTGCTTCATCTGGTTAACGGTTGCTAAGTGATGTGTCACAATTATCATCCCGTCATCAAGTGATGAGAGCAAGAACCCATAATGCCACCACGCTAGGTAATGGTACAAGTTTTTATGTGTATGATTCTTATATAATGGTCCCTTTCGGAACTTATGGCCAGCATAAAATGCCCCTGAAATCATTTGTCTATGGGTCTAAACTGGGAAGTAATATATATCGTTGTAATATGGGCCGTCGGGGTGCAACTCTTCTGTTGTTGAATATATGTTACAAGGAGCAGCATTCATGCTGGTTTATATCTCTGATGAATTATTTATTTCATGATTTGTATTGATATATGAGCGGCTTTGATTAGTTTGTTTGACGGGGGTATATCTGTAGGTGGTGGTTGTGGTGTGTTCCAGCCACGGCTTATGGTCAGGGAGTCTACTTCGCCATCAACTCCTCTTACTCGGCCGGACGCTACTCTGCCCCCGATGACAAACAGCGCAAACGAATGTTCCAATGTCGCGTTTTGAAGGGAGTTCCGGGCATTGGCAATAAGAGAATGGTAGCCCCGCCCCCCTCGTGCCCCGCCCCACCAAGACCTATTGTGTGACTCGACAACGAACAACTTGGAGCAGCCGGCCATGTTTGTGACGACGTATGATGACAGTCATAACTACCCCGAATACCTCATCACCTTTACATAGATATCAACTCTTCTCTAGGTCCAACTCATGGCTTTATCCTTAAGTAATATTCAGAAATGTGTTATATCTGCATATAATAATTCAGCTTGGGTTATATATCAATATATGTGTGTACTGGCACGAAACGTGAACCTTTGCAGATCTAATTGGTTCGTGTACTGTTTGTTTTGGTGTTGATTCAAAAGATGGTTTCCTTTGTATTTGTTTGCCAGGTTTATTTGTGTTTACTTTTGTTAATTTCCTAGCAAGTCTGGATCAATCAATATGATATGTTACTTGTGGATGGAGGAAGGAATTAACCAGTGTACACAGACCCTGCGAATTGTACGATTGCTAACTTCATGAATACAATTTGCCATGGATAAGTACGTTGCCTTCTCCGAGTATGTAGGGTTAATGTCTGTTTATTTTATTAGGGAAATTTATCGTTTGAGTAGTATTCTTTGTGTTATGTGTATCTATAAATACAGGAAATAAACAAATGCTGTTTTGCGAAGGCAAAGGGATCGTACGTTAGCTGTATACACGATGACGTCACAAATCACTTGAAGCCTTATGATTTGTTTGAAAAAATATTCTGGGCGCAGTTGATTTCTCAAGATTCTAGACGTAAATAAATATTTAACCGGGGTTAATGTGTAAACTAGTTGATCATTATTTTTGTCATGTCCAAATGGTGCCAACCTCTCTAGTATTCTCCCAACCCACAGCGTCTAGCAAACTCATTTATACTTAACTTGAGCTTACAAGGTAATTTATTCATCATTTCGTCTTACAAGGTAATTTATTCATCACTTCATCTAAAAGGTCATTTATTCTTTACTTCATCTAACAAGGTAATTTATTTATCACTTCATCGAACAAGGTCATTTATTCATCAATTCATCTTAAAAGGTCATTTAGTCATAACTTCATCTAGAAAGTTCATTTATTCATCATTTCGTCTTACAAGGTAATTTATTCATCACTTCATCTAACAAGGTCATTTATTCTTTACTTCATCTAACAAGGTAATTTATTCATCACATCATCTAACAAAGCCATTTATTCATCACTTCATCTTACAGGGTCATTTATTCATCACTTCACCTAACCAGGCCATTTATTCATCACTTCACCTAACAAGGCCATTTATTCATCACTTCATCGAACAAGGTCATTTATTCATCACTTCATCGAACAAGGTCATTTATTCATAACTTCATCTAGAAAGGTCATTTTTATTCATTATTTCACGTCTTATCAATTGCGCGGTATGCTGGTGACTAGAGTTAAAGCTTACTTGATATTGGTAACCCGTTTGTGCCAAGGAGATTACTGCTGGATATTTATCGAATACTGATTCTTCAATATCAGCTGGGAGGGTTGTCGAGTAAAAGTTTCATCAACTTGACTCAAAAGATTCCAGTTTTATACCATAACAACTATTAGTGATTTCCTTGGAAGATTGGAGCAATTACAGACATACCTTAATTACCATATAAGTAAGACAAGTATATTAGTCGTCTTATTGTGGGAAGCCGGAATGATATAATCACCGCTTTGGTAGAGCTTCGTTTGGCGTTAGCTTCAACCTTCGGCATTAGTAGGTTCCAAATAAAGCTCATGAATGGATGGTTGTGTTGTTTTATCTCCCCATTTGAGTTTAGCAACGGTTGTTATTTTCACCATAAACAATGACGCTGGTATCCACTATATCCTCACAAGAAGTCAATAGTGGCTGCTGTAACTATCACCAACATCTCGATTGTTGCTATAGTCTGCTTCATCTGGTTAACGGTTGCTAAGTGATGTGTCACAATTATCATCCCGTCATCAAGTGATGAGAGCAAGAACCCATAATGCACCACGCTAGGTAATGGTACAAGTTTTTATGTGTATGATTCTTATATAATGGTCCTTTCGGAACTTATGGCCAGCATAAAATGCCCCTGAAATCATTTGTCTATGGGTCTAAACTGGGAAGTAATATATATCGTTGTAATATGGGCCGTCGGGGTGCAACTCTTCTGTTGTTGAATATATGTTACAAGGAGCAGCATTCATGCTGGTTTATATCTCTGATGAATTATTTATTTCATGATTTGTATTGATATATGAGCGGCTTTGATTAGTTTGTTTGAAGGGGGTATATCTGTAGGTGGTGGTTGTGGTGTGTTCCAGCCACGGCTTATGGTCAGGGAGTCTACTTCGCCATCAACTCCTCTTACTCGGCCGGACGCTACTCTGCCCCCCCGATGACAAACAGCGCAAACGAATGTTCCAATGTCGCGTTTTGAAGGGAGTTCCGGGCATTGGCAATAAGAGAATGGTAGCCCCGCCCCCTCGTGCCCCGCCCCACCAAGACCTATTGTGTGACTCGACAACGAACAACTTGGAGCAGCCGGCCATGTTTGTGACGTATGATGACAGTCATAACTACCCCGAATACCTCATCACCTTTACATAGATATCAACTCTTCTCTAGGTCCAACTCATGGCTTTATCCTTAAGTAATATTCAGAAATGTGTTATATCTGCATATAATAATTCAGCTTGGGTTATATATCAATATATGTGTGTACTGGCACGAAACGTGAACCTTTGCAGATCTAATTGGTTCGTGTACTGTTTGTTTTGGTGTTGATTCAAAAGATGGTTTCCTTTGTATTTGTTTGCCAGGTTTATTTGTGTTTACTTTTGTTAATTTCCTAGCAAGTCTGGATCAATCAATATGATATGTTACTTGTGGATGGAGGAAGGAATTAACCAGTGTACACAGACCCTGCGAATTGTACGATTGCTAACTTCATGAATACAATTTGCCATGGATAAGTACGTTGCCTTCTCCGAGTATGTAGGGTTAATGTCTGTTTATTTTATTAGGGAAATTTATCGTTTGAGTAGTATTCTTTGTGTTATGTGTATCTATAAATACAGGAAATAAACAAATGCTGTTTTGCGAAGGCAAAGGGATCGTACGTTAGCTGTATACACGATGACGTCACAAATCACTTGAAGCCTTATGATTTGTTTGAAAAATATTCTGGGCGCAGTTGATTTCTCAAGATTCTAGACGTAAATAAATATTTAACCGGGGTTAATGTGTAAACTAGTTGATCATTATTTTTGTCATGTCCAAATGGTGCCAACCTCTCTAGTATTCTCCCAACCCACAGCGTCTAGCAAACTCATTTATACTTAACTTGAGCTTACAAGGTAATTTATTCATCATTTCGTCTTACAAGGTAATTTATTCATCACTTCATCTCTAAAAAGGTCATTTATTCTTTACTTCATCTAACAAGGTAATTTATTTATCACTTCATCGAACAAGGTCATTTATTCATCAATTCATCTTAAAAGGTCATTTAGTCATAACTTCATCTAGAAAGTTCATTTATTCATCATTTCGTCTTACAAGGTAATTTATTCATCACTTCATCTAACAAGGTCATTTATTCTTTACTTCATCTAACAAGGTAATTTATTCATCACATCATCTAACAAAGCCATTTATTCATCACTTCATCTTACAGGGTCATTTATTCATCACTTCACCTAACCAGGCCATTTATTCATCACTTCACCTAACAAGGCCATTTATTCATCACTTCATCGAACAAGGTCATTTATTCATCACTTCATCATCGAACAAGGTCATTTATTCATAACTTCATCTAGAAAGGTCATTTATTCATTATTTCACGTCTTATCAATTGCGCGGTATGCTGGTGACTAGAGTTAAAGCTTACTTGATATTGGTAACCCGTTTGTGCCAAGGAGATTACTGCTGGATATTTATCGAATACTGATTCTTCAATATCAGCTGGGAGGGTTGTCGAGTAAAAGTTTCATCAACTTGACTCAAAAGATTCCAGTTTTATACCATAACAACTATTAGTGATTTCCTTGGAAGATTGGAGCAATTACAGACATACCTTAATTACCATATAAGTAAGACAAGTATATTAGTCGTCTTATTGTGGGAAGCCGGAATGATATAATCACCGCTTTGGTAGTGCTTCGTTTGGCGTTAGCTTCAACCTTCGGCATTAGTAGGTTCCAATTTAAAGCTCATGAATGGATGGTTGTGTTGTTTTATCTCCCATTTTGAGTTTAGCAACGGTTGTTATTTTCACCATAAACAATGACGCTGGTATCCACTATATCCTCACAAGAAGTCAATAGTGGCTGCTGTAACTATCACCAACATCTCGATTGTTGCTATAGTCTGCTTCATCTGGTTAACGGTTGCTAAGTGATGTGTCACAATTATCATCCCGTCATCAAGTGATGAGAGCAAGAACCCATAATGCACCACGCTAGGTAATGGTACAAGTTTTTATGTGTATGATTCTTATATAATGGTCCTTTCGGAACTTATGGCCAGCATAAAATGCCCCTGAAATCATTTGTCTATGGGTCTAAACTGGGAAGTAATATATATCGTTGTAATATGGGCCGTCGGGGTGCAACTCTTCTGTTGTTGAATATATGTTACAAGGAGCAGCATTCATGCTGGTTTATATCTCTGATGAATTATTTATTTCATGATTTGTATTGATATATGAGCGGCTTTGATTAGTTTGTTTGACGGGGGTATATCTGTAGGTGGTGGTTGTGGTGTGTTCCAGCCACGGCTTATGGTCAGGGAGTCTACTTCGCCATCAACTCCTCTTACTCGGCCGGACGCTACTCTGCCCCCGATGACAAACAGCGCAAACAAATGTTCCAATGTCGCGTTTTGAAGGGAGTTCCGGGCATTGGCAATAAGAGAATGGTAGCCCCGCCCCCTCGTGCCCCGCCCCACCAAGACCTATTGTGTGACTCGACAACGAACAACTTGGAGCAGCCGGCCATGTTTGTGACGTATGATGACAGTCATAACTACCCCGAATACCTCATCACCTTTACATAGATATCAACTCTTCTCTAGGTCCAACTCATGGCTTTATCCTTAAGTAATATTCAGAAATGTGTTATATCTGCTGCATATAATAATTCAGCTTGGGTTATATATCAATATATGTGTGTACTGGCACGAAACGTGAACCTTTGCAGATCTAATTGGTTCGTGTACTGTTTGTTTTGGTGTTGATTCAAAAGATGGTTTCCTTTGTATTTGTTTGCCAGGTTTATTTGTGTTTACTTTTGTTAATTTCCTAGCAAGTCTGGATCAATCAATATGATATGTTACTTGTGGATGGAGGAAGGAATTAACCAGTGTACACAGACCCTGCGAATTGTACGATTGCTAACTTCATGAATACAATTTGCCATGGATAAGTACGTTGCCTTCTCCGAGTATGTAGGGTTAATGTCTGTTTATTTTATTAGGGAAATTTATCGTTTGAGTAGTATTCTTTGTGTTATGTGTATCTATAAATACAGGAAATAAACAAATGCTGTTTTGCGAAGGCAAAGGGATCGTACGTTAGCTGTATACACGATGACGTCACAAATCACTTGAAGCCTTATGATTTGTTTGAAAAATATTCTGGGCGCAGTTGATTTCTCAAGATTCTAGACGTAAATAAATATTTAACCGGGGTTAATGTGTAAACTAGTTGATCATTATTTTTGTCATGTCCAAATGGTGCCAACCTCTCTAGTATTCTCCCAACCCACAGCGTCTAGCAAACTCATTTATACTTAACTTGAGCTTACAAGGTAATTTTCATCATTTCGTCTTACAAGGTAATTTATTCATCACTTCATCTAAAAAGGTCATTTATTCTTTACTTCATCTAACAAGGTAATTTATTTATCACTTCATCGAACAAGGTCATTTATTCATCAATTCATCTTAAAAGGTCATTTAGTCATAACTTCATCTAGAAAGTTCATTTATTCATCATTTCGTCTTACAAGGTAATTTATTCATCACTTCATCTAACAAGGTCATTTATTCTTTACTTCATCTAACAAGGTAATTTATTCATCACATCATCTAACAAAGCCATTTATTCATCACTTCATCTTACAGGGTCATTTATTCATCACTTCACCTAACCAGGCCATTTATTCATCACTTCACCTAACAAGGCCATTTATTCATCACTTCATCGAACAAGGTCATTTATTCATCACTTCATCGAACAAGGTCATTTATTCATAACTTCATCTAGAAAGGTCATTTATTCATTATTTCACGTCTTATCAATTGCGCGGTATGCTGGTGACTAGAGTTAAAGCTTACTTGATATTGGTAACCCGTTTGTGCCAAGGAGATTACTGCTGGATATTTATCGAATACTGATTCTTCAATATCAGCTGGGAGGGTTGTCGAGTAAAAGTTTCATCAACTTGACTCAAAAGATTCCAGTTTTATACCATAACAACTATTAGTGATTTCCTTGGAAGATTGGAGCAATTACAGACATACCTTAATTACCATATAAGTAAGACAAGTATATTAGTCGTCTTATTGTGGGAAGCCGGAATGATATAATCACCGCTTTGGTAGTGCTTCGTTTGGCGTTAGCTTCAACCTTCGGCATTAGTAGGTTCCAATTTAAAGCTCATGAATGGATGGTTGTGTTGTTTTATCTCCCATTTTGAGTTTAGCAACGGTTGTTATTTTCACCATAAACAATGGCGCTGGTATCCACTATATCCTCACAAGAAGTCAATAGTGGCTGCTGTAACTATCACCAACATCTCGATTGTTGCTATAGTCTGCATCATCTGGTTAACGGTTGCTAAGTGATGTGTCACAATTATCATCCCGTCATCAAGTGATGAGAGCAAGAACCCATAATCCACCACGCTAGGTAATGGTACAAGTTTTTATGTGTATGATTCTTATATAATGGTCCTTTCGGAACTTATGGCCAGCATAAAATGCCCCTGAAATCATTTGTCTATGGGTCTAAACTGGGAAGTAATATATATCGTTGTAATGTGGGCCGTCGGGGTGCAACTCTTCTGTTGTTGAATATATGTTACAAGGAGCAGCATTCATGCTGGTTTATATCTCTGATGAATTATTTATTTCATGATTTGTATTGATATATGAGCGGCTTTGATTAGTTTGTTTGACGGGGGTATATCTGTAGGTGGTGGTTGTGGTGTGTTCCAGCCACGGCTTATGGTCAGGGAGTCTACTTCGCCATCAACTCCTCTTACTCGGCCGGACGCTACTCTGCCCCCGATGACAAACAGCGCAAACGAATGTTTCCAATGTCGCGTTTTGAAGGGAGTTCCGGGCATTGGCAATAAGAGAATGGTAGCCCCGCCCCCTCGTGCCCCGCCCCACCAAGACCTATTGTGTGACTCGACAACGAACAACTTGGAGCAGCCGGCCATGTTTGTGACGTATGATGACAGTCATAACTACCCCGAATACCTCATCACCTTTACATAGATATCAACTCTTCTCTAGGTCCAACTCATGGCTTTATCCTTAAGTAATATTCAGAAATGTGTTATATCTGCATATAATAATTCAGCTTGGGTTATATATCAATATATGTGTGTACTGGCACGAAACGTGAACCTTTGCAGATCTAATTGGTTCGTGTACTGTTTGTTTTGGTGTTGATTCAAAAGATGGTTTCCTTTGTATTTGTTTGCCAGGTTTATTTGTGTTTACTTTTGTTAATTTCCTAGCAAGTCTGGATCAATCAATATGATATGTTACTTGTGGATGGAGGAAGGAATTAACCAGTGTACACAGACCCTGCGAATTGTACGATTGCTAACTTCATGAATACAATTTGCCATGGATAAGTACGTTGCCTTCTCCGAGTATGTAGGGTTAATGTCTGTTTATTTTATTAGGGAAATTTATCGTTTGAGTAGTATTCTTTGTGTTATGTGTATCTATAAATACAGGAAATAAACAAATGCTGTTTTGCGAAGGCAAAGGGATCGTACGTTAGCTGTATACACGATGACGTCACAAATCACTTGAAGCCTTATGATTTGTTTGAAAAATATTCTGGGCGCAGT
>CM067351.1:53810199-53826052 GCA_034190875.2 Urechis unicinctus | reverse complement strand
TCATTATTTTTGTCATGTCCAAATGGTGCAACCTCTCTAGTATTCTCCCACATCCACGGCTTCTAGGCAACGCTTTATACTTCAACTTGAGCTTACAATTTAATTTATTCATCATTTCGTCTTACAAGGTAATTATTCATCACTTCAATCTACAGTCATTTATTCATTTACTTCATCTAAAAGTATTTTTTTATCACTCATCGAACAGGTCATTTATTCACATTCATCTTAAAAGGTCATTTAAGTTCCCCATCACTTTTTCCATCTCGAAAAGTTTCCATTTATTCAATCATTTCGTCTTACAAGGTAAATTATTCCATCCACTTTTTCATCTACAAGGTCATTTATTCTTTAACTTCATCTAACAATGTATTTTTCATCCACACATCTAACAAAGCCATTTATTCATCACTTCATCTTACAGGGAGGTCATTTATTCATCACTTCACCTAACCAGGGGCATTTATTTCATCACTTCACCTAACAAGCCATTTTTCATCACGTCATTCGAAACAGGTCTTTATTCTCCTTCTTTTGAACAAGGTCATTTATTCAAACTCATCTGAAAGGGCTTTATTCCCCCATTTCACGTCTTATCAATTGCGCGGTATCGGTGCTAGAGTTAAAGCTTACTTGAAAATTTGGTAACCCGTTTGTGCCAAAGGGGATTCTGCTGGATATTTTTCGAATACTGATTCCTTCAATATCAGCTGGGAGGTTGTCGAGTAAAAGTTTCATCAAATTGACTCCAAAGATTCCAGTTTTATACCATAACAACTATTAGTGATTTCCCCCTTTTTAAGATTGGAGCAATTTCAGACATACCTTAATTAAACCCTATAAGTAAGAACAAGTATATTAGTCGTCTTATTGTGGGGAACCCCCGGGAAAGAAAATAATCCCCGCTTTGGTAGTGCTTCGTTTGGCGTTAGCTTCAACCTTCGGCCCTTAGTAGGTTCCATTAAAGCTCTGAATGGATTTTTGTGTTGTTTTATCTCCCATTTTGATTTGCAACGGTTTTTATTCACCATAAACAATGCCTGGGTTATCCACTATATCCTTTACAAAAGTCAAAAGTGCTGCTGTAACTATCACCAAAATCTCGATTGTTGCTATAGTCTGCATCATTGGGTTTAAATTTTTCTAAGTGATGGTCACAATTATCATCCCGTCATTTAAGTGGGGTGAGAGCAAGAACCCATTTAATCCCCACGCTAGGAATGGTAAAAAGTTTTATGTGTATGATTTTTATATAATGTCCTTCGGAACTTATGGCCAGCATAAAATCCCCTGAAATATTTGCTATGGGTTTTTAAAAATGGGAAGTAATATATATCGTTGTAATGTGGGCCGTCGGGGTCAAAATCTTCTGTTGTTGAATATATGTTACAAAGGGGCAGCATTCATGCTGGTTTATATCTCTGATGAATTATTTATTTCATGATTTGTATTGATAAAAAGAGCGGCTTTGATTAGTTTGTTTTAAAGGGGGGATAAACTGTAGTGGTGGTTTTTTTGGGGGGTGTTCCAGCCAACGGCTTATGGTCAGGGAGTCGACTTCGCCATCAACTCCTCTTACTCGGGCCCGGACGCTACTCGTGCCCCCGATGACAACACGCAAACAATGTTCCAATGTCGCGTTTTTGAAGGGAGTTCCGGCATTGGCAATAAGAGAAAGGTAGCCCCGCCCCCTCGTGCCCCGCCCCACCAAGCCTATTGGGGTTACTCGACAACGAACAACTTGGACAGCCCCGGGCCCTGTTTTTGACGTATGATGACAGTCATAACTACCCCCAAATACCCTCCTCACACTTACATAGATATCAACTTTTCTCTAGGTCCAACTCATGGCTTTATCCTTAAGTAATATTCAGAAATGTGTTATATCTGCATATAATAATTCAGCTTGGGTTATAATCAATATATGTGTGTACTGGCCGAAACGTGAAAACCCTTTGGGAGATCTAATTGGTTCGTGTTTCTGTTTGTTTTTTTTGGGGTTTTTCAAAAGATGGTTTCCTTTGTATTTTTTCCAGGTTTATTTGTGTTTACTTTTGTTAATTTCCTAGTAAAAAAAGTCTTTGGGTCAATCAATATGATATGTTAATTTTTGGATTGGGGGGAAAGGGAATTAACCAGTTACACAGACCCTGCGAATTGTACGATTGCTAACTTCAATGAATACAATTTTCCATGGAAAGTACGTTTTCCTTTTCCGAGGGATGTAGGGGTTAAAGTCTGTTTATTTTATTAGGGAAATTTATCGTTTGAGTAGTATTCTTTGTGTTTTGTATTCTATAAAAACAGGAATAAACAAATGCTGTTTTTGGGGAAGGCAAAAGGGGTCGTACGTTAGCTGTATACAAAGATTACGTCACAAATCACTTGGAAGGCCTTATGATTTTTGAAAAATATTCTGGGCGCAGTTGATTTCTCAATTCTAGACTAAAATAAATATTTAACCGGGTTAAAGTGTAAACTAGTTGATCATTATTTTTTGTCAGTCCAAATGTGCCAACCTCTCTAGTATTCTCCCAACCCACAGCGTCAGCAACGCATTTATACTTAACTTTGTCTTACAAGTTAATTTCTTCATCATTTCTTCTTCAAGGTAATTTATTCATCACTGTCTTCAGCTAACAAGGTCATTTATCTTTTACTTCATCTAACAAGGTAATTTATTTATCACATCACTCATCGACAAGGTCTTTATTCATCATTCTCTTAAAAGGTCATTTAGAATCTAACTTCATCTAGAAAGTTCATTTATATATTCTCCTTCGTCTAACAAGGTAATTTATTCATCACTTCATCTAACAAGGTCATTTAATTCTTTACTTCATCTAACAATGTAATTTTTCATCACAGCATCTAACAAAGGCCATTTATTCATCACTTTCATCTTACAGGGTCAATTTTTTCATCACTTCACCTACACCAAGGGGGCCCATTTATTCAATCACTTCACCTAACAAGGCCATTTATTCATCACTTCATCGAACAAGGTCATTTTATTCATCATCAACTGACTCAAAAGATTCCAGTTTTATACCATAACAACTATTAGTGATTTCCTTGGAAGATTGGAGCAATTACAGACATACCTTAATTACCATATAAGTAAGACAAGTATATTAGTCGTCTTATTGTGGGAAGCCGGAATGATATAATCACCGCTTTGGTAGAGCTTCGTTTGGCGTTAGCTTCAACCTTCGGCATTAGTAGGTTCCAATTTAAAGCTCATGAATGGATGGTTGTGTTGTTTTATCTCCCATTTTGAGTTTAGCAACGGTTGTTATTTTCACCATAACAATGACGCTGGTATCCACTATATCCTCACAAGAAGTCAATAGTGGCTGCTGTAACTATCACCAACATCTCGATTGTTGCTATAGTCTGCTTCATCTGGTTAACGGTTGCTAAGTGATGTGTCACAATTATCATCCCGTCATCAAGTGATGAGAGCAAGAACCCATAATGCACCACGCTAGGTAATGGTACAAGTTTTTATGTGTATGATTCTTATATAATGGTCCTTTCGGAACTTATGGCCAGCATAAAATGCCCCTGAAATCATTTGTCTATGGGTCTAAACTGGGAAGTAATATATATCGTTGTAATATGGGCCGTCGGGGTGCAACTCTTCTGTTGTTGAATATATGTTACAAGGAGCAGCATTCATGCTGGTTTATATCTCTGATGAATTATTTATTTCATGATTTGTATTGATATATGAGCGGCTTTGATTAGTTTGTTTGAACGGGGGTATATCTGTAGGTGGTGGTTGTGGTGTGTTCCAGCCACGGCTTATGGTCAGGGAGTCTACTTCGCCATCAACTCCTCTTACTCGGCCGGACGCTACTCTGCCCCCGATGACAAACAGCGCAAACGAATGTTCCAATGTCGCGTTTTGAAGGGAGTTCCGGGCATTGGCAATAAGAGAATGGTAGCCCCGCCCCCTCGTGCCCCGCCCCACCAAGACCTATTGTGTGACTCGACAACGAACAACTTGGAGCAGCCGGCCATGTTTGTGACGTATGATGACAGTCATAACTACCCCGAATACCTCATCACCTTTACATAGATATCAACTCTTCTCTAGGTCCAACTCATGGCTTTATCCTTAAGTAATATTCAGAAATGTGTTATATCTGCATATAATAATTCAGCTTGGGTTATATATCAATATATGTGTGTACTGGCACGAAACGTGAACCTTTGCAGATCTAATTGGTTCGTGTACTGTTTGTTTTGGTGTTGATTCAAAAGATGGTTTCCTTTGTATTTGTTTGCCAGGTTTATTTGTGTTTACTTTTGTTAATTTCCTAGCAAGTCTGGATCAATCAATATGATATGTTACTTGTGGATGGAGGAAGGAATTAACCAGTGTACACAGACCCTGCGAATTGTACGATTGCTAACTTCATGAATACAATTTGCCATGGATAAGTACGTTGCCTTCTCCGAGTATGTAGGGTTAATGTCTGTTTATTTTATTAGGGAAATTTATCGTTTGAGTAGTATTCTTTGTGTTATGTGTATCTATAAATACAGGAAATAAACAAATGCTGTTTTGCGAAGGCAAAGGGATCGTACGTTAGCTGTATACACGATGACGTCACAAATCACTTGAAGCCTTATGATTTGTTTGAAAAATATTCTGGGCGCAGTTGATTTCTCAAGATTCTAGACGTAAATAAATATTTAACCGGGGTTAATGTGTAAACTAGTTGATCATTATTTTTGTCATGTCCAAATGGTGCCAACCTCTCTAGTATTCTCCCAACCCACAGCGTCTAGCAAACTCATTTACTTAACTTGAGCTTACAAGGTAATTTATTCATCATTTCGTCTTACAAGGTAATTTATTCATCACTTCATCTAAAAAGGTCATTTATTCTTTACTTCATCTAACAAGGTAATTTATTTATCACTTCATCGAACAAGGTCATTTATTCATCAATTCATCTTAAAAGGTCATTTAGTCATAACTTCATCTAGAAAGTTCATTTATTCATCATTTCGTCTTACAAGGTAATTTATTCATCACTTCATCTAACAAGGTCATTTATTCTTTACTTCATCTAACAAGGTAATTTATTCATCACATCATCTAACAAAGCCATTTATTCATCACTTCATCTTACAGGGTCATTTATTCATCACTTCACCTAACCAGGCCATTTATTCATCACTTCACCTAACAAGGCCATTTATTCATCACTTCATCGAACAAGGTCATTTATTCATCACTTCATCGAACAAGGTCATTTATTCATAACTTCATCTAGAAAGGTCATTTATTCATTATTTCACGTCTTATCAATTGCGCGGTATGCTGGTGACTAGAGTTAAAGCTTACTTGATATTGGTAACCCGTTTGTGCCAAGGAGATTACTGCTGGATATTTATCGAATACTGATTCTTCAATATCAGCTGGGAGGGTTGTCGAGTAAAAGTTTCATCAACTTGACTCAAAAGATTCCAGTTTTTATACCATAACAACTATTAGTGATTTCCTTGGAAGATTGGAGCAATTACAGACATACCTTAATTACCATATAAGTAAGACAAGTATATTAGTCGTCTTATTGTGGGAAGCCGGAATGATATAATCACCGCTTTGGTAGAGCTTCGTTTGGCGTTAGCTTCAACCTTCGGCATTAGTAGGTTCCAAATAAAAGCTCATGAATGGATGGTTGTGTTGTTTTATCTCCCATTTTGAGTTTAGCAACGGTTGTTATTTTCACCATAAACAATGACGCTGGTATCCACTATATCCTCACAAGAAGTCAATAGTGGCTGCTGTAACTATCACCAACATCTCGATTGTTGCTATAGTCTGCTTCATCTGGTTAACGGTTGCTAAGTGATGTGTCACAATTATCATCCCGTCATCAAGTGATGAGAGCAAGAACCCATAATGCACCACGCTAGGTAATGGTACAAGTTTTTATGTGTATGATTCTTATATAATGGTCCTTTCGGAACTTATGGCCAGCATAAAATGCCCCTGAAATCATTTGTCTATGGGTCTAAACTGGGAAGTAATATATATCGTTGTAATATGGGCCGTCGGGGTGCAACTCTTCTGTTGTTGAATATATGTTACAAGGAGCAGCATTCATGCTGGTTTATATCTCTGATGAATTATTTATTTCATGATTTGTATTGATATATGAGCGGCTTTGATTAGTTTGTTTGAAGGGGGTATATCTGTAGGTGGTGGTTGTGGTGTGTTCCAGCCACGGCTTATGGTCAGGGAGTCTACTTCGCCATCAACTCCTCTTACTCGGCCGGACGCTACTCTGCCCCCGATGACAAACAGCGCAAACGAATGTTCCAATGTCGCGTTTTGAAGGGAGTTCCGGGCATTGGCAATAAGAGAATGGTAGCCCCGCCCCCTCGTGCCCCGCCCCACCAAGACCTATTGTGTGACTCGACAACGAACAACTTGGAGCAGCCGGCCATGTTTGTGACGTATGATGACAGTCATAACTACCCCGAATACCTCATCACCTTTACATAGATATCAACTCTTCTCTAGGTCCAACTCATGGCTTTATCCTTAAGTAATATTCAGAAATGTGTTATATCTGCATATAATAATTCAGCTTGGGTTATATATCAATATATGTGTGTACTGGCACGAAACGTGAACCTTTGCAGATCTAATTGGTTCGTGTACTGTTTGTTTTGGTGTTGATTCAAAAGATGGTTTCCTTTGTATTTGTTTGCCAGGTTTATTTGTGTTTACTTTTGTTAATTTCCTAGCAAGTCTGGATCAATCAATATGATATGTTACTTGTGGATGGAGGAAGGAATTAACCAGTGTACACAGACCCTGCGAATTGTACGATTGCTAACTTCATGAATACAATTTGCCATGGATAAGTACGTTGCCTTCTCCGAGTATGTAGGGTTAATGTCTGTTTATTTTATTAGGGAAATTTATCGTTTGAGTAGTATTCTTTGTGTTATGTGTATCTATAAATACAGGAAATAAACAAATGCTGTTTTGCGAAGGCAAAGGGATCGTACGTTAGCTGTATACACGATGACGTCACAAATCACTTGAAGCCTTATGATTTGTTTGAAAAATATTCTGGGCGCAGTTGATTTCTCAAGATTCTAGACGTAAATAAATATTTAACCGGGGTTAATGTGTAAACTAGTTGATCATTATTTTTGTCATGTCCAAATGGTGCCAACCTCTCTAGTATTCTCCCAACCCACAGCGTCTAGCAAACTCATTTATACTTAACTTGAGCTTACAAGGTAATTTATTCATCATTTCGTCTTACAAGGTATTTATTTATTCATCACTTCATCTAAAAAGGTCATTTATTCTTTACTTCATCTAACAAGGTAATTTATTTATCACTTCATCGAACAAGGTCATTTATTCATCAATTCATCTTAAAAGGTCATTTAGTCATAACTTCATCTAGAAAGTTCATTTATTCATCATTTCGTCTTACAAGGTAATTTATTCATCACTTCATCTAACAAGGTCATTTATTCTTTACTTCATCTAACAAGGTAATTTATTCATCACATCATCTAACAAAGCCATTTATTCATCACTTCATCTTACAGGGTCATTTATTCATCACTTCACCTAACCAGGCCATTTATTCATCACTTCACCTAACAAGGCCATTTATTCATCACTTCATCGAACAAGGTCATTTATTCATCACTTCATCGAACAAGGTCATTTATTCATAACTTCATCTAGAAAGGTCATTTATTCATTATTTCACGTCTTATCAATTGCGCGGTATGCTGGTGACTAGAGTTAAAGCTTACTTGATATTGGTAACCCGTTTGTGCCAAGGAGATTACTGCTGGATATTTATCGAATACTGATTCTTCAATATCAGCTGGGAGGGTTGTCGAGTAAAAGTTTCATCAACTTGACTCAAAAGATTCCAGTTTTTTATACCATAACAACTATTAGTGATTTCCTTGGAAGATTGGAGCAATTACAGACATACCTTAATTACCATATAAGTAAGACAAGTATATTAGTCGTCTTATTGTGGGAAGCCGGAATGATATAATCACCGCTTTGGTAGAGCTTCGTTTGGCGTTAGCTTCAACCTTCGGCATTAGTAGGTTCCAAATAAAAGCTCATGAATGGATGGTTGTGTTGTTTTATCTCCCATTTTGAGTTTAGCAACGGTTGTTATTTTCACCATAAACAATGACGCTGGTATCCACTATATCCTCACAAGAAGTCAATAGTGGCTGCTGTAACTATCACCAACATCTCGATTGTTGCTATAGTCTGCTTCATCTGGTTAACGGTTGCTAAGTGATGTGTCACAATTATCATCCCGTCATCAAGTGATGAGAGCAAGAACCCATAATGCACCACGCTAGGTAATGGTACAAGTTTTTATGTGTATGATTCTTATATAATGGTCCTTTCGGAACTTATGGCCAGCATAAAATGCCCCTGAAATCATTTGTCTATGGGTCTAAACTGGGAAGTAATATATATCGTTGTAATATGGGCCGTCGGGGTGCAACTCTTCTGTTGTTGAATATATGTTACAAGGAGCAGCATTCATGCTGGTTTATATCTCTGATGAATTATTTATTTCATGATTTGTATTGATATATGAGCGGCTTTGATTAGTTTGTTTGAAGGGGTATATATATCTGTAGGTGGTGGTTGTGGTGTGTTCCAGCCACGGCTTATGGTCAGGGAGTCTACTTCGCCATCAACTCCTCTTACTCGGCCGGACGCTACTCTGCCCCCGATGACAAACAGCGCAAACGAATGTTCCAATGTCGCGTTTTGAAGGGAGTTCCGGGCATTGGCAATAAGAGAATGGTAGCCCCGCCCCCTCGTGCCCCGCCCCACCAAGACCTATTGTGTGACTCGACAACGAACAACTTGGAGCAGCCGGCCATGTTTGTGACGTATGATGACAGTCATAACTACCCCGAATACCTCATCACCTTTACATAGATATCAACTCTTCTCTAGGTCCAACTCATGGCTTTATCCTTAAGTAATATTCAGAAATGTGTTATATCTGCATATAATAATTCAGCTTGGGTTATATATCAATATATGTGTGTACTGGCACGAAACGTGAACCTTTGCAGATCTAATTGGTTCGTGTACTGTTTGTTTTGGTGTTGATTCAAAAGATGGTTTCCTTTGTATTTGTTTGCCAGGTTTATTTGTGTTTACTTTTGTTAATTTCCTAGCAAGTCTGGATCAATCAATATGATATGTTACTTGTGGATGGAGGAAGGAATTAACCAGTGTACACAGACCCTGCGAATTGTACGATTGCTAACTTCATGAATACAATTTGCCATGGATAAGTACGTTGCCTTCTCCGAGTATGTAGGGTTAATGTCTGTTTATTTTATTAGGGAAATTTATCGTTTGAGTAGTATTCTTTGTGTTATGTGTATCTATAAATACAGGAAATAAACAAATGCTGTTTTGCGAAGGCAAAGGGATCGTACGTTAGCTGTATACACGATGACGTCACAAATCACTTGAAGCCTTATGATTTGTTTGAAAAATATTCTGGGCGCAGTTGATTTCTCAAGATTCTAGACGTAAATAAATATTTAACCGGGGTTAATGTGTAAACTAGTTGATCATTATTTTTGTCATGTCCAAATGGTGCCAACCTCTCTAGTATTCTCCCAACCCACAGCGTCTAGCAAAACTACACTTGAGCTTTATATTTAACTTGAGCTTACAATTTATTCATCACTTCATCTAACAAGGTCATTTATTCTTTACTTCATCTAACAAGGTAATTTATTTATCACTTCATCGAACAAGGTCATTTTATTCATCAATTCATCTTAAAAGGTCATTTAGTCATAACTTCATCTAGAAAGTTCATTTATTCATCATTTCGTCTTACAAGGTAATTTATTCATCACTTCATCTAACAAGGTCATTTATTCTTTACTTCATCTAACAAGGTAATTTATTCATCACATCATCTAACAAAGCCATTTATTCATCACTTCATCTTACAGGGTCATTTATTCATCACTTCACCTAACCAGGCCATTTATTCATCACTTCACCTAACAAGGCCATTTATTCATCACTTCATCGAACAAGGTCATTTATTCATCACTTCATCGAACAAGGTCATTTATTCATAACTTCATCTAGAAAGGTCATTTTTTCATTATTTCACGTCTTATCAATTGCGCGGTATGCTGGTGACTAGAGTTAAAGCTTACTTGATATTGGTAACCCGTTTGTGCCAAGGAGATTACTGCTGGATATTTATCGAATACTGATTCTTCAATATCAGCTGGGAGGGTTGTCGAGTAAAAGTTTCATCAACTTGACTCAAAAGATTCCAGTTTTATACCATAACAACTATTAGTGATTTCCTTGGAAGATTGGAGCAATTACAGACATCCCTTAATTACCATATAAGTAAGACAAGTATATTAGTCGTCTTATTGTGGGAAGCCGGAATGATATAATCACCGCTTTGGTAGAGCTTCGTTTGGCGTTAGCTTCAACCTTCGGCATTAGTAGGTTCCAAATAAAAGCTCATGAATGGATGGTTGTGTTGTTTTATCTCCCATTTTGAGTTTAGCAACGGTTGTTATTTTCACCATAAACAATGACGCTGGTATCCACTATATCCTCACAAGAAGTCAATAGTGGCTGCTGTAACTATCACCAACATCTCGATTGTTGCTATAGTCTGCTTCATCTGGTTAACGGTTGCTAAGTGATGTGTCACAATTATCATCCCGTCATCAAGTGATGAGAGCAAGAACCCATAATGCACCACGCTAGGTAATGGTACAAGTTTTTATGTGTATGATTCTTATATAATGGTCCTTTCGGAACTTATGGCCAGCATAAAATGCCCCTGAAATCATTTGTCTATGGGTCTAAACTGGGAAGTAATATATATCGTTGTAATATGGGCCGTCGGGGTGCAACTCTTCTGTTGTTGAATATATGTTACAAGGAGCAGCATTCATGCTGGTTTATATCTCTGATGAATTATTTATTTCATGATTTGTATTGATATATGAGCGGCTTTGATTAGTTTGTTTGAAGGGGGTATATCTGTAGGTGGTGGTTGTGGTGTGTTCCAGCCACGGCTTATGGTCAGGGAGTCTACTTCGCCATCAACTCCTCTTACTCGGCCGGACGCTACTCTGCCCCCGATGACAAACAGCGCAAACGAATGTTCCAATGTCGCGTTTTGAAGGGAGTTCCGGGCATTGGCAATAAGAGAATGGTAGCCCCGCCCCCTCGTGCCCCGCCCCACCAAGACCTATTGTGTGACTCGACAACGAACAAACTTGGAGCAGCCGGCCATGTTTGTGACGTATGATGACAGTCATAACTACCCCGAATACCTCATCACCTTTACATAGATATCAACTCTTCTCTAGGTCCAACTCATGGCTTTATCCTTAAGTAATATTCAGAAATGTGTTATATCTGCATATAATAATTCAGCTTGGGTTATATATCAATATATGTGTGTACTGGCACGAAACGTGAACCTTTGCAGATCTAATTGGTTCGTGTACTGTTTGTTTTGGTGTTGATTCAAAAGATGGTTTCCTTTGTATTTGTTTGCCAGGTTTATTTGTGTTTACTTTTGTTAATTTCCTAGCAAGTCTGGATCAATCAATATGATATGTTACTTGTGGATGGAGGAAGGAATTAACCAGTGTACACAGACCCTGCGAATTGTACGATTGCTAACTTCATGAATACAATTTGCCATGGATAAGTACGTTGCCTTCTCCGAGTATGTAGGGTTAATGTCTGTTTATTTTATTAGGGAAATTTATCGTTTGAGTAGTATTCTTTGTGTTATGTGTATCTATAAATACAGGAAATAAACAAATGCTGTTTTGCGAAGGCAAAGGGATCGTACGTTAGCTGTATACACGATGACGTCACAAATCACTTGAAGCCTTATGATTTGTTTGAAAAATATTCTGGGCGCAGTTGATTTCTCAAGATTCTAGACGTAAATAAATATTTAACCGGGGTTAATGTGTAAACTAGTTGATCATTATTTTTGTCATGTCCAAATGGTGCCAACCTCTCTAGTATTCTCCCAACCCACAGCGTCTAGCAAACTCATTTATACTTAACTTGAGCTTACAATTTATTCATCACTTCATCTAACAAGGTCATTTATTCTTTACTTCATCTAACAAGGTAATTTATTTATCACTTCATCGAACAAGGTCATTTATTCATCAATTCATCTTAAAAGGTCATTTAGTCATAACTTCATCTAGAAAGTTCATTTATTCATCATTTCGTCTTACAAGGTAATTTATTCATCACTTCATCTAACAAGGTCATTTATTCTTTACTTCATCTAACAAGGTAATTTATTCATCACATCATCTAACAAAGCCATTTATTCATCACTTCATCTTACAGGGTCATTTATTCATCACTTCACCTAACCAGGCCATTTATTCATCACTTCACCTAACAAGGCCATTTATTCATCACTTCATCGAACAAGGTCATTTATTCATCACTTCATCGAACAAGGTCATTTATTCATAACTTCATCTAGAAAGGTCATTTATTCATTATTTCACGTCTTATCAATTGCGCGGTATGCTGGTGACTAGAGTTAAAGCTTACTTGATATTGGTAACCCGTTTGTGCCAAGGAGATTACTGCTGGATATTCATCGAATACTGATTCTTCAATATCAGCTGGGAGGGTTGTCGAGTAAAAGTTTCATCAACTTGACTCAAAAGATTCCAGTTTTATACCATAACAACTATTAGTGATTTCCTTGGAAGATTGGAGCAATTACAGACATCCCTTAATTACCATATAAGTAAGACAAGTATATTAGTCGTCTTATTGTGGGAAGCCGGAATGATATAATCACCGCTTTGGTAGAGCTTCGTTTGGCGTTAGCTTCAACCTTCGGCATTAGTAGGTTCCAAATAAAAGCTCATGAATGGATGGTTGTGTTGTTTTATCTCCCATTTTGAGTTTAGCAACGGTTGTTATTTTCACCATAAACAATGACGCTGGTATCCACTATATCCTCACAAGAAGTCAATAGTGGCTGCTGTAACTATCACCAACATCTCGATTGTTGCTATAGTCTGCTTCATCTGGTTAACGGTTGCTAAGTGATGTGTCACAATTATCATCCCGTCATCAAGTGATGAGAGCAAGAACCCATAATGCACCACGCTAGGTAATGGTACAAGTTTTTATGTGTATGATTCTTATATAATGGTCCTTTCGGAACTTATGGCCAGCATAAAATGCCCCTGAAATCATTTGTCTATGGGTCTAAACTGGGAAGTAATATATATCGTTGTAATATGGGCCGTCGGGGTGCAACTCTTCTGTTGTTGAATATATGTTACAAGGAGCAGCATTCATGCTGGTTTATATCTCTGATGAATTATTTATTTCATGATTTGTATTGATATATGAGCGGCTTTGATTAGTTTGTTTGAAGGGGGTATATCTGTAGGTGGTGGTTGTGGTGTGTTCCAGCCACGGCTTATGGTCAGGGAGTCTACTTCGCCATCAACTCCTCTTACTCGGCCGGACGCTACTCTGCCCCCGATGACAAACAGCGCAAACGAATGTTCCAATGTCGCGTTTTGAAGGGAGTTCCGGGCATTGGCAATAAGAGAATGGTAGCCCCCCGCCCCCTCGTGCCCCGCCCCACCAAGACCTATTGTGTGACTCGACAACGAACAACTTGGAGCAGCCGGCCATGTTTGTGACGTATGATGACAGTCATAACTACCCCGAATACCTCATCACCTTTACATAGATATCAACTCTTCTCTAGGTCCAACTCATGGCTTTATCCTTAAGTAATATTCAGAAATGTGTTATATCTGCATATAATAATTCAGCTTGGGTTATATATCAATATATGTGTGTACTGGCACGAAACGTGAACCTTTGCAGATCTAATTGGTTCGTGTACTGTTTGTTTTGGTGTTGATTCAAAAGATGGTTTCCTTTGTATTTGTTTGCCAGGTTTTTATTTGTGTTTACTTTTGTTAATTTCCTAGCAAGTCTGGATCAATCAATATGATATGTTACTTGTGGATGGAGGAAGGAATTAACCAGTGTACACAGACCCTGCGAATTGTACGATTGCTAACTTCATGAATACAATTTGCCATGGATAAGTACGTTGCCTTCTCCGAGTATGTAGGGTTAATGTCTGTTTATTTTATTAGGGAAATTTATCGTTTGAGTAGTATTCTTTGTGTTATGTGTATCTATAAATACAGGAAATAAACAAATGCTGTTTTGCGAAGGCAAAGGGATCGTACGTTAGCTGTATACACGATGACGTCACAAATCACTTGAAGCCTTATGATTTGTTTGAAAAATATTCTGGGCGCAGTTGATTTCTCAAGATTCTAGACGTAAATAAATATTTAACCGGGGTTAATGTGTAAACTAGTTGATCATTATTTTTGTCATGTCCAAATGGTGCCAACCTCTCTAGTATTCTCCCAACCCACAGCGTCTAGCAAACTCATTTATACTTAACTTGAGCTTACAAGGTTTATTCATCACTACAAGGTAATCTATTCACACTTCATCTAAAAAGGTCATTTATTCTTTACTTCATCTAACAAGGTAATTTATTTATCACTTCATCGAACAAGGTCATTTATTCATCAATTCATCTTAAAAGGTCATTTAGTCATAACTTCATCTAGAAAGTTCATTTATTCATCATTTCGTCTTACAAGGTAATTTATTCATCACTTCATCTAACAAGGTCATTTATTCTTTACTTCATCTAACAAGGTAATTTATTCATCACATCATCTAACAAAGCCATTTATTCATCACTTCATCTTACAGGGTCATTTATTCATCACTTCACCTAACCAGGCCATTTATTCATCACTTCACCTAACAAGGCCATTTATTCATCACTTCATCGAACAAGGTCATTTATTCATCACTTCATCGAACAAGGTCATTTATTCATAACTTCATCTAGAAAGGTCATTTATTCATTATTTCACGTCTTATCAATTGCGCGGTATGCTGGTGACTAGAGTTAAAGCTTACTTGATATTGGTAACCCGTTTGTGCCAAGGAGATTACTGCTGGATATTCATCGAATACTGATTCTTCAATATCAGCTGGGAGGGTTGTCGAGTAAAAGTTTCATCAACTTGACTCAAAAGATTCCAGTTTTATACCATAACAACTATTAGTGATTTCCTTGGAAGATTGGAGCAATTACAGACATCCCTTAATTACCATATAAGTAAGACAAGTATATTAGTCGTCTTATTGTGGGAAGCCGGAATGATATAATCACCGCTTTGGTAGAGCTTCGTTTGGCGTTAGCTTCAACCTTCGGCATTAGTAGGTTCCAAATAAAAAGCTCATGAATGGATGGTTGTGTTGTTTTATCTCCCATTTTGAGTTTAGCAACGGTTGTTATTTTCACCATAAACAATGACGCTGGTATCCACTATATCCTCACAAGAAGTCAATAGTGGCTGCTGTAACTATCACCAACATCTCGATTGTTGCTATAATCTGCTTCATCTGGTTAACGGTTGCTAAGTGATGTGTCACAATTATCATCCCGTCATCAAGTGATGAGAGCAAGAACCCATAATGCACCACGCTAGGTAATGGTACAAGTTTTTATGTGTATGATTCTTATATAATGGTCCTTTCGGAACTTATGGCCAGCATAAAATGCCCTACAAGGAGCAGCATTCCTGCTGGTTTATATCTCTGATGAATTATTTATTTCATGATTTGTATTGCTATATAGGCGGCTTTGATTATTTTTTGTTGACGGGGGTATATCTG
>CM067351.1:53763757-53810099 GCA_034190875.2 Urechis unicinctus | reverse complement strand
TCTCTGTATATAATAGCAGTACAGCAATGTGGGTTATCTTTAATTGTATATTACCATATTAGTAAACTGTCTATTTCCGTGATACAAGGAGGCTTTGTGTTAACGTATCGCATAACATCAGTCAATTTACGTTCAGCTTACTTGTTTAATAAATCGACATTTGCGCTTGTAAGAGATTATATGAACCAAAGCTTGCAAATACAAATGCAAGTACATTTTCCTATTGATTTGCTCTATTTTATCGCAAAGCCCTGTGTGATCAGTGTGCAACTGTGAACTTGCTTTTGGATAAATACGGATGCGAAGCCGGTCTTGCGTCCCAATGTTACTATCCTGGATATGCATAAATGTTATGCATCCACATACAGAAAAGCTATTGACACATGATTTAGTTATCTTTAAGTGCAGATTTTATCAATTCATATACAGTTTATTAGCCAGCACGCGTTTAAATGGCGCAATGTAAAAAAGCAACGCGCGCAATCGATGGAATCACAGAGTCTATCTTACCTGAAGTCTATCGTGCACTGCATTTAAAGGTTACATTTAAGGTTTTTTTTAAATATCTAATATGTTCGGTGCTTCAACATGTATTCTTTTACAATCATATTAACTACTTGATAACGTCTATTTTCGGAACGCGTAAGCAAATGTTGGCATTACTTAATGAGCAAACATATAATATATGATTTATTGATGTACATAATAAGATATCAGTCACAAGAACAAACTCACTATCTCCCCTTTGAGATGCGTGACGAAATGGTTATAAGACAAATAAAGCAATAGAAATGAGATATATATATGCATGGCACTAGCACTGTATTTGGGCGAGCTCGTTAAGAGCTTATACAGTAGGACACATATGTCCAGCACACAGAACTTCATCAACGGTATGCATTTCAAGATTCATGGAACTTATGTATTGTCGTATTTTAGCATACACATCAAATAAATGATGTGCTATCATTCATCAACTTATAACCGTATCAACGCCATTAAAAGTTATTCTTGTTACAGCTTCATGTCTCGAGCGAGAATTTGCCTGATCGTGTGAAATATTGTCCGAAGCATTATATAAACCTGGGTGAAGTCTAGCACATGTGCATGTGCTCATTATGATGATGTAAATGCTTCCATTAAATGACCAACGGCGTCATCATACAACGTGTCAACGCAATATAACGTGTCATGCAATAATTGGATAAAGAAATGTCCTCTGTGAAAATATGTTGAGTGTGGCAAATTTAACATGCGGACATCCCTCACGAAAGTGCAAGGTATACAATTGTGCTCTAGTATGCACTTTGATGGAAGGGTTTTGTCGCAGGCTTTAGGCACAAATATTGTATATGAGCCCACGCTGATATAAGATGCTTACATTTGATGCTGTTTTGCGGTAAGACACAGGGAGCTTTAATAATTCAGACGACAAAGCACAAGCTCGCGTAGGTAGACGGATATCACATAGCAACGCAAAATCAACGACCTACACGTAATAACTCACATCCAAAGTGGTTTATCCCTCTCCTCTCCCAGAACCTTTGTGACGGCATATGCGTCAGCTTATATGTCATTCTATGCCGTCCTTGTATGACACAATATTTCGCCGAATGACGTCGCAGAAAGCACACTGAAAGAAGCCACTAAATACTTTGGTCACGTACACCCTGAGGGAGGCGACAGCAAAGCAAGCATGGCATTCGCAAGGCATACACAACGACTAATACCATTTCAGGGATATATGGGACTTTCGAACAAATATATTAACTGCCATCAATACACCAACGCGACATGATACAATCATAATCGCTCACCTTATGTTGGCTTTTAATGTTGACATAGCAAGTGATTACATATTGGTGGATCTTTCCGTGTCGCATAAGTGTACTCGTGCAAGGCTTCCTTGATTTATTTATTATCTTTAATGTTTTTAGTTTATTTGCATTCCTCTCTGTAAACACTGCCCATTGTTTACATGCATGCCCTTTGGTGCGTCTGTAAACGATTTACATTCTGGATATACTCCCGCAATATGATTACACGAACAATGGATGTACGTATCGAAAATTAATCTGATTATAGTCATCGTCACTGCGATTTCCAAGTCAATCAATTACACTTTGATGATACCGTTACGCATGACAAGGTGCTTTACCACCACCTGATTTGCTTCGTAAAAGATGTTAAAATGGAAAGACATCTGTAGGATAGTTAAAATGTTTGTAATAGCCTTTACTTTTTGACCATCCTTTAATATCTAAACGCGATAACAAGTGCTCGGCATACCTCTCATTTTTAAAGCCAATCTTAATTTTATAACTGCATGCTTTCTCGCTAATTGATTGATGTGTCGTAGATTTTAATGGAAAGTCGGTGTTGAATCTGCAATTGCGATGAAAGAGATACGTTATTGGTTGCTTAGCGCCATAACTGTTTCCAGATTTTACTTTATCGAGAGTCATAAATATTGAAGGTTTATGGATGCAATCGGCTAACATTGGTTATATAAGTCGGTATGACACTGACAGCAACAATCAATACATACATTACAATGTCTAAACGAGCATACAGTTAAAGTGACCTCATTAGGTAACTTACCCAGTGAAGCACAACTCATGGCGCCAATAGTTTGCTGTGACTCTGCTCGTTTTGCCTACTTTAAGTTAGGTTATGACATAATAATGCGGCTCTTTGTTCAGCCACTTATTCGTTCGGACAAGCAATATCTGAATACCATCTGAACATGATACATCAATCAAAACCATGGCCTTGGTCATTGCTATTCGCTCATCCTAATCTAGAGAACGTAATTACTTGCCCCGAGGTACACACGAAAAATGGTGCCGTCATATAGACATGCGCAGGTTTAATTGGATTAGCTGCTAGCTCTGAAGTTGTTTCTTGTATCTTGTTTATTCATATTCACTGTGCGGTTTTTGAGCTCTCTACCGGTCCGTTACCGTGATCCGACGAAGAAACGCATATAAATATGGCTTCCTACATCAATAAATCCCATGTTTAGTTGCCCGTAACATAATATATAACACATTTGATATACCACGATTGATCGATCCACTCAGTACTCCCCACTGAATTTCAGATTGATGCGGCGTACTGGCGCTGAAGTTTGCCTTCAGGTTGATAACGGCTTGGTTCCAGAATCACCGAATCAACTCTTATCCATCCGTCTTATCTACAGCATGGGTTTACAATTCCAGCGTCATTTCTGGCTTGACATAATAAGACACAAACAGTGCGTCGAATGTCTTCTCCATATGATGCCGCGTCACGGCGATTTGCGGTCTTTGGTTTTGAATTGACCCATGGCAGCACTAGTTTTATGTTATTTATATACTAACATTGGACATAGTAAATGCCTCTCAAGTAGCATTGCGCGTTAGTGATTATCTATAAAAACATGCATATAACCGATACCTGTGGACAGGGAATATACTTTAGTTTGTGACTGTTGTGCAAAGCTTAGATGCAATTGTTTCAACCAAAGTAGTCCAATATTCTTCTGACTTCAGGGACAAACTACCCATATCATTATATCGCTAGAGACAAGCCAATGGTTGATTGATGACACTCTGTACTAACGTAGATGCCTTCCAAATTCTGCGCCTCGGAGGCGGTGCTTATGCTGCGCATATTAATTACAAGCCCTACGGCCATTTGAGACTAGACTCATCATTACCACACCTCATGCAAACTGATCCCCCTGGTGGCTGGAATCAAGGTTGTTCTGGTATCACAAATAGCCAATAATGATGCATAACTCCATCATTTTGATGTTTTATATCGACCATGAATATAGTCTACTACATTCGTAGGATTGCAGGGACCCTTTATCTTTTGTTGTACTGTATTTGTGATGATTATCACGTCTGCAAGATTTACATTCGTCCATTACGCTCGTCATATGCATGTTATAGTGTGATAAATATTGTATAAGGTGCGATGCTGGCACGTTTCATAATTTATCTTTCACAAGGATATTATTTTTCCTTCAGTCTATGATGTCCGATGCTATCGCCACTGTTACCTATTGCGTTTAACAGACAACGTATCGATTTATTGTTTAAATTATAATACATCATGTGCATGTATTTTGGCTATAACAATATCACACGTCTTATTTTGTCCAAGAAAATCAAAAGACCTCTGGATACATTAAATACCCGACTTACAGACTGCATTGCACATAACCAACCTATGTGTCAGCGCAGCATCTTAGGTAGGATGCCTCGGTATGTTAAAGCGCACGTGGGGATGTTATTATACCAACGTAATATTGGGTAATTAGCTTTTATTTTCTACATGTAAACTTTATGGATTGCGATCGCTTTAATGTAGAATATATATCTGACTAGGGTGAGAAAGTTTACAATACGTCGTACACAGTTAATCATTTATATTGGGAAAATCCATATGTTCCCATGGGAGACCCAATATTGAAAAAAGATATATTTGAGTCAGTCGAGAATAGCTGCGAATTCTTCGATGATGATGCATAAGTTTAATTATTCAGAATGTATGGGATCTTTAAGAATCATTTATTTCCGGTGAATAACTAGGCAAGGACGACATCGCAGTCATCGGTGAAATCATCTTGACATTGACGGAAATAGGGGTATTTGAAATGGTATTACATGCCCGACCATTCGAATGTAGGATGAAACATAATTTACCACAAACCTGGTATTCGACATAACAGGTGTAGTGGTTTATATTTAATTCATAATGATAAATGTATGATCTGTTCATTCCAAAGCTCGCTTTGATAACGCTTATACCCCTATCTCACCATCGCAGGATCGCTCGCGGAGACTCGTGGTATGAGCAGACGCGGTGCACCGGCAGTTTTGTTGACCTTGCATGACGTAACACATTTTTCACGGTGTCTACACGGTGTCTGTACGGAGTCACTACGGTGCGTGGCGGTGTGACTACGGAGTGTGGCGGATCGCTGCGGTTTGATGCGGACTGGCTGGAATTTCTTCAATAGCTGCGCATAGCCACGGTGTCGCTGCGGAAGGGGCGGTGTGACTACGGAAAGCGGCGGTGTGACTACGGAATGTCTCAGTGGAAGTACGGATTGGGGCGGTGGCAGTACGGCTACTGCGGAACGCTGCGGTGCAACCACGGCAAGAGTACGGTGCGTACGGCAAGAATACGGTGCGTACGAGGAAGCGCGTTGTCGATACGGTTGGAGCGGCGGGTTGGGGCCGGATTCGGCACCGCAGACTCCGCAGGGGAACTCAGGGGGTATTTAATTTTAAAGGCATTTATCTACCCAAAATCATTTCGATTCCTCACATAAACCTGAAGACATGTCTCATCTGAGGTATGAACAAAGAAGGCAGATGCTGTTGTTGGCTGAAATAGAAGTCCGGCTGCTGGCTGTAGCTGCTATGATGGTGGAAGAAGAAGAAGAAGGAGAAGCAGAAAGACAGCAAACAGAAAGAAGAATAGAAATTGTTGCTGCTGCTGCAAGAAGAAGGAGGAGACACAGACAACAGAAAATAGTGTGGGTCAGAGAGTGGTTGCTGAGAAGACCTTTGTATGGACAGTATGAGAAACTCATGGATGAATTGAGAACAGAAGACAAAGCAAGCTTCCGAAACTTCATGAGGATGGAGCCAGAGTTGTTCACAGAACTGCTACAACGTGTGGGGCCAAGGATCCAAAAGCAAGACACTTTCTTCAGGAAAGCCTTGGAACCAGGGCTCAAGTTAGCAGTGACAATGAGATATTTAGCCACAGGAGATAGTTACGAGTCCCTGTCGTACTCATTTAGAGTTGGAGCCAACACTATCTGCAATTTCGTCCCTGAAGTCTGCAAAGCCATCACTGAGGAGTACTCCAGTGAGGTCATGACTTGCCCCACTACACCTGAAGCCTGGAAAGAAGTCGCTGATGTTTTTAAGAACAGATGGAATTTGCCTCATTGTGTAGGAGCCATTGATGGCAAGCACGTTGCCATAAGAAAACCAAAGAAAAGTGGATCTTATTATTACAACTATAAGCACTTCTTTTCTATTGTCATGCTTGCAGTGCTGGATGCTGATTACAAGTTTCTCTATGTGGATATTGGAGCCAATGGTGCTGGTTCTGATGCTGGAATATTCAATGACACTGAATTAAAACAAGCACTGGAAGATGACAAAATTGGATTACCACCACCTGAACCTCTACCACATGATGACCAGCCCATTGCCTACTTCATAGTCGCTGACGATGCATTTGCACTCAAGACATGGATGATGAAGCCACTGCCCATTAGGAACATGTCTGTCAACCAGAGAATCTTCAACTACAGGCTGTCCAGAGCCAGGAGGGTTGTCGAAAATGTGTTTGGAATTCTGGCCTCAAGATTTAGGTGCCTTCTCGGTACCATGCCACAAAGCCCACAGAGAGTTACCGACATAGCTTTGACCTGTTGTGTCCTTCACAACTTGCTGAGATTGAGAAATGCTAATAATGCAGACATTCCTGTGGACCATGACGCGGATCACAACCATGATGAAGCCAATTTGCCCGACAATCCAACTCTACATGACATGCAAGAAGTCTACAGGGGAAACGCCAACAGGGCTGCCAAGTTGCAAAGAGAATACCTTATCCACTATTTCAACTCAGAAGTTGGAAGTGTTCCTTGGCAACAAGACATGATTTGAACTTTTCTGCCATCACAATGGCCAGTAAAACAATGTTACTATAGCAACACTTCGCTTCTGCAGACTGCATATTTTATTATTAACTTTTTGTTAAAACAAACAGTGAAATCAGCTGAAAGGAAATGAACAATTTAATGTAATATTATTTCAATTGTACAATAATACAGTGTAATTCAGGCACCACTAATAAATTCCAAGTGCTCTATGTAATAAAGTCAAATGCACCACTCTGTAATAAAGTCAACTGCACCACTTTGCTGCTCATTTGTCAGTATTGTCTGTAGCATTATTATTCTCATTCAATGTCATTAACAATGCCGGGGTGCTCGTGCTGAACGCCTGTCCAATGAGGGAAGGCATCAAAGGCGCTGTGACATCGGTCTGATACGAAGAAGCGGTCTGATAAGAAGAAGCGGGAGTCCCTGGCTGCTGGTACAAAGGAGCTGCCTGCTGGTACGAAGGACCTGGCTGCTGGTGGTAGTACGAGGGAGACTGCTGTGCAACTTGCTGTTGCCGCCGCTTGTCCCTTGCATTCCTTTGGTACTGCATGACCATTGGGAACAACGCCAGCTGCATGTCGTAAAAGGTCTCGTCATCCATGTCAGCTGACGCGAAGTAGATCATATCCGAAAAACTCCTTCTGCTGCCCTGGGCGTCTGGGGCTGTCGACACCAGCTGTCGCAGGTCTCGGATGTCTGTAGCCCTGTCGATAATCTGAACAAGTAAGCACCAGTCTTAAAGTAAGTTGACATGAGCTAAAGAGCTCGCCTGCTTGTGAAAATCCAAAGAAGCATAATAATAACAACATAAGAAGAAAACATTGTGAAGTGCATCTCAAGTGCATCTGCCTTTTCTTGTATCACTCTCATTACCTCTATTAGAAACCACAGAAATGCAATGCAGGGTACTTACGTCTGATACAGCCGCGGAAGTTGCCCTGGAAAGTGCCCTAGAAAGTGGCCTCTCTTGTGTCCTGGATGGTGGCCTTGTGGGAGGTCCCGACTGAATTGCCGACGTGTCTGAACTGACAGAGTCATATCCAGTTGGAGGGTCATGACCTGATGCAGCAGCCAAGTTCTTAGCCAGGTCACCACCTTTCTTCCTTTTGCCCTCTCCCACGCGTTTCATGAAGTGGTGGATGTAACCGAAGTTATCCTTGATCCATTGATCCCTGTCACTTAAAAGAGGACCTGCTCCAGAGCCAGAAGGTAGCTCCTTGGTGATTTTTCCAGCCCGGTCCCTCATCGACTTGACCCACGTTCTCAACTGCGTTGAAGTAGCTCCAAGTTCATCTGCCTTTTCTTGTTGCACTCTCAATTTCTTTTCCTTGTTCTTGTAGTCTTGTAGCCTGTAGTTATACAGGAACTCATGCTCTTTGTACCAGTCTGCCACATCCTGTTCTTTGGACGAACTCAAAACTAGTGCCTGAGCTTTGACTTTCTTGGCCTTTGCAGCATGACCTGGCTCTTGTGATTGACTTGGTGGTGCAATTTCCTGAGCTGTGCTCTCTGTGGAGGACACAGAGGAGGTAGGACTGGCTGGGGCTTCTTCATGTTCATCAGATGTAGGAGGAGAAGGATTCCTCTTGTTGGACTTTCCTCTCGCTCCTCCTCTCCCTCTTCCTTTTGGCATCTTGCACTGTAAAAGTTCCAAGGCAAGTTAAAGTTCATATGAGGTGAAGTTGTGATATTATGAAATGAGATGCGATGAGATGCTGCAAGGAGGTGTTGTTCTGCCAATGGTCTGATGTGAAATGATGCGACAAACAAGGCGGCCGCCTTTTATATTCCGCCAGGCAACGAACACTCCGTACTGACACCGAGCGGACACCGTGTTGGCACCGTAGACTCCGTCCTGGCACCGTATACTCCGTGGTGGCTCCGCTGGCACCGTCGACTCCGTAGTGGCACCGTACACACACCGCCAGTAGCTCCGTACTCAACGTACTGCAACCGTGTAGACACCGTAGTGGTACCGTGTACCCAACGCCAGCAACGCAGGAGCAAATGAGTACGGATCGCTGCGGAGTCAGTACGGGTCGCTGCGGAGTCAGTACGAAGCGTACGGTGCCCCTACAGAGCGTACGGTGCCTACACGGTGTTCACGGTGTCTGTACGGTTCAAAGCGCTCCGCAGAAAACCTGCGAAAAAATTGAACATGTTTGCTAATTTCGCAGCTTCTCGCGGTGCCTCGCGGTGCGTACGGTTTGTGGCGGGTGGTGGCGGAGCGTCGGCGGTGTCTACACGGTCCCCAGCGGTTCGCTGCGGTTCTCACACCGCGAGTCTCCGCGAGCGATCCTGCGATGGTGAGATAGGGGTATTACTAAGGCTCGGGTCACTAACGATCGCAGTAGTGAAGTAGCAAAATTTGACAACTGACAACCACCCCAGTCACTAGTAAGAGCTCTACGCCTGAGTCACATCAACACCAAATACAGGTAATTATTGTATGTCGGCAAAATTGCCTAGTTTATAATTTGCATATGCTGCCATCACTCTGACCGCCTGCGATCATGTATGGATAATTCATTTATTGGGTCACATTGCACTGCTGAATTGCTGATGGCCTGCCGGACTTATATTAATGAGCAAAATGCTTTCAGAGCCTACATTATGTATAATTGCTATCACTGGTATTATATAGCCTTGTATTAAGCACAACATGGAGAAATTAGTGTCGATGCATGGGCTTTTGGATATTTTGATACCACAGCTTACTATTAGGTCTGTCTTTGTATAGGTGACAAATCCCGCCAATGGATGATGTAGAATGTGTGATTGTTCAAAGCAATGCTTAATATCATTCGTTAAAATTACACATAAGTCATGGACTAGTTATTAGAGTTTTAAGATTTTAGTTCACTATCTGACCACAGCCACGATTGCACCTTCCATTGCATTGCAAATCACATATGCTCTATCATTTACTTTTTTAAGCTATTCAACTCAATTAAGTACAATTGAGTACAATTAATTTGATAAACGGGACAGCTATTGCACATTGTCATTTTACAATAACAGCAGTAAATCATTCAATAGCGCTTGAGTATATTAGGATGCCTGCTGTCGTGAGGACGAATATGTATTTTGAAGAAATGCAGAAATCATGGAGAAAATATGGGGTAAACTCATTATGTGAATGAATTATGGTATACGTAATAGCGCTGCCAATCGACTCAATAATACTAATATAATCGTTCTAAGCACACATATAGTTTGGATGGCAGGAGATTGAGTTACACAGCCGACTCAGTAATCACTTAGTTAGCCATGTACTCATTTGTGCACTACAATGGTACACATTCATCTTCATGGTTTCATCACTATTGTTTTAATAAACATTTTGTAAGAATGCGCTGCATATGCGTACAGTTTTGTATGCTGCAGTGGTTTTACTAGTAACAAAGAGTGCTAGGTGATCGGTGATGCCTAAAGCGTTACGTTATGTAACTAAACCAGCTTAATCCCTTAACCTTACTAGATGATAAAACCGGTTTACATCAGCTATGAAACGCGAAATATCTTCAAATATTTGTTAGCAAAAGCCCCTAATTGGTTAGGAAAGACAACGTTTACATATATGGGTTGTTTCGCTTCGAAAAGACAATACGGAATAAGCTAGGAAGCAATGTGTCAAACATTGGTATTGACAGAGGTTACACTGCATCAGGGTATTACTGGAAACCAGATCGTGTGGCAACCAATATCGGCTCACACTTAGACGTAAACTTCCCACCTTTCCCATTTCATACACCACTTACTCATCCACTTACATCTAATTAGACATTTCTTGTTATCTTGCTGAGGTGATCCCTGTGGCGTAGTGGTTGATTACCATCGACTCTGGGTGTTTAATTAGAAGGATGCACCGCGTATCTGGTCACATTTGACTCAATGAGTCCACTAGAATGATCATGGTATGTGATGATCCTGTCCCTAAGTTGTTATGAAGCCGACGAACTTAGTCAACAGTATTACGTAGGCTTTTAATGTTAATTTGACATTAAGCCGGATTTATTCACCGATTCAACGTTATAAGTTACTTTGCATTATAACACTACGTTTTGATTAATTACCCTAGATTTACCGAGGCGATCGGGCTTTCGTAATTTAGTCAGGGCTATTTTTTCACTGAACACTGGAAGTGCCAGAGAAACGCAGTATTGCGTGTACTTCCCACCTAATCACTAAACCCATGAGCAGGTGCGCACTTTCGTCAATAATATGATGAGTAATCAAATAACGTATTGAGGAATCAACCAACTACTCGGAGTGGCTACGATTATCACACTTTGAATGTTGAATGTCTGTGGTTGATTGGACGGTCTTTAAACCTCGACGTTCATGCAAAATGCCCTCATGCATTTGTACACCCTGAACAGGTGTGAAAAAAGCCAACGGTTGATTGCTATTCGATACATCTATACTTATAGGTTATAAGCAAATATGAGTTAACGTAGGAAGCACGATGTCGGCCTACTAGCACTACATCATTACTTCATAAGCTGATAAAACAAGCCTGACACATTGGTTACTTCGTCTTCTACGATGCAGTGGCATGCTTATGATAATCACTCAATATGTAGCTTGTTACTTCTGGCACTATCTGACACAGATATAAATACTTATCCCACAGAATGATCGCAGAGTGGTGTTTTTTTTCTTCACTAGTTGTGTGCTAACATGAACTGCCCTATAAAAACTCCCATAGTCATGGTATTTGTAACTCAATTTAACATTCACCCAAAACTTCGGTATCCAAAAAGCAGGATGGGAGTACCCGACCTTTCTATGGATATACGTATGGCACTTTACTGTTTTAGTAACCATATTTGATAATACAATTCATAATAATTATGCTGTCTCTGGGTGCCTGTTTGAATGAAGACAGCAAGAACAAAATGTATTTAACTACTTTCTTGTGAAGGTATTCCAACTAGCAGCTTGTAGCAGCTATGTGAACATTATCTTATCTACTGTACTCAACCTATGCTCACAACGGTGCCCGTCAGGGGCTGCAATCATTCACATGTATTTATATAGTTACTTTAATCGTTTGCTAAAGCATAATGCTTTCAAATGTTCCGAACCGTTGTTTATTAGAGGCATACTTAGGGCAGGCAGCTAAACATAACTATACACGATAAGATAAGGTTAAGATCGGCCCCAAACAATTCAACTTATTGTTTTCGGTTCCAAAATCAGTACTGCTTGCTAACTATAACATATTTCTTAAAATGCTGCAAAATAAAAAGTAGGCGTTGATTTTAACAACAAGTCCTGCTAAAGACAGGCCGCTGTTGCCAGGAGGAGGTCAGTTGCTTAGTTAAGCCACCACGTCACGGAATATTCTTTGCGATTCTGCCTGCGACGAGTTGGTTCTAGAATCACCATGTTTATTTGACTCTTTCGAACGGTGCAATATTTCTGTTCTGTCATCTTGAATCAAGGCAATAGCATCTGTAAGCATGAAAATTGAAAAGCCGTCTGAGGCACTCGTGCATCACGCGATGAAAGGCTGTGAGGCAGTGAGAAGCATGATGTTGTTTCTATCGACGTTGGTAACATAAAGAATGAAACTTCTAAACGTGAAGGTAATAATTATAGGACTGATTGAACGCGCAGAAAATATACAAAATGTGGATAGTCGAATCCCTCCTTTATCAAAACCCGTCGCCAATATATGCTTGAAGCGCATATTATCATGGCAAGGACATTCTGTGTTTAACCGCTAATTCATCAGATTTTTTCGGGTATATACCTCGTTCAATTGATCTTTCTTATAGTACTGGCGATTATTCATGCATGGTACTGTTATGTTATCATAATCAGGCAATCGGGACGGCCTGATTATTATGATAACATCACTTGTCTGCGGAACGCCTCTTCTGCATATTAATCAATGCACACGCATCAATTCAAATACACACACACACACACACACATACACACACACACACACACATACACGCACACCCACCCACACACACACACACACACACACACACACACACACACACACACACACACACACACACACACACACACACACACACACACACACACACACTCAAGCACACATACACACGCAATTCGCAGTTCCGTATCTGAGCAAATGAAAAGTCTTTGCCGAACGAACGGTCATAAATCTTTCAAAACGCTTTTTGGATCGAGCACCCCCCTACACAACCTAGCACTATATACATTGTCCAAAACCCTCGCTTGCCCTCAGTGTTGCGTTACTTCTAAATGGCCTCACACGTCTTCCTGGGATATCCACACTACTATTGAACCACCTATCGACAGACTGACTGATGGCATGCATTAGTTCGTTCACTACGTAAATATTAGCAACTTCGTTACCACATAAAATTTTGGCAAGCTTGTGAATTACATTACAAAGCTGTGCTCTGTATCCGATTCAAAGTTACGCAGCATATATTTGCTGAATGGTTGTATCTTCGAACTTTTTCTTTTTCCAAGTAACTTTTGCAACGTTCGATTGTCTGCGAAAATACACTTTGACTAATATGTAGACACGGTGTGGTCAAGTCGGCTATATAATCTGCTACAGTCAATTTGCAAGATTCAGCGACCGATACTGAGACTGCGACGGGTTTTCAATATTGCTGCCCTTGATACTATAACGCGAAACGTTGCTATACAGTGAGTATTTTTTTACATCCCAGTAATCATCTTTAGCAAGTCAATTTCGGGGTTTACTTCTCCTTTCTGTTAGTTGCACTGAGCACACGAAAACGCAAACACACCATATTATCTCATCTTAATTCAGCGGTGACGCACAAGCTGTAAAGATATGCCGCGTTTTGGTTGCTAGGCACGGCGACGTTAGAGGCAACCAAGACAAAGATAGCCGAAATTGCATTGAGAACTCCGTGAGCTGCGTTGTTTATAAAATGTCGTGCCAGCGTGTTGGCAGAGGTAGGAATTAAGCGTAAGGAAAATCTATGCATCTCTCGCGCAATCATAAGAAAATTAAAACGTTAAGCTGGTTTCCGTCAATGTTCAACCTCTATCTCAACAAATAAATCAGCTAATTGAAATTAATGCATCGGTGCTCCTGAGAGAAACAAAGGTGTAAAGATAATTAACGGAACGACACTATTACCTCCGATTTATAGAGGTCTACCCTTAGTATTGGCGATAAATCGTGTTCTGTATCAACCTTAACTCTAATCGAGATCAAGTCTGATTACTTCCAGCAGTAATCATGAACGCATGTTTGGTGCAGATACATTTTATGTTTGAAAGATATATGGTGTTGTTGTCGCTTTAATTACTGGCTACAAAATTTCACAATGCGACTATTTAGCCTCGTACTGCGCCTATACGCGCGGTTACCAAGGTTCGTCTCCTCTATGCGTTCTACTCTAATCACGAAACGGCAAGATTATAGTTGTCTGGTTTTGGTACAGTATAACATAGCCAGTTGGCTCTAGCTAAGAAGCATGGGCTATTTCAGGTTAGAACATCCAACTGTTTGGTAGCAGCAGAACATACAGTTCAGCATAAATAATTATTATCGCCGCAAGAATTTGCTGCCTGCCGCAATGTTTCTTATGGAAATAATTAATCTGAAGATACCTGCGCTCAACAACGTTTAGATTGTGATCTACTCTTATAACGGCGAGATTATGTTAATTTTGCTTGCACTAGTCACTGAGGTCATCGTTGGGCTTCATCCTTAGCCATTAAATCGCTAATGAGCTAATATTGCCAGAAGGGCCACCTTCTATATCGTTCAAATATATTGGTTTAAACTGGCTCTGCTTTGATGATGATATGGAAGAGATATCTGATTCTAACGAATTACTTTACCTTAACAAGCTTGTTATGCCTTGGTAATGTACACCTACAATCACATCACCTGCTTAAGCAGATAACGGCTACAATGCATAAAAAACACAGGTATTCGATTGTACCCGCCGCATCCGTTGGTCATTGCCAACCAAAGTACTTAATGCCACATGTTTAAGGCAACTAACTTCAACACAAACGTACAGCTGACCATGAAGAATACCACGTGGTTCCTATAAAGAAGGTGACATTTCTATATATTATTATTTGGCATTTCAGTTTTCTAGATGTAATATATTTAATGCTGCCAAAATGCGTTTTTTTGTGATTCTGCAAACGCGATGCAACAGAACGTTTTTAAAGATATCCGCTTTTGTCTTGTTTTTCAAAAAGGCTTCAAATGCATCAGCAGCGAATGTCAGTGTTTGTTAATGTTTCATTTGGAGGCATTTGTTAGGGTAAGCTAATTAAAAGACAATGTATTGCTGTGAATATTCAATGTTCGAACCCTATTTAATACAACTTACGAAAACAAATTAGTCGTTGATTGTTGCTGCATGTTTGAATTTCGATTGTAGTTTTATGGTTTTGCGTCAATTAGGTTGATTGAGCGTACCACATATACAACAATTGTTGTGATGATTATCAATAATGACGAATCATGTGTTGAGTATAGTAAGGTTACAGCTAATCTGGCGGCAAAGCGATCGTGGTCTTTTGCTTAAAAAACAAAACATGTGCATTTCTGAGCCCTAACTACAAATGGTTATGTCATACGACTTTGAGGGTGTGTGCAGATGTATGGCGCAATATGAACACTTGTACGAAGCGATAATACTCCGGATAATTGCACGCATCATCTTTCACCACAACGAGAACAGCCAAAACAAGTTATGATTGTGTGAGACAATGTACAAACAGAAGGCAATGGGGTGTATTTATTTCACTTGGACGGTATTATGTCCTCGCTCGGACGGTATTATATCCTCAGCATATGGAACACGGAACTCAGCCAATAACTGGGCATAACAACGTTTATATGTAGTGTCCATCAGACGATTGCATGCATATCACTCCATTACAATTTACAATGATTTGTTAATTGACAGTTCAACACTGTAACATTTATGGTGTAAACGTAGGCATCTTTGACAAGCAAATGAGTGTCTTATTAAAACAATATTGAAACAAACCATTAAGCAGCATTCAACCAATGAGACTAGTATCAAAAACAGGACAACAATATTCTCTGAATGAACCCATCGGCTGTATCTGCAAGCCATAATACTTAACATACAAAGCTATAATGGTATTACGGTGGTCGCAAATAGAATTGCAAATGCAGCAATGTATCTGATTTTGATTTCATATCGTTCGCTGTACTGAATTAAAAACGTCGCTAAATAACAACTAAAAATATAGAAAAAAGTAAACACGTTACTGGGTTCGCAGAAGAAGAAACAGTAATATGTCTTCTTCTAGACACAGTGTTAATACAAAGCCTCCTTCAATGGTTAACGAACGCATTGGTTCCACTTATGTGGGGAATCTTGTTTAGCGCCTGGTGCACGCATAAGAGCAACGCCACGATAGTGCAGTAGTTGCAATGGTTGCTTTCGGGTGTGATGGCTCAAAACCGCATTTATGTATTCAGTAACATTTGGTACTAGGAACGTGTTTTATTATGACGTTATTCAGGAACAAATATGAATGAGGAGCTTGATTTCATAACCAACGAACAAAGCGATGTTATGGACAATATTCCCAAATCGCTGAGTCTCTGAACCCCATGGCATTACAGATCAGAAAATAGTCGCTGAGTTGTATGCAAAGCAATATTCAAACATCCACAGTCACTATAGTCCACGTGCAAGACTGACCATTGTCAACGGTGCATCTAAACACGCAATGATTTATCTCGTTTAAATTATTGAGAAGTAACATAAACAGCGGTTAGATGGCCAACTGTATTGTATTGGTTGGCCAAATGATAAAGTCAGTTTGGTTTGTATATAAATATATATATATATATATATATATAGATATATATATATATATATATATAGATATACGAACCATATATATATATATATATATATATATATATATATATATATATATATATATATCTCTATATATATATATATATATATATAGAGATATACATATATATATCTCTATATATATCTATATATATATATATATATATCTATCTATATATATCTATATATATATATATATATATATATATATATATATATATATATTCAAATAGCAGTCGCAGTAAGCGATCTTGGCATGCATCGTATTCCTAAAAACTAGATGAGTGAATGTTATAGGACGATACGCATAAAATGTGTAGTCGGCTTGATAGATAGATGCATTGATATCGGCTAATGCAATTAGCAACAATCATCGCCCACATGACGCAAGCACATTACGTACACCGAGAAGATAGCCTCAACTCCAGGGTAGACGGCACTCTGTAATAGGCTTTGAACCACCAGGTCAAGTCAAGTCCATATCCACGATTTATTAGCATAGCTTCACCATCTAAACACCACGTTTGACTCGGTCGTTAACCGATAGAAATCGCGATAGATGGTTCAGTCCATACTTACGCTGGTTACATGCAGGACCTAACTTCATTTTCCACCATGGTGACGTTCCCTGTATTTTGCAAAAAGCCGCTGGATCATATATGTGCCCGCTGAATGCATTGGCCTTGGCTCGGTAGCTGAATAGGATACTATCAAGCATAGACTATTGATTTTCTTACTGATACCCAAATGCGTGGTAACGCCAACGAGGGCCATTGATGCAGTATTGGTAATCGCAGCATTTGTGCAGCTTTATCGAGAAACTACCACTAAAGCCTGATTTACTCGGCATCTCTGAGCTATAATCGCGTTGGAACATATTCCCCTACCATCACAGAAGCGCAGAAGCCAGAATATGTATACGGCAAGAGCGTTTAATGCATGTGCTAGATATTAATTAAGCCAGCATCATAATTCTTACCTTTCATAAAAAGGTCACAAGTCCGCTTTGATTGATCCAAACTCTCCTGTACATAGTTAATATTTTGTTCGTCTTAGTTCTTGAAAAGGATGTATTTTTCTATTTTGCGAATAGAATGCTTCTTTAGAACGACCATATAGGTCAGTATTGTGGTCATTAATCACATCCACACATAAATTTAACTCCCGTGTAAACAAACTACATCCATACGCGTGATTCTATACTTCTATGTTATTCGACCATTTCCAGGTTCAAAGAATATATTGCGTTTGTCACAATGTTTACCTTAATTTGGCACCAGAACTCAGTACTTGTAAGACACAACTCATATTCATGTTTTCCTAAGTGCCTCATGGGTATGGTGAGATCATGGAGTGAATCACATTTATTGTAAACGCAAAGAACTTGTCTAACACAAAAACAAACCATTCGATAACACGCACTAGGATAATCATCTCCAGTACACACAATTGTAGAAATACATGTGCGCCAAACTATTACTTAACTCATATACACACATATACACACACACACACACATATATATATATATATATATATATATATATATATATATATATATATATATATATATATATATATATATATATATATATATATATATATATATGTATATATATATATTATGCGGCTTCATGAGCGTATTGACTACTTCTACTACATATTGTTATTCGGAGAAACGGCATGTTTGATATAGGTCTGTAATTGTCCCGAAATCACTTTACTCAACGGTAATACTAACGGACCATCTTTCCCCACCTCCTCAGAGCTCATGGACCTTCGTTGATCATAAAATGTGAACAGTGACCATGATAGCAGCATTGGCTAGTGCATGAGCTTTGGCTGAAATATTAGCATCTATTAATGGCAATGTTTGTTCACTCCGCAAAGAGCTTACAAAGAAGAAGGCAAAATCATAATTCAGATTTCAATCATACAAAAATCCGTTACCGTTGTAAGGATTATGTTGATTACGTTTAATAATTTCCCATGACACTTCTAAGGCATTCAAATTGCTGCGGCGATAGGTGCTCCTCTGGTGATTTCTTAAATTGTTTGACGCGCAGTGAAGTCAGAGCTGTCATACGGTGTATTGTTCTAAGCAGTACATTGCATAAATAAAGCAATTACAGAAACTGCGAATACCTGACTAACCACATTTCTCTTAATAATAACACATGGTTTGCTGGCATATTAGCGACAATGGTTAATCGGATACTTGTACATTCTCAATGGCAGCAAAACTCACAAGTCACACGTCAGAAGCATATTGGAATTTTATCAGATAACAACGTACACCATCGAAAACAATTGGTTATTCCTGAAATGCAGGCGATATTTCCTCAAGTTAACCAGACCTTGCAGCTTTTATCTACATACTACATCTTGCTTGCATTCATGGGTACCGGACGCTGTTATCTCTGTACTTTATGTAAAAGACCCGGTTAAGGTAATTTTGCGAAACTTGGGGTAATATGGATTTGCGCAATCACTAATTGACTCAAATCGGTTAAAACGGTGGCGGATTGATCGAACCGCCTATGTGGTTACAGCTGATCTAATCATGGTCATTACCAGACCTAACCCGTACAGTGACAATATGCACAAGTCGTTAAACCACTTAGTCGGATACATCCGTCTACGTAACGATTGACCAGGAGGCTCCCACTCTCTCTCTCTCTCTCTCTATATATATATAAGACTATACGCGCATTACGAAACGTGATGCAACAATTGATCGGAAGACCTTTCCGCTTCTTACAATGTTACCTAGCAATTACTCATGCCATGATACTTCTACAGGTTCAGTAATGTTATTGGCACCTCGCCGACCTCCATTTAACCTAATGGAACGCCCTGGACATGCACAACATCCATCATATTGACTGTAGGAGCTCGCGTAACGATTACGTCCACGTAATCAAATTATCGATATTCAATTGCATTTACCGTCTGCTGCAATGATGCAATCGATTCGTCTTCAAGGTTTAATCCACCGATGGCAAAATGCTCGGTAATGACACTTGACCAAAACTGGCGACTCGCAGAGTTCTCTCCCCATGATGGATGGGTAAGTATCAAATTTGCAAGATTTTGCATGGGAACCCAATCGCGTTACTTCAACCGATATATCTGTGTATATAATTTTTCAGAGACTGTTAGACATGAACCTCTTTTGAAGATGTCATTCTAGCCAATTCTTCCATACATCGTTATGCTGGTTGGTCTTTTAAATGCAGCGCTGTTAATCGGCACACTTAAGTAGACGTATATCTCTATTAGCACAGAGATTCAAGACGTTATGCCGAAACATACATCTTTATTAGCACAAGTGGCATACAGATATCGATTTATGCACATTATTGTAGCACGAATATATTCCAACTCTTGTTCGTCTATCAAACGAGAATGCTATATGTTGTTACTGCTATCGTTGGCTAATATTACCCTTGCAGACGGACTACACACCTGTTGTCATTAGTTCTGTGTAATATTGCGAATATGGGAGATCATAATTCTACGCTTTAACAAAAAGGCATCTGCAATATTTAAAGCATGTGATATTCACGCGGTGCAGCCTAATTATTGGAACGCCAAACAACAAATTGATTGATAACGCACAGTTTTAATGCCTCTGTTTTACACGGGCTGACTTTGGTAGCCGTTTCATGTTCCACGTGCATCAACAACACAAAGAACAGTCCTCTTGCATCCGAATCACTAAAACAATAACACCTAAAAGCATTCAATGTCGTTGATTTAGTATCAAGGTTAGTCAGGTGTAACTGATGGCTGAAAATAACAAACCATACGTTGACATTGAAACTGCGATTTATGCTCCGATATATCAATTATGTCATAAAACAACAGTTGTTTAACTTGGGTTATAAATCAATTGATAATCCTCCGCCTAACTATATGTTGGAGCCAGCAGTCGTGAAGAAAGCAACACATTTGGTCAAAATGCGCAGAAACTAGACTAGAGCAAATCAGTATTATTGCGCATTTTTGAGCATGAGGTTTCTGCATGATGAGATACGTGATAGGGATTGCGAACGACTAGCTAATAATAATGTAATCAAACATACCACTCTAGATAAGAGCAACTTAGACGACATTGCAATTTCCCGCGTCACAACAGCCTCATAATTTCACATTAATATATCCATCGTCATACTTCCAAAGCAATAACAATGGTTAACATGCAATGTAACAATGATAATACGAGAAATGAATGTATATATACAAAGATTTATATATATACATATATATATATATTTGTATATATATATATATATATATATATATATATATATATATATATATATATATATATATATATATATATATATATATATATCTATATATATATATATATATATATATATATATATATATATATATATATATATATATATATATATATATATATATATATATATATCGGACGTACACATGTATAAATGTGCATTTTCGGAGCACTATAACAAGCGTTTAAACAAGTGAATGAACCTAAATAGTGACCGCATGTACTATTGTTTGAGCCAAAATTATCGACAGTTGGAACGACAATTTAGCCCTTTATACGTCCTGCCATGAGATAAATGCATGCGTGTAGTTTTTCTGCAAGATCTATTGCACAATTTAGGATGCAATGCCATGTTTTTGGTTAAACGCTCGATGTAAATTTGCTCTAGGCCTCGGCTTCCTGGTAATGTTCTCGCGCTGCGCCATGTAGCTCATGTAGCTAACAAACCGCTGCCGATGAAAAGATTGGAGCATTTGTTATTGATTGAAAAGTGTTGTGCTGTTACTGCAGAATCCAAATAACACGACGGCATCGATAAGTCCCCAGATAGCACAATAATTGCATATTCGAAAGCAGGCGGGAATTGTTTTGGCGTAATATAACGAATGTATCGCCGGAATTACGACCGTAACGTTTTGCACTTCAGACAAGATGACCACTGCTGTTCAATACATCCATCGATTATATATCCAAAGTCCTCGTGTGGTGCTGCACCTGAAATAATCGTAGCCTATTGTCGCCGTTTCGTTAGTAGTGTCTCGTATAAATATTGACGTTTTAAAAAATTATGCATTCGACAAATACCGGGCGCACATCGTCAACACTTGTTTTTTTCGTTGAGAGTAACGACGTCAAAATTCGCGTGCAATTTATTGCTCGACCTCCAACTGCGGTAGCTTTGTGTAAGCGATGTTTGCTTCCATGAGATCGAGCAAATAACTGTAATTTTGCAGTGAGATTAATGCGGATCACGTGCAATGCTTTTCAGAAGCTATAGCCCGTGATGGTTGGCGCGTTGAAAACACGAGACTTCCTGTAGATAAGTCCACATGCAAATACAGAGCATGTTCAAGTGCCATTGGAAATATCAGTTGAGGAATACTGTATATCTTTATTTGGTTCAGGCGACATGAACTACGTGCTGAGCAATAAGCGCTGGCACCATACACAGTCGTACATACTGACCGAGAAACTGACATTAAACATATATTGAGATATAGGAGACGATACAGGTGTGTTCAGATAACCTTACGGAAACACATTTTTCTTTAATATATATATATAAAGGGTCTATGCTGTGTTGATGAAACTGATGTTCCGTGTTCACATCCAGAACTTTGAAGCTTTGTAAGTACCCCCGTAGGTGTTGAAAGTTTTAGGAGTGCCCTCTACCCCCCCCACCACTCGCACTCAAACTTCGTTGTCCTTGACATGTGATCAATTGTACTCTTTGGTTGAGATTAAATTGTTTGCAAAACAGTTCTAAAAATTATAGGGCGTCATGCTGTACAATACCCTAAAGGTTTAATCAAATAGTTTATAGTTACGCTAAAGGGATTCACTCACGCCCCCGCCCGAGAACATTTGTAAAGACGCCACCTGTGGGCCGGGTGTTTGTAAGAGGGTCTATAAAAAACCACGTGAAATTATCTGATTAATTCGGAGACGTTGTCTCCTCGACCAATCAAATTGCTCCGAGAGGTTACATGAACAGTCCCAGTTGCTTTGGTTTATTTGATCATGATGACGAGCGTGTGCTTTGTGCAATTTCCTAATCGTCTTGCAGCTTATATATATATATCTACATACTAGATATATATCTATATATATATATATAAGATATATATATACGAACCAAACTGACTTTATCTATATAATCCTATATCTCTCTCTCTATATATGTCTATATATCTCTATATATATATATATCTATATACATATATCTATATATCTCTCTCTCCCTCTCTACTCTATATATCTCTATATATATCTCTCCTCTATCTCTATCTCTCCTCTATCTCTCTCTCTATATATATATATATATTATCTCTATATATCTCTATATATATATATATTCAAATAGCAGTCGCAGTAAGCGATCTTGGCTTGCATCGTATTCCTAAAAACTAGATGAGTGAATGTTATAGGACGATACGCATAAAATGTGTAGTCGGCTTGATAGATAGATGCATTGATAACGGCTAATGCAATTAGCAACAATCATCGCCCACATGACGCAAGCACATTACGTACACCGAGAAGATAGCCTCGACTCCAGGGTAGACGGCACTCTGTAATAGGCTTTGAACCACCAGGTCAAGTCAAGTCCATATCCACGATTTATTTGCGTAGCTTCACCATCTAAACACCACGTTTTGACTCGGTCGTTAACCGATAGAAATCGTGATAAATGGTTCAGTCCATATTTACGCTGGTTACATGCAGGACCTTACTACTTCATTTTCCACCATGGTGACGTTCCCTGTATTTTGCAAAAAGCCGCTGGATCATATATGTGCCCGCTGAATGCATTGGCCTTGGCTCGGTAGCTGAATAGGATACTATCAAACATAGACTATTGATTTTCTTACTGATACCCCAAATGCGTGTTAACGCCCACGAGGGCCATTGATGCAGTATTGGTAATCGCAGCATTTGTGCAGCTGTATCGAGAAACTACCCGCTAAACGCCTGATTTACTCGGCATCTCTGAGCTATAATCGCGTTGGAACAGATTCCCCTACCATCGCAGAAGCGCAAAAGCCAGAATATGTATACGGCAAGAGCGTTAATAATGCATGTGCTAGATGTTAATTAAGCCAGCATCATAATTCTTACCTTTCATAAAAAGGTCACAAGTTAATATTTTGTTCGTCTTAGTTCTTGAAAAGGATGTATTTTTCTATTTTGCGAATAGAATGCTTCTTTAGAACGACCATATAGGTCAGTATTGTGGTCTTTATCACATCCACACATGAAAATTTAACTCCCGTGTAAACAAACTACATCCATACGCGTGATTCTATACTTCTATGTTATTCGACCATTTCCAGGTTCAAAGGATATATTGCGTTTGTCACAATGTTTACATTAATTTGGGCACCAGAACTCAGTACTTGTAAGAAACGAGTGCCTCATGGGTATGGTGAGATCATGGAGTGAATCACATTTATTGTAAACGCAAAGAACTTGTCTAACACAAAAACAAACCATTCGATAACACGCACTAGGATAATCATCTCCGCATCGTATTCCTAAAAACTAGATGAGTGAATGTTATAGGACGATACGCATAAAATGTGTAGTCGGCTTGATAGATAGATGCATTGATAACGGCTAATGCAATTAGCAACAATCATCGCCCACATGACGCAAGCACATTACGTACACCGAGAAGATAGCCTCGACTCCAGGGTAGACGGCACTCTGTAATAGGCTTTGAACCACCAGGTCAAGTCAAGTCCGTATCCACGATTTATTTGCGTAGCTTCACCATCTAAACACCACGTTTGACTCGGTCGTTAACCGATAGAAATCGTGATAAATGGTTCAGTCCATATTTACGCTGGTTACATGCAGGACCTAACTTCATTTTCCACCATGGTGACGTTCCCTGTATTTTGCAAAAAGCCGCTGGATCATATATGTGCCCGCTGAATGCATTGGCCTTGGCTCGGTAGCTGAATAGGATACTATCAAACATAGACTATTGATTTTCTTACTGATACCCAAATGCGTGTTAACGCCCACGAGGGCCATTGATGCAGTATTGGTAATCGCAGTATTTGTGCAGCTGTATCGAGAAACTACCGCTAACGCCTGATTTACTCGGCATCTCTGAGCTATAATCGCGTTGGAACAGATTCCCCTACCATCGCAGAAGCGCAAAAGCCAGAATATGTATACGGCAAGAGCGTTTAATGCATGTGCTAGATGTTAATTAAGCCAGCATCATAATTCTTACCTTTCATAAAAAGGTCACAAGTTAATATTTTGTTCGTCTTAGTTCTTGAAAAGGATGTATTTTTCTATTTTGCGAATAGAATGCTTCTTTAGAACGACCATATAGGTCAGTATTGTGGTCATTAATCACATCCACACATAAATTTAACTCCCGTGTAAACAAACTGCATCCATACGCGTGATTCTATACTTCTATGTTATTCGACCATTTCCAGGTTCAAAGGATATATTGCGTTTGTCACAATGTTTACATTAATTTGGCACCAGAACTCAGTACTTGTAAGACACGAGTGCCTCATAGGTATGGTGAGATCATGGAGTGAATCACATTTATTGTAAACGCAAAGAACTTGTCTAACACAAAAACAAACCATTCGATAACACGCACTAGGATAATCATCTCCAGTACACACAATTGTAGAAATACATGTGTGCCAAACTATCACTTAACTCAATACATACATATATATATATATATATATATATATATATATATATATATATATATATATATATCTATATATATATATATATATATATATATATATATATATATATATATATATATATATCTATATATATTTATATATATATATGCACATATATAAATACATATATATGTTTATATGTATATACATGTATATATATATATATATATATGTAAATATATATATATATATATATATATAGATATATATATATATATTATATAATATATATATATATATATATAATTATGCGGCTACATGAGCATATTGACTACTTCCTCGTGTTATTCGGAGAAACGGCATGTTTGATATAGGTCTGTAATTGTCCCGAAATCACTTTACTCAACGGTAATACTAACGGACCATCTTTCCCCACCTCCTCAGTGCTCATGGACCTTCGTTGATCATAAAATGTGAACAGTGACCATGATAGCAGCATTGGCTAGTGCATGAGCTTTGGCTGAAATATTAGCATCTATTAATGGCAATGTTTGTTCACTCAGCAAAGTGCTTACAAAGAAGAAGGCAAAATCATAATTCAGATTTCAATCATACAAAAGGCCGTTACCATTGTAAGGATTATGTTGATTACTTTTAATAATTTCCCATGACACTTCTAAGGCATTCAAATTGCTGCGGCGATAGGTGCTCCTCTGGTGATTTCTTAAATTGTTTGACGCGCAGTGAAGTCAGAGCTGTCATACGGTGTATTGTTCTAAGCAGTACATTGCATAAATAATGCAATTACAGAAACTGCGAATACCTGACTAACCACATTTCTCTTAATAATAACACATGGTATCTCAAGTTTGCTGGCATATTAGCGACAATGATTAATCGGATACTTGTACATTCTCAATGGCAGCAAAACACACAAGTCACACGTCAGAAGCATATTGGAATTTTATCAGATAACAACGTACACCATCGAAAACAATTGGTTATTCCTGAAATGCAGGCGATATTTCCTCAAGTTAACCAGACCTTGCAGCTTTTATCTACATACTACATCTTGCTTGCATTCATGGGTACCGGACGCTGTTATCTCTGTACTTTATGTAAAATACCCGGTTAAGGTAATTTGCGAAACTTGGGGTAATAAGGATTTGCGCAATCGCTAATTGACTCAAATCGGTTAAAACGGTGGCGGATTGATCGAACCGCCTATGTGGTTACAGCTGAAAGGGTTATATGATCTAATCATGGTCATTACCAGACCTAACCCGTACAGTGACATTATGCACAAGTCGTTAAACCACTTAGTCGGATACATCCGTCTACGTAACGATTGACCAGGAGGCTCCCACTCTCTCTCTCTCTATATATATATATAAGACTATACGCGCATTACGAAACGTGATGCAACAATTGATCGGAAGACCTTTCTGCTTCTTACAATGTTACCTAGCAATTACTCATGCCATGATACTTGTACAGGTTCAGTAATGTTATTGCACCTCGCCGACCTCCATTTAACCTAATGGAACGCCCTGGACATGCACAACATCCGTCATATTGACTGTAGGAGCTCGCGTAACGATTACGTCCACGTAATCAAATTATCGATATTCAATTGCATTTACCGTCTACTGAAATGATGCAATCCATTCGTCTTCAAGGTTTAATCCACAGATGGCAAAATGCTTGGTAATGACACTTGACTAAAACTGGCGACTCGCAGATGAATAAGTGGAAGATAGTCTTTTTTTTTATCAAATTCGCAAGATTACGCATGGGAACCCAATCGAATTATTTCAACCGATATATCTGTGTATATAATTTTTCAGAGACTGATAGACATGAACCTTTTTTGAAAATGTCATTCTAGCCAATTCTTCCATACATCGTTATGCTGGTTGGTCTTTTAAATGCAGCGCTGTTTATCGGCACACTTAAGTAAACGTATATCTCTATCAGCACAGAGATACAAGACGTTATGGCGAAACATACATCTTTATTAGCACAAGTGGCATACAGATATCGATTTATGCACATTATTGTAGCACGAATATATTCCAACTCTTGTTCGTCTATCAAACGAGAATGCTATATGTTGTTACTGCTATCGTTGGCTAATATTGCCCTTGCAGACGGACTACACAGCTGTTGTCATTAGTTCTGTGTAATATTGCGAATATGGGAGATCATAATACTACGCTTTAAGAAAAAGGCATCTGCAATATTTAAAGCATGTGATATTCACGCGGTGCAGCCTAATTATTGGAACGCAAAACAACAAATTGATTGATAACGCACAGTTTTAATGCCTCTGTTTTACACGGGCTGACTTTGGTAGCCGTTTCATGTTCCACGTGCATCAACAACACAAAGAACAATCCTCTTGCATCCGAATCACTAAAACAATAACACCTAAAAGCATTCAATGTCGTTGATTTAGTATCAAGGTTAGTCAGGTGTAACTGATGGCTGAAAATAACAAACCATACGTTGACATTGAAACTGCGATTTAAGCTCCGATATGTCAATTATGTCATAAAACAACAGTTGTTTAACTTGGGTTATAAATCAATTGATAATCCTCCGCCTAACTATATGTTGGAGCCAGCAGTCGTGAGGAAAGCAACACATTTGATCAAAATGCGCAGAAACTAGACTAGAGCAAATCAGTATTATTGCGCATTTTTGAGCATGCGGTTTCTGCATGATGAGATACGTGATAGGGATTGAGAACGACTAGCTAATAATAATGTAATCAAACATACCACTCTAGATAAGAACAACTTAGACGACATTGCAATTTCCCGCGTCACAACAGCCTCATAATTTCACATTAATATATCCATCATCATACTTCCAAAGCAATAACAATGGTTAACATGCAATGTAACAATGATAATACGAGAAATGAATGTATATATACAAAGATATATATACATACATATATATATATATTTGTATATATATATATATATATATATATATATATATATATATATATACTTATATATATATACTTATATATATATATATATATAAGTATATATATATATTTATATTTATATATATATATATATTTATATATATATATATATATATATATATATATATATATATATATATATATATATATATATATATATATATTTCGGACGTACACATGTATAAATGTGCATTTCGGAGCACTATAACAAGCGTTTAAACAAGTGAATGAACCTAAATAGTGACCACATGTACTATTGTTTGAGCCAAAATTATCGACAGTTGGAACGACAATTTAGCCCTTTATACGACCTGCCATGAGATAAATGCATGCGTGTAGTTTTTCTGCAAGATCTATTGCACAATTTAGGATGCAATGCAATGCAAAGTTTGATTAAACGCTCGATGTAAATTTGCTCTTGGCCTCGGCTTCCTGGTAATGTTCTCGTGCTGCGCAATGTAGCTCATGTAGCTAACAAACCGCTGCCGATGAAAGGATTGGAGCATTTGTTATTGATTGAAAGTGTTGTGCTGTTACTGCAGAATCCAAATAACACGACGGCATCGATAAGTCCCAAGATAGCACAATAATTGCATATTCGAAAGCAGGCGGGAATTGTTTTGGCGTAATATAACGAATGTATCGCCGGAATTACGACCGTAACGTTTTGCACTTCAGAAAAGATGACCACTGCTGTTCAATACATCCATCGATTATATATCCAAAGTCCTCGTGTGGTGCTGCACCTGAAATAATGGTAGCCTATTGTCGCCGTTTCGTTAGTAGTGTCTCGTTCCTGAGTCAGACTGAAAGGAAAATTCATTATAAGAAAACGTTTTAAGGACTATAATTATCTCCTTGCAGAGCATGGATATGTATATATAGCATTAGTAAACAAATACAAGATGTACTTTATATATCTGGATGCACCAATTACCTCAGCGAGTTACTGCCACAAATATTGACAACAAAATTATGCATTCGACCGGGCGCACATCGTCAACACTTGTTTTTTTCGTTGAGAGTAATGACGTCAAAATTCGCGTGCAATTTATTGCTCGACCTCCAACTACGGTAGCTTTGTGTAAGCGATGTTTGCTTCCATGAGATCGAGCAAATAACTGTAATTTTGCAGTGAGATTAATGCGGATCACGTGCAATGCATTTCAGAAGCTATAGCTGGTGATGGTTGGCGCGTTGAAAACACGAGACTTCCTGTAGATAAGTCCACATGCAAATACAGAGCATGTTCAAGTGCCATTGGAAATATCAGTTGAGGAATACTGTATATCTTTATTTGGTTCAAGCAACATGAACTACGTGTTGAGCAATAAGCGCTGGCACCATACAGTCGTACATACTGACCGAGAAACTGACATTAAACATATATTGAGATATAGGAGACGATACAGGTGTGTTCAGATAACCTTACGGAAACACATTTTTCTTTAATATATATATATAAAGGGTCTATGCTGTATTGATGAAACTGATGTTCCGTGTTCACATCCAGAACTTTGAAGCTTTGTAAGTACCCCCGTAGGTGTTGAAAGTTTTAGGAGTGCCCTCTACCCCCCACCACTCACACTCAAACTTCGTTGTCCTTGACATGTGATCAATTGTATTCTTTGGTTGAGATTAAATTGTTTGCAAAACAGTTATAGGGCGTCATGCTGTACAATACCCTAAAGGTTTAATCAAATAGTTTATAGTTACGCTAAAGGGATTCACTCACGCCCCCGCCCGAGAACATTTGTAAAGACGCCACCTGTGGGCGGGTGTTTGTAAGTGGGTCTATAAAAAACCACGTGAAATTATCTGATTAATTCGGAGGCGTTGTCTCCTCGACCAATCAAATTGCTCCGAGAGGTTACATGAACAGTCCCAGTTGCTTTGGTTTATTTGATCATGATGACGAGCGTGTGCTTTGTGCAATTTCCTAATCGTCTTGCAGCTTATGACGTTATTCAGGAACAAATATGAATGAGGAGCTTGATTTCATAACCAACGAACAAAGCGATGTTATGGACAATATTCCCAAATCGCTGAGTCTCTGAACCCCATGGCATTACAGATCAGAAAATAGTCGCTGAGTTGTATGCAAAGCAATATTCAAACATCCACAGTCACTATAGTCCACGTGCAAGACTGACCATTGTCAACGGTGCATCTAAACACGCAATGATTTATCTCGTTTAAATTATTGAGAAGTAACATAAACAGCGGTTAGATGGCCAACTGTATTGTATTGGTTGGCCAAATGATAAAGTCAGTTTGGTTTGGATATATATATAAGATAGATATATATATATATATATATATATATATAGAGATATATATATCTATATATATATATATATATATATATATATATATACATATATAGAGAGAGAGATATAGATATATATATATATATATACGAACCAAACTGACTTTATATATATCATATATATATAGATATATATATGTATAGATATATATATATATATATATATCTATATATATATATATATAGAGAGAGATATATATCTCTCCTCTCTCTCTCTATATATATATCTATCTCTCTATATCTATATCTCTATATCTCTCTATCTATATCTCTATATCTATATATATATATATATATATATTCAATAGCAGTCGCAGTAAGCGATCTTGGCTTGCATCGTATTCCTAAAAACTAGATGAGTGAATGTTATAGGACGATACGCATAAAATGTGTAGTCGGCTTGATAGATAGATGCATTGATAACGGCTAATGCAATTAGCAACAATCATCGCCCACATGACGCAAGCACATTACGTACACCGAGAAGATAGCCTCGACTCCAGGGTAGACGGCACTCTGTAATAGGCTTTGAACCACCAGGTCAAGTCAAGTCCATATCCACGATTTATTTGCGTAGCTTCACCATCTAAACACCACGTTTGACTCGGTCGTTAACCGATAGAAATCGTGATAAATGGTTCAGTCCATATTTACGCTGGTTACATGCAGGACCTTACTTCATTTTCCACCATGGTGACGTTCCCTGTATTTTGCAAAAAGCCGCTGGATCATATATGTGCCCGCTGAATGCATTGGCCTTGGCTCGGTAGCTGAATAGGATACTATCAAACATAGACTATTGATTTTCTTACTGATACCCAAATGCGTGTTAACGCCCACGAGGGCCATTGATGCAGTATTGGTAATCGCAGCATTTGTGCAGCTGTATCGAGAAACTACCGCTAACGCCTGATTTACTCGGCATCTCTGAGCTATAATCGCGTTGGAACAGATTCCCCTACCATCGCAGAAGCGCAAAAGCCAGAATATGTATACGGCAAGAGCGTTTAATGCATGTGCTAGATGTTAATTAAGCCAGCATCATAATTCTTACCTTTCATAAAAAGGTCACAAGTTAATATTTTGTTCGTCGTCTTAGTTCTTGAAAAAAGGATGTATTTTTCTATTTTGCGAATAGAATGCTTCTTTAGAACGACCATATAGGTCAGTATTGTGGTCATTTATCACATCCACACATAAATTTAACTCCCGTGTAAACAAACTACATCCATACGCGTGATTCTATACTTCTATGTTATTCGACCATTTCCAGGTTCAAAGGATATATTGCGTTTGTCACAATGTTTACATTAATTTGGCACCAGAACTCAGTACTTGTAAGAAACGAGTGCCTCATGGGTATGGTGAGATCATGGAGTGAATCACATTTATTGTAAACGCAAAGAACTTGTCTAACACAAAAACAAACCATTCGATAACACGCACTAGGATAATCATCTCCAGTACACACAATTGTAGAAATACATGTGTGCCAAACTATCACTTAACTCGATACATACATATATATATATATATATATATATATATATATATATATATATATATATATATATATATATATACATATATATATATATATATATATATATATATATATATATATATATATATATATTTATATATATATATGCACATATATAAATACATATATATGTTTATATGTATATACATATATATATATATAAATATATATATATATATATATATATATATATATATATATATATATATATATATATATATATATATATATATATATATATATATATATATAATTATGCGGCTACATGAGCATATTGACTACTTCCTCAAGTGTTATTTGGAGAAACGGCATGTTTGATATAGGTCTGTAATTGTCCCGAAATCACTTTACTCAACGGTAATACTAACGGACCATCTTTCCCCACCTCCTCAGTGCTCATGGACCTTCGTTGATCATAAAATGTGAACAGTGACTATGATAGCAGCATTGGCTAGTGCATGAGCTTTGGCTGAAATATTAGCATCTATTAATGGCAATGTTTGTTCACTCAGCAAAGTGCTTACAAAGAAGAAGGCAAAATCATAATTCAGATTTCAATCATACAAAAGGCCGTTACCGTTGTAAGGATTATGTTGATTACTTTTAATAATTTCCCATGACACTTCTAAGGCATTCAAATTGCTGCGGCGATAGGTGCTCCTCTGGTGATTTCTTAAATTGTTTGACGCGCAGTGAAGTCAGAGCTGTCATACGGTGTATTGTTCTAAGCAGTACATTGCATAAATAATGCAATTACAGAAACTGCGAATACCTGACTAACCACATTTCTCTTAATAATAACACATGGTATCTCAAGTTTGCTGGCATATTAGCGACAATGATTAATCGGATACTTGTACATTCTCAATGGCAGCAAAACACACAAGTCACACGTCAGAAGCATATTGGAATTTTATCAGATAACAACGTACACCATCGAAAACAATTGGTTATTCCTGAAATGCAGGCGATATTTCCTCAAGTTAACCAGACCTTGCAGCTTTTATCTACATACTACATCTTGCTTGCATTCATGGGTACCGGACGCTGTTATCTCTGTACTTTATGTAAAATACCCGGTTAAGGTAATTTTGCGAAACTTGGGGTAATAAGGATTTGCGCAATCGCTAATTGACTCAAATCGGTTAAAACGGTGGCGGATTGATCAAACCGCCTATGTGGTTACAGCTGAAAGGGTTATATGATCTAATCATGGTCATTACCAGACCTAACCCGTACAGTGACATTATGCACAAGTCGTTAAACCACTTAGTCGGATACATCCGTCTACGTAACGATTGACCAGGAGGCTCCCACTCTCTCTCTCTCTCTCTATATATATATAGAAGATATACGCGCATTACGAAACGTGATGCAACAATTGATCGGAAGACCTTTCTGCTTCTTACAATGTTACCTAGCAATTACTCATGCCATGATACTTGTACAGGTTCAGTAATGTTATTGCACCTCGCCGACCTTCATTTAACCTAATGGAACGCCCTGGACATGCACAACATCCATCATATTGACTGTAGGAGCTCGCGTAACGATTACGTCCACGTAATCAAATTATCGATATTCAATTGCATTTACCGTCTACTGAAATGATGCAATCCATTCGTCTTCAAGGTTTAATCCACAGATGGCAAAATGCTTGGTAATGACACTTGACTAAAACTGGCGACTCGCAGATGAATAAGTGGAAGATAGTCTTTTTTTTTATCAAATTCGCAAGATTACGCATGGGAACCCAATCGAATTATTTCAACCGATATATCTGTGTATATAATTTTTCAGAGACTGATAGACATGAACCTTTTTTGAAAATGTCATTCTAGCCAATTCTTCCATACATCGTTATGCTGGTTGGTCTTTTAAATGCAGCGCTGTTTATCGGCACACTTAAGTAAACGTATATCTCTATCAGCACAGAGATACAAGACGTTATGGCGAAACATACATCTTTATTAGCACAAGTGGCATACAGATATCGATTTATGCACATTATTGTAGCACGAATATATTCCAACTCTTGTTCGTCTATCAAACGAGAATGCTATATGTTGTTACTGCTATCGTTGGCTAATATTGCCCTTGCAGACGGACTACACAGCTGTTGTCATTAGTTCTGTGTAATATTGCGAATATGGGAGATCATAATACTACGCTTTAAGAAAAAGGCATCTGCAATATTTAAAGCATGTGATATTCACGCGGTGCAGCCTAATTATTGGAACGCAAAACAACAAATTGATTGATAACGCACAGTTTTAATGCCTCTGTTTTACACGGGCTGACTTTGGTAGCCGTTTCATGTTCCACGTGCATCAAACAACACAAAGAACAATCCTCTTGCATCCGAATCACTAAAACAATAACACCTAAAAGCATTCAATGTCGTTGATTTAGTATCAAGGTTAGTCAGGTGTAACTGATGGCTGAAAATAACAAACCATACGTTGACATTGAAACTGCGATTTATGCTCCGATATGTCAATTATGTCATAAAACAACAGTTGTTTAACTTGGGTTATAAATCAATTGATAATCCTCCGCCTAACTATATGTTGGAGCCAGCAGTCGTGAGGAAAGCAACACATTTGATCAAAATGCGCAGAAACTAGACTAGAGCAAATCAGTATTATTGCGCATTTTTGAGCATGCGGTTTCTGCATGATGAGATACGTGATAGGGATTGAGAACGACTAGCTAATAATAATGTAATCAAACATACCACTCTAGATAAGAACAACTTAGACGACATTGCAATTTCCCGCGTCACAACAGCCTCATAATTTCACATTAATATATCCATCATCATACTTCCAAAGCAATAACAATGGTTAACATGCAATGTAACAATGATAATACGAGAAATGAATGTATATATACAAAAATATATATATACATATATATATATATATTATATATATATATATATATATATATATATATATATATATACTTATATATATATACTTATATATATATATATATATATATATATATATATATATATATATTATATATTTATATATATATATATTTCGGACGTACACATGTATAAATGTGCATTTCGGAGCACTATAACAAGCGTTTAAACAAGTGAATGAACCTAAATAGTGACCACATGTACTATTGTTTGAGCCAAAATTATCGACAGTTGGAACGACAATTTAGCCCTTTATACGACCTGCCATGAGATAAATGCATGCGTGTAGTTTTTTTCTGCAAGATCTATTGCACAATTTAGGATGCAATGCAATGCAAAGTTTGATTAAACGCTCGATGTAAATTTGCTCTTGGCCTCGGCTTCCTGGTAATGTTCTCGTGCTGCGCAATGTAGCTCATGTAGCTAACAAACCGCTGCCGATGAAAGGATTGGAGCATTTGTTATTGAATGAAAGTGTTGTGCTGTTACTGCAGAATCCAAATAACACGACGGCATCGATAAGTCCCAAGATAGCACAATAATTGCATATTCGAAAGCAGGCGGGAATTGTTTTGGCGTAATATAACGAATGTATCGCCGGAATTACGACCGTAACGTTTTGCACTTCAGAAAAGATGACCACTGCTGTTCAATACATCCATCGATTATATATCCAAAGTCCTCGTGTGGTGCTGCACCTGAAATAATGGTAGCCTATTGTCGCCGTTTCGTTAGTAGTGTCTCGTTCCTGAGTCAGACTGAAAGGAAAATTCATTATAAGAAAACGTTTTAAGGACTATAATTATCTCCTTGCAGAGCATGGATATGTATATATAGCATTAGTAAACAAATACAAGATGTACTTTATATATCTGGATGCACCAATTACCTCAGCGAGTTACTGCCACAAATATTGACAACAAAATTATGCATTCGACCGGGCGCACATCGTCAACACTTGTTTTTTTCGTTGAGAGTAATGACGTCAAAATTCGCGTGCAATTTATTGCTCGACCTCCAACTACGGTAGCTTTGTGTAAGCGATGTTTGCTTCCATGAGATCGAGCAAATAACTGTAATTTTGCAGTGAGATTAATGCGGATCACGTGCAATGCATTTCAGAAGCTATAGCTGGTGATGGTTGGCGCGTTGAAAACACGAGACTTCCTGTAGATAAGTCCACATGCAAATACAGAGCATGTTCAAGTGCCATTGGAAATATCAGTTGAGGAATACTGTATATCTTTATTTGGTTCAAGCAACATGAACTACGTGTTGAGCAATAAGCGCTGGCACCATACAGTCGTACATACTGACCGAGAAACTGACATTAAACATATATTGAGATATAGGAGACGATACAGGTGTGTTCAGATAACCTTACGGAAACACATTTTTCTTTAATATATATATAAAGGGTCTATGCTGTATTGATGAAACTGATGTTCCGTGTTCACATCCAGAACTTTGAAGCTTTGTAAGTACCCCCGTAGGTGTTGAAAGTTTTAGGAGTGCCCTCTACCCCCCACCACTCACACTCAAACTTCGTTGTCCTTGACATGTGATCAATTGTATTCTTTGGTTGAGATTAAATTGTTTGCAAAACAGTTATAGGGCGTCATGCTGTACAATACCCTAACGGTTTAATCAAATAGTTTATAGTTACGCTAAAGGGATTCACTCACGCCCCCGCCCGAGAACATTTGTAAAGACGCCACCTGTGGGCGGGTGTTTGTAAGTGGGTCTATAAAAACCACGTGAAATTATCTGATTAATTCGGAGGCGTTGTCTCCTCGACCAATCAAATTGCTCCGAGAGGTTACATGAACAGTCCCAGTTGCTTTGGTTTATTTGATCATGATGACGAGCGTGTGCTTTGTGCAATTTCCTAATCGTCTTGCAGCTTGACGGATTGCACCGTCTAGCATAGCTATAAACTGTTTGGTTAGATAACAGCTATGCAGAATATGCGCACAAGACGTTACACCAGCAAAATAGGATGCACCCGTTCACGCTACAGTTGAACATGATGCTGTTCATAATTATAAATCCATAAATACATTCCATAAGATGTATCAGCAATTGGTAGGAAGACCTGTCTGCTTTTGATAATTTTACCTAGCAATTACCCATACCATACGAAGATGCATGTAGACGTCACCTTATCTGAATTACAGCTTGAAATACTACGAATGTTTGAATGTTGTTTTGGACATATTTACGGCAATTGAACCACATATCATGAGGTCGTTTATTGTATGTAAAGGTGACACCTTTTAGTGGATGGCAAGTTCAAGATAAACCTACGCAAAAACTTCAATGACACCCCTTTTGTCATTTGGTCTTTGCAATATTGCCCAACGTACGAATATGAGTCAGATCAAAGGGAAAATTCATTGCTAGAATATTGCTTGGATATGCATGGAAAGAAGTTACATAAGTGCAACATGTACTATATATTTCTACATGTACAGACTACCTCAGCAAGCGGCTGTCACAAAGTTGAACTACAGGTTGAATATTTGACAGGGCGTACTTTGCCAACAGATCAATTCTTTTATCCGATAGCGTAGCGATGTCAAAGTTAATATGCAATTTATTGCTCAAACCTCACATTGCGGTATCTTTGTTTTAGCAATTTATACAGACCACGTGCACTGCTTATCATAAACTATGGCCTGTGATGGCTTCTGCGTTGATAACACAACTCAAAGTAAAGTAGTCCACTGGGAAATGCTAAGCAGGTACAAGCGCCATTGAAAATATCAATTGAGGTATACTGTATCTTTTCACTTGCTTCAGGCGAGATTAACTACGTGCTGAACGTTAAGCGTTTGCACCACCCACTCCAACATACCGAAGAGGCAAGTATTTTCAGGTAATATTAACAAAAACAAGTTGTCTTCAGTAAATTTTAATGGGATCTATGCAGTGTTGATGACACCGATGTTCTATGTGAACATCCAGAACCTCGAAGCTTTGTACACCAAAACAGTAAGTGTTGAAAGTTTAAGGAGCGCCATCGACACCTGGCCACTCCCGCTTGAACTTCGGATGTCTTTGACACATGATCAAATTTTCAGCTTAGTCTGAATTGAGTCTCTAGTCAACCAAGACACAGTACAATGATTCAGCGTAGCGCAAGACAATTTTTGCCGAGTGATATAACTTAAGTGAGATTTACGTCTTCGATTTATTTACACTACAGTGTGCTAAAGGTTAGGGTAAAATCTATTCATCATGCTGAATCACTTCCTCAAGTATTTTTTTCGGAGAATCGGCATGTTCGATATAAGTCTGTACTTTTTCAAAAAGTCGGAGTTGATGTTTTCCACTTATGCTGACCAGACTGCCTGATCACGTTTCTCAACGCTTTTACCGTCGTGTACTACGCGGCAAATAGTGATGCCCAAGTACAAACTTACAATCACCTCCTTAGTGCTGTTTAGCCACAATGATAGCAGCATTAGCTCATGCGTTACCTTTGGCTGATATATTTGCATATGTGAATGACAATTTTTGTTCATTCCGCCAAGAGGTAACAAGGAAGAAGGCAAAATAACAGTTAAGATTAGGACTATCTTGATAGTGTTATATAATTTCCCCTGATACTTGTTAGTCATTCATTGTAGGCATGAATTCTTACAATGGCGTTAATCAGATTTCTGTAGCGATTCGTGCTCTTCTAGCAATCTATGTTGTTCATTAAATTATTGGACATCCTGCGAGGTCAGATCTGTTAATATGGTTTCTTGTTTCTAGCAATATATTTCATTAATATAGTAATTTACGAAACTGTCGAATATTTGACAAGTTTACCCGGCATATTAATCACCGGTTTCGTGATTGATCGGATACTTGTGCATTCTGAATGGCGGCAAAACACGTCTATCTTACGTCAGAACCATATTGAGATTCCATCAGATAACAACGGAAACATTCAGCGTAAACAATTCCCGAAATGAAGGCTTCATTTCCGCAAGTTAACTAGACCTTGCAGCTTCTATCTACATCATATATCTTGCTTGGATTCATGTCTGCTGGGACGTCGTTTTCTATATACTATATCTTAAAACATCAACTTAGGATACCGTAATATGGGACAACTAGGAGCAATGCATATTGGTGCATTCGTTGATTCATTCTATGAAACAACTCGTTACCAGATTTAACCATTACAGAACATATGTAATATACATCACAAGTTTTTAAGCCGGCAAAATTGAATACACCACGTAACGCTTGATCATTACGCTGTCCATGAATGTGTAATGATATACACATTTCATAGAATGCATCGACAGTTGATAGGGAGACTTGTCTGCTACTTATAATGCAGCCTAGCAATTACTCACACCAATTGTTTTTTCTACAGGTTCAGGTATGTTGTTGGCAACTCACAAACATAATGGACCGTGCTAGACACGCATGGCTATTATCATATTGACTGTAAGAACTCGTGTAAATGAAACGTCTATGTAACTAAATTTCCGAAAATCAATTCCATTTACCGTCTACTGGAATAATGGCATCAATTCATCTTCAGGGTGTCATCCACAAATGGTAAAAGGGTGGGTAAAGCCCGCCATTTCACTTGATACTATACGTGGATTCTGTAATATTATGCGCGTTGTTTCGTTGTCACTGGACACAACCGACGACCCTTTGCGAATATAATAAGTGCTCCCCATAATGAATGTGTAAGTGTTAGATCACCAATTTATCCAATTTACAAGACTATGCATGATAATGCATGCTTCAGTCTAACCCAGATATGTTGTTTCGGCCAACAAATCATCAGGTTTAGAGGTTGGCAGACACGAACCTCGTGAACAGGCCATTTCAGCAAAGTAAATCATGCATCGTCATGCTCGTTTTACATGCAGTGCTATTTATCGACACACTAAAGTAGATATATATGTCTAATATCAAAGAGACACATCACGTTATGCCGACCTATACACACTTGCTTGTGCTTGTATCTTACAAATTACAATGTATGCACATCCAGAGGACGCGAATTTAATTCAACTTCGGGTTGTGCATCTAGACGAATCAGACGAGAATGCAATATGTTATTTATACTACACTTGGATTATATTTTCCTAGCGACTGGAAATGCCCGTAGGCGTCACCTTAGCTGAATTATAGCTTAAACTACAAGTTTTAATGTAATTTTGCATATATTGCAATTGAACAAAATACAATGAGCATTATTAAACTCACATTCCTACTTGGTGAACACATGTCATATCCCATGTTTAGATGAAACCTTGTGTTTGGTTAATTGCGTTTTTTAGATGAAGTTACGCGAATATTTCAATAAAACAACTTATCTCATTTTCGTGATGCCATCATCAAGACGTTTACTAGGAAACAAAAAAATTATCTTTATATTCAACACAATGATAGATGAAACGTCTTCAAAAGTATACAAGACAGTCCCCACTGAAATGACACCCCCCCCCCCTCCATACACCCCTCACCCATTACGCAACAAATTGTACAATGCAGGTGACGGTAGAATTATATGCGTGTGGGGTATTTATGACCAAAATTACTAAATTCCTAATTTTGAAATGAACAAGAACATGATAAGGGGATAATAAGTGTGTGCTAGTGAAAATTAATAGGTTAGCAAACGAAGTGAGAAAGATTCCAGAAAACAGCCAAGACAACGATATGGGAGCCAGTAAAACCGCTTAAGGCACGCCGAAAAGCATGTCTGACTCCCAGATGATAGCAAAGAGGAAGTGGGGTCCGCAATCTTGACCATAGGAGAAAGGAAAATATAGTGTATATAACCGATAGAATCGGTAGAGGCTGGACAGTTTCATGACAGTTTCATGACAAGGTGCCAGAGACAAGATGCGGGCGCCATACAACCAGCAGAAAAAATACTATGTTAGGGTCTAGAAACATGTACCAGTCGTTGCCAACTGCTCATTTATAAATACATTCGCAAAATTGTTTGTCGTGAAATCTCATCAGATGCATTTGTCGATTGATTATAGCAATTTACGGGGCAAGTTTTTGTTAATCAACCCATCCATAACTATGAAAACAATATTTTGATTTCGGTCACCTTTTTACCTTAGTTGCACCGAAATCAGGAGCCGATATAAAACAATGGACTGATGTTCCAGAAAAAAATGGCTTTAAATTTGTCGAGCATAATGCCGGCACAATCCAATTAATTGATAACACTGAATTTATCGTTGTAAGGCAAAGACGACTATCGACTGATGTCATACGTATGGCATCGAATTCTGTCTAAAAGCGCACATTTAAATGACAGTACTACGAAAATGACAGTTTGGTGAATTTCGCACTCATTACCCTTTGCACATGTCGAAAGGACTAGGTATGTCTAATTTATTTACCTTAATGATTACAAACTAACCGGAATGCAATGCGGTGATTTAAGAGAAACCTAGATTGCGCGCGCTATTATCCAAGGTATGTTTGCGGTATAAAGCCGTATGTTAGTAATTTCTTTGTACACGTGACCCCTTGCATCGCTTGTAACGTGGGATAACAACTATTGTTTCACATGTTATGTTAAAATTAATAGAGCCACAGAAGATTCCCTCAGAAGATTTACTAAAGGAAATGATCCCCCCGAGATGTTGTCTGTAATATGGCCATCGACATACACAGCGAATGAATCATAATTTTGTAGCATACATGATTTACACAGCATCAATGTGACTTAAATCATATCTGAGTGACTCAGCCAATTATTATATTGATCAATCAAAAGAGAGTATTTGGTATTTGCTGAATAGGCTAGAATATCCAAACAGTGCATTTCCACTTTCCCGTCAAATATCTAGAGACCCCCCCCCCCCCCCCCCCCCCCCCCCCCCCCCCCCGACGAAAACCGATTCTTCTCATGAGTTTAATTGGTTGTTATAGTGGATCTGGTACATCTATTTGTTTTGCTTTATGCCTATCAAGGAGGCACTTGTTGTTTCTTTATTACAACAGAATAACTTAGTAACAAATACGTCACCAGGACCTTGCGTGCGTTGCAATACATTTGCTGCTTGTCAATAGCCTTGTGAAAGATGAATCAATAAGCAGTGAGGAGGCTTGACCCCATTTGGTCGAATCGAACAGGGAAGAGGATTCTACAACATTAATAGACATCATGTTTGCATCCACAGTATTAATAAAGGCTCAGTGGGAGCAATCACTTATTGTGCGTTATTGTTATACAGAGCCTTTGCAGGTCAGATATTGATATTGTATGTTCTGCATAACACCGATCGCCCTAGCTCTATCCACATTTACCGTATAATGGCATACACATTTTATGACCATGAAATGACGTTTAATGATTTTATTTAAACTATTCCCAGAAGAATGTTTCCATTGAACGTCTGGTTTAAACTGATACAAAAAAAATGCGGAGAGATTGAAGAACCTAATGCTTTAATGCTCTTTTTACAGTTAAACAAGCCGTCGTTCCAGAAGTAAAGATGCATACGGCACCTTGAATTTCTTTAAAACCCACACAAATACAAATGTATCTTATTTGGAAAAGTTATCCATTGATATGATTTACTTATTCAACAATTCAATCGAGATAAAGGTTGCTGCGTTAAACAAGCAGCTTACAGCTCTTCAAAGTATTTTTTGGCTTTATTTGTTCCTAGTGATGCATTGTTGAGTAATGTGTTTTTATATGGTTAAATATGTCCAAATGCTTTTGTTGTAGATCACCATCCTTTTAGGTTTCCCAGCTCCAATGCCATTTATTTAGTATGAGTGTATCAAACCGACTGTAAGTCTGCCTGCTCATAGCTGTAAAATGCATCCGATCACCATTTCATGATCTGGTAGATCCAAATGAAGAGATTAAGTTTACCAGTGTGGCACATAACATATTCCACCAAGCGGATCACTCCGTGTATGAAGCTTGAATATCAACAGAACGGCCAAGCAATGAACATTCGCTACGTCAGCTCTTAGAGATATATGACGTATGAAATTTACGCAGATCGACCAGCTGGCACACAAGCAGCCACAAAGAGGATATTATTCAGACTATCTAAGGATGTTATTGACCATTAGTTGAACTTTTGTGTTAGAAATACGTACATTCTCCGTTAAGCTGGTTTTGTCCGTTATAGTTAGAACCCTGTATGATCGAAATGCATGAAGGAATACCTCTTGTGCCTTGCAGAACAACGTTGTGTTGAACTCTCTTTGGTTTTATATTAAGGGATGGTCAGTACAACACTACGAATTATTTCGCAAATCAATCATGTCTGTAGTCATGAATTAATGTAGAAGTCTGACATTTTGATCATGCGCGGTTCAAACTATAACGGACCAAAACTATCACATTAACGGAGAATGTACCTATCTCAATGATATAAGTTCATTTTATGGTAAATACTGCCCTCAGATATGCTGAGCGCGATCATGTTTTGGCTGCTTTTGTTCCAGATGGCCGATCTGCTTAAAGTATATACGTCACATATCTCTAAGACATGCCTTAGCGAGTGTTCATTTATTGGCCGTTCATTTGATATTCAAGCTTCATACACTGAGTAAGCTGCTTGGTAGAATAGGTTGCGCGACATACTGGTTAACTTAATCTGTTTGTATGGAACCACTGCATCATGAATTGGTGATCGGATACATTCTACTTTTCGACAGCTATGAGCAGGCGGACTTGTAGTCGGCTTCCAAGACACACCCAGAATGACTAAATGTCATCGAAGCGAGAAACGCTATAAGAATTGTGATCTACAATAAAAGCATTCGGACCCATTTAACACATAAAAACAACATTTCTCACCGATGCATCACCAGGAGCAGATAAAGCCTAACAACACTCAGAAGAGCTTCAAATTGCTTGTTCAACGCAGTTACCTTCATCTCGGTTGAATTGTTGAATAAGTTGATCATATTGATGGATGACTTTTCTATATAAGGTAAGTTTTGAAGAGTTTCAAGCAGCCGGGTGCATCTTCACTTCGATACTGCGGCGTGTGTCATATTACAACAACATGAAATAATTAGGTTCTTTAAACAGCTATTTTATTTTATCTCCTCGAATTTTATAGATTGTATTTGCATCAGTTTAGATCAGACGTTCGATGGAAACATTCTTCCGCTAATGGTACAAATAAAATCACTTTAATTTCATGGTCACACAATTTTTATGCCATTATTCGGAAGACATAGATATAGCTAGGACAGAATGCATACTTTTAACTGAACAAATGAGTGTGGTAAAGCAGCAAAATACACATCTGCTTATTGATTCACACAAATGTGACAATCTGGTTAATAACTGTGGCAGCATACTTATTTTAGAATACTGTTGGGTGGTTTGCATGCATGTTATGTGCTGAGCGATGACAGATAGTTACACAACTACTAGACTGTGTCATTAACAAATATTGTTTGCAGCAAAAAGCCGAATGTAAGTATATTTCTTGGCATGCGTGTCGCCTTATATCGTTTGTGACGTAGTATACCAACCATCGCTACACATGTTATATTGAAAGTCATAGAGCCACAGACAAACCAAATTTATATTCGTTCAGAAAATTCACAGAGGGAAGTGATCATCCTGAGGTGCTGTCTGTAATATGGCTACCGAAATACACATCGACTGAATCATAACTTATAACGTATAAGTATAACAACCAACAGCTATGGGGTTGAAGAATGATAAATACGATATCACCGGCAGATCGATAAAGGATACTGCTTATATAGAAATGATATCTCAACATGTACATTATCAATAGAGAAACGGTAATATACCGGATAGTATTTACATTCAGCATAGTGCGGGTATTTGATTTTATATATACGAAAAACGGTGAAAGACTGATGAGATCCGCCAGAGGTTAGCTTTGAGAAATCATTTGGGTTATCTGATGTGTTGATCGTTGATCAATTGACGATGAGCATGTGAATACATTTTACATACCGAGTCTTTGCAAGAGACTATCGGCCATAAGCAGTATTTTGCGACGTCTAAACAACTAGGCAGACTACAAGATAATAATCAGTCAAGTGACTTGTCGCTATCGAGCTATGCGTTACGTCTCATCCCATAAGGCCTAGTTAATGGCGTCAAAGATAATACGAGTTACGTGAATGTTTCGGTTGATATTCAGCTCAAATTGATATGATGTTGTTAAATCAAGTTTATATAATGTCACACACGGCAAGTATTGCAAACTATTGTTCTATTCATGAATAAAGGCCACCTGTTGCAGTTGCTGATTAATTACCCAAATATGATACACGATACGATTTCCAGGCTACAACCCTGTTGATATGAGTCAGCTACTAAAGTACACGGAATCTTTAAACAATGATGAAAGATGTTTGTTTCTGTAATTACTAAATACTATTGGTATCCTCCAATACAAAAAAAGCAAATTGATCCGCGCAATTTAAACAATGCCAAAATAATGTAACAATTGCGTGTACAATTCTCTTTTGCTTGCATCCAATACAAACAAGGCGATCGTAAAATAAAATCGAAAGTACGATACAGCCAAGCGTTGCGATACAGCTATTTGCCATGATGTCTACAAAACGCTTTGAAGAGTCCTCATGGTGCTAATGGCAACGGCATGTACCAACACATCATGTGGCATACCATGGTGCTCACCATTATCGTTTGCCACCAAGTCGCACCAGTTCAAACTAATTAATATGTGAAGCCATAATTAGATGGCCTAAGCAATCGCTATGTCTTGGAGCCGACGTTACATGGAGCGTTTTCTTTATCAGATTGTCTCAAAACAGGAAAGCCGGACTTCTGTGCTCCATTTCATTATCAATTGCAAGGATGCATTGCAGAAAAATGGCGATATGTCAGGCTGTTATAAACTGATAAATTACAAGTTGAAGACGCCTAAGAGCAACAATGCTCTCGGTAGTGTTTATGTTTGTAACATTTGCAGTTAAGATATTGTTTTCCCCTAAATATGTCGTAATTAGAGGCCAGTTGGTTTCTTTAAACTGCGTACAATTGAAGTGTTGATATACAAAAGCACCATTAGGCGGATTCCTGAAGTGCTTTTTGATTTTGTAATACCTTATCAAATACATATAATAATAATAATATTTATTTTCGCACAGCATGTGTACAGGAACAATTGTTATTTGATACAACGGCAACAAAACACACGAGAACGAATAAGCAAATAAATCAGTTAAGATAAGCACAAGTATATTATACATCGCTTTGGACTTCACATCCATTCGAACTACAATCCGTTTGAGCACATAAAAGGATGCAAACGACCG
>CM067351.1:53740403-53757903 GCA_034190875.2 Urechis unicinctus | reverse complement strand
AACCTTGCTGTAGAAATGGATATAAACTAAGGTCATGGTAAATGAACCACTGTCTGGTCATAACAAATTCGTCGTCGATTACATTTTATTCGATGCCAGTTGCTGCCGTTGCTCTTCTTCTACAAATGTATATCTCAAGCCTAAACGCATTAATAATGATTAAAACGCATTAACAATAATTAATGTATAATATATATATATATATATATATATATATATATATATTTATATATATATATATATATATATATATATATATATATATATATATATATATATATATATATATTTATATATATATATCTATATATAATCTGGCATGCATATATATACATATAAATATATTTATATATATACACATATATATATATATGTATATATATAAATATATATATATAAATATATATATGTTGAGATATATATATAGATATATATATATATATATATTATATATATATTATTTATTTATATATATATATATATATATTTATATAAATATATATATAAATATAGATATATATTAACATGTATATGTACACTAATTACTGCTTCAACCTACATGCCCAACTAGTGTAATTTACTCAGTATACATTGCGTCCTCGTTTGAATCGAATTGCGTCTAAAATATTTAAATGTGAAATATTGTTTCTTTGTTTAATTCTCTATGACAAAATGATGCTTCGAAAAAGCAAGTTTCACGAAATAATTATGAAACATTTGCAGTATTGAGACCTCCATCTAGTCGTGATTATTGTCATGCATATCTGGTCATACCAACAATGATTACACTCTTTAATTGACATCATAAAAGAATTGATTCAACAACCGTACTCAAAACCATTGTTTTATTACTTTGATCGCAAGCCACGTACATGTTTCATACTAATTAGGAAGCTGCATTTACGTCGTTATTACAACCACCAAGAAGCTTCCCAAATCCATCAAAGAGTGTATGATACACGTCTATATTACGGGTGATTCAACAGTGGGTGTTAGCGATTGATACACGTTTGGACCTGCCACAATCTACAGCTGTGATTAGTTTAGTGTGTCGGCTACTTCCTCATTGTATATACATTGAGTTGTTATGTTTTTACTTGTATACTCTAGGTATTGACCAAGAAGCATTACAGAAATAAGTAATAGGTCATATTGCATATCAGATAAATAATCCAAAATGAACATAGATTCACGAGCGAGATTCTCAAATAACCCATAAACATAAATATTCTACCTAAGACAACTGGCACTTTATCCTGCGAAGAAGCAATAAAGCAAAACTGTAAGAGATGGGTGATCTGACAAACCTTGCCATGTTTATTTTGCACGTTGGTAATGATATAAGATTAAAAGTCAATACAAAACTAAGTCTAATCTATGTCGTCTAATTAATTATTCGCAAACTAATATTAATGGTGGATTGCTGAAAAGGGACGGTTTCTGTTCTTATCCATCACTGACACCCACTCCTGATATATAAAATGGGATTGAAATGTGTGTACGTTGGTCGATGGGTGGTGTCATTTGTGCGTTAAGTATCACGAGAAACCACGATAATCTCTTCCCAAAGAAGCCACTATATTGCCCACTCGTAGACGTGTATCATTTACTCCTTGATGGATTCAGATAGCTTAGTTATAGCTGGTGCCCATAGGAAATGTATCGACTTGATAAAGGCCGTTAAATGAGTTTGAATCATGAAAGTGGTCAGCTCTTGAATTCAAAAACAAATATTGCCAAAGAAACAGTAGATGTGCTACAAAATGTCTCACCTAGTTAATAATAATAATTATGTGAAACTTCCTATCATCGTTTGGGACCTGCTAATGGAAGTTAAAATATGATGTTGTTTGTGATGATATTGTGAAGCTCTAGCCTCAGGAGCCCAATGAAGATGAGAAGAGATTATCAACTGGCCCAAGACGATACTCCGATTAGTGTCACCGCCATAATCGTCTGACCAGCAGGCTTATAGGACAATGTTTAGATAAACTATACTACATAGGGAGATAAAAAGGTGACGGTTCGGCACAATGGCGCAAAGATATTTACCGTTTTGGGTGCAAAGGCTCATTGTAGTGTTATAATTACTTTTTGAGAAAAAAGTACAAACCATTAGTAGGGTCTAAGATGAAACATTCACTAGATGTAACATTCACAGGATTAAGCATACGCTTGATGCAGCACTAACTACATATAGCTTTCACTGGACGTAACATACATTACTAAGTGATCATGGTCTGAGAGGTTCTATAGTTGATTACCTATTTCGTTGATTGCTCCGATCCTCGGGATGGTGAAAGTGGACGTCCGTTGATATCAGAAGATATACCGGATGATTCAACGGACGGAAGTCATTTAGCCAAGATATTGACACATGCCCGTATCTATCACAATTGTCAATTAATTTGGGCGCATTTCCAACATGGAATAGGATCTGTATGTGCCCTGGTCATGTACACCTAATCATTCCACCATTGCTTATTTGGTTTTAAATACGTTAGTGTAACTTTGTTGTGACACAAGTTTCCTCCTGATTGGGGTTTTACCATTTCCGCTAAAATTGTCTGCTTCCAAAAAAAATAAGATGATTTCATTTTCAAAGGGTTAGATCCTGTCTGAGTGACATAGATAGTTGAAACTTAATCTTTTGACATGTGTCTAACCCTGTGTAAGAAACATGAATATGGGGCAATAGGCTTTGGGAATCGGTCTGAACCTGTCTGGAGACATTAAGCTAGGACATGGATAGTATAGAGATGAGAAGACATACTCTCCCACATCTATGGCCCACCTCATGCTATGTGCACCGCAGCAATAAAGTTGCTATGGCCACGCATTGCAATACACAATGACACGAAGCCATGACACTCTGCGGAGCATCAGACATGGGGTTGTCACCGAGGATTTGGGTAGGGGACTGCATATTGTATCTATTTAAAGAGGAACCCATTAGGGGAGGGTTTACTCAATTTGATGATAAGTAGTTGCCTAGCCATTGTATTGTTTAGTCAAGGTGGCTATGTCATGGCACAGTGGAATGCTCTTCCTTAGTCTATCTTATCTGGTATGGTAATGGTACACATTGGAATCATCGAAATCACAATTCCCACGATCGAGTGTGTTGTTCTCTTGCAAATAGCATACACCAGATACTAATCACTGTTGAAAAGATGCTGCGAATGATATATCGTTCGAATATGGCATTTTATTGCCTCATTTATCATCGCACAGTTTGGTTTCTTGCAGGAAAGTAATCATTAATGTCGGTCATGATATTAAGTGCGTTAGGTGATTGATCAGGCAGCAGGAATTTCGCCTTTAAAGTATATTGGCTGAGTGAATTGAATGACCTATTTTGCATATTTCATTGGGTTTTCGGATACGCACACCTTTTTCCTGGCATTTATGGCCTATGCAGAACAACATGGCAATGAATATGAATGCTGAATCTGACACTGATACATAATTGACCATTCAATATCGACTACATAGAATCGACTTTAACTGAAGAATGAACAAGCAACTCACATTGATAGAGCTATTGATTGTTACAAATAACTACATGATGTTTTGGACAACACTTTCATCTCCATGTTTATGATGCATATAATCACGTGAACGGGCATCCAATTGCGTGTGTCAAGAAGATTGTATTACCAGTCGGATTGTGGTTTGCATGTGGCTTCTGTGTTCGTCTTTAGGGTATGTTATCCTAGGTGACTTTGTGACTAAATCCACACGCGACTTGCACATTAAGTAGCTGGTCGCATTGTTCATTGATGCTTTATCGCCCTGCAAAATTATCGAGACTACAAGTGATGGGTTGCGATGACATAGAACATTGCAGCACAGATGTGACGTTGCTATAGTATCTGCCCACTTATCTACTATTAAGGCCACAAGTATGTTATCAATACCACGAAGCCTAGTGTCGGGGAGTATATGTTAACCTAGCTACACTCCGCCTTCATACATACGCTGTTATGACCATTTGGGGATGACACCTTTCGCTCATGATTTAAAAGACAGTGAGCCCGTTGTGATATACATCAGCTTCTCCGACGAAGAGGACGAAGGCATTAAACCTCACAACCAAAAAGGACAACTATCTGATATACGTAAGCCGTACATTGTATTTGACTTTATAACACATCTTATGGGATATACCCTATATGTTACAATGACGATGCTCTTGGTAATATACGGCCTGTGATGTTTCTTTCTTGCTAGGTTATTCATCTGGTATAACCATTGCACTTGACGCACAAGTATATCTAATAAGCATTAGATGCAAGCAAATATAAGGCCTGTATCAGAGGTAATCCTTCGTTTTAATTTCTCGAACGGATTTCCGCCCTTTTTAGGATTCATATCTGTGTGTTGTTTCAAAAATACATTGCATTGTGGCTGTTCGGTTTCATTTGAAGCCAAACTATCACAATGCCAGCCCACAAGCAGCTCTCGTGTTGATGACACTTTGTTGATGCTGACACTTTGTTATTAGTTAATGTACAACAATAATGTGTGGAAAGTTTTTATAATAACAGTTTGCCAATACTTTCTACACCTAGAGACAGAAACCTCTGCTGTTTTTTTGTGGTTAGCGACCAATGATAGACTGAAATACCAACCAATAAATGCAAAAAACAAATACATTTGAAATATTCATCAACTGAGCAGAAAAAGCATTAGAAATGTTCCGTTGCTGCACATGATTTGTTTATCTTCGCGTATATAATGTTGAATAGAAACAATGCCGGGAGAATTAACTTACACTTGCCCTAAGCTGTGCGCAGACACTGCAGTTAAACAAAGAACTGCTTATATCGGTTGCCACTTCCCGCGTACGCTGTAAAGAGGAAAAACGAGTTGAATAATGGGTTGTAATCTGTACCAGGGTTAGAATAATCATTGCTAGCAACCTCTCCTTTCTGGACCTTTTAACTGGTTATTTATCACGATACGACCATGGCGATGATGAACGTTATACGCACCGTGCAAGTGCCCAATTGTGTGTGTGTGTATAGATGTGCGTACTAGGGCGTGGGTGTGTGATTTGGTGCGGAAATGTGAAAGACGTCATGCAAAAGATGTGCTATATATTTGTGTTTAACATGATTATCATAGTGTCAAAATGCACACAATACAAAAATCATTTTCACTCCGGAGAGTTGCTCAAATCGACTTCATGTATACATACACACACAAATTCACTCAGACACACACACACACACACACACACACACACACACACACACACACACACACACACACACACACACACACACACACACACACACACACACACACACATATTGCAACATCATCAATACATATGTCTACATATATGATACTGCAAAACCGTATTGTAGTGTTTGACTCAAATACACTACAACAACATTGGTACATATATCTTCAAATAATAATAATAATAATATATAATATGTCATTTATTTTGGGAGCGCAACATTATATGCATTTCATGCGCAATGAGAGAGATGTCCCAAACATATTGCAACCCCATCATCAATACATATGTCTACATTGATGATACTGCAAAACCGTATGTCGTAGGTTTGACTCAAATATTCTACAACAACAAGTGGTACATATATCTTCAATAATAATATATAATAATGTCATTTATTTTGGGGAGCGCAACATTATATGCATTTCTATGCGCTTGAGATCATGCACGTTCGAAACCCCTCAAGGAAGAAATTCCTTTATATATACCAGACGTCTTGATATATTAGGCGCTGACGCGATATTCTGCAACAAAAAGTAACGATATATATATATATATATATATATATATATATATATATATATATATATATATATATATATATATATATATATTATATATATATATATATAGAGATATATATATATCCGTATATATATCCGTATATATATATATTATATATATATATATATATATATATATATATATCCGTATATATATATATTTATGCTTATATATATATATATTTATATATATATATATATAGAATATATATATATAAATATATATATATATATATATATATATATATATATATATACATATATATATATATATATATATATATATATATAGATATATATATATATATATATATATATATATATATATATATATATATATATATATATATATATATATATATATATATATATATATTACCTCGTTTCAAACTTATTTCAAAGTCATTTAGAGTGTGAAGGTAAGTTAAATAGTCGTGGTGAGGTTATTGACATGTGAGGTAGGTGAGTATTCTCTATAAAGCATAAATTTATATGGTATAACACTGTCAAGTCAGTATGAAGCAAACAAATGAACTTGAAGGAGTGAGTACTTCAATTACATAAGCGGGCTCGTTAAGCTACATTTGTGGTCGGAACTTTGTTTGACTATGCCTATGTTTACAGAAATGCTATTTATGCCGACGTGACCGTCACAAGCGCGATCCAGCTTGAATTGCGTTATGATTACGCTCGATGTCTGTTCGAATCTTGCACAAAGGCCTTCACAGTTAAGTATCGTAGCATAGCGAGGTTGTCAAATCGTATTGTTGCCTGAAACCGAGACATTCTTTTGTCGTGCACGGAAAATGGTTTTTATAAAAAGCACTTTAATTACAGAAGCCCTTAGTCTTTCGTTTAAGCAAGCCGTCCCTAGTTCCATTTAATTATCTTCCTTAAGCGTAAACACCCATCATATCGCCAACCTTAACACTTTCGAAGGGTAAGTTTTCCTGAAGCCCTTCTTATGATATACACTTACCTTCCGTTCTGTGACAATACTTCAGTGTCCCATCCCCATCTGTTAAGAATGGTCTATTGTGGGGATAGGTCAGAGGCAACTGTGAGGTAGGGAATGTACAAAACATACAACTCATTGGTCGTTAAGGGTTGAGTTTGCGAGTTATCCTTTAATACGACGATAAATATGAATGAGAAGCCATACTTATTTCATGCTTTCGAGAACATCTTTCCAGGAAGTCTTTCACTCGTCAATATGTCAAAACCTTAAAGATTCATGGCTATTCGAGGCATGCTAAGAAGTTTAAAGCTATTTACTCAGTGACTATTGCAGTGAGCATACCAGCCCCATCAGGGCCACGACTCATGCCAATAATAGCCAAGACAGCGCCTACGCTGTCCATTGCATAGCCATGGCTAATACTACAAACGCCATTCCTGATGTCCTGATTAAAATACTGACTCTTTCTTCCGTACAATCAGTAATGATTACATTATTGTGAACACGTAATATGATAACGTGCGATTCGAAAACAGCAGTCTGAACCCTTGCTGCCACTGATCGGAGCCACCAACTCCGTGATCAAACGAAACACAACTCGTCTGGCTTTAATTAAAGATCTAATAGTACCACTATTCACAATCTTGGGCATGTTATTGTCAACATTACAACACCTTTAATTGCTGGAATTGAGATATTGATGATTCATATGTGAACCATTACCACATGAGCTTCTCAAAGATTTCCTATTGGCTAGTACATGACCTATGTCATAGATGGACACTAACATAACCAATACGCGGATAGAAGCAGGAGGGAAAGCTAATATAGAAGCAGTGACCAATACAGCCTTTGAGGACGAGACGATAAACACAGAAACCATACGGTGTAAAACAGAATTACTTTCACTGTACTCGATTCAAAACCACAGGACGGCAAGATACAAAAGGAAAGGCAGGAACATGTTTGGGATCAGTTCATTAAGGACTTTTGGTTACAATCATTGCGTCCAACATCATAACAGGGTTGTTTACCAGAGGCACCTATCACTGCGGGCACGCTATTAACAATCCTCTATCTTAAATATCCGCGTTCTAGATGGTGATATCAGATTGTCAACAACCGCCAGGGTCAGGGTAGCTGCCCCGTGATAGACACCTACGATTGTCTGCTTGTCAGGGATATATGGTTCTGTTGTTGAGACGTCGGTAAAGTCCCCTATAACTTGTACAACCGGCAATTACGTCGCTTATTGTCTGGAGTTAATCAATCCTGAGGTTAATCTGCCTTTCAACAGAGCAAGTATGACAGAATAATCTGCAGTATATCAGACGTTACAGCTCTGGTGTTTACGCCATGCAAACGTGGAAATGTTGTGCCACTGATTGTGCGGGGGTTTCATCGTCATATTACATCCACTAGCATTTAATTAGCCGCTGCTCACCAACTCCTCCCCACCCCACTCACCACGCCACACACACGACAGCACCGATTTCTTACCGCTTTTCGTTACACGTACGCGTGTAATAGCTATTGCTACATCAGAACAGCAGCTGATTGGAGTCACAGCGACTTCGCTTTACATGGGTCTCAAACGCTGCGCATTAATTCAATCCCATATAAATATTAGAACAACGAATACTAATGACCATGAACAAATGGGGACATATTGCCTCAGTCACTTTGTGAATAGTATATACTGAAACCAACCTTCGTTATGTTTTCTGATCAGCTGCATGTTATTTGATAGGTTAGGACATCACACGGTTATTCAACATTTTTCCAACGACCAGCATCAATTCATGAGATCTTGTAGAGTATTAGCTCCCCAAATAATAATACAATGAAAGTCCAGGCAGTGGAGATATCGCTGCGAGTTGTCGGTCGGTTACTCTTATATGACCTGCATTATAAGCCTTAGAGAGGTTCACCCACTTTGTTCTGTATGGCGATGCAAAGAGAGGATTGAATGTTATGGCAGAAGACAAGCTTTACGCTCTATCAAGAAGGCCACGTTTTGGAATATAAGCATCGACCTATAATAATTCCTGGGAAGCCTAAAGCCCCGGAAAAAGGTACCCATCAATTTCTATAAAAAAACTGGTATGCTGAACAAATAAATAGTGATCCATTAAGGCGCTTATATTTAGAAAATGTAATATGAGTCGCATTGCTTCAAATGTAACAATGGAAATGCCGAAATGAATCAATGCTTCTGTGGCTTGAGCGTGTGTGTGAGTGAGGGGTAAGAGGAGGGATGGAAAGGGGGTTATTAAGCGGTAGAAGGTGTCACACCTGTCTGGGTGATAATGGCCGTCATATGTAGAATGAAACCACCCAGTCTTAGATGCAAGTAGTATTTGACCTTTCCACGCCAACTTGAATTGAGCACCAGTAGCGTTCAGTTGCTGACTGCTGTTTGATACATTCAGCTGAAAGACGCATTATCGCGTATGCTCCGGGAATCAATGTTTACTCTGGACAAGGCTTGCGATGCTATACCTAGAGTGTGTACAGCAAGTCTATTGCCGAAGCATCACATGTACAGGGTATTGTGTACATATAGATTTCACTGTGACAGCTAGCGTCCATTGACAGATTTCTAACATTATACCTAGACAGTTTTCGTTGGCAGTGACTCAGGAATTACCAGTATTTTCTGTGACAAGGAAGCACCCCAAAACAACGCCACATGTCGTAATGGGTATCGATATCTACACTTATATGAACATGGATAAACGAGTAAAATTCTCAAAGATGATAAAAGAGTTGTTTTTCAACATTACCCACATGATGTGTTTTAGATAATAATTGTCTTACAGTGACGCCATAGACGGTATGGTCCGACAAACATTGCTCAGTTCTGTAGCATTAAGTAGATGGTATACAATGAAGTTATCATCACAGAATCAGTTTCTGAAAAACGTTCAAGCATATGTGTGCTTGGTAATGAGATTATGAAAAATGTAAAGAGAGTAATCACCGCAAGCACAGGCATTGAACGGAGGATGTGCAACTCCGCTCGGTTGTGCATTTATTTCTAGCACAAGGAGTATCATTTATTTCACATTGGTGTTGCGGAAGGGATATTTATTAAAGATACTACGTTATGTTAAATCTTAATAAGGGCCAACACTTAACAATGTCAACACGCCATCGCACCGCCGAATATATATATCATCATCCTATTCTGGTATTGGTGCAAAAACAATCCCTGCAGCATAAGTCAAGACCAGAGACTCCGAATACTTCTATATTCATTTAATGAACACACTGCATGGGTCAGGGTTTACAGCGAAAGGATTTACGAACTTACCCTGTTCTTCAACCCCTCGGTCACAACAGGACATAACTCGTGTATGTAGTGTTGGCGTGGTGACTTCACATTAGACGCATCAGTCATGGTATTCACACAAAGCCAGCCAGCTCCCTGAGATCAGTGCTGTGAACCCTTAGAGCTGCTGGAACAGATACGTATGCAACATGTATTTTTGTATGTATGTATGTATGTATGTATGTATGTATATATATATGTATATATATAGTATGTATGTATGTATATATATGTATGATGTATATATATATATATATATGTATATATATATGTATGTATATATATGTATGTATGTATATATATATATATATATATGTATATATGTATGTATGTATATATGTATGTATGTATATGTATATCTGTATGTATGTATATGTATGTATATATATAGTATATATATATGTATACATGTATATATATATATATATATATATATATATATATATCTATATATATATATATATATGTTTATACAGCCCGATTCACAACAGGCTACCTAGCGTTTTAATCAAGGTCGAGCATTTCCCTGCACCAAGGCAATGGAAATCGGCGGCTTGAGATGTTTAAGCACACACCCTCGAAACATGTAAACATTATTTTGATATATTGGAAAATATTAACACATATTATACGTGTTTACTGTCTCATTGTATTTCATTTGTGTAGGATAGTGGATTTGATCCTGAATTTTCTCCATCGCACATGGATAGTTGTTTTTCGTCATTGCAGTTATTGAAGAATATGAACTAATCTGACCAATCTTTTAATGTCACCTAGACCAAATGATGTCGTCTAATGTGCAATCTATGTTTATGTAGCATTTAGCAGTTTCGTTCTTGAGATAAGGTGACGCTGGTCCAGCAGGATGTGGTAAATGACGTCGGAAACTGTAATGTCCAATATTCACACTATAATTGCATGGTTCATAAGCGGATGTTTACACAGAGTGACAGACTGCAGTTTATATCTCCTGTGATATTGAACTGTAATACCACTTAGTTGTACGATTAGATGCCTTGTTTTTGTTCAGATTGATATCCCAGCCCCACCATAACCATTGGCGCTCACTGAAATTATTGTATAAAGCTGTAAGGGTCCTCTATGATTAAGACTGCTCAATCGTGGCAGCTGGACACAAAAAATGCGGGTAAATTAAGTATCAAAAAATGGCTTCACACATAGGATGGCGACATGTTGGGTCTTGTCATGCGGAGTTGATAATCATCACGGAACATCACAAAAGTAAGGTCAACTTGATAACAAGAAAGACCGAAACACTTCCTTGATTTCAAATAAAAACACGATACGCGCAAAGTAAAACAAGTCTCGTTTTCAGCATAAATGCGATTTAGTTACTATTCTACACTAACAATACCGTACCGAAGATGTTTTTCTGCTTGAATACAGTTGATCGAAAACTTAATCATCAATAGATGAATAATGTAATGCAACCGTATCGCACAGCTGATGGTCACGTCAGCGTAGAAAACATTAGGCTGTGCAAATAACCTCTGTAAATAATGGAACACTGGGTTCTGCTTCATATGACATCACATGTGAGCTTAATCCTGATCTGATGGGAGAGTTGATTTTTTTGTTGGATACTTGCTATGAGTATAGGAATAGGTAGCTTTCTTTGGGCTTGTCCGCAAATGACTTGCGACTATTGCATACACAGCGCCCTGTTTAGCTTAGATATAAAATCCCCTACATCAGCTTTTGTCGCGAGAGTGCAAGCGGGCGTGTGTGTGTGTGTGTGTGTGTGTGTGTGTGTGTGTGTGTGTGTGTGTGTGTGTGTGTGTGTGTGTGTGTGTGTGTGTGTGTGTGTGTGTGTGTGTGTGTGTGTGTGTGTGTGTGTGTGTGTGTGTGTGTGTGTGTGTGTGTGTGTGTGTGTGTGTATGTATGTATGTATGTATGTATGTATGTATGTATGTATGTATGTATGTATGTATGTATGTATGTATGTATGTATGTATGTATGTATGTATGTATTTGTGTATGTATTTGTGTATGTTTGTTTGTTTGTATGAATGTACGTAAAGAGGTAGAGGGGTATGCATGTATTCAGCCAAAGTTGTGTTTCAGGAAGCTATATATATATAGATATATTGATATATATATATACATATATAAATTTATAAATAAATATATACATATCATATATATATATTTATATATATATGTGTATATGTGGATATATATATATATCTCTATATATATATATATATATATATAGATATATATATATATTATATATATATCTATATATATATATATCTCTATATATATATCTATCTATATATATATATATATATATCTATCTATATATATATATATATATATATATATATATATATATATATACAAATATCAACACTATTGACTTGCTCTATTGATGGCAGCCGTGTATTGTAACGACGATACACTTCCGTTCCTCCGGCTTGGGTATTTAGTACAACGTCTTTGATGTTGATTTTATAGGGACATATGATTGCAGCATCGTCCCTCTATGCACCATTGAGTTTGTGACCTTCTTTTTGTCTGATGAGAGGCTGCCTGTGGTATCATTTAGCAATGTAGCTTTGTTGCAAAATTCAAAGGCTAGTTTTTGTTCGTATGTTTGCGACTAAATCGCAAAAATGTGAGGGAGCGCACGCCAGTGCAGGGCATGTAAAAGTCCACAATTCGCAAACAGTTCCATATAAAACTTTCTTTTTGGGTCAAAAATCATATAAGAGCCTCATGTTGGAATGTTAATGTCCAACTTCTGGTTATAGGCTTTTGGCCAATATGCTGCGCTGTCATGACCATCTGCCAGATCAGGTGCAAATGTAGAAATTAATTCGGCATTGGTTTGATATAGCGTTCACCTGATACTATGTTCGTTAGATACAGACATTTGTTGAAACATCAATTGAATATACCATGCACGAATGCGACATTCCCTCAATAGAACATTTAATGATTGCAACATTAAATAGGTGCAACATTTACTAGATGCAGTATTCACTGAATGTAACGTGCAATAGATGCAGCATTTGCTGGATATAACATTCATAAGATGAAATATTTGCTGAGATTAAGCATTCACTTGATGCAGCATTCACTCGATATTGCATTCACTATATTGCATACATTACTAAGTGTTAAATAGACTCTTTAAAACCTTAAGATCATCATCTGAGAGGTTCTATTGGTGATTGCCTATTTCGATTGCCAATCCTCGGGATTGAAAAAAATGAACGTGCGATAATATCAGAAGATATACCGGATGAAACAGCGGACGAAAGTTAATTAGACAAGATGTTGACCCTTACCCTTATCTATCACAATTGTTATTTAATTGGGGCGCATTTCCAACACGGAATAGTACAACTAATCATTCTACCAATGTTTATTTGGTCTTAAATACGTTAGTGTAATTTTTTGTGTGATACAATTCTCCCTTCCAGGTCACTTTGATTGGGGACGTCATCATCTCTGCCGACATAAGTGACGAGTTCAGAAAAGCTTACATGGTGTTCTTCATTACCAACAGCGTCAGTTCTCCGCCATAACTTTTAGCCAGTATCCTTAGTTCAACTAAAACGCCTAAATATCATGATTTGATATTACAGCGAATAGCACCAAGGTAAGTTTATCGATTGCACAAATCAATTGAAACTGCAAAACTGTCTGTTTCCAAAACAGATCCTGTCTGATCGATATAGAAACGTAATCAATAGACACGTGTCTAGGTCTTTCTGAGAACCATGAATATTGGGCAAAGCTAGGAAAGAGGAGAGTATATAGATGAGAACACATCCTCTCGCTCCTCTTGGCCCACCTCATTGCTCTGTGCACCGCAACATTAAAGCTGCCATGGCCACGCATTGCAATGTACAATGACATGTAGGATGATAAGTAGTTGCCTAGCCATTGTATTGTTAAGTCAAGGTGGCTATGTCATGACACAGTGGAATGCTCTTCCTTAGTCTATCTTATCTGGTATGGTAATGGTACACATTGGAATCATCGAAATCACAATTCCCACGATCGAGTGTGTTGTTCTCTTGCGAATAGCATACACCAGATACTAACCACTGTTGAAAAGATGCTGCGAATGATATATCGTTCGAATATGGCATTTTATTGCCTCATTTATCATCGCAAAGTTTGGTTTCTTGCAGGAAAGTAATCATTAATGTCGGTCATGATATTAAGTGCGTTAGGTGATTGATCAGGCAGCAGGAATTTCGCCTTTAAAGTATATTGGCTGAGTGAATTGAATGACCTATTTTGCATATTTCATTGGGTTTTCGGATACGCACACCTTTTTCCTGGCATTTATGGCCTATGCAGAACAACATGGCAATGAATATGAATGCTGAATCTGACACTGATACATAATTGACCATTCAATATCGACTACATAGAATCGACTTTAACTGAAGAATGAACAAGCAACTCACATTGATAGAGCGATCGATTGTTACAAATAACTACATGACGTTTTGGACAACACTTTCATCTCCATGTTTATGATGCATATAATCACGTGAACGGGCATCCAATTGCGTGTGTCAAGAAGATTGTATTACCAGTCGGATTGTGGTTTGCATGTGGCTTCTGTGTTCGTCTTTAGGGTATGTTATCCTGGGTGACTTTCTGACTAAATCCACACGCAACTTGCACATTAAGTAGCAGGTCGTATTATTCATTGATGCTTTATCGCCCTGCAAAATTATCGAGACTACAAGTGATGGGTTGCGATGACATAGAACATTGCAGCACAGATGTGACGTTGCTATAGTATCTGCCCACTTTTATACTATTAAGGCCACAAGTATGTTATCAATACCACGAAGCCTAGTGTCAGGGAGTATATATTAACCTAGCTACACTCCGCCTTCATGCATACGCTGTTATGACCATTTGGGGATGACACTTTTGTTGGGACAGGAACGCTCATGATTAAAAAGACAGTGAGCCCGTTGTGATATACGTCAGCTTCACCGACGAAGAGGACGAAGGCATTAAACCTCACAACCAAACAGGACAACTATCTGATATACGTAAGCCGTACATTGTATTTGACTTTATAACACGTCTTATGGGATATACCCTATATGTTACAATGACGATGCTCTTGGTAATATACGGCCTGTGATGTTTCTTTCTTGCTAGGTTATTCATCTGGTATAACCATTGCACTTGACGCACAAGTATATCTAATAAGCATTAGATGCAAGCAAATATAAGGCCTGTATCAGAGGTAATCCTTCGTTTTAATTTCTCGAATGGATTTCCGCCCTTTTTAGGATTCATATCTGTGTGTTGTTTCAAAAATACAATTGCATTGTGGCTGTTCGGTTTCATTTGAAGCCAAACTATCACAATGCCAGCCCACAAGCAGCTCTCGTGTTGATGACACTTTGTTGATGCTGACACTTTGGGAAGTTATTACGATTAATGTACAACAATAATGTGTGGAAAGTTTTTATAATAACAGTTTCTGCTCTGCGATACTTTCTACACCTAGTGACATGGAAACCTCCACACTGCTGTTTTTTTGTGGTTAGCGACCAATGATAGACTGAAATACCAACCAATAAATGCAAAAAACAAATACATTTGAAATATTCATCAACTGAGCAGAAAAAGCATTAGAAATGTTCCGTTGCTGCACATGATTTGTTTATCTTCGCGTATATAATGTTGAATAGAAACAATGCCGAGAGAATTAACTTACACTTGCCCTAAGCTGTGCGCAGACACTGCAGTTAAACAAAGAACTGCTTATATCAGTTGCCACTTCCCGCGTACGCTGTAAAGAGGAAAAACGAGTTGAATAATGGGTTGTAATCTGTACCAGGGTTAGAATAATCATTGCTAGCAACCTCTCCTTTCTGGACCTTTTAACTGGTTATTTATCACGATACGACCATGGCGATGATGAACGTTATACGCACCGTGCAAGTGCCCAATTGTGTGTGTGTGTATAGATGTGCGTACTAGGGCGTGGGTGTGTGATTTGGTGCGGAAATGTGAAAGACGTCATGCAAAAGATGTGCTATATATTTGTATTTAACATGATTATCATAGTGTCAAAATGCACACAATACAAAAATCATTTTCACTCCGGAGAGTTGCACAAATCGACTTCATGTATACATACACACACAAATTCACTCAGACACACACACACACACACACACACACACACACACACACACACACACACACACACACACACACATATTGCAACATCATCAATACATATGTCTACATATATGATACTGCAAAACCGTATTGTCGTGTTTGACTCAAATACCCTACAACAACATTGGTACATATATCTTCAAATAATAATGATAATGATAATAATAATGTCATTTATTTTGGGAGCGCAACATTATATGCATTTCTATGCGCTTGAGAGTTCATGCACGTTCGAAACCCCTCAAGGAAGAATTCCTTTAACATTGATATACCAGACGTCTTTATGTATTAGGCGCTGACGCGATATTCTGCAACAAAAAGTAACGATATATATATATATATATATATATATATATATATATATATATATATATATATATATATATATATATATATCCGTATATATATCCGTATATATATATATTATATATATATATACATATTATATATATATATATCCGTATATATATATATTTATGCTTATATATATATATTTATATATCCGTATATATATATAAATATATATATATATAAATATATATGTATGTATATATATATATATACATATATATATACATATACATATATATATACATATACATATATATATATATATATATATATATATATATATATATATATATATATATTACCCTCGTTCAAACTTATTTCATTAAGTCATTTAGAGTGTGATGGTAAGTTAAATAGTCGTGGTGAGGTTATTGACATGTATGTATATATATATATACATATATATAAACATATATATATATATATATATATATATATATATATATATATATATATATCTATATATATATATATATATATATATATATATATATATATATATATATATATATATATATTACCTCGTTCAAACTTATTTCAAAGTCATTTAGAGTGTGATGGTAAGTTAAATAGTCATGGTGAGGTTATTGACATGTGAGGTAGGTGAGTATTCTCTATAAAGCATAAATTTATATGGTATAACACTGTCAAGTCAGTATGAAGCAAACAAATGAACTTGAAGGAGTGAGTACTTTCAATTACATAAGCGGGCTCGTTAAGCTACATTTGTGGTCGGAACTTTGTTTGACTATGCCTATGTTTACAGAAATGCTATTTATGCCGACGTGACCGTCACAAGCGCGATCCAGCTTGAATTGCGTTATGATTACGCTCGATGTCTG
>CM067351.1:53731097-53740303 GCA_034190875.2 Urechis unicinctus | reverse complement strand
ACAACCATTCAATCGCTCAATAAAACTGGATTTAAATACAGTCATTGGATCTCTAAAGACACAGTTGTGGCTCCATTTGATACAGCTAAAAAAAGTAACTCAATATCATCAGTTGGACAGCAGCGTAAAATCCAATGGTATTAGACATAATGGTCTTCGCTAAGGCAAGCAAGTTTACTGTGCTCAAGCAACCCTCATATTGTTTTATGTAAGAACGTTAACCTCTCTGGAGGCTATGTATATGTCATACTGTGTGGTTGGCTTGCGATCATTGATGTCCCTCTCACAGCGGATAGGATGACCGCATTAAAATGTCTGTTATTAACGCACATGTTGATATAACCGGATATCAATGACATTTCGACGGGGTGATTGCTGCTGGCAGTGCCTAGCGAGAGACAAAAACCATCCTGACCAAATAGGTCGATTAAGTCGCTTCTGTTGCGTTATCACCCCAGAAGAAAATACCAATAGAGTGTTAACGGGATGTCATAATTATACTTGTGCAGATGTCATTCCGAAACTGCAAATGGTTACCGCACGTTTTTACTCTCGACTCTATTCATAACTTGGTAAGCGACCGATACATTTATGCAGTGTGACATTGCATAAGCACAATTAAAGGCAGGGCCATTTCAAAGGACTGTATTGGTTATCGCCAACAGCAGGCGCAATCAAGCACTGCTCAATTTCAGACGTTTATTAGTGGCAGCCAAATAATGTGCAATGTTATGAATATCCACTTACTAACTTAAAAGCCGTCTAGAAGACGTAAGTACTAACTTGCATACATATGAACACAGCAGGCCCGTGAGGTTTGCAAATAATGTACCACAGCAGGCAAATGAATTTTGACAAGGTAAACGCTCGAGGTGTGACAGAATGTATCAGTAGGCAGTAGGCCCCAGGCGTGAATGCGCACCAGATTTCTATTTTTCCTACTAATACAATGAGACAACAGAGATATGCTGCTGCTACAAGTTTGTAATCATTAAGCAAATGCTTGTGTCTATGAACTAATACGTACCACCTCAACCGATATATTTGTCGCAAACATAATATGGCATTAACACATTCAATTATAACACAAAGTGTATGTGACGACAGAGAAGATAACATAAGGTGTAAAACTAGTCGGACATCTCAACGCGGCATGTTCATACAGCTTTGCAGGTAACCTAGCATAACTTTAGAACCACAGATATTAATATGGAAATATATTCGTTCATTCACACCAATCTGTCGTGAAAGACTCCATGCGTGAAAAGATTCAGGTATCAGATAAACACAAAGTTTTCATTCAGATATTTTCAAGACAAATATTGCGCTATTTATGTTGGTAAATGCATCTGACCTTAATGTGAGCTATCCTTTCTCGTATCCAATAGATCACTATTATTGACAATAATTGTAGATCAGACGAAACACTGCAATGCATAGCTCACCTGTTTTATATATATAACCATGTGCAAGTCAGTTAGGCACCGTTCTTACCTCGTGTTTTATGTCGGGGAAGTCGTCGGTGAGTCGGTAGGCTACTGCAACCTCAAAGACCATGTAATGCACTACTTTTATATCAGTATAGTTCTTGAAATAACCATTAACAGCTAATATATCGAAAATTAATTTTGCCTGCCTGTTTTGTCTCAAAACTAACCAAACCAAAGAGATGTGAGGTATAAGTGATTAATTCTTACAGCTGCACTCTGATTTGTCCCAGCGCCTATGGTTCGGACTAAGCAGCCATAGTTTATTGAGATATCCTGGGTACGAATGGTCAAACGATGATTTGGAATATTTCAGAATCTTGCACACTATATAGTGATAAATCGTGTAAAGCGTTCACCAGCAATAACACATTGCAAGTGAATCGAGCTTCTGGCTCTACAACGATTTGTCAGTAATAGCACTGCAGATAATAAGGTTTCAATGATATATCGTGAAATCCGTCAAATAATTGATTGATATGAAATTTCACATGGTAACTTGTGTATAAACAATTATTATGTATATGTATGAATATATGTATGTATGTATGCATGAATGCCTGTATGTATGTATGTGAGTATGTTTGTATGTACGTACGTATATATGTATGTATGTATATATGTATGTATGTGTGTGTATGTGTACGTATGTATGCATGCATGTATGTATGTATGTATGTATGTATGTATGTATGTATGTATGTATGTATGTATGTATGTGTGTATGTATATATGTATGTATGTATGTATGTATGTATGTATGTATGTATGTATGTATGTATGTATGTATGTATGTATGTATGTATGTATGTATGTATGTATGTATGTATGTATGTATGTATGTATGTATATGTATGTATGTATGTATGTATGTATGTATGTATGTATGTATGTATGTATGTATGTATGTATGTATGTATGTATGTATGTATGTATGTATGTATGTATGTATGTATGTATGTATGTCTGTATGTGTCTGTATGTATGTATGTATGTATGTATCTATGTATGTCTGTATGTATGTATGTATGTCTGTATGTATGTCTGTATGTATGTATGTATGTATATGTATGTATGTATGTATGTATGTATGTATGTATGTATGTATGTATGTATGTATGTATGTATGTATGTATGTATGTCTATGTATGTATGTATGTATGTATGTATGTATGTATGTATGTATGTGTCTGTATGTATGTATGTATGTATGTATGTATGTATGTATGTATGTATGTATGTATGTATGTATGTATGTGTATTTATCTAAATATGCATGACTGTATGTATGTATATTCGTATTACTACCAGACGGCTGGTAAGAGTGATCTGTGTAGAGGTGAAAGTTCATAACCACGCACATTATTTGGCTAGAACTAACAATGCAGTATTTGGAATGGCACTGCTATTGATGGCTCTTATGTAACAACATACTACTTCTATGCATCGGTCGCTTACCAAGAATTAAGAGTACGAATGTCCAGTAAATAATGTTTAGTTTCGAAATGACATTTGCACCGGGATTGCTGCGAATATTTCTTGAGATTGAGTCTCTTAAACGTGACTGGCAGTCTTCAAGTATGAAGTGTTACCAGTTCACACTTACTAGCAACACTTCTCAGCATGATTGAGAGGCATCATCTATGCACCAATTCTACAACTACTTCAATCGCACAGAAGACAGTATGATTAAATTAGCTTATTCATAGGTCATAATCCTATTTTCAACTTATCCATGTGTATAGCAGCCTACGTCAATATTGTACAGTCCCACCCCCGCTATCCTCTATTGCAATCCCCCACCCTCTTTACTTATCCTAACTCTTTGTTAAATGCCGTGTCAGCTTCTTAAGCCGTATTAATCATGAATATAGCTTGGTATTTGGGGATTGCATTGCTCAAGTCTCAATAAAACGTGATCAATTCGATCGCAGTAATCATATTATACTGGCTGACTTTGAGAATCTAATAAGTGATGACTTCATTGCAGAAGGAAAAATGTCTCCGCCAAATGTTTCCTTAACGTTTGGTATAGTTAACAAAGACCATTAGTCTGTATACACATATCGTTATGCCCATGCTTTTGCAAATAAGAAAATCCGGCTTATCGCCCCAGGTGGTTAAAAAAACAATTGAATTATCCGCTGCACTTCTAAGCTGTTACTTGGTTATTGTTGTATTGAAAACTCGTGGCAAAGCATTTGTTTTCTTTGCGTCCACATGTTATCTTAGTTCTCGTCTTTAAGTCCTTTTCTAAATCAATGTACTCTTAACTAGAGTAAGTTGTATCATTGTTACGTAACCCTTACAGAAGAAACCTTGTTTTGTTACATATATCTGGTTCATAGAAAACTTCCCTCCTTTCTCAAAGGAGACTTTGCCTTGTGTCGAGCAATGTAATGTGATAAGTTGGATTCTGTTTTTTTAACTGCACCCCCGTAGCGTGAACTTTCTGGGGAAGTTCAACAGACGCCGACATTCGCACCGGCATCCCTTCATCCGGTATTCAAACAAACAAAAAAGAAATTGAAGAGCACCACGGCGTTGAACACCATATTGATATGTTAATGGTGACTGACAGGAAGTTTGGAGGTCGGTATGGCCTTCGGCTTATATACCAGAGTATAATCGTTGCCTTCCTACAATGGTTGTTCCGATGTAATTCTTTAAATGTAACTTGCGTGACTGTGATTGTTTTATTCCTGTTGTAATGGTTTCTTATATGCAACCAACACGACAGCAAATCACCACAAACTTGTATTTGCCCAAAATTGAACACCTAATGTCATTTCTCCTATTGTGGGCTTTGTTTCAGTCGCGTATTTGAATCAGACTTGAAAGTGAGAGATAACGAGAATGTCGAGTGAAGCAAAGTCTCCTCGATTGTCACCCATGCATCCTTGTTGCAATATTGAAACCTAAAATACGACTAGATTTGTCGAATGTCATCTTGTCTTATCAATTCTAGTGCTGCGTTGTGTGTTTGTGCCAGACCAACATGTCAGCATTGATCATTTAATTATTTTGCTAACGTTACTTACCAGCAGTTCTACCATTTTCTATTCAGTCGTCGCGTTAGCTCGCGAGTTATGTAGAATCCATTATAGATGGCCACAGGTCGGAAAGTAGGTTTTTACTGACATGAAACATCGACATTGTTCGACAGGGCGCCAATATAATTATAACCTAGTATCAGGCCTGTTAACTTAACGACTTTTATCAATATAGATTAAGCTGTTACCGAGGTTATCTAATAGGTAGCAGGCATGAAGGTAAATTTAAGCAGCAGAAAATAAGTAAAAATAATATAATATATGTAGTGTTTCTGGTTGCGTGAAGGCAAATAACACTGGTAATTTAATACTAAACCTTAATTCAAAATAGAGGCAGTCAACAACACGTGAGCGCGGGGCACATGCGTGAAAGTGAGATTTACAAGTGCAATCTGCAAACAGCATACGAAACACAAATACACCACATTCCTCCCCATTTAGCTTAGAGCGGGGCGAATCATAAAATGTCTTTATAATTCAGAAAGTACAGATAGAGAAGGGCAGCGTTCGGCGTACACCCTGTACAGTATTTCACAGGTTTAACCTAGCGGGTGGTTTAATCACACGTGATGATCGTCGTAGGGGAGTTGCGGCTGATGTCGATTCGCGGGGTGTGGTAGTGAAACATGTATCAGGTGGTCTGGTATGTTCAGATGGCGGTGGTGTTGCCGAGCTGCTAGCGTTCCGTTGAGGCGTCAGGGCAGCTGGAGGCGGAGCTGACTTGGCGTTTGCGGGAACTCGATTCGCAGACGATTCTGTAACAATGGGTCGACCTAAGGCGTCCGGTCGCGGCAGCGGCAGTTGAACAACTGGTTCGTCAGTATCAATCGGCTCGGGTTGCGGCTCATGCGGCAGTCGCTAACGCAAGTGATCGATATGTCGCTTCCATAGGCGTCCATCTGACACACGTACCGTGAACGAAACAGGGCCTGTTTGAGTCTCTAACACGCCTGGTAACCATTTAGGGGTGCCAGCAAAGTTCATTGACCAAACAGCATCGCCACAGATGAACGAGCGTTCATCGCTGTGATTACGGAGATCACAAGCTTGCTTGGCAAGTACCTTTCCTTGGACGTCAGGACACACAAGGTCAAACCGAGACCTCGGGCGTCGTTTAAGCAGTAGCTCTGCGGGTGATTCGCCAGTAGTTGTCTGGGGTGTGAGACGATATGTTGCGAGGAAACGGTACAAGCAAGTCTCGAGATTGGGACCGACTGTTTTCCTCAAACCGTTCTTGACGGTTTGGACTGCATGTTCTGCTAAACCGTTGCTGGCGGGATGGTATGGCGCACTGCGGATGTGCTTTATGCCATTGTACCTGCGGAACTGGGCAAATTCGTCGCTGGTGAAGGGCGTACTATTATCGCTGACCAGTTGTGCAGGAAGACCGTGGGTAGCAAACGTCTGTAGTAGCTTGATAATGGTGTTCGCGGAGTTTGCAGAGGGCACGATATGACACTCAACGAACTTGCTGTGTGCATCCACGACTACAAGCAGCATCTTGCCTTCCACGGGCCCAGCGTAGTCAATGTGGAGGCGGTGCCAGGGCCTTCCCGGCCACTCCCAAGGGTGTAGGTTACCTTTCTGTGGGCTGACAGCTTGTTGCTGACAAGAGTGACACGAACGTACGGTAGCTTCGATTTCTTTGTCCATCCCGGGCCACCAGATATAGCTTCTGGCAAGGGATTTCATCCGGACGATTCCGGGGTGAGTTTCATGAAGATCGGCAAGGATAGTGTCTCTGCCTGGGGGTGGGATAACGACACGGGATCCCCACAAAATGCATCCTTGCTCGATTGAAAGTTCATTTCTTCGATGAAAATACGGCGCTAACTCCTCTCCTGCGGCAGATGGCCAACCTTCGTGCAAGTACTTGGCCACAAGCGAGAGTATGGGGTCCTTGGCAACCCACTGAGCCACCAGTTTTGCCGTAACTGGAGTGTCGTCGAGACTTGAGAGGGCTAGAATTGTCTCTTCAGGGACTGGCACGGACGTCAAACCAGTATTGAGGGGTAGTCTGCTGAGACCGTCTGCGTTGGCTATCTGGGAACCAGGGCCATAGCGTAAGTGGTAGCGGTAGTTTGCTAAAATCAGGGCCCAACGCTGAATACGGGCGCTGGCTGTCGGTGATATCGCTTTCTGCTCGTGCAGCAGACCCAGCAGCGGCTTGTGGTCGGAGAGAATGGTAAAGTCCCTACCATAAAGGTATTTATGAAACTTTGTAACACCGTAAACAATCGCCAGGCTCTCGCGCTCGACCTGGGTGTAGTTCTTCTCAGCTTGAATCAGAGTTCGCGAGGCAAAGGCTACAGGTTTGTCGACACCATCGGGCATAGTGTGAGATAAGACTGCTCCAATACCGTAGGGTGAGGCGTCGCATGTAAGCACTAAAGGCAGTTTCGGGTTGTAGTGAACGAGCAGTTTCGATGAACGGAACAACGCTTTCGAGCGTTCAAAAGCATCCTGTTGCGGCTTTCGCCAATGCCAACGAGTGTCTTTGTGGAGAAGTTCATGCACAGGAGCAAGCACAGCGCTAACGTTAGGCAGAAATGGGTGGTAATGGTTGACCATCCAGAGGTAACTACGCAACTCAGACACGTTGGTGGGTGCAGGCGCGTTCTGGATCGCGGCGGTCTTCTCCTCAGTTGGACGTATTCCTTCAGCGTCGAGTATGTGACCTAAGTATACGACCGAGTCTTGCAGGAATTGGCATTTTTCCAATTTTAGTGTGAGACCAGCATCCTGAAGCTTCTGTAGCACTGCATGGAGATTGCAGCGAGCTTCCTCGTACGTATCGCCTGAGACCAGGATATCATCTATGTAGACGGCTACCATCGGCATCCCTTGAAGAACCTGCTCCATTATCCTCTGAAAGATTCCAGGAGCCGACGAGACACCATAGCACAGACGTGTATAAGCAAATAGACCTTTCGAGGTAGTGATGGTGGTGAGTCTATGGGATCCCTCATCAAGTGGAACCTGTTGATAAGCGTGACTCAAGTCGAGTTTCGAGTAGTATTTACCACCAGCAAGTTTCACGTACTAGTCTTTGATGTTCGGAATCGGGTATTTGTCGACTTTCGTGGAGGCGTTCACAGTGAGCTTGTAGTCACTACAAATTCTGATGTCACCGTTTGACTTCAGCACCGGAACGATGAAGACGTTCCAACTCCGCTTCGACCTTTGCTTGGAGCGCGTAGGGAACGGGGCGCGACTTGTAGCATCGTTGCATTCTCATCCACGACAAGTTTTGCGGAGACGTTTTTCACACAGCCAAGTTTATTTGAGAACAACTGCGGGTAGAGTTTAGGAAGACTGCCGAATGGCGCAGCCTCTACACGGTGGAGTTGAGGCCAGTTAAGCCTAACACACTGCAGCCAATTTCTTCCAAGCAGGTTTGGACCATCGCCGGGGACGACAAGTAAAGGGAGATCATAATTCTGGCCTTCATGTTCGACATGCACAACACAACGTCCCAATGGCTGGATCACGCCGCCTGAATATGTCTTCAGGTTTGGTAGGTTGCTTGTGTCGAGTGGTACTGAACGGGGTAATCGATCATATTGCTGAGCACTTACGAGACTGAGCGCGGCACCAGTGTCTATCTCCATCTGGGTCGGAAAACCATTGAGTTTGATCTCGCACACATAAGGACCTCGCGGTGAGCGAGACTGGACAGTGAACACAGCATACTCGGAACTATCCAGAACTGCGGACGCATCTTGCACAAAGTGAGTACGGGCCTCAGCGTTAGCGGAAGGTGGTTGACGCTGCGGGGCTGGTGCACCTCCACGGCACACTGATGCGAAATGGTTGTTTTTGCTGCATTTCCCGCACTGCTTACCCCAAGCAGGGAAATGCTTGGCTCAATTCATGTGACCCTTCGCATTGCCACAACCAGGACAGCAAGTCTTGGCTTGGCCCGTTGACGTAGACGGCTGGTTTGGCACACGTTTATGTGGTTTCGGATTGTTGAAACGTTGCGGGACAAGCATCGACACGGTGAACAACAGGCGTAGCCTTGGAGTGTTCCGTCGATCCACCCATGGACTTCACTTAGGTCATGGTCGCTTCGAGTGTACGGCCATACTGTAGCAGGTCGGACAGCAATAGATTTGGTTCACGAAGTCCCTTATCGCGAATTTTCGATAAAAAACACTTCTGGAAAATCTGAGACTTAATCTCGCGGGCAGCATCAGTAAAGTCACAATTTCTCGACATTTGCAGTAATCGCGCATAGAATTTGTCAAGCGTCTCACCAGGCTGTTGTGTCGTCTGTCGGAACAGGTATACCTCGTACTCGGCATTCCGCTTTGGCGCAAAATATTCGGTGAGTTTCGCAGTGAGGCTTGTATATGAGTCGATCGTTTGACCCTCGACGGACAGTGCTTAATGAATCTCAAATACCTCTTCTCCCCCGTAGTGCAGTAACATGGCCTGTTTTCGGTTGTCGTCTGTGATATTTTTGGCCACAACGAAGTTGTTAAATCTTTTCAGCCAGCGGTCCCAGCGCGTCGCACACGAATCGTGCGGCTCTGGGTGGAACGGGGGCAGCGACAGATTGACATGGTCCTCCATTTTGAAATGTGTGGGAAGTTGCTACGGTACCGTTGCTGCTGGGATCATCGGCGATCCTGGGCTCACCTAGGCGATGACAGCATCCAAC
>CM067351.1:53723597-53726097 GCA_034190875.2 Urechis unicinctus | reverse complement strand
ACACGCAAACAGTGATATCAATGGTAATAGTAAATGTTTAGTTTAGTTTCTAAATCTGGGGCAAAAAATATTGTTTTTACATTATTGATTTATTTCCACACATTGCTATATGTGTGTGTCTTGGCATCAACAAAACAATAATCTTGATATTTTGAGAGGTTGTTATGTCAAAATGCCTCTTATGGTGGCAGCCTCTCGTTGCTCTTTTGAATATGGAGGTAAACAATTGGATTCATTCAAATACATGTATTTGAGCAAAAATGATTTTTTGTGTTTGTATGTATAAATATGTCTACCAAATTCAGCATGACGCCCCGTTCATTAAACGTTGAGTCTTAAACGGCAGACAGGTGTCTGGACAATCCATATAAATAGCGTCATCTTGTTTTCAAGACACTGTTGGTTTAAGATAATGTAAATATCGCATTAAAGTTTTCCATGAAATGGAAGCAGGCTTGTCGATTAGAGGAAGTTACCTGTGCCACAACACAAGGTAGTGATTCTTTAGCTACAGTTAAAGAGGCAGCGATTTTTTTCATTAAGAATGGGAGCTCATAAAACGATCAAGACGTGATTAGCATAAGAGGGGGAGCAGAGCCAATTTAACTACTTCCTCTCGATCTTTGAACTCTGGCCACTTTCCAGTTCAGTTGTCTTTGAATTGCTTAAATCTTGTCATATTTGCTTGTAGAAAATAATTAGCCGGTTAACAAAGGCACACGTCACTCAAAAGTTGTTAATCGGAGACTAATCGGCGCGGAGACCATGGCGTTGTCACTATGGAGCAAGAGAGTCCAGGGCAATGTACCGTAGTGCCATTCAATGGGTGACGATTCTGTAAAATATGTATCAATCAATATCTATTATCTACTCCTGACTGTGCTAACTGGGTTTGTAAAGTATAAGAAGCAATCAGAGTTATTGCGACGTTTTCGTTTCCATTATCAATCATCAATAGAACGTGCGATTCAACGATATAACTGACTTACTTCGTAATCATTTATGTATTTTGCGGTCACAATGGTCGAAAGTTGTTACCGTGTTTAGCAGTTAGTAGGTTATGGGAGAAAACAGAGAAAATGACTGCTTGATTGCGAAGGATTCAATGAACCTAGAAAAGGCAGAGCGGGTCGGGGGTTCATGTGAATCGGTATTTATGACTTAGTGGACTGAGCTATTTATTCGTCAATGTCTGTTGTAGTACCATTATGCATTATACTCTTATCCCGTCTTCTGCTTTCGGCTTTATTGTTACGCTTATGCCATAGGTTTCGCATCGAGGACCATTGTATTGAGCAAGACAAATTCATACGAAGATGTTGCACATTGTGGGAGATCATTGTTATTACTAGAAGAGAAAATAGTGTCGCAGTTTGTGTAATGTTTCACAATCACTTGCGAGCTCATATAACGGCTTTGTGAAGTGGTGGAAGTTCCATCCTCTTCACACGAAGTGCTTTGAAGGCTGCATGATAGATGAGCACTATCCATCAACAGGTGTGATGTTTGTAGAAATAGCCTTAATGGCATTACGACGGGTGCAACAGGAAGCATAGAGAACACAAGCAGAACACACGTTGGACACACAATAAAAGTTGCAACATACTGGGAGAATGTAATGAACATTGCAAACGATATGGCATCCTAGTGCCTGGGTGAATGTACAGTCGTGTTCCGTAAATACCGTGCCGCAAAAGACTTAATTTACCGTACTGTAATTTCGATAAAGCACATTGAATGTCGCATATGCTAACAGTGATTTCTATGCTCACCATTTGGAGTGCATACGGTTGTCAAATAGCATCGTGTTGATTCGTTATTAGCAGCCGCCTCTCATTGCGATTGCTCCTTCTTGCTATTTTGAATTTGAGGTAAAAATGTTGCATGCTATCATGTGAATGTATTCGCGCCAAAATATTTTAGTCATATTCATGTTAAATATTTGCTGTGTTGATAAAATTCGGTCAACCAAATTCAGTACCATTCATTAAAATATAAGGCATCTGCTTATGAGTAATTGAGCCATTATATTTGTGCCCAACCAAGAAGTACATTTTTCTTAGCGTTTATGATTAAAGATAAATAGCCCAAAGAGAAATTACAGCGGGTTAACACTATTCATTCTGGGGCATCAGATTAACCGGAAACACGAAGGTATCCAGGAGAGTCTGGCTGAGATATCTGTTAAACTGTATTAATATAAATTTTACCTACACGGTGACGGGAAACTGATGCGCTAATCCATAAAACAAGATACAGCATGTGATAGGTATATGCCATCATCCCCCTTTTAATGTTTGATTTGAATTTATTGCAATGATGATTTAACTACACTTTGTCGTGCCCTATATATTGCCAACATGTGTTTTGAAAACACCAAATATTGGCGTCCATTGGTCGCAAATAATCGTAGTGTGGTTTTTAATGTGTTCGGAGAGCGCTCCGAACCGACGTTCAAGGCTAGGTTAGCATGCTTTTCTATCTTCTCAACATGCGACAC
>CM067351.1:53713658-53723497 GCA_034190875.2 Urechis unicinctus | reverse complement strand
TAAGCATACTACGCATAGACATTTTGCGTGATTTGCTACGTCGTATTATATATCGCATAGCGTGGTTAGCGGTATTGAGTATAAGTTTATAATAAATAAAGACATCTTAACAAAATTTACAGGAACTATGTATGATATATAACACAACACGAATAATAAGTTTGTTGAATCTAAAATTTGTAATCGCGAAGTTATAAGCATACTACGCATAGACATTTTGCGTGATTTACTATGTCGGATTATATATCGCATAGGGTGGTTAGCGGTATAGAGTATAAATTCATAATAAAGCAAGATATGTTCACAAAATTCACAGGAACTATGTATCATATATTGCACAACATGAATAATAAGTTTGATGAATATGAAATTTATAATCGCGAAGTTATAAGCATACTACGCATAGACATTTTGCGTGATTTACTATGTCGGATTATATATCGCATAGGGTGGTTAGCGGTATTGAGTATAAATTCATAATAAAGCTAGATATCTTCACAAAATTCACAGGAACTATGTATCATATATTGCACAACATGAATAATAAGTTTGATGAATATGAAATTTATAATCGCGAAGTTATAAGCATACTACGCATAGACATTTTGCGTGATTTACTATGTCGGATTATATATCGCATAGGGTGGTTAGCGGTATTAAGTATAAGTTTATAATAAATAAAGACATCTTAACAAAATTCACAGGAACTATGTATGATATATAACACAACACGAATAATAAGTTTGTTGAATCTAAAATTTGTAATCGCGAAGTTATAAGCATACTACGCATAGACATTTTGCGTGATTTGCTATGTCGGATGATTTATCGCATAGCGTGGTTAGCGGTATTGAGTATAAATTCATAATAAAGCAAGATATCTTCACAAAATTCACAGGAACTATGTATCATATATTGCACAACATGAATAATAAGTTTGATGAATATGAGATTTATAATCGCGAAGTTATAAGCATACTACGCATAGACATTTTTGCGTGATTTTCTATGTCCGCCTCAGATAATCCGTGAGAAGGTCAGGCGGTCGCCGCGCGTCGGCACTACTAAAGGCTTATCGCGTCACGACTTCAATGGAACGAACATGGAAGTACAGCCCATCGGCCGATGTAGGTGTGACAACACAGGATGCGACCATGGCTTAACGCGCTCGTTGCCAGGCGCTACCAGCTAACATGTCCATTTAAGAGTGTATAGGATTTTCCCATGTATTATGGATCTCAATTATGAATGTGTATAACTCAACAACTAAACAACACATACATACAACATTCACAGTAACTAATAACCATAAACTAAATAACACGCACAAAAAGTTTGATGAATCTGAGATTAATAGTCGCATATAAAGCATATACGAATGATTCATCGCATAGGGTGGTTAGCGGTATTGAGTATAAATTCATAATAAAGCTAGATATCTTCACAAAATTCACAGGAACTATGTATGATATATTGCACAACACGAATAATAAGTTTGTTGAATGTGAGATTTATAATCGCGAAGTTATAAGCATACTACGCATAGACATTTTGCGTGATTTGCTACGTCGTATTATATATCGCATAGCGTGGTTAGCGGTATTGAGTATAAGTTTATAATAAATAAAGACATCTTAACAAAATTCACAGGAACTATGTATGATATATAACACAACATGAATAATAAGTTTGTTGAATCTAAAATTTGTAATCGCGAAGTTATAAGCATACTACGCATAGACATTTTGCGTGATTTGCTATGTCGGATGATTTATCGCATAGCGTGGTTAGCGGTATTGAGTATAAATTCATAATAAAGCAAGATATCTTCACAAAATTCACAGGAACTATGTATCATATATTGCACAACATGAATAATAAGTTTGATGAATATGAGATTTATAATCGCGAAGTTATAAGCATACTACGCATAGACATTTTTGCGTGATTTTCTATGTCCGCCTCAGATAATCCGTGAGAAGGTCAGGCGGTCGCCGCGCGTCGGCACTACTAAAGGCTTATCGCGTCACGACTTCAATGGAACGAACATGGAAGTACAGCCCATCGGCCGATGTAGGTGTGACAACACAGGATGCGACCATAGCTTAAAGATCAAAACTAACGTTTTTTGACATATCCGATTTTTATGTTTCAAAACGTAGGAAAATATCTTTTAATCTGACCACGGTAGATAATTTTACATTCTCTCAAGTATTGTGGACATAAATCCGCTGAGAATGTGGTGCTCGGGTTTAATTCCGATTGAATTCCCTGAGTCCATTTTGCACCAGTTGGTCGCTAGGAGGCAGGTCGCGTGACGTCACGTTTGCGGCTCGTCCCAAAACAAATTCGAGGGTGGTATTTCGGAAGCTGAGAAAAATTATACGATCCGCGATTTTTCCCCTGCAACTTTCCTTTCTACTGATTGGTATCTATTAACATGTCGTCATCAGATGAAGATTATGAAGCCTCATTATGTGAAATGAGGACTTATGATGTCCATTGGTATTTATTTGAGACCACACGATTGCGAATAGCAACCAGTCAGATAATGATGTTGAGACCTCAGAAACGGATTCCGACTCGGAAAATGAATGCAGTAAAGACGCTTTGACTTTCAGGCCAGTGGAAGTGTGGTGGGTAGAATTTTTCGTCTCTATTAGTCTAAATATCGAAATGGATTAGTATAGGTAGAAATAAACAATTCCGTGTAATGGGGTATATCTGGCCCACACACCCAAGTCAATAAATTCACCCAGCGCTTTCCCCGAGCGATAGTGACATGTATGATCACATAATTGACTTGGGTGCCTGTGAACTGGCCCCTTTCAGAATGTAGACGTCCTGTTAATATATCTCTCATCAGTGTTTATTTAAAAGACTAAGTCTACTCTTTTGCTCACAAATAAAGTCAGAATGCTCAGAAGAATTTGTGAATCATGGACAAACATGGACTGCTGGGTCAGCTTTTGTTATGTGAATGATCTAACATGGAATTAAAAATGGCTAAAGCTTGATTTGGGCAACCTTTCAGGTGTAGCTGTAACAACTGCGATCAGATGACCACATTGCGGGAATGTGTTTGTTGTCAAAATTACCCGAAGACTCTGGCAACAATAGAAGAGTGGCCATGAATGACCGAACATCCAGGGTTCAAGTCAAACTGTTTCGACCGTAATGTCCTGCTTGCATCCAAATTCGAGTACATACAGATAGATGGACATATAGGGGATGAAGTTAACACAATTGAGTTAGTTATGCCTTTATTGAAGCAAATATAAGACACACAGCCACTTCTGGACATAGACAATGTGTATTCCAAGTGTCCATGGTGTGCAATACATTTGGTAATCACGTTCAGTGCTACATGACAACAAACAACAAAACCAGCAATACATTTATATCTGGAGTACATAGTTGACCAAAAAAAAAGAGTTAAAAAAAACATTATTTTCATATTTCCCTAAGAAATAATCAATTCTTTTTTGCTCCAGGTTATTCAGATATTTGGCCTATCGCTGTTTCATCTACTGGGTGTGGCACAGATTAGGTAGACATAACAGAAAAGTATTGCCATCATGTGTCTTAAACAAAATAAGATCTACATTCCTAGATCCAGAGGGCCTTTACAGAGGATACCTAGAAAGTAGCTGAGTAGATTTTCTTTGCATGATTGAAGCGGCATCGGTGTGCTCCCACAAGAATGTCCTTTGCTGGCTTTTCAAATTGAGCAGCAATAGGGGTGGATCACTCCTTTCCGCCGAAAGAACTTTCGCCAGTCTGTAACTGGGATATTTCTCACGAAGCAAAAACACTTCAGTAATGAGGTTGTCAACATAATCTGAAACATAACCAGTTAATAAAAGATTAGTAATAAATAGTCTTTGAATCATTAAATGGAATGTTTGGTCTTTTGTGCCAGTATAATTACCCTATGGGCACTGCGGAGACTCATAATAAATTTATCTTAATAAATGCCAGCATTACATTATTGTTTAACTCATATTTACATATATTGAACAACAAATCCTGTGATATATACCAACCAAAAGTGATGGGAACTTTGACAGGCTTCACCACTGGATCCCCCTGTCTGGACTTTGGAAAGGACACTCCCCATTGTGCCTGGCCTTGTTGAGTGACTGCCCGAGCTCTATTGGAGTTTTCATTAAAATGCAAAAATGCAAGGAGTAATCTGGAAGTAAAGCACCAACAGTAGCAGATATAGCCTGGTGGTCTGGTATGCCCTATGTGAGCTCACAATACACCAGAATCTCATAACTTTATAAGCACCAACATAAACCCATGTTTTAGATCAGGTATTTGCAATATATACCACACTACAGTCACAGCAAAGCTCAATTAAATTACCTTGCTTCCATAGTGGCAAAGGGAAAGTGTACACTCTTGGGTGCGAAGAAGATCACCACCTTGTGGAAAGATTCTAAACTGGAAGTCTGCTCAGACGGAGATAATCTGCCAATGTCTTTCAGAAGGTGTTTGCTGTTCACGACCAGGGCCATCCTCCAGCTCAATGCCTCTATAAAACCAAAGTTGTAGGTGCTTTATTATGCTTATGAGAGAGCACTGACTTTTATAAGTATGCAATACAATTCCACTGTTTACAGGAGTATTTTCAAAGTAAACTATCACTTACATTTCCTGGTGCACTGCATGTTCATCCATATCATCCTCGTCACTTTCCATGTCGAATATAGACATCCAGGTGACTCAATATACCTACAAGCAAACATGTTTGAACTCCAAACGATTTGTGGGAGCCCTCTACCGGTTCAGTTGAGCTGGCCTCTATCTCGGGCACACCTGTCATCTCGTTTTCACTTTCACTGGAGGCATCAAGCATCTCAGCTCCAGTTAACATTTCATGCAGCACCTACAAACAGAGGCATCATGTGTTTCAGTGTCGACCAGTTGTACACCAATGATATTTCCCAAAATAGGGATCAAAATCACCTATATCAATATACTTCTATATACAGACTGTCTAATTTGTCCTATGACATCAGTAGTACTCCTCGTGTGTATGGACCAATTAAACACAGTATGTAGTGTATCCAAATCCCTAAACAATAACAGGCAAGCATTTTTGAGATCACATTGAAACACCAGTTATTGAGCCATGCTCATGGGGCCTTTCTTCATCAGTGATGCCTTAGCCTTAACACGGCCATGTCATTTGGGTCGTATGATTATTCATATAAGAAATAAATTTTGCTGTCAATCAAACACAAAGGCACAACCATGACTGGGAATAAAAATTGAATGGTCCTAGCTATCTTACCTGTTGACGTCGTCTTTTCTCAAAGGCACCTCGACGTTTTACTCGATCCTGGTTCACACCCATATAATTAAAAATCGTTGGCAAGGCACCTTGGCGGAACCTAGTTTGTTTAGAAAAGCCCAGACTTCTGAGCAGCTCTGGGTCCGTTTCATAGGCGTCCCTCTCAAACTGGTCGGAGCAAATGACAGGAGTTGTTTTGGTCGGCTTCCAATCCTTCCTCTTCACCTTTGCAATCCAATTCTTGTGCATTTTTCGGTCTTTCGGGAACCGAAAGAAACTCTTACCTGACCTCTCGGCGTTTCTACACTTAACCGACACAACAATAAGGCATAATCCAAACTGTCAGTGTAACAAACCGTGAAGACTTTTTCATAAACCATCAACGAGCCGCGACAACAATGGCGAAGCTTGTTGACATTCGTGATCAGCGAGCACAGAGCAGCGAACGTGACGTCACGGGCCAAATAATTCCGAACGTTGCCGAGCGGGATGTTCAACGAGTGGAAGACGAAAACAAACACTTTAAAATCATTTTATAAAGGAATAGGGTGCTCCAAAGTAACCGCTATTTATATGAATACCATTATTGAAGTTTATTCTTTCGAATTTCGCTTTTAAAAAAAATTGTGTTTATGATCTTTAACGCGCTCGTTGCCAGGCGCTACCAGCTAACATGTCCATTTAAGAGTGTATAGGATTTTCCCATGTATTATGGATCTCAATTATGAATGTGTATAACTCAACAACTAAACAACACATACATACAACATTCACAGTAACTAATAACCATAAACTAAATAACACGCACAAAAAGTTTGATGAATCTGAGATTAATAGTCGCATATAGAGCATATACGAATGATTCATCGCATAGGGTGGTTAGCGGTATTGAGTATAAATTCATAATAAAGCTAGATATCTTCACAAAATTCACAGGAACTATGTATGATATATTGCACAACACGAATAATAAGTTTGTTGAATGTGAGATTTATAATCGCGAAGTTATAAGCATACTACGCATAGACATTTTGCGTGATTTACTATGTCGGATTATATATCGCATAGGGTGGTTAGCGGTATTGAGTATAAGTTTATAAAAATAAAGCAAGATATCTTAACAAAATTCACAGGAACTATGTATCATATATAACACAACATGAATAATAAGTTTGATGAATATAAAATTTATAATCGCGAAGTTATAAGCATACTACGCATAGACATTTTGCGTGATTTACTATGTCGGATTATATATCGCACAGGGTGGTTAGCGGTATTGAGTATAAGTTTCATAATAAATAAAGATATCTTCACAAAATTCACAGGAACTATGTATGATATATAACACAACACGAATAATAAGTTTGTTGAATCTAAAATTTGTAATCGCGAAGTTATAAGCATACTACGCATAGACATTTTGCGTGATTTACTATGTCGGATTATATATCGCATAGGGTGGTTAGCGGTATTGAGTATAAATTCATAATAAAGCAAGATATGTTCACAAAATTCACAGGAACTATGTATCATATATTGCACAACATGAATAATAAGTTTGATGAATATGAAATTTATAATCGCGAAGTTATAAGCATACTACGCATAGACATTTTGCGTGATTTACTATGTCGGATTATATATCGCATAGGGTGGTTAGCGGTATTGAGTATAAGTTTATAATAAATAAAGACATCTTAACAAAATTCACAGGAACTATGTATGATATATAACACAACACGAATAATAAGTTTGTTGAATCTAAAATTTGTAATCGCGAAGTTATAAGCATACTACGCATAGACATTTTGCGTGATTTGCTATGTCGGATGATTTATCGCATAGCGTGGTTAGCGGTATTGAGTATAAATTCATAATAAAGCAAGATATCTTCACAAAATTCACAGGAACTATGTATCATATATTGCACAACATGAATAATAAGTTTGATGAATATGAGATTTATAATCGCGAAGTTATAAGCATACTACGCATAGACATTTTTGCGTGACTTTTTCTATGTCCGCCTCAGATAATCCGTGTGAAAGGTCAGGCGGTCGCCGCGCGTCGGCACTACTAAAGGCTTATCGCGTCACGACTTCAATGGAACGAACATGGAAGTACAGCCCATCGGCCGATGTAGGTGTGACAACACAGGATGCGACCATGGCTTAACGCGCTCGTTGCCAGGCGCTACCAGCTAACATGTCCATTTTAAGAGTGTATAGGATTTTCCCATGTATTATGGATCTCAATTATGAATGTGTATAACTCAACAACTAAACACACATACATACAACATTCACAGCAACTAATAACCATAAACTAAATAACACGCACAAAAGGTTTGATGAATCTGAGATTAATAATCGCGGAGATATGGTCGATTTCTGTCGCGTAATAGCCCTAGGTATGAGAGCATATACGGATGATTCATCGCATCGGGTGATTCATCGAAAATAGGTATTGGTTAGCGAAAATTGAGTATAAATTCATAATAAAGCTAGATATCTTCACACAAATTCACAGGAACTATGTATGATATATTGCACAACACGAATAATAAGTTTGTTGAATGTGAGATTTATAATCGCGAAGTTATAAGCATACTACGCATAGACATTTTGCGTGATTTGCTACGTCGTATTATATATCGCATAGCGTGGTTACCGGTATTGAGTATAAGTTTATAATGAATGCGCAAAATTTACAGGAACTATGTATGATATATAACACACAACACGAATAATAAGTTTGTTGAATGTGAGATTTATAATCGCGAAGTTATAAGCATACTACGCATAGACATTTTGCGTGATTTACTATGTCGGATTATATATCGCATAGCGTGGTTAGCGGTATTGAGTATAAATTCATAATAAAGCTAGATATCTTCACAAAATTCACCGGAACTATGTATATTATATAACACAATAGGAATAATAATTTTTATGAATATGAGATTTATAATCGTGAAGTTATAAGCATACTACGCATAGACATTTTGCGTGATTTACTATGTCGGATTATATATCGCATAGGGGGGGTTAGCGGTATGAGTATAAATTCATAATAAAGCAAGATATCTTCACAAAATTTACAGGAACTATGTATGATATATGGCACAACATGAATAATAAGTTTGGTGAATGTGAGATTTATAATCTGGTACGCATAGACATTTTTGCGTGATTTTCAATGTCCGCCTCAGAAAAGCCGTGAGAAGGCCAGGCGGTCCGCGCGTTGGCACCTACTCGCGGCTTATCGCGTCATGACCTCAAGCTTGGATCCCCCTATATAAGGAGTGGGGATAGCAATATTATCTCATTCTTCTTGAAGAACAATCCGACTGCAGCTCCGAAATATAAGCATACGACCATCACCAGATTCATATATATTCAGCATCTTCGCCCTCAGTTTCGACGCAAATAGTAAGTCGCATACATTTCTCCTATCTACTCTTACATAGCAAATCACGCAAAATATAATATGCGTAGAATGCTTTATAACTTCGCGATTATAAATTTCACATAATTCAAACTTTGTATATTCGTATTTTCCAGCAAATTTGGTAATTCTATCTTAAATATAACGGAAGTTATACTTCATTCAGACTACGGCACTAGTGTATAACATCCTTTGAAAGTCATGGTGCATTCATAAACATTTAGAGAGTGATGAGTCCGGATGGTACTGCTTCTATCATAAATGATACTCGGCCCTTAGAGGTAGGAGGCCCGGATTTTTTCGTGATTCGGGTAGGGGAGGGGTCGGTACAATGTCCCCCTGATAATGGCGGCGATCGCAAGTTTTTCCTGGCGCGGCGAGTTGATTCCCCGAGGTATATACGGCGAAAAGTGGTACGCTGGCCCGAAAAGTAGGGTCAATCTTGGCCCAGATGCACAAGAGCCACTCCCTTCCACCAGTGATTACCAACCCCCAGTGTCTCTAGCGCCAAGTTCCCCCGACGAGTGCCTCCCATCAACCAGTGGTAACCAATCCCCTGGCAAATGCGCAGGAAAGCAAAACGGCTGCGATGCAGTGAAGGTGAGTCCAGCTCAGATTCTTCTGATACTGCATCTGATTCTGATTCTGAGTCTGCAGATGATATTGCAGAAGCTACTGCATGCCTTTTTTTTGGGGGTGTATGGGGTGGCCAGGGAGGGGTAGCACCTCTGGTGGTTAACATGTCGTACTCTTCAATGAGTAGTTTGTCCACCTTTGGTCCCCACAACCTGTGGTCCAAGTAGCTTTTTATAAGCGGCCACACCCCGGTAAACCGCTTCGACTGGCGGGCTAAACCAGGTGAGGGTATGATACCTTTAACAATATATATATATTATTATCAGGCAACATCTCAGCTATACAGCCTCGTTGATTGCATTCAAAAATATGCATTAACATTTAAATGAGAGGCATTTAACCAAACCCATGTCTCGTAAAAAGTTGGTATGACGGTAATCCGATATTTCAAAACGCTATAACTCCAAAAGTAATTGATATATCTTTATTAAATTTTGCAGTCTTATTGATC
>CM067351.1:53702832-53708558 GCA_034190875.2 Urechis unicinctus | reverse complement strand
AACTAACAATCTTCATGTTATGAACGAATGGTATGCCCGAAGATGTTTCACAGTAACGTATAACACACAAATATTTCCTGTACAGCCGTTAAGATAATATTCTGTCATGCATCCGCTTCCTTATAGATTCTCTTCAAAGTTGCTTACTAAGTTTATCCTCATCCCCAAGTATTAAGACGACACAGAACCATAAACACAAATCATCAATGAGTTGCATGTCCCTAGTCTGATTTTATATATATATATATATATATATATATATATATATATAGATATATATATATATATATATATATAGAGGATATAGATAGAGATATATACAGAAAGATAGAGATATAGAGAGAGATATATTATATATATATATATATAGATAGATAGATATAGATATATAAAATATATATATACCTTAATATATATACATAGAGATCTATGGATATATATTGTACATATCTATTTATATATATACATATATATAAATAGATATAGAGAAATATATATAAAGCTAAGTATATATCTCTATGTATATAGATATGTATATATATAGATGGAGAGATATATATGTGTACATATATCTTTATAAAGATATAGAGAGATATCTATTTCTGTAGATAGATATAGATAGATATTCATAGATATGTTTTTATTTTTATTTATACATATATATATTTTTTTTATAGAGATACAGATCTCTAAAGAGATTATAGAGAGATATAGAAATATAGAAACATCTGTATATAAATATATGAGGGATATATGTATAAATATATATAGACAGATTTCTATATATAGAGATACCCTAGATAAAATAAATATAGAGAGGGGAAAAATATATACATATATATATACTCCATATATACATAGATAGATATGCATATGTTTTTTATAAATATATATATATCTATCTATATATATATAGATATCTATAGAGATATATATATATAGATATATATATATATCTATATCATATATATATATATATATATATATATATATATATATATATATATATATACGTATACCACTCGATTGGCTTGAGGTGTGATATGGGTCGATTAACTGCTGTCAATCAGGGGCAGGCTGGCTAGATGCTGGTCTAGTGAGTCAACCGCTACCTAGCTTGATCCAGTAATTGTTTACTATGACCTCAACATGGCCGGTTTGTGATTGACAGCTTCTCTTCCGAACCCTTTGACAGAAGTGTGCAGCATGTCTTTTGTTGAAGCATCACATGAATAGGTTATTGTACATATAGCTTTCACTGTGACAGCTGCCTTCCATTAACATATTTCTATCACTATTCCTGGACAGTTTGTGTTGGCAGTTATTTCGGAATTACCGGTATTTTGTGTGACAAAGAAGCATCGCAAAACAATGCACCATGTCGAAATGGGTACAAATATCTACACTAAAATGAACATGAATTCTCAAAGATGTCGTGGTAGCGTTGGCGTGGTGACTTCACATTAGACGTATCACTCATGGTATTGGCACAAAGCACGCCAGCTCCCTGAGATTAGTGCTGTAAACCCTTTGAGCTGCTGGCACAGATAAGTCAACATTTATGTATGTATGTATGTATGTATGTATGTATGTATGTATGTATGTATGTATGTATGTATGTATGTATGTATGTATGTATGTATGTATGTATGTATGTATGTATGTATGTATGTATGTATGTATGTATGTATGTATGTATGTATGTATGTATGTCTGTATGTATGTATGTATGTATGTATGTATGTATGTATGTATGTATGTATGTATGTATGTGTATGTATGTATGTATGTCTGTATGTATGTATGTCTGTATGTATGTATGTATGTATGTGTATGTATGTATGTATGTATGCATGCATGCATGCATGCATGCATGCATGCATGCATGCATGCATGCATGCATGCATGTATGTATGTATGTATGTATGTATGTATGTATGTATGTATGTATGTATGTATGTATGTATGTATGTATGTATGTATGTATGTATGTATGTATGTATGTATGTATGTATGTATGTATGTATGTATGTATGTATGTATGTATGTATGTACGCATGTATGTATGTATATATGTATGTATGTATGTATGCATGTATGTATATATGTATGTATTTTTGTATGTATGTTTGTTTGTTTGTATGTATGTATGTGAAGATGTTTAGATGTATGTATGTATTCAGCCAAAGTTGTGTTTCAGGAAGCTTTTCTATCTGCACCATCACCTTTACTTGATGGATGACCTGGTGAAGCCCGCAGAACTCAATATGTGGTCATCTATTATTCACAACATCCATAACTTTTTCATTAAATGTTGAATTATGTGATCACGGGATGCGGGATTTGTCCTTAAAATGTTTTCACATAATAAGGCGCCGTTATTTCATCAAACAAACTTGGGTGTATGCGTGTGGTGCAAGATTTTAATGCAATTGGTATTCTTAGTCTGAGTTATATTCAAATTATTTCAATAAGTTTTCGGAGAATACAGCCTTGGATATCTTTGTCTGGCATTAATGTGATAATGATTGCTCCCTTACACTGACACTGAATTGGAATAAACCATTTTATATTGCTAACATAGTGAGGAATAACCGAGGAATTAGTAAGCACTTTGTGTTGATCGACCACGTGTAAGTTAAATGACTTGCGTTACCCACTTTAAAATGACTACTCGAAAACCAATCTTCTCCATATATATGCAGCTTATGAATAGGCTAACGAGTTCCAGATTGCGTGTGTACAGAATGAAGGCATCGCGTGTAGGATTGTGGTTTTCACGTTCTCTCAGGGGCTTGTTCGCTTAGTATTTATCATCTATATCCTCTCCTCTGTCCTAGCTTTGTGTCCCCTAGGCTCAGACCTATATCCAAAACCTGATGGCCCATATTCATGGTTCTCAGACAGGACAAGACACATGTCTATGAATTACGTTTCTATGTCGCTCAGACAGGATATGAATCATCGAGAATGATATCATCTTATTTGTTTTGGAACCAGACAGTTTTGCAGTTTAAATGTATTCGTGCAATCGATACACTTACCTTGGTGCTATTCGCTGTAATATCAAATCATAATATTTCAGCGTTATAGTAGAACTATGGATACTGGCTTATAGTTATGGCGGAGAACTGACGCTGTTGGTAATAAACAACACCATGTTAGCTTTTCTGAACTCGTCACTTAGGTCGGCAGAGATTATGACGTCCCCAATCAAAGTGACATGGAATTTCTTTTATTTGCATTAAACATTGTCATTGCATCAATTATTATATGCCGCATTAAGAAATAATTAATTGATTACCGGGATATATATATATAGAGAGATATATAGATAGAGAGAGAGATATAGAGAGAGAGAGAGAGAGATATATCGATAGAGAGATCGATAGAGAGATAGAGATATAGACGGAGATAGATATACATATAGAGAGAGAGACATAGAGAGACAGATAGATAGAAATATATAGAGAGGGAGAGAACTAGAGGGGGTCCCCCCCCCTCTCCCACCCCCCCCTTTTATATATATAAAGATACATATATAAGAGATATATTTCTAAACATACATATATGGAGAGATATAGATTTATATAGAGATAGGTATATATATATATATGAGATATATCCTATAGATATATATAGATATATATATATATATATATATATATAATATATATATATATATATATATATATATATATATATATATATATATATATATATATATATATATATATATATGTATCCCCGCCGTCCTGAGGCTGATAATGGTGTACCAATGAGTGTAATATATCCTGATACCATAGGCGGTATAACTCTCTGCTTCTATTTCAGCCTTTTCGCAGCATTGATACATAACTTGCCATTGTCTTGTTTAGTCAAGGTGGCTATGTCATGGCTCAGTGCACTGCTCGCCTTTAGTTTATCTTACAGAAGCTGGTATGGTTAGGGTACACATTTGAATCATCAAAATCTCAATTCCCACGATTGAATGTATTGTTCTCTTACAAATAGCATACCCAGATACTTAACCACTGTTGAAACGGTGATTCGAAGAATATATCGTTCGAATATGGCATTTATTGCCTCATTTATCATCGCAAAGTTGTCAGATCAATTGGTTTCTTGCGGGGAAGTAAAAGATAATGTCGGTCATAATATTCAGTGCGTTAGGTGCTAAATGATGCAGTAGGAATTTCGCCTCTTTAGTATATTGACTGAGTGAATTGAATGACCTTTTTTACATATGTTATAGCGTTTTTTGCATTTATAGGCTATGCAGAACAACATGGCAATGAATATGAACGCTGAATCTGACATTGATTCAGAATTGACCATTCAATATCGACTACATAGCATCGACTTAAACTGAAGAATGAACAAGTAAATCGCATTGATAGAGCGATTGATTGTTACAAATAACAACGTGACGTTTTGGACAACACTTTCATCTCCATGTTAATGATGCATATAATCACGTGAAAAGGCCTCCAATTACGTGTGTCAAGAAGAATGTATTACCAGTCGGATTGTGGCTTTCATATGACTTTTGTGTTCGTCGTTAAGGTATGTTGTCCTAGGTGACTTTCAGACTAAATACATCTGGTCGTATTGTTTATTTATGCTTTATCGCCCGGCAAAATCATCGAGATTACAATTGATGGGTTGCGATGACATGGAATATTGCAAGTTAGACGTGACGTTACAATAGTACGTGCCCACTTATCTCCTTTTAAGGCCACACTTATGTTATCAATACCACAAAGCCTAGTGTCGGGGAATATACATATATTAACCTAGATACTCTCTGTCGTCATACATACGCTGTTATGTCCATTAGGGGATGACACCTTTGCTGGGACAGGAACGCTCATGTTTAAAAAGACAGTGAGCCCGTTGTTATATACGTCAGCTTCTCCGACGAAGAGGACGAAGGCATTAAACCTCACATCCAAACAGGACAACTATCTGATATACGTAAGCCGTACATTGTATTTGACTTTATAACACGTCTTATGGGATATACCCTATATGTTACAATAACGATGCTCTTGGTAATATACGGTCGGTGATACTTCTTTCTTGCTAGGTTATTTATCTGGAATAACCATTGCACTTGACGCACAAGTTTATCTAATAAGCATTAGATGCAAGCTAATATATATCTGTGTGTTTTTTCAAAAATACAACATTGGCTGCTCGGTTTAATTTGAAGCCAAACTATCACAATGTAAGCCCACAAACAGCTCTCGTGTTGATGACACTTTGTTCATGCTGACACCTTGGGATGTTATTATGGGTAATGTACTAATATAATGTGTGAAAAGTTTTTGTAATAGCAGTTTGTGCTCTGCGATACATTTTACACCTAGTGACAGGGAAACCTCCACACTGCTGTTTTTGTTTGTGGTTATCGACCAATAATCAACTGAAAAACAAAACCATTTGAAATATTCATCAATTGAGCAGAATAAGCATTAGAAATGTTCCTTTGCTGCACATGATTTGTTTATCATCGTATATAATGTTTTATAGAAACTCTGCCGGGAGAATTAACTTACACTTGCTATGTACGTCCACCACTATGATCAGTAATACTCTGTAAAGAGTATGAATGAGTTGAATAATGGGTTGTAATCTGTACCAGGGTTAGAATAATCATTGCCAGTAACCCCTCTTTTCTGGACCCTGTAACTGGATATTTATCACGATTTGACCAAAGCGAA
>CM067351.1:53658603-53697732 GCA_034190875.2 Urechis unicinctus | reverse complement strand
TTTATTTCATGTATGTATGAAGCACTCCAAAATGAATCATCATTGATGGTGTCATTTACAAAGCTGTTTCTTAACTGACATCGATGTCAGGAGTATATAGCATTCCTAGTAAATATAAGAAGTTTACTGAAGTCTATTTTTCAAACCCATGTTGTTCGGTTGGCTAATGCTGGTTGGAGATGCATCCAATTAGAGGTGTTTCTTAGAAGCTGATATGGAATTATTTTAGTACCCGGGTTTAGGTATCCGGCCCACCAACTGAATGTCCCGGCGCTCAGGATGACATGATCGCAAAGATAGAGGAGCGAGAAGTCCTGTGCATAGTCATTAAAAAGACGAAAATGCAATCCGAGAAGTTTGAGTGGTCTTGATGTTTTTCTTTCGCCCATTTCTTCTCGTCTGTTGCTACAAAGAAATTCACATTTCTTCCGAATATTCGTAAAAGTACTCTATACCAAGAATATAGTAGGATGGGTGAAATGTTTGATTTCTTCTCTTGAAATCTCCACGTCTGATATGAATGCCAATATTTACATACTTTGTCGATGAGTTTGTAAGTTTGCTCATAAAAGAACGAGCTTCGTGAAGAAATGACTCTTTGGGAATGAACTCGTGCCTGATAAACGGTTCAATGTCATTGAAACACAAATCACCAGCATACAGAGCATGTGCAACGAAAAATCCACTAAGTCGAATGTATTCACCTTCACACGGCTTGCTCATAATCGCCTGTACATCTCCTGTTCTGTTATCGTAACCAATCGTACCACATAAGCCATGGAAAACTCGCCACTCGTGCACTTCATTCCTGGCAAGTACAACTGGCATCTGCGACATGGCAAATGTGCGTCGAATTCGATTCAAATCGCTATCGAGTAACAAAGGCGTCAGCCTATTCCTGCGTGCGATTCCCATGAGAGCAGCATATTGACTCATCTGGTTGCCCAATCGCCCACGCGGAAAAACTGATAAATATCCGGAACACCATGCTTCTGTCGTGTTAACGTGGCTTGCATCACTTTCTGGTGGTGGAAGGACAAACTTGCTGCTAACCTTCCACTGTTGTTGAAACCCATACGCATGAAATGACCATAGCGACCAACAGACCGAGAATACCATACTCTTTGCGTATATCCATAGTTGATCTCGCACAAGTAAACGTTCCGAAAATATTAAGAAGCTCAACGAGAAAAGTGAACACACACACCCCTAAAATGGAAGTGGAATTAGTTCTTAAAGAACTCAAAGACTCCATAAATGTGTTGATGACGACGCTGTTGATGCTGGAAGTGAGGAAAGATCTAAAAGACTTCAAAGAAGATATCAACAAACGGCTGACTGACATGGACCAAAACCAAGAAAGTTTGAGCAAGGAAGTCAAGTAATTTAAAGTAAGCTATGAAAGTGACAGCGCTAAAACCGCCGCCTGGATACTCACTCTTGAAAAAAAAGTAAAGTCACTCGTACTGACGAATTTTCGAAATGAGAAAAGAAGCAGAGCATATAACATCCGAATAACTGGAATTAAAGAAACAGTGCGAAAATATCCCACTAAAATTAGAGCAGGCTTTAAAAGAAAACAACATTGACATTACTGACAGCGCAATAAATCATCCAATCTGAAACAAGAAACAAACATGGAAAATCGAAGATAATACAAGACAGAACCTTTGCTGAAATGGAAGTTCATCGGCGGGCACATCGCCAAATGGTAGATGGGTGGGGAAAAGGACTGAAAGCGGGAATCAACAGAAACCTCCAACTCATCGTAGATGGCTGCATCACGGAAATAAACTAAAGCAAGCAAACACATATCATCCCATAGAAAAACCTATTTTATATGTCAGTATCATGAATTCAATGCCCATTCAAACTATGTCCCAAGACCGAGATGTCCGCCAAATACAATTGCTTCGTTATAACTATCGATATGTGCATCATAATGAAAACCGTAATCAAATGAAACGCCACTATCAGATTGTCAGTTGATGTTGACGTTCCGAGGCACGTTCCCGGGGGGGGCACTTGGCCTTATTCTGGATAGGGGTGTGCCGCGGGACCTCGAAAACCCGTACCCGTCGTACAAGGTCAAAATGGCCCAAAGCATACCCCGTCGTACAAGGTATTATGCGAATGTATAACCCCTCGTACAGATTGAAGCTCAAAAACATACCCCGTCGTACAAGTATGAGGCCAAAAAACCCGTCGTACAAGTCAAGAGGCCGAAAAACATACCCCGTCGCGCGGCACATATGTACTACCTCTATACCATTAAGTGCCCCCCCCGGGGGCACGTTGTCCCAAATAACCTATCAGAAGATTAGTGCGATTTTGATCCTGGGCATATGATTATAGAATCAGAATATAGATATATCTAATGACATATTGCACACACTGAGCGGGTACGCAAAATGGTTTGTTTTCTGAGTGTGTCACCGTGAATTTCTTATCTTAAACGACTGGACATAGTCCAGAATCAGGCACTGAGGATTTGCCTGGGGGATTTCGAACATCACCCATTGAAAGCCTCCATGCTGAAGCCAATGAAATGCCAATCCATTTAAGAAGAAACAAACTGGCCCTTCAATATGCAATCAAAATAAAAAGCAATCCAAACCATCATACACATGACATTATCTTCCACCCAAAATATCAAACATTATACGAAAATAAACCTTATACCGTCCACCTCTTGGCATCCGTTTACAAGAATCACTAAACAATATATGCAATAATCTAGACATAATTGCGCCAAACAAAATCCCCAAAACACCACCCTGGCAATTGATCACACCAACAATAGACACATCCCTTACAATATATGATAAATCAAATGCTAATGACCTCTTGATAAAATTTAATGAACTTAAAGAACAACACAAATACAACATACATATTTATACCGACGGATCCAAAGATGCAAACCGTGTGGGCGCTGGAGTCGTATTAAGGCCTCACACCCACAAGGAAAGACTGCCTGGTGCAGTATCCGTTTTTACAGCTGAAGTCACCGCAATAAAATTAGCATTGAGCCATATTGCTCACCACACCCATCAAAATTTTACCATTTTAGGTGATTCTTTGTCTGCCCTGGAGGCAATTAAAAACAAGTCATTGTCGTGTCATATTGTTGTTGATATTTTAGAAGATCTTACTCGTTTATCCATGCTTGGGAAAAATGTTGAGTTTGTTTGGAAGTTTAGTCACATAGGTATCCCAGGCAACGAAAAAGCCGAGAGGACTGTGAAAGGGGCCCTACATAAACCAGTGTCTGAGACCAAGATCGCTTTTACAGATCTTGGTTCTCAGATAAACAAACACCTGAAAAATAGTTGGCAAGAACTGTGAGAGGCCAACAAACTTCTTGCCATCCTACGAAATATAGGGGAATGGGAACACAGCAAGCGTAAAAATAGGAGAGAGGAAGTCGCGCTGGCTCATGCACGAATAGGCCATACTTACTTAACGCATGGATATCTGCTAAGAAATGAAGCCATGCCACAATGCATACCTTGCAATGAACCTTTTACAGTAAAACACTTCTTAGTAGGTTGCGTAGATTTTAGCCATATACAGGGAAGATATTACAATGTGAGAGATATAAAAGAACTCATTGACACAGTAAATCCTTCAACAATAATTGAATATATCAGACAAAGAGATCTATTCTACAGATTTTAATTCAATTCAACTTTGACATATTATTTCAACTGAATTCAATCAAATCAATTTAAATACACTAATGTCGTAGATTAACCCATCTTTGCCTGGCACAATATGACACTACTGTGCCGTTAAAACATATACATACCATCACCATCACTATTACCAGACTTTGTCGTCGTCGATAATAATGCAGAGCCAGCATCATAAGCGTTGAATAGAATGGTTTCGATCATCAAACAGGACAATTTGGCGACTACAATCTTGCATTGTGATTGATTCTCTGTCTTCTCCATAGTAATAAGCGGAGTGCCCGGTGTATATCAAAAGGTTACCTTATACCTTCGGATAGCATCATGGCACAATCACTTTGGCACCTGCCTCATTTCACTTTCTGGTCCAACGGAGTTGCTTCATGAAAGCGACTAAAATTGATATGAGAAACTATCCTCATATTCCCGAAATCTCGTCTTACTGATTTGTTGTCACTTTTGATAAGCCGGAGAGGCATTCAGTCACACATTACCTTACAAAATAAACCAACCTCAATCATTAGCTGAAAGATTTTGCTCATTGTGCTGTTGACGTCAAATGTACTCTTCACAATTCTGCAAATATACAAAAGAGCTTGTTACTGCATATATTTGTGTGCTCGAAAGGCGCGTGTTATTGTACCATTCACAGATATCGCTCCCCCTGTGGGTCCGGGGGTAGAATAGGCCCACTGTATCCTCCTGCATGTCGTAAGAGGCGACTAATAAGGGGGCAACCTGTTGGCCGTGGGTTGCGACTCGTGTCGGTGAACAATGGTTGAGTGGAGCGGTCCTTTTGAGGGCCGTATCTGCAACACACTACTCTGGCCCGGATTTCGCCCAGACGAGAGGCTGGAAAAGCCTGGTCCAGTCAATCGGCTGGTGGTGACTTGCCCTAGGATACTATTTGCATTTTTATCTTTTTCAACATCATCCACTTGTATGTGTCCCTCTTTTTTTACATTTATCTTAGAAGGCGGCTGCTTAATCAGGTCAAACTTAACTATCAATCTTTCTAGGCGCCATGTAACACATACGTGTTGGTATGGCGTTAAACCCTATTTTCACTCACTGACTCACTCACAGATATCGCTGTTTATTTTACAGCAAGTGATAACCTATGCACACCTGAATGACTCGAGGTAACTCCAAGAAACCTGAACCAAGCTTGTATAACATCCTTGACAAATATGTCATTAAAGGGTGTCATTTGAGTGTTGGACATTCTGGTATCATTCTTTTATACGGTTTACGCCATTCTGCATATACTTAATTGGTCACGCCACCTGTTTCATCTCATATGAACCCATCACCCATCACCTCTCGTGAATTTACCTTTTCGTTCATTTATTTCTTCTGTATATGGATATTGATGTCAAGGTCAAAATTCTATTCAATGGAAAAAAAAACATGATTGGCTTCTAAGCATTGTGTCGGGTCATAAAGGATAACGTCAGGTTTTTTTGGGATGGTTCCATGACAAAATACATGTCAATTCTGTGAGCAACCACATGATATTCAGTCGCAAGAGTTTCAGACACCCTGATTTTGCAAGCAGCTGAAGGATAAAATCGGCGATGGGTCATCCTATTTAGCAAGAAGATCCCATATTTTAACTACTGATTCGTTGGCATCCAAATAAATATTTCACTAACCTTTATCTTTATGTATAGCAACAATAATTATGACTGATGATGCAGATCAGGTATGTATGTTCGTTAAGCAGAAAATATCGATTGTAGCCACATTGATCAACCCGAAATTTAACATTTAAACTAGCAATATGTATATATATTATATATATATAGATATATATATATATATCTATATATATATATATATATATAGATATATATATATATATATATATATATAATATATATATATATATATTATATATATATATATATATATATAGATATATATATATTTATATATATGTATATGTATATATATATATGTATATGTATATATATATGTATCTATTATATCTGTATTTTATATCTCTACATATATATACCCTTATCTCTATACCAATTATATATATATATTCATATATATATATATATATATAGATCTACATACATATATATACATATATATATATATATATATATATATATTTATATATTTATATATATGTGTGTGTGTGTGTGTGTGTGTGAATATATAAACCACTGTACATATTTATGTATATGTATATATATATATGTATATGTATATATATATATGTATATATATATATATATATATATATATATATATATATATATATATATATATATATATATTTATATATATATATATATGTATATATATTTATATATATACATATATATACACTTATATATATATATACAATTATATATATATCTTCATATATGGATTTGTTTAGGTGAGTTATCACTGAAATATTCGACCTGGTTTTTTATATCTCTTTGTGTTGCATATGCAGCCAAGAGTAATAATATTTCATGCAATGAGTCACCTGTGCGATGTGAAATATATAGCAGTGCTGTGCATTTGAAAACGTGGTTTTCGCCAGGTTTATTCACTGACTCTTAGCTGTCAGCAGGCACATCACACTTCATTACGTCTGCTAAGGACGCCGCCCATTATTGACGTGGTCATCGTGAATGCTAAAAGTCTTCATCAGCGTATGGTGGTAAACACGCTGTTATTGTCTTTGCATCCATTCAATGTCCTCGAGAAAGCCGCTAAGTGAATGCGATTATCCTTCAAAGGATGCTATGCTATTTTTTGGAGTGGCGTTAGGATGTAGTAATGCTAGACAGATAGGCGTCGGTCATCAATGATAGATAAGACGACTTGGTTAGTGGCCAATACATGGCTCATCACCAGATAATATCATCAGGTGTGTTCTTGTTTTGGTTCATCGTATGATTTATGTTTTTATTTATAAATAAACAGAAGAAGAATGCAAAGCAAATAATTGTGACTGACATTCACTTAGGTAAGACAATGGCAGGCCATGTACTGAAAAGATTCCTGAAGTATTGTTTGGACTGAATCTGTGATGCACTTGCTGTCAGTATGCTATATGATTGAGTTTTCCAAGCCAAAACTAATAAAGATATCTAGATATGAGAGGTTTAAGCTTAAGACAGCCAGTGATTATGAAACTACAATTTGACGGCTCGTGTGTTGTTTATGACTGACAATACAAGGGTACGCATGTGCCTTGTATGTTGTGGCGTTGTGGTAGCCATGTCATGCTGTCGTTTGACAAGCCTAGTATCACTGCCAGTGTATGGGGCTGTAAAGTATGCACCCCGTCCTTTGAGGTGACTAGGAATCACACATAATCCTGCGAAGCATTTAAATGAACAGTTGTTAAGTGAGTTTGAATCGGGTATTTATTGTTACCAGGTTATGATTTGAAGAACTACCAATTTCGAATATTTTTGCGGTATTTTGCTTCAAATGCTATTTTTTCAATTTCGTCGAGTGCGCTTGGCACAATGGACATTGGTATGCACTGTATTATCAGAAGCTACAGCAAATCTCTTACTAATTTTGTTTACCATAGTGAAATCACAAAACGTCAACGTTCTTGGCCCACGCTTTATCGATTGCGGCATGTTGATGTGTGGTTGATGTTCAAAGCTTTAATAATGAGCCAAAACTAACAACACATTATTTAACATATCATGGAATCTCGTAAGTAATGCGTCTTAAGTTGCATGCACAATGTAAATGGAATATGCAATAGCTAATATTAGACTGATCGCCTAGCCTAGAGTACATTCAGAGTAACCCCATCTTAAGGTCAACGCACCAACGACATTTAATTGGCACAGTTAACAAGTAACGAGATGCTAATACCATCCGTGTCGCACTGAATTCAATCTGGTGTCATATCGAATGCAAAACATATACATATGTTGTATGCGTATGGTGGACCGCTATATTTCTTTCCCCTTTTAAAGCGCTTAATTTTATTGTACAACAGTTGCATAGGTCATGTTATGTCATGATAGTGAACTTTAGCGGTCTAGGTTATGTTGCATGCCATTCCTACCCGATTATGAAATAAATATGGACAACGTATGTCAATCAAATGGTTGATTAAATGGGAACTATTAACTGCTTCCGTGTCTCACTACATTTAAAAAAATAACTCGGCAAGAGTTGAGGCTCACATTAAATCGTTGGCATTTAACACATCCTCACAAAACTTACGAAGCACCATCCATGCCCGTAAACCCACCGCTCATGTATGCAAGTGGCCTGAGCCAGGCGCATTTGGATATCGGAGTTAGATGAGTAATTGCTTGATTATTGATACAAACTTGCCTAACATGTAAATAAAGAATCGTGAGATTGAATGTTGGTAAATAAAATTAGTTAGAGATTGTCTGTATCTTATAATAATAAAGTGCATACTATCATGATCGCTCGTCCCAATAATGGCTCGGCAGGATCAGGACGGCAGCAACCCTCTTTGACATTATTGCCAGGGCCGAGTCTTATTGAGCACTGGGTAATGGAAACTTTAATACTTTGCTAAATATTTTGTTGATTTGCTAGGTTAAATATTCCTTCAGCGCAAAATTCTATGATATTTATGATAATAGACTGCATCAGTAGTATTATAGAGATTCGTTAACTGCGTTTCAATGTTCATGTTTATCCTTCAAAGCCACATTGCTATTTCAAACTTTTGCAGTCACAACGTATTCACTCCAAATGCTATCTATGCACGTCTAGTGCCGAAATTCAAAGAGTTTTTCTGTTTTACCGTTATTTGGCTATGTAATTATTTCTGTATGGATAATGCTGTGTCGTTTTCAATGTATGGACGGTGAGCATATGACACAACCTGCATTAAAGACAGACCTTTTACAGACGGCATATGAATGAGTATCAATTTGTAACATTGTAACTGAGCGTATTTGAGACGATTTAACCAAATATATTTCGCTAAGAGCAGCCGTATATACAAACGTGTACACAGATTGCTTTTTTTACAACAAAGATATTGTAAATATCAGTAAATAGTTGTGACATCATGGAAGAGCTTACAGGTATACTAACCACTACCAACGAAATCCGTTAACACGCCACTTATGTTCAGAAGGCGGTTTGTCATAGCGTCTATCTAATAACACGCGGCAGATTGATGGCCCGGTAGCCTCGACGAATATCATATTTCCATTACTTCAGCATAAACATCTGTCCAATGTAATAGTGTTGATTTTATGTAAGCACCACCTAACGCTAGTGGAAATACTCACCGCATAAGCCAATTAGAGCGAACGAGCAAACTTGGTGTAGCTATATACTCTTTGACTCCATTACGACCAGCAGCAATGGGTATCTTGTTTGTAGCCTCCCAGGTGATCATGAGATGCATGGCAGTACAGCAACTAGAGTATACTAGTATGATCATAAAAGTAGATTAACATCCAGGATAATACAGCCAGAATATGTTTCCACCGAGGACAATCTAGCGGATTTATGAATATCCAGCACCAATTTTGATAATGGAGCCGCTATGTTACAACTTGTGGGTTGTCCGGGCTACTGCAGTTAATTATGATATAAAAAAAACCGTTACAGGAGGGGAAATTTGCATTTACGATTGCTGGCTTTTCATGTTTTATTTCACGGAAGCAACGTAATTAGTACAGCTTAATGCTGTCTTGCCTCAATTTGTCAACAAACATCAACTCCCATTTATCGTGCTCAATCACTAGTGGGTACACAAACGGCATGTCATGGAACTAACACCCAGAAACTACAGGCAAGAGTGACATATACGCAAGTTCACTTACCTCAATAACTAGCCGTGAAGTGACTCAAACGTATTCCGGGTGATTGGTCGTCGGAATAAACGGATATTTAGTTATTGAATTAATTTAGTGTGCCGTATAAGAATAATTTACGCCCTCTCACAATGTGCCGTTTCAATACCAATTATTATTATAGGGGACAGAACAGACTTGTGATTGGCAAATAAAAAATGTTCTTCGCTTTATCACGTTACAAGATATGACAAAAAGTTTCATTCCATTAGTTTACTTCGCTAATTATGTTTTACACTTACAATTATATATGCATTAAGTATAATCCTTCAATTGTTATACATTATTGCTGTGCTGTGTGTAAGCAATGTACAGGGAGGTGGGGGGGTACGGCTGCGAATTAGTCTTTAACTTCTGCCAAGTCCATTCGATTATATCCTATTCGATCATATGACGGCAAACCATTTTACCTCGATGATATCTGTTTGATAAACAAGTTGACCATGACATATGGTCCCGCTTAATCTGTATTTAAAACTCATTGTGCAGGCGTTCAACTGGAGAATAACCAACCCAGCTTGCAATGAGAAAAGTTTGTAGTAACATCCCCGATATAGGTTCAGGATCCGACAATGAGCCGAGCCTAAAATTAAGATAAAATACAGATAAAAATTGTGTTAAAAATGCTGCCTTAACGGGGCAAACATTAGCAATTTACCATCGTGCTAATCAGTTACATATTTTTCTGGGTAAATACATCAAGAAAGAAGCTGGTGCTTTCATAAGGATTAATAATAGTATTTAAACGAAATGCTCGTATAGCTGCGAAAAAGGTTCTGTCGTAATTAAAGACAAATAAGCAATAAGCAACCGTTCTATGACATTACAGCAGCCCATAGCTATGTATCAGTCAAACGTTTTCTGTTTTATTACACGTGTTTAATTGCTCCATAAACCGGTCGCCTATTGAATAATTAATACTACATGACAGTCTTGTCATGTAAACATTTGACCCGCTGTGGCACCGACGCCTATATACAAGCCTAAAGAGGTGATGAAGAGCAATCAATACTCAAAAAAGCCATTTGTTTAGCACCACTGCTGTCTGATGTAGAACGCTTTTATCAATATCGGTGCCGGACGTAGCTGTAATGAACAGACAAAGGCATTACCCTTTTTATGATAATGTCTTTCCTTGGGATGCAGAAGGAACTAAATAAATAACATTCTCTCACCAACCGCCCTGATTGCTGCAGTTAAGTGCTGCTAATAATGGATATACAAGGGACTGGAATAGGACAAATAACGCCCACTTACCAACCACCTCGATTAATGCCCTCTTTCCACCCAGCTGCTTATTTTACTTTTGCAAAATGAGAAGATTATTTACAGTTGCTATATTCTGGACTTATTACCTGACACAAGGGATGACACGGTGAAGTATTATTGGATAATATTTCTGCAATAATAGTGTGTAGACTTTTATACGTTAAACACTTGATAAAAACAGGCTGCAACGTAGAAAAATTATAGTAATGAAGCTGTATTTACATTAGTGATGTTGACATTTTCATGTATATCATGCAACCACCCTCTCGTTAATGTTGCCAAAACAAGGTCACCCAGGCTGGTGACAGGCACCTTAAACCACAACTCATACGCTGTGTAATCCACGTCGTTTTGAGTTTCCGTTGTTTAATACACAGCATAACTCACAAATTGTACAATTACCCCACGTTGTCGTTATGTTACCAACGTTGGACAAAAGACATTCTGTAACTAGTCATCTATTATGCGCAGTCTGTGCTCTGTGTACTTGTCCTTGACCTTGTCTGCGTCCCAGCATATGATGTGAAGTGACAATCCATAACACGACTATTTCTGCCTTCAATTGCAAGTGTTAGTACACAAAGTACAACACAAGAAACAACTAACAACCTCTGACTCTTTGAGAACCATCTGCCTGTAAAGATAATATGTTAAGATACTTACATCATCGGTGGTGCATATTTACTTGGTCCATTATCCCCACCCTATAGCGCATAGAATGTTACAATGAACGTGGCCGTGTAGCACAGCAAAGCGTGTTTTACCATATTGTTGACCAACTTGGATTTACGAGTTAAATTTATGCTTCCAGCTTTATCATCGGAGCTGTCGAACTTTCCGTGAACATCCTTTCAGTCCTAACTATGAATGCGAACAGCACGCCCAACAATATTAATGATAACTTTACAGAGAGCTACATGGTAGGTTCATTGTTAAATACTAGTGCCATATAGAAATATACATATGAACATATCATAAACTTACATTGATACAGGCGCAATAATCATGCAGACCTTTAAGGAAGATCAACTGTCTGTTAACAAATTGTCTGTATAGAATTTCGAGTAACAAGAATCATAATCATATAAGAATTGGCTACTGTGGCAAACAAATGATGCCGTTTGCCTATATTTTCTAGATTCTTGTAATATATGTCAATGTACTTGATACTATGTTTTTCTAAATGAGTTTTGGGGTGTTGTTGACTTACTTTCAGGAGCAACACGCACCAAAGAAGACATCAGTCAAAACAATATCAAGGGCTTTTTGCATCGTAAACTGTGGTTAGAAGTCCATGGTTACCACACCGGGTTAAGAAAGAGCATAATGTAACAAAGCTAGCATTGATGCGGAATGCAACTGCATCACTTAAACGTTTTCTGATAAATTGGTGTAAAATGGCATATGGCGGTAGCAATTACAATATGCCATTGCTGTTACATTATAAGCTTTCGCGTATTTTGGTGTGCGCATATAATCGAATCGCAGATACGTTACGTGAGCACATAATTACAAACGTTGCAACGTTTAAGGTGCTAAATACCATGACATTATTTTGCCTTGAGATAAATTAGAGAACTTAGGAATGGGGAATATCCTGGCTTGGAGTAGATCGGCGTGATTGAGAGCGTGACAGTGGTAAGTGACATAAAACTTGATTGGACACTGCAAGTGCCTATCGCACGAAATATCATGTTTTCGCCATTTTTTTTCGCCAGATTACGGAAATATAACCTAAAAGTACCTATTCTGTTTATATATCAGCAGTGAAAGTGCGCGCTTTGGGGTCGAAATTCTACTTTTAAGGTGTATCGAAACGACAAGCTCAAGTATAATTAATCGCCTACGTGTGACGTCAGACCCTGCAATGTTCTGTTTGCGAGGCGCGATCTGCGTTACGATTCTAACAAATAGCTGCTGATAGTTTCGCTATTTCATCACTTCTGGAGAGCGATCATTTGCTTGCAATCGTTGCTTTGGCAGGGCAAATGTTTTCTTACAGCTTCGTACCAGAAATGAGTGATTCGGACCTCTGATGTAGCGAATAAAGACGCTGGCGATGCCACTGGTGCGTCTGGGGGTCTTTCGCACGAGGGGCATCATGCCCAGGACATAGTGCGGCTGCAGACCAAAGCTCGGTCTGATCGTATGTATGTGCCAGTTCATCGTATATGTGTGGGCATATAACGCGAGAAGTTAATTCATAAATTTTACAGGCAAAAGATGTACACCCTCTTTTCCTGAACATATTTTTCTACACTTATTATGAGTAATTAACTGCTAACAATCCAAAGCTGCTGTAAATTAACTGCAATGATAAGTTCAAACATATCACGTGTACTGACTATTGACTTTGGTCGGAGCCTGGTGACCACAAAAGCCACAGAAGTGGCTGAAAGAATTCATGTCTACAAAGTTGCACCATGTTAGTGTAAAAGCTCCTTGATACAAATTGTACACAATCCACAACTAATTTCTGATTAGCTGATGTTAATAAATAGAGATGCACTTGAATATAAAGTAGGCCTTATCAAAAGGTAATTTATAGGTTGATTCTGAGCAAGAATATATATAGGAGGCAAGTACAGTAGCAATTTTCTTGTAAGAATATCAGTTGGCCCATAAATGAAGGCATGAATAAAGGCATAACTTGACTTAAGAAAATGAAGGTTATGATATTATTGTCATGGTCAGTGTTACATCTGAGTTTCAATGAACGTACACAGCCATACAATATGCCATCACTAATGACATACATTAATATCCTCATCACTACATCATGTTACAGGTGTCTATGTAGCTACTGTCAACCAATGGCAGAGGTGGAAGATTATGTATGCAGTGTGGAGATTGCTCGAGTCAGTACCTCTCTATAGAATAACCCCATTCCAATTAGTTGCATAACTTACCATCCTGGTTTCAGCCCAATCTGTGTGAACACTTGGACCTTGCAAGTGGCATATTTATCCGACAGACAACAACAGGGGCACATGTTAGGTAATGATGTACAAAGGTGAAGGATTTTTATTATCATTTTACTAACACATACATCTGTACCAAGGCTTATAACAATTAACAATGTCATTATACTTATTGAAAGCTGTATGACAAAAACAAATTTGAGCATAGATCAATTGACATTGTTATTTTACAGGTGTTACAGATAAACTGCATACATACAATTTGTTCCATGGTGCTAGGGACATCTAGGCAGAAGATAAGAGTAATATATATATGCACAAAACAAACATCTAGGGTCTATTCAATATTATACGCATAACAATTGTTCTTCGTGGAAAGCATAAGCGAAATCAATCTTTCGAGTGCGCTAATTTGAACTGACATTTTATCACATTTTGGCCGTAACAGATTATTCGACCGGTTTGAGTTAATAGATCACATTATGAATTGATTTCAGCGAAGTACCTATAACCGTGCGATAGGTTGCATGGAGCAAGGCGCAAATCTATCAACCAAGACCGACCTTTACGAAAGAAAACCCTGGATGCTGACCTTTTTCTGTGTTATGGACTTCGAATTTAGAAGCGGACTCCAAACATTTAAACAGCTCAGGGCCTGTGCAAACAAAGTTTAAGCTTTTGTCACCAAACCTCTTGAGGCTGGTACTTGAGTAAATCGACAAAGGCGGCAGTCAGTATTGTACATTATAATCACGAGAACTGCACAAGTCGACAGATACGGCATGGTTTATAATGAGGAGCATTACCGTAGCCCAAAATCCGGGCATAGGCCTCAGGTTTACTTCAAATTATAAACGCATCACAATATATCTGGATGTTGTGTGGCCGATTGAAACATATGAGAATCTCTTGAATAGTGAACAGTAAACGTAAGGTTATAGGAGAACAAGATTCAAGAATGGTTATATGCAAATATTAATAGCAGAATCTCGATTGCCAGACTATACTACGAATATGCAATAGTAGCAGTGCGAACTCTAGAAGGAATATTGTTAAATCAGAAATGTATAGTTGGTGCGATTGTTCATTTATAATCACATAACGTAACATATAACCATACTGCCTTACAAAGTCTAATTTTATAGATCCATATGTAACAGCATAGACATAAATCAAACACACAATGAGACAGTTGTAGGTTCGTTAGGCCAGAAGACGGATTAGCGGCTAGTTCTCTTTCACGCGTTTGTCAGGTGATGTGCACATATATCGGCTAGAGGTAATGACACGCTTGTAGGATATTTGCATGTTAGACTAGCTAATTCGCTGTTTTTAATAAAAGACACAAAAAACTCATGCCCTGGCGCTACTCAGTATGTTCCACCCGGCGACATCTGCGACCACTGAAGGTTCCTGTGATGAACAGTCTGAGGCGCCTCTCCACCAGAGTAGTGGCGTTAACCGCTCTCCTATTAGTAGCATTCAATGATATATCGAGCTGCCTTCAGCATTAGCACCATGTAGCCCACTCTCTAATTGATAATATTGAGGTTATGTATCACTTCATTCACAAATACGGTTGACGAATCCGATGAATTTGGTATAGAAAATGTGGATGTTTATAAGCAGTGATAATCAATAATAAACCAAAACGTTGTTGAATTAATTTTCCGACGGCGTACCCAGTAATCAATATTAGACTGAAATATCACTCACAATATATACTTGTGGCGATAACAAGTTTGCATAAATTATCGTCTTTTGTATAACTCTCATGATATGCATCTGATTTTGTATGATTAGTTGCGAAGCATAATGACTGTGAAATGATATTTACATGTATTTGATACAGCCCCATTTATTTGGTTGCTGTATCATTCCATGCATAATAATGTCGAATTGCTGGCACCTTTTGACTGTGGTAGAAATGGTCTGGAAAATGAAAATGAAAACATTCATACAATGGTAGGCTATTACCTATTCAGAATGTGTCCAGAGTGCATTTGAATAATCGTATGCTTTGGTCCGCTCTAGGACTGTATTAGTGTACACTACAATTGCTCCTTGTTATTAAATGATGACATTGATTTTCCACAAACAACACTTGCATTGGCTAATTTTTTCGCAGCATTACTTTATCATGCAGTCCAGCCCCGCATCCCTACCAGTTTATCGAGCCATTATGCATATCATCCCATCTAAGCAGTGACTGGGGATAACTCATTGCTCTACAAAGCTTTAACGTTAACCGATGAACATTAGCATAGCAAAGATTATTCTTTTTAATAACCCAGCAAATTTAGTTGCACGCAGATAACATTGGCATTGCATTGAGTACAAGGGCTGATAATGAAAAGTCCTTGGCCGAGCACAAATGTTTTCCAATATCAAGCTCAATGCATTGGCAGAATTGCTACTTCTTTGGCGATCTTACAAAACTGTTTCATAGGTTTCAGGCCACCATGAAAAGGTTGACAGACCCATACAAATAATAGCTAAGCTATGTATAAGCATAAAAACGGTTCAGTGTGTTTGCAAATACAATGAATGAGTTGCAGTTATCGTTATATTCTGTGTATAAATGCATTTGTTAACATATTCCATGGAAGGGGTAAATGTTTCATTCCTAAATGCAGATTATATATAACGGATGCCAGTTATTAACCAGGCAAAGCTGGCTGCCGCGCTACATACAGATGCCGCAGCATTCCGAGAGCTGCCACTATGCGTACAGGTGGTGACGCATCTGTGTAGCATGGTAATAAGCTGTTACAGGGTAATTGGTTATTTACCAATGTATATAACCAAAACAGGCTGTTAAGTAACGTAAACAGTTCATTACATGTTTGTTTAGTGAACGGAGCACGACATTCAATTTTATATTGGGGCAGTAAAACGCGACCTAAAGCAATGTCTATTATCACAGCAAAACTGTGCCATAAAAGTAAAAGCAATCGTGATTTCCGCAAGTTTATGTTATCATTAAAAATATTGATATAATATTTGATGCCAGTCCCTCGAGCATGAACTGCAATAGCGGCATCATCATTAGTTGGATGTGCATTAGGAGCATAATTTTCATTTGAATGTACAGTCTCGCTGAACAGCACATTTAACACAATCCGGACCAGGTCACTACTTTTAAAGCTTACTGTGATAAGAAGAAGCAGCAATGTCATATTCTCCTGGCGTGAAGCTTATATTCACGTTGTTTGCTAAATATAATGAACATTCATTAGAACACTTACTCAGAATCATGTTATCTTAAGAACCATTCTTTTGTCAGTAATATTCAGCTATAATGTCTGCTACGTTTAACTAGCATATTATGGTGTTGTAATTGACGTCCAGATGCACCGCACTATCTTAGCCATGGCAGTGAATTATGTGTGATGATATAACAGCACTTTTTTTTAAAATGGTTCTGCATCGCCCGACAAGACGGAACTTATCACGCATAATTAGACCTCATATATCCTTGGGCTGTGCCATCTGAAATCCCAAACCATTTCCTCAAAAGGGAACATTTGGCAATACGAGGGTAAATGTTGCCGGATTACATATCATGAATATTCGCGGACGGCACATGAGTCTCTCTTATCTACCTAACGTCAGCCGCTCGTGTCTTGCGAGGATATCAGCGTGAAAAGAGGCGTCAGGATATCGCACTAAGCTAAGATAATAATAGACGCCCTGGGTAGATAGCACGCTGTTAGGAATAAGAAATTTGAAATATTCCCTTGGCTACACATTAACGCAATCATCAACAATTGCTTTATTGGTTGCAAACAAATAGATCATGTGATATAGGAGCAAACCGGACCATTCCTGTTGCCACAGTGAGAATGATGCTTTCGTGGAAGCGCTGCTGGCGCTGATCGTTATACGTAGTTCCTACACATTTTTGATTAAGTTGTTGTAATCATAGCTTAACTCAAGTATATCATCGCTGCTACTACATTTGCCAATCTTTGACCACATGTGAACTATAATCCAACCCCAAAAAAGTAACATTACAAGATTACATAAATTTTCTATTTGCATTGTCTCATCGAGGAAGCAGATGAATATTTGCACGTGCTCGAAACTAATGTAACAGAGAAAGTGCTGTATCACATAGAACTTTGTAGTCTTATTGATGTAAAGATTCACCGCACAACCCATCATGATCAATGGCGTCTGACACTAACTCACATACCCACAATAATTGGTTTTAATGATCCTTCTCCATTGTCACATGATCCTTTCTACAAATTCATTCACTCACTAACCAATTGGTTCTGGATCGTTATACATTCATCCCTAGGGCGCAAGTGTTCATAACTTTAGGTTGACACTAGAGCTAGTCTGTCTTGTACATATTAAATGTACATATTTATTAAGAATAAAAACATTCAATTATGAAAGGCAACACGTCACGATTGCTCCTCGAGTTTTTCAATTTGCGCTACACAATATGAGTGGTTACCTGGTTATACAAACATTACGAACATTTGGTACCTGTAACCACTTATGCTGTAAGGCAACATTGCTTTGCTGATCAATTGTTCTCCAGAGACACACTAGATCGATGGATGTTCAGTTGTATTACCCCATCACTGAGTTACAGTGCATTACTTCCGAGTCTTGAGTATTATGGGCGGCCGTTGATGCAGGACATTGTAAGCGAACATTCGATCGTATCTCTCGTTTTACAGTTGGGAATTCACTGGTGATATAATTTGGCTGTGTTTTATGACGAAATGGATGCCGAATCATAATATTTAACGACCAGTGTCTCGCCATTTTATTTACAGTCTCTCTGAGAGTTTTTTGTTCATGAAATCTGCCACGAAACAATGAAAAGCACAAGGAGCAATCATGATATGTTTTCTTTCAAAAGGGGAGTATTTACCTCCCTAATAAACAGTTGAAATTACAAATTAATATAACAAACTGAATCATGGTAGATGTCAAAATTGCGCGAGATCTTTATCTTTAGCATTATTGTTGCCATAACTTCGTGTAAACATATATTGAATTACGCTAATTAGCTACTTCTTTGATGAGCAAAACAATGCAATTGCGTTGTTTCCTTTTGGAGTTGAATCATAGTTGACATGGGCCAATATATCACTAAATTAAGACGGCAGCATTGACACACTTGAATTACGCTGTGATTACAACGATTTAAAAATAAATGTGTCGGCGCCAGCCGTGCTTCTATTAAGGCATTAACCACTAGAGTGCATCAAGTATGGGGCGGGTAGCTTACCCAACTACTTGGAATGTTTGTTTGCATCCTACTGTTCTAAACAATTGTATATTATTGCATTTATGTGTAGCCAATCGAATAATCCAATTTCTAATTCCTTATAGTGTGGTACTGGCGCAGTGCAATATCCTGATGCCTAGCTCAGGCTGATGTCTTCGCGATTACAAAGCAGCTGACGTAAGGTAGATGAGAGACTCTCTTGTGCAGTCCAGTAATGTTCATGATATGTAATTAGAAAATATTGGCATGATTCTGAATAAGTATTTTAATGAATGTTTTCAATTCACCGTCATTGTCATATATGTTTATACTATTTTTTTGCAAACAACGTAAATACAAGCTTCATGCAAGTAGAATATTATCTAATGCATGCCTTGGCATTGAGCTAAACGTGCTGTTCAGTGCGACTGTACATTTAGGCGGAAATTATGTTGCAACTGCACGTCCAACTGACGGTGATGCCGCTATTGCAATTCATGTTCGAGGGTCAGGCATCAATGTTTGTAACCGACACAATCAATTTTTGCTGCCCCAATATAACATTTGATGCCCCACCCTTTCATGAGACAGGGTAGGTTTCATTACCAACTATGAGCTGTTTTCGTTACTTTGGGGCCTCATTTTGTTAGATACATTGATAAGCAACCCATACCCCTGTAATGACACGTTACATCACATGTGAATGTAACAAGATTTATGTGAAGGTCGATTGATGTTAAGGTCAGGTGTCCTCTCTTATCTCTCACCTGAAAATAGTTATTACATAACTCAGTCCCAGGGCGGGAGCGCCCACGTGACCTGCCTGGACCAATAGCATATCATAAGCTGCAGTATCTTCCCGCTAACCGCAGCCTCTTTTTCACGCTCCCTCCATCGAGTTCACACCAAAAGTTTTTGCGCTACGATTTTTCATCGATTATCTACAAAGTTATCTTCGCTGAGTTCTTCCCCAGAGATTTTTCAATCCTTGATCTACTCTACTTCATCTGTGCGTTGATCAGCTGTACCTATTTTCCAGGTATTTTCTTTCCTGTTTTGTTTTGTACGAATCACACGTACGCAATGTCTAATCACCCGTCGATTGCTATTATTGGTCACTCCTTTGTTCGACGACTGTCGAATTATGTCGATGCTCATGGGGCAACAACTCTTAATATGAGACTTGAAGAAAAAGTAGTTTTTCACAGTTTAGGTGGCGCCAAAGTAGGAGGGGAAAAATCCCTGATTCCGTTAATCGAGCGATGTCTCCCATCGAACCAGCTGAAAGTAGTTTTCATTCAATTAGGGAGTAATGATTTCTGCTCGGTGAACCGTTCTCCTAAAGTATTAGCCGACGACATCATGTCCATCTCTAAGTACATATCCCTGTCTTTTTCTATACCAACTGTCGTGATCGGCCTTATTAACTACCGCTTATCTGCCGATCCATCATACAACGACAGAGTTTTAGAAACAAACAAGCATATCCGCTTCTTCGTGGCTGCCCACGCGGGAACTTCAATTCAATTTGCCTCCATTAGAGACCTAGCGTACCCTGACCCAACACACCTCTGCAAGAACGGTATCCATTTCAACAATTTTGGCGCCAAAATGTATTTCAATGGGGTTCGCGGGGCAATCCTCAGAGCACTTAAGTCAAATTAATTAGTCCTTTCCACGTTTAATGTGTAGTCACAGTTTTGTCCGACAGGCCGCTGCCTGTTGTTTTGTCGTATCTTTCGATACCTATCGCCTATCCAAAAAAAAACAAAAAAAAACAACAACAACAAAAAAGAGTTCAGTGTGATTGTTTCACAGTTCTGTTGTGTGTGTCATTTATGTGTGGGTACACTGGAACCTGTGCCACTCTAACTGTTGAGTGTGATTGTTTCACAGTTCTGTTGTGTGTGTCATTTATGTGTGGGTACCCTAGAACCTGTGCCACTCTAATTGTTGAGTGTGATTGTTTCACAGTTCTGTTTGTGTGTGATTGTTTCATTTGTGTGGTCTACCCTGGAACCCTGTGCCACTCTAATTGTTGAGTGTGATTGTTTCACACTCTAATTGTTGATCTGTTGTGTGTGTGTCATTATGTGTGGGTACCCTGGAACCTGTGCCACTCTAATTGTTGAGTGTGATTGTTTCACAGTTCTGTTGTGTGTGTCATTTATGTGTGGGTACCCTGGAACCTGTGCCACTCTAATTGTTGAGTGTGATTGTTTCACAGTTCTGTTGTGTGTGTCATTTATGTGGGGTACCCAGGAACCTGTGCCACTCTAATTGTTGAGTGTGATTGTTTCAGTTCAGTTTATGTTGTGTGTGTCATTTATGTGTGGGTACCCTGGAACCTGTGCCACTCTAATTGTTGAGTGTGTGATTGTTTCACAGTTCTGTTGTGTGTGTGTGTGGGTACCCCTGGAACCTGTGCCACTCTAACTGTTGAGTGTAATTGTTTCACAGTTCTGCTGTGTGTGTCATGTGAGTGGTTGATGTGTTTTTCACAGTTCTGTTGTGTGTGTCATTTATGTGTGGGTACCCTGGAACCTGTGCCACTCTAATTGTTGAGTGTGATTGTTTCACAGTTCTGTGTGTGTGGGTACCCAAGAATTTATGTGTGTGATACCCTGGAACCTGTGCCACTCTAATTGTTGAGTGTGATTGTTTCACAGTTCTGTTGTGTGTGTCATTTATGTGTGGGTACCCTGGAACCTGTGCCACTCTAATTGTTGAGTGTGATTGTTTCACAGTTCTGTTGTGTGTGTCATTTATGTGTGGGTACCCTGGAACCTGTGCCACTCTAACTGTTGAGTGTGATTGTTTCACAGTTCTGTTGTGTGTGTCATTTATGTGTGGGTACCCTAGAACCTGTGCCACTCTAATTGTTGAGTGTGATTGTTTCACAGTTCTGTTGTGTGTGATTTATGTGGGTACCCTGGAAACTGTGCCACTCTAATTGTTGAGTGTGATTTGTTTCACAGTTCTGTTGTGTGTGTCATTTATGGGTACCCAGAACCTGTGCCATGGGTACCCTGGAAACTGTGCCACTCTAATTGTTGAGTGTGATTGTTTCACATTTTTGTTGTGTGTGTCATTTATGTGTGGGTACCCTGGAACCTGTGCCACTCTAATTGTTGAGTGCGATTGTTTCACAGTTCTGTTGTGTGTGTCATTTATGTGTGGGTACCCTGGAACCTGTGCCACTCTAACTGTTGAGTGTGATTGTTTCACAGTTCTGTTGTGTGTGTCATTTATGTGTGGGTACCCTGGAACCTGTGCCACTCTAATTGTTGAGTGTGATTGTTTCACAGTTCTGTTGTGTGTGTCATTTATGTGTGGGTACCCTGGAACCTGTGCCACTCTAACTGTTGAGTGTGATTGTTTCACAGTTCTGTTGTGTGTGTCATTTATGTGTGGGTACCCAGTGGAACCTGTGCCACTCTAACTGTTGAGTGTGATTGTTTCACAGTTCTGTTGTGTGTGTCATTTATGTGTGGGTACCCTGGAACCTGTGCCACTCTAACTGTTGAGTGTGATTGTTTCACAGTTCTGTTGTGTGTGTCATTTATGTGTGGGTACCCAGGAACCTGTGCCACTCTAATTGTTGAGTGTGATTGTTTCACAGTTCTGTTGTGTGTGTCATTTATGTGTGGGTACCCTGGAACCTGTGCCACTCTAACTGTTGAGTGTGATTGTTTCACAGTTCTGTTGTGTGTTATTCATGTGGGTACCCTGGAAACTGTGCCACTCTAATTGTTGAGTGTGATTGTTTCACTGTTTCGTTGTGCGTGTCATTTAGGTTGGTACCCTGGAACCTCTGCCAATCTATTTGTAGAGTGTGATTGTTTCACACTTCTGTTGTGTGTCATTTATGTGGTTTCACAGGAACCTGTGCCACTCTATTTGAGTATGATTTTCACAGTTATGTTGTGTGTGTCATTTATGTGGCTACCCAGCAACCTGTGCCACTCTGATTGTTATGACCAAAGTTCCATTTGGTTGTATTCACACTATTCGTGACAATCAATCGGGATTCATTGTATAATAATTTCTCCACATTTTGCTGGCCATATTTCTCCTTTTTCCACAGAATGCCACCTGTTCGTCGGTCAAAACGAGGCCTTAATGCTGTACCTCAACCAACCGGGTCCGATTCAACGGATACTGTGGTTTTCCCACCGTTTCCAGCAATACCTCGGCAGCCCAACAACCCTTCCAGATTGACACGCAAACAATTGTGGATGGGCTGTACCAGAAAATAAAGCAGGATGGACTTCTACCCGTTCCTCAGCAAATGGCCATTCCTCCACCAACCACGCAGGGGCAATCCACCACAGCAGGTCCAGGGCTGGCCACCACATCACAAGACATGCCAGCTAACGAGGCCCAGGCCTTACTAGTAAACAAGGCATTATCCAATATTGTCCACCCTGTTTCAGGAAGCCAGGCGTCTGGCACCATAGCTAAGCAAGGAATCTACTCCAGTTCCCAAAAAACTCTTTCTGTCTTAAGAAGACAAACAGCGGACCTCTTGTCTGCATCACTCGCTCCTTCTTCTCAAGAGGTTTACCGGCGTGCTGTCACAAAATTTGCTCACTACACTCACGAAATATATAATAGCACAAATTATTTCCCAGCATCCACTGACCGCATTGCCAACTTTATATCCTACTATATATCATAATTATGGCCTCGCTCCAGCATCAATCCGCACCTATGTGGCTGCAGTATGCTCCTTCAATAAAATGCTAGGTGTCGCTGACCATACTGGTTCCTTTATCATTCAAATATTTTTAACTGGAGTGCAACGAAAGGGAACTCCAAGTTCATTCCGAAGTCCCATCCATCTGTCTCTCCTACACAAACTGGTTGATTCGCTCTTCTCAATTGTCCATTGTCAGACAGAATCGCTGTTATTCAGGAGCATGTTTCTGTTGGCTTTCCATGCGTTCCTCCGTATTGGGGAAATCACTGTCCGCAACCTTTCTGAAACACATCAATGCGTTCAGTTCCAGGATTGTAAATTCTTTCCTTCTAGCGCCACGTCATCTACATCTAGGATTCGGCCAACAGCAGTAGAAATAACATTGCGGCACTATAAAGGCAACGTTGCACGACAACCATTTACTATTCACATATCTGCCTCTCCTGCTGCAAAATACTGCTTGGTAGAAACACTCAGTCAATATGTTGTCAGGCGAGGATTGTCACCTGGTCCCTTATTTTGTGTCAACCCAAATAAGCCAATCTTTCGCAGTGTATTCAACATGCGGCTCCAACAAGCTCTCCTGCATGCTGGTATTGCTGACCCACACATTAAACCTCATTCTTTCCGGATAGGGGCGGCTACTTCAGCGTGTGCTTTGGGAGTGTCGGATCAAGACGTACAAAAATTGGGTCGTTGGAAATCCGACACCTACAAGAGATACATTCGTATTCCCTTGTTCCAATCCGTCATATCTCAAGTAACTTAGATTAGGGCCAATTTTTTTTTAAGCGTAACAGTTCATAGCATCATGTCAACTGTTAACACAGCTCTTAGTTGTAGCCTGGTGGCTAGCTTTGTGCCGTTTCCATAGTTACCTAATGCACGTAGTTGTAACCTGGTATTTAACTACATGTTCAAAATTTATCCAACGCGTAGTTGTAGCCTGGTGGCTAGCTATGTGTTCAAAATTTATCCAACGCGTAGTTGTAGCCTGGTGGCTAGCTATGTGTTCCAAAATTTATCCAACGCGTAGTTGTAACCTGGTGGCTAGCTATGTGTTCCAAAATTTATCCAATGCGTTGTTGTAACCTGGTGGCTAGCTATGTGTTCCAAAATTTATCCAGCGCGTAGTTGTAGTCTGGTGGCTAGCTATGTGTTCCAAAATTTATCCAACGCGTAGTTGTAACCTGGTGGCTAGCTATGTGTTCCAAAATTTATCCAACGCGTAGTTGTAGTCTGGTGGCTAGCTAGCTATGTGTTCAAAATTTACCCATCACACGTAGTTGTAACCTGGTGGCTAGCTATGTGTTCCAAAATTTATCCAACGCGTAGTTGTAGCCTGGTGGCTAGCTATGTGTTCCAAAATTTATCCAACGCATAGTTGTAACCTTGTGGCTAGCTATGTGTTCCAAAATTTATCCAACGCGTAGTTGTAGCCTGGTGGCTAGCTATGTGTCCAAAATTTATCCAATGCGTAGTTGTAGCCTGGTGGCTAGCTATGTGTCCATAATTTATCCAACACGTAGTTGTAGCCTGGTAGCTAGCTATGTCGCTTAAATTTATCCAACGCGTAGTTGTAGCCTGGTGGCTAGCAATGTGGCCTAAATTTATCCAACGCATAGTTGTTGCCTGGTGGCTAGCTATGTGGCCTAAAAATTAACCTAACACATTTAGTTGTAGCCTGGTTGCTAGCTATGTGTCCAAAATTTATCCATCACGTAGTTGTAGCCTGGTGGCTAGCTATGTGGCCTAAATTAACCTAACACACTTAGTTGTAGCCTGGTGGCTAGCTATGTGTCCAAAATTAACCTAACACATTTAGTTGTAGCCTGGTTGCTAGCTATGTGTCCAAAATTAACCTAACACATTTAGTTGTAGCCTGGTGGCTAGCTATGTGTCCAAAATTAACCTAACACACTTAGTTGTAGCCTGGTGGCTAGCTATGTGTCCAAAATTAACCTAACACATTTAGTTGTAGCCTGGTGGCTAGCTATTTGTCCAAAATTTATCGAACGCGTAGTTGTAGCCTGGTGGCTAGCTATGTGGCCTAAATTAACTTAACACACTTAGTTATAGCCTGGTGGCTAGCTATGTGTCCAAAAAAATTATCCATCGCATAGTTGTAGCCGGGTGGCTAGCTATGTGTCTGTAGTTTACTTAACACAGTTGTAGCTTGGTGGCTGGCTATATGTTCAAAGAGTTACTCAACACACTGAGTGGCTAGCTTTATGTCATTTCAGTTTTAGCCTGGTGGCTAGCTGAGCTGTGTATCTTCTGGACAATGTAGATAGCTCCAAATTACTCATAAACTTATCCCAATAAGCTGGGTATCCAGGTGATTCCCCTTTTTTAGTAAATTTTTAGATTAATAATGGAGGCTCCCTTGGGTGGGGGTCGGCTACCAAGAAGCCATGGCATTCATGTCAGCTTTTTTTGGCCGGTTTTGGCCCCCACCTTGCTGCCAACCTCACTTGCATTCCCCCCAGTTTTTTAGTTTAAGGATCTTTAGTCATTATTTGTATGTTGTTTACTGTTATGTATTAGTGAGGCATGTTTCAAACAAATAATTGGGAAAGACTAAGGTCATCCCCTGCCTTATAAGGGAATGACCATATATGGGCAATACAAATTCACAACTCTTTTACAAGGTATTGTTTGGTTCATGTCACTGAAAATGTCTGTATGTAAAATTGTAACAATACCTTGTTGTATGTGACAAATTAAACGTCATTCCCTATCACTAAGGGAATGACCATAAACGGCAGCATGTCGTTATTTAAGTGTTTTGAGGTTGAACGCAACGAGCTGCAGTCGCCTCCTTGAGAGTTTTATATTACAAAGGTGTGCAGCAAGACCAGAACATAATGACACGTTACATCACATGTGAATGTAACAAGATTTATGTGAAGGTCGATTGATGTTAAGGTCAGGTGTCCTCTCTTATCTCTCACCTGAAAATAGTTATTACATAACTCAGTCCCAGGGCGGGAGCGCCCACGTGACCTGCCTGGACCAATAGCATATCATAAGCTGCAGTATCTTCCCGCTAACCGCAGCCTCTTTTTCACGCTCCCTCCATCGAGTTCACACCAAAAGTTTCCCACCACCTCCCTCAACACCTCCTATGTAAGGCCGGTTTTGGCCCCCACCTTGCTGCCAACCTCACTTGCAAAAGATTCACCCAGTGTACTTAGTTAGTTTAAGGAATCTTTAAATATGTCATATGGTGATTTGTATGTTGTTACTGTTATGTATTAGTGATGTATTCATGTTTCAAACAAATAATTGGGAAAGACTAAGCATAAGTCATCCCCTGCCTTATAAGGGAATGACCATATATGGCAATACAAATTCACAACTCTTTTACAAGGTATTGTTTGGTTCATGTCACTGTCAAATAAGAAAATGTCTGTATGTAAAATTGTAACAATACCTTGTTGTATGTGACAAAATAAACGTCATTCCCTATCAACTAATGCATTTAACAAATTTCATTGTGGAGATGGGTAACACTGTGCTTTCCCGATTAACGTTCAGCAAGGAACGAAAATCCCTGTTATAACACTTGTGTGCTTGATATCAGGTGCCTCCATAATCTGTTAAAGCTACGCTGCTCGGTGAGCAACCTTTTCGCATCGACCAAGGATAAACGGCAGCATGTCGTTATTTCAGTGCTTTGAGGTTGAACGCAACGAGCTGCAGTCGCCTCCTTGAGAGGTTTATATTACAAAGGTGTGCAGCAAGACCAGAACATAACAGCTTATTACCATACAAGCGTTGCTTGCTCAAACTAGCATCCGTATCATCTGCATTTAGGAATAAAACATTTACCCCTTCCGTGGACTACGTTAACTAATGCATTTATACAAATTTCATTGTGCTAGCATTCGTACAATATCATCTGCATTTAGGAATAAAACATTTACCCTTTCCGTGGACTACGTTAACTAATGCATTTATACAAATTTCATTGTGGAGATGGGTAACACTGTGCTTTCCCGATGAGCAACACGCAACCAGATTAACGTTCAGCAAGGAACGAAAATCCCTGTTATAACACTTGTGTGCTTGATATCAGGTGCCTCCATAATCTGTTAAAGCTACGCTGCTCGGTGAGCAACCTTTTCGCATCGACAAAGAAGCTTGGTGATATTGAATCAGTTATAGCTTTTTCTCGAGCTCCTATTACCCAAGATGAGGCTGCCATGCAATTAATAGATTTCAGAGCATAAAGCTAGCTCTTTGATACACATACTTCATTTCATCGCGATGATGCCCGCCATAGCGGTGCCTGTGATAGTGGCCAAAAGAGCTTGGTTCCCGATATTTAGCTTCCGAGCACAGGGGTTAGCATTGGCCCGGCCACAGCTATCTTCTATGCATACAGAGACCCCTATGCCTCCAAGCGCAGCACCCACTACCTCCTTTATATTACTGCACTTATATATTAAGATGTAGTGGCTCAGCCTCGTAGGCATTTGGAGGAGAGCGCATGCGTTTGTGCTTATAAACGCCGTCCCTCTGTCAAGCTATATCTAAATAAGCAGTTCGATTCCACCCTGCCTAAGTCTAAGTTTGGATATTGTTAAGCTAATGATATTCCACGTTAAGCGCTTTGAATGCACAGCACGAGCTGTGATAACTTGACAAAGAGGGGGCGACAGACATTGGATTCAATTCTCCACGAGACAGATGCGTCTGCCAACAGTTGGCGCCTGCTACTTAATTCCTATATTGTTTCGGTCCGACGCAAGTATCTGAGAAGCTGTATGGGGTAGTGGCTTGATATCTGTTGTGTCTAGTATGCAGTGTCATTGCAATCAGCATTGAGCCGCTCTTGCTTTGCCTGGCTAAGAACAAAACACTCCCCTTACGGTTGGCTGCAAGGAACGCTGCAGTACTTTGTCATGGTAATGGATGCATCATAATGTTACAAGCGGAATGTAAAGCAGACCAGAACGTTATGACTTATCCTAGCCATTCCGCCCGTTTATCTGAAGAAGATAAGATGGAAATAGCAATCAGAACACATGATCGGTATCAAAGATGTCTCCTGAAAAACGCGGCATACAAAATGCACAGGGAACCAAGGCCAACTTACCGGGACATCAAAAGGCCAGTCATTTTAAAACCTTTTTTTACATTTATATACAGTCAGTGTATACAAATCAAATATGTAGGTCGCAGGTTTCACTGCATACATGACGTCGCACTCCCTGCTGAAAAACAATGTTGATAGCAATTTTAATTGACCGCCTCAAGTTCAATTATGTTATACTGTTTTGAATGGCAGAAAGAAGGCTGCACCATGGTAAAGGCTTAAGTAAGGTCAGGTATAATATGTGAAAATGTTGGCTCAATAAGACCTTAAAATTGCAACAAAAATTTTTTTTTGCAAAGAACAGGGTGTTGTCAGATGCCAGGGAAAGGCATCATGCCTGAAGCACCTCTCACACTGTTGTATGGCTTACCGACAGCTCTCATCTAAAAGTCACTATATGACAGGTCATCAGGTCATGAGAGCAACGTGTGCCTTGACTAAAGGCTGCGTTCGGAGGGGCTCCAACCTCGTCCTCATTGGTTTCGTCCCCGCGGTAACGCCACGCAGTATATGTGTGTTTGAAGAGCTGTGATCTTCAAAGGCTGTCGCGCGCCGCATGTGTGGGTATATATATATATATATATATATATATAGATATATATATATATATATATATATATATATATATATATATATATATATATATATATATATATATATATATATATATATATCTATGAATATCTATATATATATAAATATATATATGTATATAATATATATATATATGTTTTTATATATATATATATATATATATTGTATACATATATATATGTATATATTGTATACATATATATATGTATATATTGTATACCTACCTACATGGTTTAATTTCGACAGCAATGTTCACTGGCTTACTGGCTTTTGTGAGCTTTATCTCTTGGCTGTCAGCACGATTACTCATTGATAAGTTGGTTGACAAGGAAGCTAGTATTCTGACAGTGAGATTACAATACCAGCGTCGTGGTTGGCACCTTGCGCTAATTATTCATTTAAGCACACATGTAGACCACTTCAACAGTTGCCCGCATTCTTGGCAACCATGATAATCTGGCGGTAAGCAATGCCTTCGATGGCAGATAAGTATAAATGGACAAGGTTCACTGTTCAACATGCACGCCACTATGTTGACAAAAAAGCCATTCTAGGAATTACACGCCACTCTATTGATCTTTTGCAGCTGAAGCAGCTGTATACATATGCAACATATACTACGACATACAATGAATGCACTCATAGCATATATGCATCTGCAGCTTACCATTTACTTTACGGTTGTATTGCACGATGCGCCAAATAATGATTAATTGTGTAAATATAGGGAAATGTACTTCAATAGTTTCTTATAAGTTGTTTTTATTTGGAGTGATTGGAGCATCCACAGTGATGAAAAGGGTATTCTGTGGACGAAATTCACTTGTCGCATGACGGTGCACCTATAGTCCTGGCTATCATGATCGACGTCTAGTTTCATTCGGATTAATGAAGGAGCGTGAGCCAATGGGAGGGCAACAATTGAACTCAGTGCAACTAGGACGAGTACATTACTTTGAATGAGGAAAAACATCCAAGGTCACCATTCAAAATTTAATTCGTCATGTGTACCCGCTCAGTGTGCGCAACATGCCATGAAATGTATCTCTATTCTGATATTGCTACGGTGTGTGCTTGTGAACGCTTCTCCTTGTTAATGTGTGTGTATGTCTGTGTGTTTTTGCGTGTCAGTATGTATGCGAGTGGGGGTTTTTTTGTGTGTGCGTATTCGTGTGTGCGTTTGTATACGTGCATATATCTTACACATATATCTTACTTATCTTCATGCAAACCTCTAAAGTCCAAAAGTCAAGCATAGTAATAAAGTTCAAGTGTCTACGAAACCCTACGTATAGTGTACATCTCTTAACCAAACTTAACCATACGCCTTTCTACTTACAGGATTGCCAATGATTGATCTGACGCATCTGGCACTTAAGGCGACTTATTACAAAACCCGAAACACACTACGACTATACATTCAGGCTGAATGATATTGGCTGTTAACACGCAACATTTGCAATTCCTCTTGCATCCCAAGGAAATCAATCCCCTTAAACCGCATTGCAATGCTACCACTCCATAGAGAATTATGGCAGAAGTGTGTAGATATTTTGATGCCACTTTGTGTATATATATATATATATATATATATATATATATATATATATATATATATATATATATATATATATATATATATATATATATATATATATATATATATATATATATATATATTAATATATATATATATATAATAATATATTCACAACACATCATGTTGAAATGCATCTATTGTCATTGGCGTTATCTGTACCAGTTGCCTTAACACAGATCAGGGTCTGTATTCACCAACCGACTTAAGTCTAAGCTTTATTCACCAACGAACTTAAGTTTATGTTCTGACTCAAAAGGTGCCCAAAACTGTGACACCCTCGACGATGACTTCAGTTCTTAATAATAACTTAAATATGGCCGACATAGTTAACACCAACACGCCGCTCTAGTCAAAGTCCCCTAGCCCCTTGGCTGCGGAGACCAAGACCGAGATATGTCATACATCAGCTGCACAGAAATGTAAGTCATAAAATGTATCCACAAATTACATTTAATGTCATAAATATTATTTCGGAATAAGGAAACGTGATTTGGTTTAAATGTGCTGCCAATTAATTAAAATCATCCACTCTACATTGCGTTTACATTGGCTCGATTTGATGGTAGTGTAGCAAAGGGTAGCCCCGGTCGAACGATAATACGAATATATACTACTCGGACGTCTTGTAGGGCTAAGCAGAGGGATGCTTCATAGAATTCCGAACGAATGGACAGGTAACCCGGGGTTCAATATCAAGTGGAGAGGGCGGGAGTTTGTTTGCACTTTATGAAAGTTTACTTATCATTATTTACAAAGTAAATCAAGACTGGGGTTGTCTCAGAATAATATGCTGGTAGGAGAGTTGGTAGGTGTGATGGAGGCTGTGGGTTTTGTAAGTGGCGGTGCCCAGATTTACAACCATAGTCTCTTATCATTGAGTACCTACAACCTTTATGACCCTGACGAGGAAAAACAGGTCTGGGCGATAGAACTATCAAGTCTTTCAAGTATGCAATGAAGATGTAGCCCTTGGTCGCACACACACACACACACACACACACACACACACACACACACACACACACACACACACACACACACACACACACACACACACACACACACACACACACACACACACACACACACACACACACACACACACACACACACACACACACACACACACACACACACACAGTGGAGTACTGGGGATCTTGGGAACCAGGACCCCCATTTTCGCTACTACTCTGTGTGGCACAGGTTGCGTAAACACGCCCCCTTTCGCGATAAGGTCACTAACGCATTAGCTGACAAGATCTGAAACAGCAGCCATTATCGCCAATTTTCGGAACTTTTAATTGTGGGAGATCAACTATGGATATATGCAAAGTGTATCTTATTCTCAGTCTGTTGGTCGCTATCGTCATTTCATACGTATGGGTTCAACATCAGTGGACGGTTAGCAGCAACTTTGTCCTTCCACCACCAGAACGTGATATAAGCCACGTTAAAACTACAGGAGTACGGTGTTCCGGCTATTTATCAGTTATACCGCGGGGGCGATTGGGCAACCAGATGAGTCAATATGCTGCTCTCATGGGAATCGCACGCAGGAATAGGCTGACACCTTTGCTACTCGATAGCGATATGAATCTAATTAGACGCACATTTGCCATGTCGCAGATGCCAGTTGTACTTGCCAGGAATAAAGTGCACGAGTGGCGAGTTTTTCATGCCTTATGTGGTAAGTGTGGTTACGACAACAGAACAGAAGATGTACAGGCTATTATGAACAAGTCTTGTGAAAGTGAAGTAAACATTCGACTTAGTGGATATTTCGTTGCACATGCTCTGTATGCTGGTGATTTGTATTTCAATGACATTGAACCGTTTATCAGGAACGAGTTCATTCCCAAAGAGTCATTTCTTCACGAAGCTCGTTCTTTTATGAACAAAATTACAAACTCATCGACAAAGTATGTAAATATTGGCATTCACATCAGACGTGGAGATTTCAAGAAAAGAAATCAAACATTTCACCCATCCTACTATATTCTTGGTATAGAGTATTTTTTACGAATATTCGGAAGAAATGTAAATTTCTTTGTAGCAACAGACGAGAAGAAATGGGCGAAAGAAAACATCAAGACCACTCAAACTTCTCGGATTGCATTTTCGTCTTTTAATGACTATGCACAGGACTTCTCGCTCCTCTATCTTTGCGATCATGTCATCCTAAGCGCCGGGACATTCAGTTGGTGGGCCGGATACCTAAACCCGGGTACTAAAATAATTCCATATCAGCTTCTACGCAACACCTCTAATTGGATGCATCTCCAACCAGCATTAGCCAACCGAACAACATGGTTTGAAAATTAGACTTCAGTCAACTTCTTACATTAACTAGGGATGCTATATACTCCTGACATCGATGTCAGTTAAGAAACAGCTAAGTAAATGACACCATCAATGACGATTCATTTTGGAGTGCTTCATACATACATGAAATAAATATAAATGAACTTGTGTAGATTGGAATGAGTGATTTACATAAAGGTGGGCAATGTCTTTTCTCTCCGAGAAGCTCATTTAATGTCATTATTTCCGCCATTTTAGTCCTAAACTTCTTTAAGAGATGTTTTTTTTCTGTATGAATGTATGTATGTATGTATGTATGTATGTATGTATGTATGTATCTATGTATGTATCTGTGTATGTATTTATGTATGTATGTATGTATGTATGTATGTATGTATGTATGGTATGTATGTATGTATTTCTGTATGAATGTATGTATGTATGTATGTATGTATGTATGTATGTATGTATGTATGTATGTATGTATGTTTGTATGTTTGTATGTATGTATGTATGTATGTATGTATGTATGTTATGTATGTATGTATGTATGTATGTATGTATGTATGTATGTATGTATGTATGTATGTATGTATGTATGTATGTATGTATGTACATATGGATCGATGGATGGATGGATGGGAGTATGGATGGATGTATGCATGAATGTAAGTATATGTGTATGCATGTATGTTTCCATGTAATCATATGTATATATGTATGTATGCCTGTATTTTTGTATATATGTATGCATGTATGTATGTATGAATGTATGTATGTATGTAAATGTAGTGGATCAGGGTTCGTATATGGCCAATAGTGTTGAAGCAGTTAGTACTGTACTTATAAAGTAAATTTCACATGTGCTTACCAACATTGAACCGCAAACATTTGCGCGTGACATGACGTCAACTGTCACTCATTAACCAATGTTCATCGAATCGTTGAGGACCACATTTTCCTCTCTACTTTTCGCGTGTTTTGAGGGTAGGGCGACGATATTATGAACAACCAAAGTGAGCCCAGTATCGGGAAAAAATGACATGCCACATAACATATGACCACTCGTATGATGACTTCCTGATTAGTATACGGTTAATAATGCACACCAAATCTTCGTGTTTTTCTGTGGTAATGTCATGGCATTCACTGTTGATAATAAACTTAAAGGATTCCTGTAGTTTTCTGAAGGCTCTAAATGGCGACACTCTAACGCTTGAATTATCCAAATCTAAATGTTCTTAACTGTATTAGTTTATTTTAGTTGTACACTTAAGGTGTAATTTGTCGCATTTAGATAGCGAGCAACCTTATATAATGACCCCCTATATGAATCCTCGAAAGACTAACATAGATATTTAAGTGAGATGACAGGGGATGCGGGTGACGTAACAGCATTGCAATTAGAATGAGGTCAGCACAGCGATAATATTGGTGTCACAACAGGGATAAGTTTAAGAAACGTATATTGATATATATTGATATATATATATATATATATATATATATATATATATATATATGTTTTTTAACATCTATATATACATATATATAAATATATATATATATGTACATATATAGATATATATTCACCTTTACATATAATGTTTGGTTCTTTTTGTCTAAAATCGTGACAGTTTTCCTGTTGACCAATCGGATTGTTTTGTAACTTACGTTATATATATATATATATATATATATATATATATATATATATATATATATATATATATATATATATATATATATATATATATATATATATATATATATATATATATATATATATATATATATATATATATATATATACTTACCATCACCATTACCATTACCAGACAATAATGCAGAGCCAGCATTATAAGCATTGAATAGAATGGTTTCGATAATCAAACAGGACAATTTGGCGACTACAATCTTGCATTGTGATTGATTCTCTGTCTTCTCCATACTAATAAGCGGAGTGCCCGGTGTATATCATAATGTTACCTTATACCTTCGGATAGCATCATGACACAATCACTTTGGCACCTGCCTTATTTCACTTTCTGGTCCAACGGGGTTGCTTCATGAAAGCGACTAAAATTGATATGAGAAACTATCCTCATATTCCCGAAATCTCGTCTTACTGATTTGTTGTCACTTTTGATAAGCCGGAGAGGCATTCAGTCACACATTACATAACAAAATATGCCAACCTCAATCATTAGCTGAAAGATTTTGCTCATTGTGCTGTTGACGTCAAATGTGCTCTTCGTAATTCTGCAAATATACAAAAGAGCATGTTACTGCATATATTTGTGTGCTCGAAAGGCGCGTGTTATTGTACCATTCACATATGTCGCTGTTGTATTTTACGGCAAGTGATAACACCTGAATGACTCGAGGTAACTCCAAGAAACCTGAACCAGGCTTGTATAACATCCTTGACAAATATGACATTAAAGGGTGTCATTTGAATGTTGGATATTCTGGTATCATTCTTTTATACGGTTTACGCCATTCTGCATAGACTTAATTGGTCACGCCACCTGTTTCATCTCATATGCACCCATCACCCATCACCTCTCGTGAATTTACCTTTTCGTTTATTTATTTCTTCTGTATAAGGATATTGATGTCGAGGAAGCATTATGTTCAATGGATAAAAAGACATGATTGGCTTCTAAGCATTGTGTCAGGTCATAAATGATTACGTCAAGTTTTTTGGGATGGTTCCATGAAAACATACATGTCAATTCAGTCGCAAGAGTTTCTGACACCCTGCATTGCAAGCTCACAGTTCCATTTCAGGCAGGCTTAACTTAACCATGGATTGAACTCGAAATTCATCATTGAAAGAAAGTGGCCATTCAATGCTTTTATGGTAGCTTTTATACAGGTACTGTGTTATTTTGCAAACATCTGAAGGATAAAATCGGCGATGGGTCATCCTATTTAGCAAGAAGATCCCACATTTGAACTACTGATTCGTTGGCATCCAAATCAATATTTCACTAACCTTTATCTTAATGTATAGCAACAATAATTATGACTGATGAAGCAGATCAGGTATGTATGTTCGTTTAGCAGAAAATATCGATTGTAGCCATATTGAACAACCCGAACCGAACATTACGTCAGTATAACCTCGACAGAAGGATTGCTCATATAAGGCTGTCTTTTATGGATTTGTTTAGGTGAGTTATTCGAACTGGGTTTTTTATCTCTTTGTGTTGCATATGCAGCCAAGTGTAATAATATTCCATGCAATGAGTCGCCTGTGCGATGTAGAATATATAGCAGTGATGTGTATTCGAAAACGTGGTTTTCGCCAGGTTTATTCACTGACTCTAAGCTGTCAGCAGGCACATCACACTTCACACTGGCAGGACCAGGACGGCAGCAACCCTCTTTGACATTATTGCAAGGGTCGAGTCTTATTGAGCAGTGGGTAATAGAAACTTTGATACTTTGCTAAATATATTGTTGATTTGCTAGGTTAAATATTCAGCGCAAAATTCTATGTTATTTATGATTACAGACTGCCTCAGTATTATTATAGATATTCGCTTACTGCGTTTCAATGTTCATGTTTATCCTTCCAAGCCACATTTCAAACATATGCAGTCAAAACGTATTCACTCCAAACGCTATCTATGCACGTCTAGTGCCGAAATTCAAAGAGTTTTTCTGTTTTACCGTTATTTGGCGATGTAATTATTTTTAGTGTGGACAATACTGTGTCGGTTTTCAATGCATGGACGGTGAGCATATGACACAACCTTCATTAAAGATAGACCTTTACAGACGGCATATGATTAAGTATCAATTTGATAACACAGTGTAACATTGTAACTGAGCGAGAAGATTTGACCAAATAAGTTTTGCTAAGAGCAACCGTATTTTACAACAAAGATATTGAAAATATCACTAGATAGTTGTGACATCATGAAAGAGCTTACAGGTATACTAAAAGGACTCCGTTAACACGCCACTTGTGTTCAGAAGGCGGTTTGTCATAGCGTCTATCTAATAACACGCGGCAGATTGATGGCCCGGTAGCCTCGACGAATATCATATTTCCATTACTTCAGCATAAACATCTCATGTTATAGTGTTGATTTTATGTTAGCACCACCTAACGCTAGTGGAAATACTCACCGCATAAGCCAATTAGAGCGAACGAGCCCACTTGGTGTAGCTATATACTCTTTGACTGCATTACGACCAGCAGCAATGGGTATCTCGTTTGTAGCCTCCCAGGTGGTTATGAGATGCATGGCAGTACAGCAACTAGAGTATATTAGTATGATCATAAAAGTAGATTAACATCCAGGATAATACAGCCAGAATATGTTTCCACCGAGGACAATCAAGAGGAGTTTCCAGCACCAATTCCGATAATGGAGCCGCTATGTTACAACTTGTGGGTTGTCCGGGCTACTGCAGTTAATTATGATTTTAAAAAGCCGTAACAGGAGGATAAATTTGCATTAACGATTGCGGACTTTTCATGTTTTATCTTACGGAAGCAACGTAATTAGTACAGCTTAATGCTGTCCACAAACATGATGAACTTATCGTGCTCAATCACTAGTGGGTTCACAATATTCTTCAGAACAGGCATGTCATGGAACTAAAACCCCGGAACTACAGGCAAGAGTGACATAAACGCAGGTTCACTTACCTCAATAACTAGCCGTGAAGTGACTCCAACGTATTCCGGGTGATTGGTCATCGGAATAAACGGATATTTAGTTATTGAATTAATTTAGTGTGCCGTATTAGAATCATTTACGCCCTCTCACAATATGCCGATTCAATACCAATTATTTTCAGCTGTATTTTCAAAACCGATTACTGCTAGGGGACAGAACATTTTTTTGCCGTATACAAATGCATTTCTTCGATCTATCACTTTACAAGATATGACAAAAGGTTTCATTTCATTTGTTTACTTCGCTAATTATGTTTTACACTAACAATTATATATGCATTAAGTATAATCCTTCAGTTGTTATACATTATTGCGTGTGCTGTGTGTAAGCAATGTATAGGGGGGTGGGGTATGGCTGCGAATTAGTCTTCAACTGCTTAATCTGTATTGAAAACTTATTGTGCAGGCGTTCAACTGGAGCATAACCAACCCAGATTGCAATGTGGAAAGTTTGAAGTAACATGGCCGAGCCTAAAATTAAGAGAAAATTCAGAAAAATATTATGCTATAAATTTTGCCTTAACGGGGCAAACATTGGCAATTGACCATCGTGTCAATCAGTTACATATTTTTTTTATCACAATACATCGATAAAGACGCTGGTGCTTTCGGAAGGATTTCATTAATAATAGAAATGCTCGTATAGCAGCGAAAAAGGTTCGGACGTAATTAACGACCAATAAACATTTCCTTAAAAACACCAAATGAAATATTACACCGCATCATGTGTTTGTTTTTAGCTGCATAGATGCATTACTATTGCAACCAGTCTATGACATTACAGCAGCCCATAACTATGTATCAGTCAAACGTTTTCTGTTTTATTACACGTGTTTCATTGCTCCATAAACCGGTCGCCTATTGAATAATTAATACTACATGACAGTCTTGTTATGCAAATATTTGACCCGCTGTGGCACCGACGCCTATATACACGCCTAATGCTTGCGACCCTGTTTCAGAGGTGATGAAGAGAAATCCATCCTAAAGAAAGCCATTTGTTTAGCACCACTGCTGTCTGATGTAGAACGCTTTTATCAATGTCGGTGCCGGACGTAGCTGAACAGATAAAGGCATACCTTTATTTGGGATGCAGAAGGAACTAGATAAATAGCATTCTCTTACCAACCGCCCTGATTATTGTAGTTAAGTGCTGCTAATAAGGGATATACAAGGGACTGGA
>CM067351.1:53657252-53658503 GCA_034190875.2 Urechis unicinctus | reverse complement strand
ATGTGATAGTGTGACATGAATCATAGCTCGTAAAGACGCTTAAGTCATTTGCGCTATCTCATCTTTAACGTCCCAGTTTTGTTAGGTTACAAAAATATATTTAAAACTTGACACATTGCATCTTACAATCAAGCCACTGTCCCGCGTAGGAACACAGTCAACATACATTAGCAGCTTCAATTTAAATACAAAATGGGGACGATAGAATGAATTTGGTAGCATGGGTACTGGAAAATATGTCGTCGAAAACTAACATGCATGATTTTGGGAGCATTGTATAACTATTAATCGGTTTAAGATGTATGGTTCAAATGCTTATCGTGTATCATTGAAGGAACTCCGTCTATTCAATGCGTAACAACATTAATAAACGGCCTTTAATAACTTATTTTTATGTTACCGTTTTATTTACCACGCTCACACTTGCACAACCAAACGCAATATAATTGAGGTGTGGTATTATGTCAAGGCTTCATCTCTGGTGCGATGATCGTTCAGGTTCACCATATATCATCATTTTAATTGATCAATTGCATTTAGAAATACGCGTATCTCTGCTGTGCGCAGCATGCTGGAGTTCAAAGATTGGTTAACGATTATAAAGAAGCACCTTGGCGAAAGCACCTAGAGAGATGAACAAAGAGGTTCTGCTTTATGTGAGATTCTACATTAGTATTTCCGTGCTTATTTGGTTGGTCCGTCATCGCAAATCATAACGGACAATATTGCCTGACTCAACACAGGCAAAAATGTATTACGTATTAGTCACTCTCAAAGCCGATTACATTACACAAAAACGACTGCATTATCAATACCCTGTTAATCTCGGGAGGAAAGGACACATTTTCAATATGCTTCAGTTCTGTAAATATAGATGCATAACATGAAAGCAAAGTGCAAGCAAAAACATTGGACGAGCACACCTGGTCAGTTTAAAGTACTGCATGGCAGGTCGTTGAAAAGTTGTTATTGTTGGGATGGGCGACATGGCTTTAGAAGCCATAAACACACTAGGGCACATTCTCGGTTTGAATAATTTGCTTGCATATACGAATACACTCAGGTAGATCAAAAATGAATTCGACAATTAACAACCGCTGTACCATCATCGTTTAGACTTATCTCATATAAGGTTTGCTGTCAGACTTTGTATTTAGAAAGACATATTTCCCATAGTACGCAGCATGTTTGAGTATGAATATACGTATTCAATTTTAAAATAGCAAGCAAATGGGGAACTGACAATGATTA
>CM067351.1:53639752-53652252 GCA_034190875.2 Urechis unicinctus | reverse complement strand
ATGAGGGATACAGCGATAGAAAGGCAATCATTGCCACAGAAAATACAGGTAGAGGTATGCTAGGTATATATTGAAATCCATGTTGGATCGTGTATTCCCCCATGTAACTCATTACAATATTATATTTCTATCTAACACTAGTTAACAATATCACACAGAGGTTCTCATTTAAGTAATTCAAATAAAATTTGCATGACACTACACCTGTATTGAAATGGCTCCACATGTGTCTGCCATAGCCCAGTACATTGAGCCACAATGATCACAGCACGGCCTCAACAATTGTCCATTGACTACCAAACACCTGTACAAACTAGCATATTATCAAAGAGATAGATATTACACATAAAACATTGTGTTATAAAGATTGTAAATGCGACATTATTGTCTCACAGCAACTCAACGACAAGTAACAAAAATTCTCTCCATGACTGGTCAGTTTAAAGAAGTGAGCCTTGCCCTACAATACACCCATGTTTTACCTCGATGATAACGAGTATTGCCTATCAGGCAACATAAACGCACATCAGGACATCGGCTGCAGTACATTGACCACACGAGCTAGTTACAAAGCCCTATTACAATTACATGATATTATCTGACAAGAGGTTTTATCACACCTGGTCAGAGGTTGTGTTACACTTGGACAGAGATTGTGTCAAACCTGGCCAGATGTTGCGTCCCACTGGGCCAGATGTTGTGTCACACCTGGCCAGATGTTGCGTCCCACTGGGCCAGATGTTGTGTCACACCTGGCCAGATGTTGCGTCACACCTGGCCAAATGTTGTGTCACACCTGGCCAGATGTTGTGTTACATCTGACCTGGCATTTTCTAATTCCACAAATGCTCATTATTACGTACCTATACGAATCGTGTATAGGAGCTTCTAAACCACAAAACAACCTACTGTATTGATAGTATCACCCTTTTGAGTTATCATTCGCATGAATTGAAGAACTAACTTTCTCAGCTTCTCAAAATCACTCTAAAACTGAGTATCTGATGCCATTATCAGGGCCAATGTCGTTATGTAAGTCCAAGATAAAGAGTTGTGTGAAACATACTGACATTATAAGTGTTGCTCTAGGGAGAGCTCATCTTCTAAATATGCATCCCAAGTTCTTACGCTCATTCACTTGTCAGCGAAGCGTGTAACGCGCACTTCGGCTCTGTTAGATTGGCTGGTTCCTGCGCATTGACTTCTATTCTCGCTCTGAGTTAGTTCCGTTCTTCCGGGTGTGATGAATGGTATCAACTAGCACAAACAAGACAATCTCATGCTGGATCAATATAGACCATTGTGATTAAGATAGAGCTGGAGTGAATACAATGACATGCGGACGAATAAGTCTTTGTCATACTGAACAACGAGTACTGTGGGTGATAATGAAAACGAATAAGCCTTAGTTTTATGTGAAAGCTACTGTGACAAGTACCTTTGACTTAAGGGATACATCGAATGTATAAGCCAACGACGTCAATGTTTATTTTATCAGATGAATACGGAGAAAATGATTTACGACCCTTCGCAGAAAATGGAAGACATTCCGCCCCCGCAATGGGCGTACAGGTATATTTATATAAAGGAAACATTTAGGAAGATTGCTCACCTGAAAAAGTGCTAGTTTGAACGGCTTCCACATTAAGCCATAAACGAAAGGGTTAATGCAGGAGTTAGCGCACCCCAGAAGTAAGAAGACCGTCAATAGGGTCTGAGCCAAAGGGAATAGAGGGTCAGTGAAGCTGATGTGACTAATGAAGAGGACGCTGCTGTGGAAGGGAGTCCATGTGATGGTGAAACTCAGCACTACGACCAGACACATCCGGGCCACACGCCATGTCGACTTGTTTGATGATGAAGTGATCTCGCTCGACACCTGAAATAAGATATTTAAGTGGGTGTTGTTTAAAACGCAAATTAAATGAGATGGCTCAAAAGACGTTCTAGCTTAATGCGGCATGACAATGGCGATGATTGCAAACTCGCTAAAATATTAAAGTCACTCTTAAAATGAACCTGCTGTAGTTATAAACAGGTTGCTTCTTACACAGGTTGATTCTATAAAACTGACAATAAATCCTGATGCTAACTCATATGAAGAGGATATGCTATATTTGTCCGGTAAAGCCCTCTTGTTAACGAGCATAAAGAAATATTATTTTGTCATTTTGAGGTTTACCTTTTTCGAGGATGTGTGCATGATGTAGACAATAAGGCCGTAGGCCAGCCATGTGAGGACAAGGGGCAAGAAGAAGTTGGTAATACGGGTCACGATGGAATACCATGAAATAAGGTCAGGGTCAACAGAATTGTCGAACGAGCAGAGTGAGGTGGATGGATCGAGTGTAGTAAGGGTGAACCAGTATAACCCGGGGATGTTGACGAGGAAGTTGAAGATCCAGATGACGACGCAGATGATGATGGCACATCTGTAAGTAATTATCTTCTTACCTTGCCGAGATATGACCAAGTACCTGTCAGAAGAAGAAACTGAGTTATGACACTTGATAAATGACAAATAGCATTTCGTCTTAAGGGTATGCTTGTGTGTATATAATTATGTATTCATCAGAGAAAATATAAGCATGCTTGACGTTTGCGAATGCACCAACATCAAATCGTACTGCAACTACTAAAGGTTCTTAACGTTTATAAGAGACATATTAAGGACGAAAATTTGCATATTAACCTAAAACGCTGTGTACTGTTCAATTTCACAATGTCATTTGCACACAATTCCGGTGTTCAGGTATATTAGTGAATATTCTATGTATGATTTCGTTTCGTGTTTGCTTATGCGCGTGTGTGTATGTGCATATACGCGATTAACATGTTTACCTCCTGATTGTGCACAGAGATTAGTCACTGGAAAAATATTATTGAACAACCATACAGACTACTGTGTTCTACGTGCCAATAATCGACGAGACACCATTCGCTAATGAGGTTAGTTTTGCGAGTGGGGGCGTGGTAGAGGGCGCATATATATATAGATATATATATATATATATATATATATATATATATATATATATATATATATAGAGATATAGATATAGAGATATAGAGATAGAGATATAGAGAGATATATAGATATATATAGATAGATATATATATATAGAGAGATAGATATATATATATACATATATATAAATAGATATATATATATGTAACTAAATATATTGATATATATACATATATATAAATATATATACATATATATAAATATATATATATATATATGTAACTAAATATATTGATATATATACATATATATATAAATATATATAAATATATTTATATTCATGTATATATATATTTATATTTTTACATGAATTTATATTAAGATGTAATTGCAAATATATATGTATATGCACATATATATGACAATATATATATACACACACACACATATACATATATTTATATATGTATATATATACTCATATATATATATACATATATATATTTATATGTATATATATACACATATATATAAATATATATACATATATATATATAATTATTTACAGCGTATATATATAGATTTTTGGAAACATATATGAATTAACATATATATATATATATATATATATATATATATATATATATATATATATATATATATATATACATATATATCGACATATAAAAATGCTTATATGCATATAAACAAAATTATATATATATGTATACATATATATATATATACACATGTATATATATGTATATATATATGTGTATATATATATATATATATTTATATATACGTATATTTATATTTATATATTACATATATATATATAGATGTATGTATGTGTATATATGAATATATATATATATATATATATCTTGTCTATATATGAGATATATATATAGATATCTATATATATATATCTCTATCTATATCTATGTTTCTAGTATCTCTATATATCTATCTCCTATCCCTCTATCTCTCTCTATATCTAGTATATCTCATCTCTATAGTATTTATATTTATATATATATATACTATATATCAAGAATGAACAATAACTTTTAAAAACTTCGTTGTCATAACAAAGCCCTAGTGAGTCATGCTCCACCTGGCGGACGGTGGAGGAGAACGGCTGCTGCAGCGTTTATATATTTATATATATATATATATATATATATATATATATAGATATATATATATATATATATATATATATATATATATATACATATGTATAGATAGATCTATATTATCTATATGTATCTAGATAGATATATATATATATCTATATATATATATATAAATAATTAAAATATTTATATATATACATATATATATATATATATCTATATATCTATCTATATATATATATATATATCTTTCTACTCATACATATATATATCTTTATTTGTACATATATTTATATTCAGATGTAAATGTAAATATATATGTATTTGCACATATATAAAAACACACTCACATATGTATATATATATTTATAAATATATATATTGTTGTCGTTGTAGACATATTTCTGTCGGAAATTAGTAGTTCAACCTAAAATTGAGTGTTGCTTTGTTAACGATCACTCCTCGGGCTATGCTATGGTATTCCAGAGAATATTTTGCTGGTAATACTTGTAAACGTGACACTATCATTAAGCAGAATAAAAAAGTGAAAACATCTTACAACGCAACCTTCCTATAAGACACATCATTAATAAATGTACAAGAGGCCATGTATTTTGTGGCTGCATCATCAGATCCCAAATTCGCTATTGATGATATGGTGCAAACTATCGCATTTAGTAATGTCGAGTCTTGTGTTAAGATAAGCCCCCGGCTACGCTAGCGCTGGGTACAGTTTGCGTATAATCCAACACAAAACATTACTCATGATTGTACTAAGTCGCCACTGAAAAAAACCCATTGACATGGAGAGAGTCTTTCGAATGTAATTTGCTCTGAAAAGATCCATCAATGGGGTAACTTACCTTTCCACTGCGATGGCTGCGAGTGTGTGGAGGGAGGTGTAACAAGAACACACGTAGACGAATGAATGCACCTTACAAAAGCCTTTTCCGTACGACCAGTGTTTATCTGACGGCATCATCTTGTCGACGGCATATACCCAGGACCAGGTGAGATGCAGAAGAAGGTCTGCTGACGACAGTGACATGAGGAAGACCCGCGAGGTGGCGTGTTGACCCTGTGTGACCTTCTGCCCTTGGGGACTTACCAGGACGACGAGGACGAGCAGGTTACCTAGTGCTCCTATGACGAAGACAGGCCAGTAGAAAATACCTACGACGAACTCCTCTGTGTTGGACAAGCTATAAGGAGAAACATCTTGTGAGCCCCACGCCGGCGCCCCGAATTCGACGCCCCAGTCGGCCTCCGAAGATATGGTGGAGTTCAAGACGTCAAACTCCCTTCCATTGTTCGCTGTCATGATGCCCGCGTCCGCTAGATACTACTTGGTAAAAGTAAGAACCGTCAGGCAAACAATTCTGCTAAGAAAATTGACTACGAATTCTCAATAGTAAAGAAAGCCACCGGCCCCAACCGTTGCAGTCTCTGGGCACCAAATGTTACGGACACACTGTGAACCCCAACGCTGCAGCAGCCGTTCACCTCCGCCGTCCGCCAGGTGGAGCATGACTCACCAGGGCTTTGTTGTGACAACAAAGTTTTGAAAAGTTATTGTTTATTCTTTATATATGTATATATAAAAATATAAATATATATATATATAAATATGTATATTCATATATATATATATATATTATATATATATATATATATATATATATATATATATCTATATGCATATTTATATGCATATATATATATATATATATATAAATATATATTTATAATATACATATATATATATGTATATATATATCTATATATACTTATATATATATATATATATATATATATATGACATATATATTTCTATAAATATATTTTAATTAATATATATATATACCCTTGCAATAAAATATGAATATATAAATATAAATAAATATATGTATAAATATACATTTATATACATATATATGTATATAGTATATAGTTTATATTTATATATATATATATATAATAAATATATATATATGTATACATTTATATATATATATATACACATATATATATATATTCATATATCTATATATATATATGTATGTCCAATTATATGTATATATACATAGATATACCTAATCATATATGCATGCAAAAAATGTATATATATATAAATATATATATATATATATATATATGCATGTGTATAGGTATATATATATAAATATATATATATATATATATATATAAATATATATATATAAATATATATATATTTTTATATATATATATATATGTTTATATATATATATATATATATATATATATATATATATATAAATATATATGTATATATATTATTTATATATATATACGAAAACCTATTAATGAAGGTACGACTATAACGTTCTGAATGAGATGGAAAGCCTCATCTTGTTACGTTTTATGACTGGAGCATCCAGACAATGTTGCTAAGATATCGAACGCCTGCTGCTGCATTCTCCTGGTGTATGTACACAATGAAGACAACTGGACCGGGGACGTTTATTTATTCAAGTCTCTAGCACAAAGACGACTTTGTGGAGGCACTTTACAGGTGTATACTGTATCATACTGGTTAGATGACATCAGAGGTTATCAATATCTAACGCTTTGCTGTGAGGAAAGCGCTACACTTTATGTACCTATGCGTCATAGTATGCATCGTGCGTCATCGTGGTGGTACCGTACAGGTATACAAGATATGCAATGGGCAAGATCAAATCTGAGGAAATAAAGATTTTTGATTTAGCAGTACACAGAGAGTAACATTCAAGAGTAACCATATTGTTGTTGTTGCTGTTGTTAATTCAAATTTTAACGCTGTTTGGCTTCTTTTAGCACTGCAGAGCAAAATTCAGTGAAAGTCGCATTTGCGGAAGAGGAGAATGTTAGGGAGGGGTACGAAATCGAAAGATGTATTATGTGTCGGTAATAGCAGATTATTGTTGTGTGCTTTATGAGCAGAGAGTGAGGGGCCCTCTTTGTTTTAATTAACTGATTTAAATAAAAAGAACAAAAAGCTATGAGGGGCACCTAACAAATTTATAGAAGAATGCAAATAAGAGGATTTTACATACTTGGGGCTACTCCAGTGCACTATAATAAGTATGAAGAGGCCGTAAAAAGCCCATGCCGAATGTGCATGGGGGTACCTAGATAGATAAAAATTAAGGAGGGATAGGAGAAAACCAAAAGTGCTCAGATTGTGGGAAGAGTATTAGTGATTGCAGTTCAATAGAGCAATATCTAAAATGGGAGGAAAGGAGTGATAATGCGTAAGTTGTTTGTAACAAAACGTTTGGAATCGTGATTATATGTGATAGTAGTTTTGATACTAGTGGACTGGAAAAGATTTCTATTGTTGAGGGAATAATTGGCTTGTTTAAGTTTGTTGATGCGAAGAATGCGTTGAGAGGGAGGTTTTTGTCCTATAAACATGTAATAATAAATGTTCTCGGGGCGATGACAGAATAAACAGGTTGGATGTAATTATTTTTGGCTTTATGATATTTGAGAGGGGGTTAACCAATGCTATGGGGGTTAGGGTGCGATCTGAAAGAGTATTTGGATGAAATATTTGGGATTTAAAATCCATTGTTGGTTTGATTTGTTTATACAAATAGTTTGAGGAGTTTTAATATTGCTGATAGGTTTGAGCGATAATATCCTAAATGAGTAGATAGTGAGTGTTTAGCAAAAACATTGGATGAGCACGCCTGATCAGTTTGGTGAGCTGCGTGACATTTTGTTGAAACGTTATCATTGTTGGGTGGGGCGGCATAGCCTTAGGAACCATACGCACTCTGGGGAAAATCCTCAGATTGAATAATACAAACCAAATATACAACGAAGAGTTCGCTATTGCGTCAACTTAGTGCGAAATGTACTCTGCATTTATATATGTGACATGCTGAAACGGAGTTGTCAGCCATTTCTAGACTTTTCACTACTAGCGAGGGAACATTTGTATGTTCTCGTACGCAGGATAACAACTCTACAAGGTATGTGGTTTTGAGTGCAAGGTATATCACACTTATTAAGCCTGATATGTCTTTACATGCGCTCTAAATCCGCAGAGAGAAGCTGGCTTATTGTACAGCTCATGATACACAAACGTATTAGTGACAGTAATTTAGAATATAGACAAGATTTCGCATGCCTCAAATGAAGCGCTGTCACTTTGTTGTTATTTTCGTTGCGCAAATCCATCACATTCGACATTTCGCTGCACCATTGACCTTCTTGATTCTTGATGTAAACGAAGTAGACAGCTGTTTTTGTAAATTGACATAAAGCATACGTGCGTCGGGTCAATGCTGATCAGGCACAGAGCAGGTATTTGATGCGAAAAGACATAATGTATAGCATTATAGGATTTGAGCGTAGAGAGTCACATTTGTAATATACATGTATTGATTGATTACGTACCGGATAATCAAACTCGTTGATTATTGCACAGAGCGACATTTTCTTTGATAGCACTCATGTATTGATTAATGTGGAATTACGTTGTTATAGATTTATCATGCAAACATAATTCATCATCGGTTCAATCACACATCATCGGTTCAATCACACATCATCGGTTCAATCACACATCATCGGTTCAATCACACATCATCGGTTCAATCACGATTGATCAGACAAATGGACAGGCAAAAAATGAGCTCCTAGAGCCACATATTTGGTCATTAATAACCTTGAGACATGGAAGATGTATATAATAAATATAGACAGTGGCAAATATGAAAATTGTCAGCGCTGCATGATTACTGAAAAACCCATTGTTCCATCGAACAATATTGATCAAAGCAATGGCAGATGTTTGGCTCCCGACCCTTTCATCTGGTTTTTCCCAAAGTTCAACGCTTCCTGCCGATTTCCTTTTTGTTTACATTCGCTCCAAATTTTGTCAAGCTGTAGTTTGTGTGCTACTGGGGTCTGGCGATCAGTATTGTTATCCTATATGCTGCGAAATTTGTTTTATTGCAATTTTGATGCTTTCAAATATATACCCAAATTGAAGGGATGCCGCCAGGGGCCGGTGTGGCTATGTTGAACGCCATGGGTCGCTCGATGTCATATCATAAGATATCACAGAACAACTCCTTGCCTAGAACAATGACAACGCAGCGTTGTTAGTCTACTTGTAAATATCGAATAGGTGTAAGTGATGCGTACGTGTAGCCAAAACGTGATGCGAGAGGCTTGTCTGGTTGTCCGTGTTGCGCATAAGTTACATAGTCCCTGCTATAAATTGGCTGCCTAGAGCTTGACATGAATATATGGAAAAAAATACCTTATAGGATATTCTTTATAATTCTCTCCCAAACAAATCTCAGAAAACAAATGAAAAGATGTCGGATAAGTTTCTTGAGTTCTAGGGTTCAAATCCCCTGTCAATTGATTTTATGCCAGCCGAGCGCTGTGTCCTCTGTGCAATACCCTTTCATATAGGACGTTTTATACCATAAAAAGAAAAAAAATCACAAGGATTCTGACAATGTTTATGGCAATTATCATTCGTCTACTCCTCACAATCATCACCATCACTACATACATCATCATCCTAATGATCCAGGTTTTAATGAGTTGGCGAGAATGTCCATACGTTGGAGATTGCATTGCTGTCAGTATTAATTATTGCCTTTATCAAAGAAGTCCTTTGGGAGAAATAAAAACCAGGATAAATCATGCCTCGTTCTTTTATAAGTGTTGCAGTTCCACACGGCACGGATAGTACCTCGACCCCCATTACTCTCCGCTGATTCCATTGTTGACAAACGGTCGTAAGCCTAACCGACGCGAATTACCCAACGCCACGCGATCGTGTTGCGGTCGCAAAAATTCCCCCTTCCCTTATTGGTATCTTAGGTATTTGCCCATATGTCAATGATGGCATTAATGAAGTCAAGGCCACAGGGATGATGGAGATGTAGCCTGGATGCCAGCGCTTGGGGATATGTGGTCTTGCTGACATTGATTTAGACCGGGTGCAATCGATGAGTAAAAGTTGCTCGTGTAAGTGACAGTAAAGCCTGTCCATGTAGAAATGTATAAATGTTGTTAAGGTGACCACGGTGATCTACAGGATGCAGGCAGGTGCTGTGAGTTCGTATGTGCATATGACTTGAAATATTTCGCATATGAACATTTGCAATTCAGTGAAACGTGTCTTTCGAATTTTATAGAAGCTCTTAAAGACCCTGAGTATATATATATATGAGGTGTTCAGAACAAACTTACAAAACCAGTTCGGAGGAGGTATAAGCTGAAACAAACATAGCGATGGGGAGTTCTAAACTGAAGCTCGAACACAACAATGATGGCGCTACTGACAAAGAGATAAACGAAGTGGCGTGAGGTATAGCTAGAAAAATAAAGCCGGGGATAAGCAGTTAAAACACGATACAGCGCTAGTGATGGGGAGTTTACGTCCGATACTCACAAGAGGTGAAGGGCAGTGATAGACCGATCCTCAACAGCCGTGAAGGAGAGTTGCAGCGCGATACTCACAAGCAGTGACAGGGAGTTGTAGACCGATACTCACATACAGTGAATGGGTACGAACCGATACTCGCATGCAGTGTTGGGGAGTTATAGACTGATGCCCACAAGCAGCGAACTTTGAGATCGACACTCGCAAGCAGTGAATGGTAGTTCGAGACCGACACTCACATGCGATGTAGTGAAGTTATAGAGCGATACCTACAAGCAGTAAATGGTAGTTATAGACCGACACTCACATGCGATGTAGTGGAGTTATAGAGCGATACAAAAAAACAGTAAATGGTAGTTAGAGACCGACACTCACATGCGATGTAGTGGAGTTATAGAGCGATACCTACACGCAGTAAATGGTAGTTAGAGACCGACACTCACATGCGATGTAGTGAAGTTATAGAACAATACCAACAAGCAGTAAATGGTAGTTAACGCATCATGACAGGCAGCTGAGGCCGAATGAGGGATCAAGGGACTACCTCTCATATTAACAGGTCCCAGGCAGATACCTTACATAACATAGGTTCACGCTTATTATCATTATTAGGAGACAGCATCGTGCTTGATTATCGCATGTAGGTGCCTTCGCGATAAGTATGTTATCGCATGGTCACGCGGATGATATGGGGAAAGACACTCGATAGCTCCGCGTCCGCGTGTTCTCTCCCCATATCACCCACGTGAACATGCGATAACTAACACATATATATATATATATATATATATATATATATATATATATATATATATATATATATATATATATATATATATATATATGTCAGTACTTTGACATATTCTAAGGATATAAATAATTCTAATAAAAACATAATATATCGTCCACGAATGGGGAATATTATACAAATAACCTAATTCGTGCCTATATACTTTGACAAAACCATTATGATTCAGATTAATCTTTTAACATCAAATAAGGGTAGACTAGACATCCGACTGTGCCTTGAAAAGGGGTAAATTCAACCCTGCAGGACGTCTGAGTAAGTATGTATTTTACCGTCCGATTGGGGCTAGGCCTGGGGTAGATACTGATATATACGACTTCGTTGAAACGTTCATAAATACATATTGTAGTTAATAAATCGTCACACAAATTGATAAAAGGTTGTCACTTGTAACATAGACATATTTACACCTTGCAAATAGTAAATGCAGATGTTCAAACGCGTAAAGTATGTAGGACAAGCCATTGGACTTTTACTACTTGACCCAGACCCTATCCTGCGTCTTCGGTTTTACAAACCAACAATAGGATGCCTCTTCATTAACTGCTACATATATGCTATTAGACGTGAACTAAGCATTACTTAGAAGCAGCTGTGTTGTTAACATCTCTAAAACAAGCCCAAGAAATACAAAATGTATATATCAAAACTATGCATATAATGATGACTGGTTGATATGCGGAGCATCTTCTGTGTGATTGAAGACTGACTATAGTAGTCACATCCTTGCCAAAGAAGTAGATCCGAATTAATTACTATACAATACGCTGCGATATAAATAACACTACAATGGGCATGTGGTGAATGAGTTATGTTGTTTATGGTGATGGTACGGCACGGCTTGATCCAGGTGAGACCAAGGAACCTGACTGGAAAGGGCGTAAATTGTGGATACCCAGATCACTTAGCGACACCACTTACTTCAATCGCTACAAAGTAGCAGCTCAATGTGCTGTCAAATGGTTAGCAATTTATCATATGTGCAAATACCGATAAAGCTCATTGCAGGTTCTTATGGCAGCCGGTTGAAAAACGCTGCTTTTTGAAGGGGCATCAGCTTTGATTAGAAATGTGGACCCAGCGGAGAACATAAATAATGCATGGTGATATTTACCAAAGCATGAACGAAGTAAGTACCCATTT
>CM067351.1:53624324-53639652 GCA_034190875.2 Urechis unicinctus | reverse complement strand
CCTTTATACATGCTAAACTTAGTTACATTAAACAGTTGTTTTTTGTTTTTTTTTACTAACATCTTATTTGATATAATTACAATATTATACATTCAAAATATATGAAATCAAAGTTAAGTTGCATTAAAGTAAACAGTAATTTTATAACAAACATACAATTACTTTGTTAATGTAAAGAGATTCAGCCTATACTTGGGCAAACCAGAGCATCGTTCGAGACAGTATGCCGCTACTAGGTGCTATTAGTGTCGGTGCGCTTTTTCGAGCAGAGGGTAGAGGATGGGGCTATGGCGGCTTCTGGATTATAATAAATTGGTAATTGATTATTGGTAAATTGGTTATTGATTATTGGTAAATTAGTTATTGATTATTGGTAAATTGGTTATTGATAACAATTCCCTTGAACATAATGGATAATACTCACGATTCACGTAGCCAGTTTGGTTAGCTCATCATGATTCGCTGTATTTAAGTGATGGCATTGTCTAGCCTACTGTTTAACAAGCGACATGTAGGAACTCATGCGTTTCAAACGCAAGTGTCAGTCTGTTTGACGCTTTCACCATGGCATTGACATATTGTGTTAACATTTCTAACATAGCTGTCCCGAATAGGGAGCTAGGCAAATCACCAATAAAACTTAATATTGGTTCTGCGTTTCTTAATTATCACCGTGTGCTTTACGTCCGGTATCAGATTAGAAATTTCTACAGTTACTTTATCAACACGCATCTTGAATGATTCACGAGCGTCGTAGAAATTAGTTTGTGAGGGAACCTGCAATGAAAAAACCGTATATCAATTGTGTACTGCTATCCAGTATATATATGTTTATCCTATCTCCAGCCGATTTACAATACCAACATTTTATGGTTTGGCTCTAAAGGTGTCGGCAGAATTTCATTCAAAAGATTTTAATAAAAAAAATTATCAATATCGGTTGTTAAAATGACTAGATAGACGGAAAGAAAACAAAACAAGACAAGAGTGCAAATACAACTATCAAACGATCCTGGCAATGCCAGTAATTGTAATCCATAATGTTCAAGATCAATAAGTATCATAACGGCGAGCTTCTGGATGAACTGAAGTAACCTTTGGTTTTGTTCACTTTTTGTGCTTTCTTATTATACCTTGATTTGTCCGTTTTATATGAAATTTTTCAATCAAGTGGTCCGGTATGTGAGAAGCTAATTGGGAAGGGGTGGGAGGGTGATAGGCGCAACAATTGCTTGCTGCGGCGTGCTCTTTCGATGTGCCCAGTACGCTTACACAAAATGACAAATGGATGTAATGTGTAAACATTGATGTGACTGGTGATTGCTACTACCACACCTGTTACAATAAACTGGCTGACCATTGTACTGCGCATACTTTGTTGAGTTGTGGTGGTTCCGTTGAGTTGGCCTGCTCTCTCTTTTCTGCTGGTGTCTTGGTGTGGCGTCGGCAGCTGCTATGTTGGTTCCTAACAGTTCGATTTTGTTAATCAGCGTTTCCACCAAACTGATGAGTTGGGGTTCCTTTGTGGTAGGTGACGGTTGTTCAGCACTGTTGATATGGTTTGCGGAGCACGAGACACACAAGCGTGCGTGCCATAATGCAATGTCTATGCTCTGGGGGTCGTGTTGAAGCACTAAAGGTTTAATGTGATCTGGTAGGCCGCAGATGAAAGTGTCCAGTACGTCTTGGTCTGAACGGCCTAAAAGTTTTCCCATCTTTTTGATGTCATCGAGGTAGTCGTCCAGTGTTTCACCTCGCTGTAACTGACGGTTGTTAAAACGTCTGATGTACGTGTGTCTTAGGCCGTCGATAGAGTCAAAACGACTCTTGAAAGCATCCTCCAGATTCTGTAAGCCCGTTTTTAACGGAATCAGATAGTGTTTGATACCAGGATCTAGCAGGGTCATCCAGTAAACACGGGATAAATCCCAGTTTTTGTCCTTCGTCCCACTTACTTGCTCTAGCGTGCAGTTTCAAAGTGTCATACCGCTCACCTGCGTGTCCTTTAGCAAATCGAGGAGGAAGTATGGCGTGAAAAATATGCCATAGCGGATTGGTGATCAGTTCGCTCTTGTAGACGGGTATTTGGCATTAAAAGCTGACCAGCCTAAAGGAGGTCTGAAGCCGGATTCTCCACCAATTGTGACCGTCGGGGATTCGACGATGACTTGCGAGAGGTGTAGCGAGTAATTGATACGGCGAACTGTAGATGTAATCCTTTATTTACGAAGTTGTAGATCGGCACGCTCTGAGGATGTTGAGATGTTCGAAGTTGTAGATGCGTACGATATATATTTCCAAGTCTGATATATGAGGTTTGTCGTTGTATTTATATGGCAAAATGTGGGCTGGACATAGGTGGCGCATTCTGATTGGATGTCCACTGGCATCTGCCCGCACTGGACATTGCCACAATTACTAGCTAAACATGAAAGGGATTAAGGTTTGAATATTGATAAGGTTTAAAGTTGAGATCAAAGGGTGTTAATTACCTGGTGTCAATTACCTGTAATTCTGATACGTTTCGGGAGTTAAAGGGGTTGATAGCTTGGAATGTTAATTGTGTGAGGGCTATGGTTAGATCGAAATAAGTTCTGTTTGTTTTAAAGGGATTAGTGTAGATGACGTGAATTTAGAGGTCCGAAGAGTCTTGTGAAATGTTTGAGGGTCTGGCAGTGATTGAGGGCTGTGATAATAGGAGTACCACAATCAACCTGCAAGTAGTGCTGATCGTATCAACATCAGCAAGTCGTTGAACCGCTGAGTGGTATGAATAAATACATATTAGCAGCTGCAATACCTACGCGATCGTCTTCAGCCTTTAATGATATCCGAGCCTTTAGAAATCCACGACTTCAATGGTATAGGTATATTACCAAAACAAGCAGTTAGAATATCGTGAAGGCATTAGAAAATCATGAAAGTAATTCACACCACAGCTTAGGGACTACATGGTTCTTATATATTAAGCAACTAATATATTAAGTAAATGCCATCAGAACAGCCGAAGTGCAATGCAAAGTAGCGTGTGAAGGTTTGCAACGCCGTACTTATCATTGAAGGTTTCGGAATGTACTTTATATCATCGTAACGTAATTAAAATATAAATACATAATAATTGCCCACATCCAATACTCTTATTCATTTATGCGTTTGCATACCTCTGTTCGCATGGTCGACAGAACCTGCAACGCTAGTTGGCTTGTGAAGGTATATCACATGGTACAATAAGACGACCTGCAGAAGCCTATTGGCAAGTGGAGACAGATTCGGGTGATCAGGACAAGCCATTGGCTTATGGGTTATGCAATATCAGATGACGCAATGTATATAACGCATAATAGATGAAAAGGGAGCTTCTTCCTGTCAGTAAGACAGCACCTCAAGTGTTTTACCTTAACGAGTGGAATTTATATCATTGCGTCAGTGAGTCTAGCTTAAGTAAATCAAATGCTGGTTTGAGGGTATATCCATTCGGGTGATCAGGACAAGCCATTGGCTTATGGGTTATGCAATATCAGACGACGCAATGTATATAACGCATAGTAGATGAACAAGGGAGCTCCTTCCTGTCAGTAAGACAGCACCTCAAGTGTTTTACCTTAACGAGTGGAATTATATCATTGAGTCAGTGAGTCTAGCTTAAGTAAATCGAATGCTGGTTTGAGGGTATATCCATTAAAGTAATTGAGCAATTTGTATATGCAAACATACGATAAGAACTACAGTCAAGCTACAATGACATAGCATTCACATGCTGCTTAGTCATTATTTTGGCATTAGTTTGTGTCACTGGCGTGGATTAATTTGATTGGTAAATGCCGAACCGTAGTAACGATGCTGCAGGAGCAACTGCCTCATTACAAAGTGTTATGTTTTAGATAAATGTTCGGAGCGCGAAAAACATGTACGGTTCAATTGAAACAACTACGCTTATCACATGATGTAATGATTAAGCGGAAAGCAAATTTGGCATGAAAAATTATTGACGGGTCGCAGGGCGTGAATAAAAATATCATGTCATGTTGGGTGGTTCCGTACAACACATACCTTGATTTACCAATTGTATCAATTAGGGGATTTGCCAATATTGAGAGAATATTTCCAGCTATGTGAGAGGCCTGTCATAAGACATATCAGACGACGGAGCAGCCAACTGCAGTCCGGCTGTGCTACACCACCATACGACTAAAGTGTTTAGCGCTTCTTGCTTCGGTTATGTCATGCAGGGTGCCATCATTTGAAAGCTGCACTGGCTTACGGGTACCCGCAAAATATGCAGCAAGCGAATACGACGGCTGCTGCCGCAACCAAATGGGCAAATATAAGTCACCCGTGGGAGAAATTATTTACCTCATGGGACATTAATTACCCCACAAAATAATTTAACTACCATTAGAGAGATACTTTGCAGCACTCGTGGCTCAGAAATGATTTATTTCGCGGTCAAATGTAATTGTCCTGAGAGCTAAATCCACATATTTGACCCGAATCCCTCGCCATCTGGATGCTCAAATCAGGTCAATCTTGCTTTCTGTGTCTATATGCGACAGACAGGCAGATCCTTTAGACAAATCATTCTCTTCATTTAGATTGGGTCCTTGCTACATTAATGTCCACTTAGTCTTGCTCTAACTCGTAACTATAGCGAAAAATGTCACAGGTACTTAACAAGAACAGCTCATGCATGAAATAGGCAGTAAACGTTGTATATTAGGACATCGGCAATTGGTATTCCAAGACTAAGAATAGGGTACTGCCTTATCCCATAGCGCCGTAGCATTTCCAGTACATGTTTTACCATCAATAACATAACCAGCTAATATCGCTCCCAGTGTGAGTGTAATGGGACTGACATACACGTAATGAATGTTCTTTTCTTTCAAACCGTTACCTACACAGTTCCTTTGTCCGCATTTACCCATCCGATGAATGCTTTTTATAACCACCCCAGACACGCATGGGGAGGCGACTTGCTGCATCTGGCTGACTGGTCCGAGCCTCAACGATGTACTAACTATTGCATGAAAGCAAATGGTGCGTCCATGCTTAACGCAAATGGATGAGATGGTGGCTGCATGTTTACCGGCCTTGAGACGCATCAGAGCACGGTCCACGCACGCATGCTTTTTAATACCCCAGAATCCACCCTTTTAACAGGTTATAGTTGGGTAGGAAATTATGACGCATATAAAAGAACAGATTTGAGTTTCCATTTAAATGCGTTTTGTCTCATTTCACCACGGTTTGAAAAATCTTAGACCGGTATATTGTATTGGTGAGCATTGGATATATGGAGTCTCTGGCAGCTCCCCAAGAGCGTTCGCGATCATCATTACGTTACATGACCGGCTTAGGTATGCAAAGCTATACATCATAACAGGACCAATTTTAAAAAGCCGCTTGAGCATAATGTTCTCTGCTATTCAAGGCAACGAGAAGCTAACGCAACTGGATTATACATCATAACGGGACAGACCTTCAAACACCACTTGATCATAATGTCCGTTGCTATTCAAGGAGAAACCGACACAACTGGAATGAGACTTGTAGAGATTCGACCTAAGCAGCGTTCAGTATTGCGATTGAGATATTCGAGATATATCTTGACCTTATCTCAGCTAAAATTGCTTGTCTTCAGAGAGGCGCATTCTCTTTAACTACTAGATTTTATTGCTGTCATTTCGCGCGAACCATTCGCTATTGGTTTGTAACATTAGGCTTTTTACAAAGTTTTAACACTGAGCAAAAGCCGCACGACATTCTGACATCAGAAACACAAAACCAGCGATAAAATAAAGTTAGCGTCGCCCTCAATCAGCTGTCTGATATAATTATTTTAAACATTGCGGCCATTTGCTTCGTAACATTTAGCTCGATATCCAGTTCCCCGCCATACCCAGTGCACATTCCACAGATCATCTTAACATCGTGTTGCTGAGCGTAATCACTCCATGCCCATGGTTCTACCTCTCTAATGGCAACTAACATTCCGTGGCATCGATGAAACTCGACCCGACCCAAGGGCGTTTGGATAAATAATCCCCCGTTACAACCCCGATTACCATGATATCCTGTTGCGTGAACAACGCTGTTATTGTCCCCGGTTGCTTAACGTGAAAAGGTTATTTGACCTCACGTAGAGTAGTTGGCAGGACTGGTCCGATCCTGACTCGTATCCGCTGAATGGAGGGAAAGCAATTCTCTAATGGAATTTTCGTGATAAACCATTTTGGTTATGCAAAAAAGTGATTGGTGTATGTGGATTCATGAGCAATAAATACAACTTCTAAGAAGGATTTTCATTGTCAAAGTCATCGGAAGTGTCCGTCTATCTTAAACACTATCCTTGTAAAGTGATACAACTCATGAGGCACGTGTGAATTGAATGCGATTATTTCTTACTAAAACGACGTACCCACTTCAGCCATATTTGTTCCTGACGCCAGTCATAAATTTGGATAATGTTCCTGCCTGACGCTGGATAATGTTCCTTCCTGCATGACGCTGATCATCTGATATTTCTCGAATGCAAATTAAAACAGCCATCGTGCATAACTGATAATACACTTCTACAAAAGATATACCGATTACCTTTAACTTCTATAAATCAAACTAATCATAATCTAATGTGTTTTATGTGTATGCATTAGCATGACTAACTAAATCACACAGTCGACGAAGCAAATCTCAGTCGCTACACTGAATAGACATAAGAATTAAATTATGGAGGGAACAAACGCCCAATAGGCCTTTAATTGAATGAGTGAAACTAGGAGTGTAATTGGTCAATGTGGTCTAGGGGACTAACTACAGCTATCGGTATGGAAGAAGAAGAATTCACGCTGGCATTTATTAACGCCTTGCTAAACGATTCTGTTATTACCACCATGCAGAAATCTCTCATTGGTGAGTTGCAGAAATCTTGGACCTAAGATATCTGGTTGGAGAAAAAGATAATAAGTTCTGCAACAGCGAGTAGGTGAAGTAAAAAAGCGGCGCCCTTGAACATAATTCGCGACGAAACTCACTGGGAATTTGTGGGGCTAAAGAAAAAGAACATGAAAATCCAATGGATTAATTAAGAAAGAGAAAATAGCAAATAACATCTATAGATCGCATCCGTAGAGCTGGGAAGAAAAGGGGCAATGGGGCAAGCAGATTGTTGTTGGTCAAATTAGCACCCTACAGATATAGTAAAGGGCCAAATCACGTACATAAGCGAGATATCACCTGAGACGTCTTTGTGAATAAAGATTTTACACAGATTCGAACGAACCTCCTCGAGATACTGATTTACAATCAACAAGAAGGAGTGATACATGTGAACGGTAAACCAGAACTTGATAACGTAATTACACGGAATAAAATACACATTAAAACTCTCTTTTGACATTCTTTTATATTTTGCAGCATTTGCTGTATAATGAGCATCTTCACACATTTACGCATTAATATCCGTGTAAACATTTTATATCGAGCAAAGACAAAAGCTATAGGGAAGACCCTGCCCGCTACCTCCCGGGTCACACCAACCCCCCCCCCCCCCCCCCCCCTCCACCCCATCCCGACCACCGTTGAGGCCTCAGGCAATAAAATAACCGATGTCCGGTGACTCACAGACGTACAAAACCACATATTCTCCCAATTAGCCACTTGCGACCTTACGCTCACTAGTTTTTGGCATCCTTACGCTTGATATGTAAGTGGTTAAACCGACGAGCGCGACGCTGCGGTACCGAGGGTCTTCGCATCAAACCGATACCTTTTGATGTTTTATGGCATCCGGACAGTGTTTCCTTGGCCTCCTGCTATGTCACCGGACATCGGTTATTTTATTGCCTGAGGCCTCAACGGTGGTCGGCATGGGGGGTGGGGGTGACCCGGGAGGGAGCGGGCAGGGTCACTCTCCATGGCAGACATGTTTGACGCAATGCTAACATAACATAGCGAATCCCAGCCTGCGCAGAAGCCGATGCGCAGGAGATCGGGGCAGGGTCTGCCCAGTAGCTTTTGTCTTCCAGATTACCTAGTATTTACGTCAAACTTTCAGCGCCGTCGAATACTCGTCAGCAGTTTCTCTAAGCCGCGTAACATCTGTTGTGTATAAAAAAAACTATCTAGACGATGACATGTTTACATACCTTTATACATGCTAAACTTAGTTACATTAAACAGTTGTTTTGGTTTTTTTTTACTAACATCTTATTTGATATAATTACAATATTATACATTCAAAATATATGAAATCAAAGTTAAGTTGCATTAAAGTAAACAGTAATTTTATAACAAACATACAATTACTTTGTTAATGTAAAGAGATTCAGCCTATACTTGGGCAAACCAGAGCATCGTTCGAGACAGTATGCCGCTACTAGGTGCTATTAGTGTCGGTGCGCTTTTTCGAGCAGAGGGTAGAGGATGGGGCTATGGCGGCTTCTGGATTATAATAAATTGGTAATTGATTATTGGTAAATTGGTTATTGATTATTGGTAAATTAGTTATTGATTATTGGTAAATTGGTTATTGATAACAATTCCCTTGAACATAATGGATAATACTCACGATTCACGTAGCCAGTTTGGTTAGCTCATCATGATTCGCTGTATTTAAGTGATGGCATTGTCTAGCCTACTGTTTAACAAGCGACATGTAGGAACTCATGCGTTTCAAACGCAAGTGTCAGTCTGTTTGACGCTTTCACCATGGCATTGACATATTGTGTTAACATTTCTAACATAGCTGTCCCGAATAGGGAGCTAGGCAAATCACCAATAAAACTTAATATTGGTTCTGCGTTTCTTAATTATCACCGTGTGCTTTACGTCCGGTATCAGATTAGAAATTTCTACAGTTACTTTATCAACACGCATCTTGAATGATTCACGAGCGTCGTAGAAATTAGTTTGTGAGGGAACCTGCAATGAAAAAACCGTATATCAATTGTGTACTGCTATCCAGTATATATATGTTTATCCTATCTCCAGCCGATTTACAATACCAACATTTTATGGTTTGGCTCTAAAGGTGTCGGCAGAATTTCATTCAAAAGATTTTAATAAAAAAAATTATCAATATCGGTTGTTAAAATGACTAGATAGACGGAAAGAAAACAAAACAAGACAAGAGTGCAAATACAACTATCAAACGATCCTGGCAATGCCAGTAATTGTAATCCATAATGTTCAAGATCAATAAGTATCATAACGGCGAGCTTCTGGATGAACTGAAGTAACCTTTGGTTTTGTTCACTTTTTGTGCTTTCTTATTATACCTTGATTTGTCCGTTTTATATGAAATTTTTCAATCAAGTGGTCCGGTATGTGAGAAGCTAATTGGGAAGGGGTGGGAGGGTGATAGGCGCAACAATTGCTTGCTGCGGCGTGCTCTTTCGATGTGCCCAGTACGCTTACACAAAATGACAAATGGATGTAATGTGTAAACATTGATGTGACTGGTGATTGCTACTACCACACCTGTTACAATAAACTGGCTGACCATTGTACTGCGCATACTTTGTTGAGTTGTGGTGGTTCCGTTGAGTTGGCCTGCTCTCTCTTTTCTGCTGGTGTCTTGGTGTGGCGTCGGCAGCTGCTATGTTGGTTCCTAACAGTTCGATTTTGTTAATCAGCGTTTCCACCAAACTGATGAGTTGGGGTTCCTTTGTGGTAGGTGACGGTTGTTCAGCACTGTTGATATGGTTTGCGGAGCACGAGACACACAAGCGTGCGTGCCATAATGCAATGTCTATGCTCTGGGGGTCGTGTTGAAGCACTAAAGGTTTAATGTGATCTGGTAGGCCGCAGATGAAAGTGTCCAGTACGTCTTGGTCTGAACGGCCTAAAAGTTTTCCCATCTTTTTGATGTCATCGAGGTAGTCGTCCAGTGTTTCACCTCGCTGTAACTGACGGTTGTTAAAACGTCTGATGTACGTGTGTCTTAGGCCGTCGATAGAGTCAAAACGACTCTTGAAAGCATCCTCCAGATTCTGTAAGCCCGTTTTAACGGAATCAGATAGTGTTTGATACCAGGATCTAGCAGGGTCATCCAGTAAACACGGGATAAATCCCAGTTTTTGTCCTTCGTCCCACTTACTTGCTCTAGCGTGCAGTTTCAAAGTGTCATACCGCTCACCTGCGTGTCCTTTAGCAAATCGAGGAGGAAGTATGGCGTGAAAAATATGCCATAGCGGATTGGTGATCAGTTTGCTCTTGTAGACGGGTATTTGGCATTAAAAGCTGACCAGCCTAAAGGAGGTCTGAAGCCGGATTCTCCACCAATTGTGACCGTCGGGGATTCGACGATGACTTGCGAGAGGTGTAGCGAGTAATTGATACGGCGAACTGTAGATGTAATCCTTTATTTACGAAGTTGTAGATCGGCACGCTCTGAGGATGTTGAGATGTTCGAAGTTGTAGATGCGTACGATATATATTTCCAAGTCTGATATATGAGGTTTGTCGTTGTATTTATATGGCAAAATGTGGGCTGGACATAGGTGGCGCATTCTGATTGGATGTCCACTGGCATCTGCCCGCACTGGACATTGCCACAATTACTAGCTAAACATGAAAGGGATTAAGGTTGAATATTGATAAGGTTTAAAGTTGAGATCAAAGGGTGTTAATTACCTGGTGTCAATTACCTGTAATTCTGATACGTTTCGGGAGTTAAAGGGGTTGATAGCTTGGAATGTTAATTGTGTGAGGGCTATGGTTAGATCGAAATAAGTTCTGTTTGTTTTAAAGGGATTAGTGTAGATGACGTGAATTTAGAGGTCCGAAGAGTCTTGTGAAATGTTTGAGGGTCTGGCAGTGATTGAGGGCTGTGATAATAGGAGTACCACAATCAACCTGCAAGTAGTGCTGATCGTATCAACATCAGCAAGTCGTTGAACCGCTGAGTGGTATGAATAAATACATATTAGCAGCTGCAATACCTACGCGATCGTCTTCAGCCTTTAATGATATCCGAGCCTTTAGAAATCCACGACTTCAATGGTATAGGTATATTACCAAAACAAGCAGTTAGAATATCGTGAAGGCATTAGAAAATCATGAAAGTAATTCACACCACAGCTTAGGGACTACATGGTTCTTATATATTAAGCAACTAATATATTAAGTAAATGCCATCAGAACAGCCGAAGTGCAATGCAAAGTAGCGTGTGAAGGTTTGCAACGCCGTACTTATCATTGAAGGTTTCGGAATGTACTTTATATCATCGTAACGTAATTAAAATATAAATACATAATAATTGCCCACATCCAATACTCTTATTCATTTATGCGTTTGCATACCTCTGTTCGCATGGTCGACAGAACCTGCAACGCTAGTTGGCTTGTGAAGGTATATCACATGGTACAATAAGACGACCTGCAGAAGCCTATTGGCAAGTGGAGACAGATTCGGGTGATCAGGACAAGCCATTGGCTTATGGGTTATGCAATATCAGATGACGCAATGTATATAACGCATAATAGATGAAAAGGGAGCTTCTTCCTGTCAGTAAGACAGCACCTCAAGTGTTTTACCTTAACGAGTGGAATTTATATCATTGCGTCAGTGAGTCTAGCTTAAGTAAATCAAATGCTGGTTTGAGGGTATATCCATTCGGGTGATCAGGACAAGCCATTGGCTTATGGGTTATGCAATATCAGACGACGCAATGTATATAACGCATAGTAGATGAACAAGGGAGCTCCTTCCTGTCAGTAAGACAGCACCTCAAGTGTTTTACCTTAACGAGTGGAATTATATCATTGAGTCAGTGAGTCTAGCTTAAGTAAATCGAATGCTGGTTTGAGGGTATATCCATTAAAGTAATTGAGCAATTTGTATATGCAAACATACGATAAGAACTACAGTCAAGCTACAATGACATAGCATTCACATGCTGCTTAGTCATTATTTTGGCATTAGTTTGTGTCACTGGCGTGGATTAATTTGATTGGTAAATGCCGAACCGTAGTAACGATGCTGCAGGAGCAACTGCCTCATTACAAAGTGTTATGTTTTAGATAAATGTTCGGAGCGCGAAAAACATGTACGGTTCAATTGAAACAACTACGCTTATCACATGATGTAATGATTAAGCGGAAAGCAAATTTGGCATGAAAAATTATTGACGGGTCGCAGGGCGTGAATAAAAATATCATGTCATGTTGGGTGGTTCCGTACAACACATACCTTGATTTACCAATTGTATCAATTAGGGGATTTGCCAATATTGAGAGAATATTTCCAGCTATGTGAGAGGCCTGTCATACGACATATCAGACGACGGAGCAGCCAACTGCAGTCCGGCTGTGCTACACCACCATACGACTAAAGTGTTTAGCGCTTCTTGCTTCGGTTATGTCATGCAGGGTGCCATCATTTGAAAGCTGCACTGGCTTACGGGTACCCGCAAAATATGCAGCAAGCGAATACGACGGCTGCTGCCGCAACCAAATGGGCAAATATAAGTCACCCGTGGGAGAAATTATTTACCTCATAGGACATTAATTACCCCACAAAATAATTTAACTACCATTAGAGAGATACTTTGCAGCACTCGTGGCTCAGAAATGATTTATTTCGCGGTCAAATGTAATTGTCCTGAGAGCTAAATCCACATATTTGACCCGAATCCCTCGCCATCTGGATGCTCAAATCAGGTCAATCTTGCTTTCTGTGTCTATATGCGACAGACAGGCAGATCCTTTAGACAAATCATTCTCTTCATTTAGATTGGGTCCTTGCTACATTAATGTCCACTTAGTCTTGCTCTAACTCGTAACTATAGCGAAAAATGTAACAGGTACTTAACAAGAACAGCTCATGCATGAAATAGGCAGTAAACGTTGTATATTAGGACATCGGCAATTGGTATTCCAAGACTAAGAATAGGGTACTGCCTTATCCCATAGCGCCGTAGCATTTCCAGTACATGTTTTACCATCAATAACATAACCAGCTAATATCGCTCCCAGTGTGAGTGTAATGGGACTGACATACACGTAATGAAATGTTCTTTTCTTTCAAACCGTTACCTACACAGTTCCTTTGTCCGCATTTACCCATCCGATGAATGCTTTTTATAACCACCCCAGACACGCATGGGGAGGCGACTTGCTGCATCTGGCTGACTGGTCCGAGCCTCAACGATGTACTAACTATTGCATGAAAGCAAATGGTGCGTCCATGCTTAACGCAAATGGATGAGATGGTGGCTGCATGTTTACCGGCCTTGAGACGCATCAGAGCACGGTCCACGCACGCATGCTTTTTAATACCCCAGAATCCACCCTTTTAACAGGTTATAGTTGGGTAGGAAATTATGACGCATATAAAAAACAGATTTGAGTTTCCATTTAAATGCGTTTTGTCTCATTTCACCACGGTTTGAAAAATCTTAGACCGGTATATTGTATTGGTGAGCATTGGATATATGGAGTCTCTGGCAGCTCCCCAAGAGCGTTCGCGATCATCATTACGTTACATGACCGGCTTAGGTATGCAAAGCTATACATCATAACAGGACCAATTTTAAAAAGCCGCTTGAGCATAATGTTCTCTGCTATTCAAGGCAACGAGAAGCTAACGCAACTGGATTATACATCATAACGGGACAGACCTTCAAACACCACTTGATCATAATGTCCGTTGCTATTCAAGGAGAAACCGACACAACTGGAATGAGACTTGTAGAGATTCGACCTAAGCAGCGTTCAGTATTGCGATTGAGATATTCGAGATATATCTTGACCTTATCTCAGCTAAAATTGCTTGTCTTCAGAGAGGCGCATTCTCTTTAACTACTAGATTTTATTGCTGTCATTTCGCGCGAACCATTCGCTATTGGTTTGTAACATTAGGCTTTTTACAAAGTTTTTTTAACACTGAGCAAAAGCCGCACGACATTCTGACATCAGAAACACAAAACCAGCGATAAAATAAAGTTAGCGTCGCCCTCAATCAGCTGTCTGATATAATTATTTTAAACATTGCGGCCATTTGCTTCGTAACATTTAGCTCGATATCCAGTTCCCCGCCATACCCAGTGCACATTCCACAGATCATCTTAACATCGTGTTGCTGAGCGTAATCACTCCATGCCCATGGTTCTACCTCTCTAATGGCAACTAACATTCCGTGGCATCGATGAAACTCGACCCGACCCAAGGGCGTTTGGATAAATAATCCCCCGTTACAACCCCGATTACCATGATATCCTGTTGCGTGAACAACGCTGTTATTGTCCCCGGTTGCTTAACGTGAAAAGGTTATTTGACCTCACGTAGAGTAGTTGGCAGGACTGGTCCGATCCTGACTCGTATCCGCTGAATGGAGGGAAAGCAATTCTCTAATGGAATTTTCGTGATAAACCATTTTGGTTATGCAAAAAAGTGATTGGTGTATGTGGATTCATGAGCAATAAATACAACTTCTAAGAAGGATTTTCATTGTCAAAGTCATCGGAAGTGTCCGTCTATCTTAAACACACTATCCTTGTAAAGTGATACAACTCATGAGGCACGTGTGAATTGAATGCGATTATTTCTTACTAAAACGACGTACCCACTTCAGCCATATTTGTTCCTGACGCCAGTCATAAATTTGGATAATGTTCCTGCCTGACGCTGGATAATGTTCCTTCCTGCATGACGCTGATCATCTGATATTTCTCGAATGCAAATTAAAACAGCCATCGTGCATAACTGATAATACACTTCTACAAAAGATATACCGATTACCTTTAACTTCTATAAATCAAACTAATCATAATCTAATGTGTTTTATGTGTATGCATTAGCATGACTAACTAAATCACACAGTCGACGAAGCAAATCTCAGTCGCTACACTGAATAGACATAAGAATTAAATTATGGAGGGAACAAACGCCCAATAGGCCTTTAATTGAATGAGTGAAACTAGGAGTGTAATTGGTCAATGTGGTCTAGGGGACTAACTACAGCTATCGGTATGGAAGAAGAAGAATTCACGCTGGCATTTATTAACGCCTTGCTAAACGATTCTGTTATTACCACCATGCAGAAATCTCTCATTGGTGAGTTGCAGAAATCTTGGACCTAAGATATCTGGTTGGAGAAAAAGATAATAAGTTCTGCAACAGCGAGTAGGTGAAGTAAAAAGCGGCGCCCTTGAACATTATTCGCGACGAAACTCACTGGGAATTTGTGGGGCTGAAGAAAAAGAACATGAAAATCCAATGGATTAATTAAGAAAGAGAAAATAGCAAATAACATCTATAGATCGCATCCGTAGAGCTGGGAAGAAAAGGGGCAATGGGGCAAGCAGATTGTTGTTGGTCAAATTAGCAC